>OY856413.1:819634005-820262755 GCA_963693085.1 Alisma plantago-aquatica
ATGATAAGAAATCCTTCCTTAAGAATCACTGTTGGGGAATTTAGGGCAACTATGATGTATCTAGTGGATCAAGCACTAGCAATACAACCTATATTACCAGCCCCCAATGATGATGTTTTGGATATCAACAGAATATGTAATTCACAACAATAGGTTGGAGCAATAGGAAATGATGAAGTTCGGGACTTAGAATAAGTCTGTGCTCAACCTCAGCCTGTGGAATCAACATATAGTAATGAAAGGATTAGAATACAACCAGAAGTCAGGATCTGCCATAGGTGTAGGAAGCCTGGACATATCAGACCTAATTGTCCAGAAAAGGAATATAAAGGAAGAATTGAGAAAAGGCCTATCCAAACCCAGGGACAGAGACCTGGTAGTTCCAAAAAGAAGAAGTTTTTGGTATCACCAGTACAACCTGGACCTAGTGCACCAAGGCAATGGTCATCTAGAAAGGGTAAAGAACCCTTTAAATCATACCGGGCACCAAGGATTTGCTACTTATGTAGACGGGTTGGACATCAGGCAAGAAATTGCCCAGCCAGAAATGCTATGGAGAATCAACCTCTGAGGCAAAACCAACCTGAGGCAATGAATAATCCTAGAATCATAACAGGTCAGGCAAAATAAATGTTATTCTTATATGTGTTTTTATGATTTCTTGGATAAACTGAGAAAACAATTGATTGAAATTTCCTTGATTAGTCCTATGAGGACTTATAATGTTGCATAATAAACATAATAGATTTTTCATGTTGCTTTACCTCTATGAGAAAGAAGAGGTATTAAAGAGATGTCTGGATAAAATCCAGTAATGTTAAATCATATATATTTGTGATAATAAGAAAAGAGAAGGGACATGGTAGTATACAGATGCATATTACCTTATCTCAGTATTTATATACCCTGGCCAGGTATACAATTGCTGATGATAAAGTAAGAATGGAAACTTTTAGATTGTTATCTTTTTTATTGCTCTGATCAAGTTGTCGTTCTGAGACAATCTAATGAGTATCATGAAATAAGAAATATGGGATAAATAAATGTGTTCTATCCTAAGTATAAGAAAGAAAAATTTGAGATACCTTAGATGATCATGTTGAATGAGGAATTAAAAAGTATACTCCTCATAAGATAAGAATGAGAATAAGGAAGGTTAATTCTGTTTGATAAAATTGTAAGTTCAATACAAATCCTCCCCATAATGTGAAAAATGTGATGAGATTATAGAATGTTCATGAATATGCTAGATAATAACAAGGAAAGGAACAATGTTATGCAAACATCCTTATAAGGTTCCCATGCTAAGACAAGGAACCTAAGATGGGTTAAGAAGAATTGTTTCATGAATGATTGAAAATATATGATATAATAATAGGAATATAATTCCTTATTCTTTTTCCTTCCAGGGACATGGAAATCAAGTAGGTTATAGGACACTTGATGTGCATAATATGAAGATGTATATGTGATGAATACCTAGAAAGGTATTAGTTTGTCTTGGACTTTGGTCCCAAGATGAGAAGAAAATACCCTGCTCTTTTCTCTTGATATATTCTGTTGATATGTTTTGTAGATTTTGGGGACGAAATCCTCGTAAGGGGTGGATAATTTGTAACATCCCTGACCTAGGTTATGAACTAACCCTAGGTGTTTTACTTAAGACATGTGATTAGATGCATGTGATTACCTTTTGATATGTAATTAGAGCTGCAGAGGAACTTATATTTACATTTCTGTCCTTTTGAACAATGTTGTAATATTGTTTTGTTTAATAAGGACCTATGTGCAAATTACCCAATTATAGGGGTTAACTTGCAAATTGCACATGTTGAGATGTTCCTCTGGTGTTGAGACATCATAAGAATGAATATGATGTGGTGATATGGATTCTCCAAGCTTGGGCACCAAGATATAGCTTGAAGAGCAATCCTTGTGCTTTAAAACCTAATTTTGGTGTAAAGTGAAAATTACCCAAAACATAGGGTGACATGTAAAATATACCCTCTAGAGTATCTCTCATATATCTTAGCATCAAGTAGAGTAAAGAAAATGAGGGGGGCACCTCATTTGAGTAACCATATAAGAAGAATAATCATTGTAATTGAATAATCAAGATGTATGCAAAATAACCCTTTTATATGTGCAACTTAATTAAGATGCTTGTTTCTTTTCCTCTAAAACGTGGATAAGGGAAAATGCTGCATGTGATAAGGAAGGAGAGAAACGTGGCAAAAGAATGGAGAAGGGAGTGGAGGATATGGATGTAAATAGAAGAAATAGTTATTAATGCCTTGAAAATACACCTAAATCATATAAGCACTTCTCTTTATAAGAAAAGGATTGTTTCCTTCACTTACTCTCCACATCTTCTTGCTTTGGACCGACTAAGGAGGAGCTCAAGAACAAGGAAGAACGACCAAGTTGATCTAGGTAAGTTTGGTCATCTTCTAGCTCAGATTCATGGAGGAAATTCCATTACAAGGTTGGTTTGTTAGTATTCCTTATACAATTCTTGCTTCTAGCCATCTTCTCCATCCAATTCTTGGAGAAACGACCTTGGACAACCTGTGGAGCTCAAGAAGCCATTAAAGGCTTGAAATCTTGGAAGCTTGGAGCTCTAGGGACGACCTTAAGGCGGGTTTTATAACTCTAAACATTTTTCTTTGTTATGGATATCTTTGTTCTTGCAAATAGTAGTTAGTTCTTCTTCTTCCCCATCTTTCCTTGCAATCTTGCAAACAATCCGTGAAGAACAGACCTTGGTCTCAATGTAGATGACGATGGGCATGAATACCTAGGCTACTTTATCAAACTGTCCCTCCCCCATGGTCCAAACGGTTTGCAAAAGCGTTTGGGACCAAATGGTTTCAAAACCGTTTGATCTCATGCGGTTTGCAAAACCGTTTAGATTCAAATAGTTTCAAAACCATTTGAGGGGTTTGACCAAGGGTTGACCATTTGAGGGTCTGCTGGACACATCATGAATTAACCACCTACAAAGAATCACCATCTAATTGCAAGTAAATCTCAAGTTGAAGGCACTTTAATCACCTAAACCCTAATCAGGTTAAATTGCTGATTTCATGGACCAATCTTGATGAAGTTTGGGTTGAGAGGCCCAAACGGTTTCAAAACCGTTTGGGAATCACCCAAACGGTCTCATGACCGTTTGGTGGTCACCCAAGACCGTTTGGAGGTCTAGGGTTAAGGTAAGTTGATCAATTGAAGGTCCAATCACAATAGGTTGTTGAATTAAATAAAAGTGCTGATTTTAGACTTAATTAGGGTTCAACCTTCAACAAATTGACTTAGATTTTGATGCGACTTTGGGAAAATAGTCTCAAGACCATTTGGAGGATGTCCAAACGATCTCAAGACCGTTTGGGTCAAGTCATGGCCCAATTGAGTGTCAATTGATGGGTTCAACTTCAATTAGATTCATGTTGATGGATGTTGATGGTTAATTGATTACAAGCCCTAATTCAATCGGTTCCAACCCTAATTGGCTATCAATTGAGGGTCAATTGAGTTTCCATTGAATAAGGATAACCCTAATTGGCTCAATTGATAAGTGGTTAACATATGTGAGACCAATTGAGGGGTTTAACATTGAAAACCCTAATTGATTACAAGTGTTGATGCACTTTCTAGGTCCATGCGGTTTTGAGACTTTTGGACCAAACGGTCTCAAGACCGTTTGGGGCCAAACGGACTCAAAACCATTTGGGCTCAAATGGTTTCAAAACCGTTTCATCTCATGCGGTTCGGTCATGCGGTTTGCTCAAACAGTTTCAAAGCAACCATGTCCAAACGATCAACATGATCAAACGGTTTCAAGACCGTTTAAGGCCAAACGGTCTTGAGTGTCATGAGGTCTTGAAGGTCAAAGATACCAAACGGTAAACTCCTCCATGCGGTTTCAAAACCATTTAGAGGTTGAAGTGTGAAACCGTTTAGGGACTTTTAGGGTTAAGAATACCTAATGCCTTGAAGGCTTAGATGGTTCAATGGTTGTTTAATCTAAACCCTAATGGTACCTAAAGACATTAAGGGGTTAAGTAATTAGTAGTTGGACCCATGTTACGGTTATGGTGGATATTACCAATGTACCCTTGAAGGGTTAAGTAGATATCACCCCATGATTGAACAAACCCTAAGTGACAAAATAATGGTGATTTAACTTATGTTAATCAATGTTGACCTAATCTAACTTAATCTAGAATGAGGTAAAACTCATCGAATGGTAGGAGAAAAGAGAAGATTACAATTATGATTGGAATTCAAGTAAAATACCTTTAATACATGTGAATGCACATGATTAGGGTATGATCCATCCAGGTGAGATCATAGGAATCCTAATTATGATAATTGATTAATCTTAACCTAATTTAAGGGCAACAAAGATGACAATTTCATACATAGTGATGCTATGAACTCAATTCACTATGAAGTGAATAGTAAACCCTAATTATAGGGTAATATCATGTAATGAGAATAGTAAACCCTAATTTAGGGTGATGTCATGAAAAGAATAATTCTAGGTTATACCTTTAAGTATGGAACCATATGAATGAATTATAAAGTGAGGAAACTTTATGCCTTGTAAGATAAGGGGTTTGATAACCCTGATTGAGGTGAATAAACCCTAACCCTAGAATCAATCGAGGTATGTTGATAACAGCACGACCGTGCTAAGGAGAACGACCATGGTAGCTTTCCCTTGCACGACCGTGCAAGGAAGCACGTTCATGGTGTTTTATAAAGAAATTGAAAAGTTTTATGTGTAGATAAATCAATCATACAAGATGATTATGTCATGAGCATATATCATAGGGTTAATGAGCCCAATGAATGATAATTGTGGTAATCTCAATAAATAAGGAATTAAGAAGTAAAATGATGCCTAGATCCAAATGTATTTTTGAATGAGAAATTACTTTAATACTAAGTTAACCAATTAGCTCAAGTAAGATAATAATGAGGAGGAAGTGATACATCAAGATATGATAGATATCTCATTCAACATCCCAAAGTATCATACCTTAATGAACTTCTAAACCATTATACTTAAACGAGAAGACACAAAGAATAAGTGATAAGTAATTACCTGTAATAAGGGCATAATGGACTCAATGTATTCTATAAGTATAGATTATTACATCTTGGGAAGGAAGGAAGCCAAATCAATAAGTATGATGTAATCATAATATGATATGAAGGAGGAATGGGCTAATACTTAGAATTGAGGATCATTAATGATATTCAATGAGTATTGTAATCGAAAATAAACATTCATCATGTCCTTGTATGCTCCCAAGAGTGGTAGAATAGTATGCTAGGGTTGGACTGATAAAATGAACAAGAAACCCTAACTATTGAGGGATGGGGTACGTTAACCCTAATCCTGGGTCATGCTTTCAAGCATGAAACCCTGTGAACAAATTACAATATAAGGAATTCTTATGCCTTATAAGGCAAAGGGATTCAATAACCTTAATTGAATAGGGATAAACCTTAACTCCAAGTTATGCTTTTAAGCATGATTCTTCATGATTAAAGTATGAGATGAGGAATTATTATTTCCCTATTATAATAAAAAGGGATTGAATAACCCTAATTGATTTAAATAATGCGAACAAAGCTTTAGTGAAGACATGAAGGTACAACTTTGAATTGAAAGGTTATTCCTGCCTATAAATTACTTATTCGGAGATGAATTGTTTATTATTATCAATTGAGTTGACCATGTAGGTTCTAATAAAGAAATGATCATAGCCAGGTAAAGGTTATGATATCATATTCATTGAAAGTATACTATAGGCTTTATGAATAGTGATATATGCCATTTTGCCTAAGTTTATGTAGCAACATATAAGAGTAATGGGTTGTAAGAGCCATGAGCAACATCAAGGTCATGCTAATTAGATGGCTTATGATGGTTTAAGGGTTTGAACACCCCTATTCTTTAATCATAGTAAAAAAATGGATAAGAATTTATTTCCATATGATAACTGATGTGAGTTAAACTTGATACATTTAGTATTCTTTCTTTATAACAGTTGTTTTGATGGTATATGTTTGAAAACATGAATGATGCTAAAAGAATACTGAAATGTACTTAAGTAATCAAGTATAATGATATCATGTAGGGCCCTGACCATAGATCCATCATTGTCAGAGACTAAATGATGGTGAAACAGGTTTTCCTTAGGGAACTCCTAGAACATATACTTTTGAGTATATGGGGGAATATGGATGCAAATATCCTTACGTCCTAATGTAGGAATTGATGTAGGATGTATCTTTAACCTATCAATCCTCCATTACATGTATATACCGGGATGATGTACCACTAATCTCCCGAGGAAATCACCAATACCGCATCGATGAGAGATAAACAAGAGATCTTTCGATGACGAAGAGAGTACACAACGCCACTGTAACTCTATTGCGAAGTTTCCAGAATACCCTGGATAGCTACTACAACAGAGACACAAGATGTCCTGCAAATAAATCCTCTTACTGACTGAGGAAAATGAGGTCATAAGAATCTGGCTCTTTTGATGACCTATGTATGGTACTGACGCGATTTCATAATGGTCGGTTGGAGTATGAACGGTATACCTCATCTCCGCAGGGCATAATAATGTTGGAAAGAAATATAATCAGCTGTGTAGCATAACTGCTTAGGTTGAACTACAAAAAACAATGAGTGATGTTACTTTGTTTTAAATGTTCTGGTTGAACAACTAGTATACATGTTCTTCATATTCCTTATTTGAGATATGCCTTGATATGCAATTATGCTATGGATGAAATGATTGCTAAGGAGGTATTGCCTTATCCTATGTTGAGCCTGCTGTTAAATGTTAATAATTATACTGCTTAATGTTATTCCTTATTACAATAACAAAGCTTCTGGCAGAGAGTTATAACTCTCACTGGGACAATTATTCAATTGTCTCACCCCCGTGGGATTCTACTTTTTAGGTAGACGCCGAGGTCGAAGGAACCCATCTAATAATGAGCAACAACAATAGCAACAGCACCAGGGGCAGCAGTGAATCTCAGGTGGAGATACTGACTGTCTAGTTTTATAGATAGTATGTCTTATGTCGTCTCTATACTCTCAGATCCTATGAGTCAGTATGTCTGAGGTTTTTGGCTTTAAGCCTCGAGATTTTGTTGTATCTTGCCTTGTACAGTTAACAGGGAAATGGATGTATGTATTTACTCGAGAGGTGATTCCATAGAGATATAGTGATGAAACATGTTGTAAACAACTTATCATGTTATTTTATGAAAGAGTTTTATCGTTTGGTGATCTCTTTACAAAAAGTTTTAATTTTTAGTGATTTTTGATAATTCCACTGCTAATCGCTTCCGCATTCATTGATCTCATTTTTCCCGAGACAGACGTTACATTTAGTGGTATCAGAGCTCTAGGTTCGCTGAGTCTACAGAGACATAGGTCTTAGAATGTTGAGTCAGTTCTAGTGTCATCCAGTGTATTTGATAGTATCTTCTGCTCATATAGGAGAAGAAGAACTTGAAGATGACTGGGTCAGATGAGGAGTTTGCTGTAGAGAGCAGCAATGCTGCACCAAGAAGAGGTGCAGAGGAACCGGCAAGAGAGGGACAATTGCCTGAGATCCCCCTAGCTAATCCAACCATGATAAGAAATCCTTCCTTAAGAATCACTGTTGGGAATTTAGGGCAACTATGATGTATCTAGTGGATCAAGCACTAGCAATACAACCTAGATTACTAGCCCCCAATGATGATGTTTTGGATATCAACAGGATATGTAATTCACAACAACAGGTTGGAGCAATAGGAAATGATGAAGTTCAGGACTTAGAACAAGTCTGTGCTCAACCTCAGCCTGTGGAATCAACATATAGTAATGAAGGGATTAGAATACAACCAGAAGTCAGGATATGCCAAAGGTGTAGGAAGCCTGGACATATCAGACCTAATTGTCCAGAAAAGGAATATAAAGGAAGAATTGAGAAAAGGCCTATCCAAACCCAGGGACAGAGACCTAGTAGTTCCAAAAAGAAGAAGTTTTTGGTATCACCAATACAACCTGGACCTAGTGCACCAAGGCAATGGTCATCAAGAAAGGGTAAAGAACACTTTAAATCATACCGGGCACCTAGGATTTGCTACTTATGTAGACGGGCTGGACATCTGGCAAGAAATTGCCCAGCCAGAAATGCTATGGCGAATCAACCTCTGAGGCAGAACCAGCCTGAGGCAATGAATAATCCTCGAATCATAATAGGTCAGGAAAAATAAATGTTATTCTTATATATCTTTTTATGATTTCTTGGATAAATTGAGAAAATATTTGATTGAATTTTCCTTGATTAGTCCTATGAGGACTTATAATGTTGCATAATAAACATAATAGATTTTTCATGTTGCCTTACCTCTATGAGAAAGAAGAGGTATTAAAGAGATGTCTGGATAAAATCCAGTAATGTTAAATCATATATATTTGTGATAATAAGAAAAGAGAAGGGACATGGTAGTATACAGATGCATATTACCTTATCTCAATATTTATATACCCTGGCCAGGTATACAATTGTTGATGATAAAGTAAGAATGGAAACTCTTAGATTGTTATCTTTTTTATTGCTCTAATCAAGTAGTCATTATGAGACAATCTAATAAGTATCATGAAATAAGAAATGTGGGATAAATAAATGTGTTCTATCCTAAGTATAAGAAAGAAAAATATGAGATACCTTAGATGCGCATGTTGAATGAGGAATTAAAAAGTATATTCCTCATAATATAAGAATGAGAATAAGGAAGGTTAATTCTATTTGATAAAATTGTAAGTTCAATACAAATCCTCCCCATAATGTGAAAAATGTGATTAGATTATAGAATGTTCATGAATATCCTAGATAATAATAACAAAGAAAGGAAAAATGTTATGCAAACATCCTTATAAGATTCCCATTCTAAGACAAGGAACCTAATATGGGTTAAGAATAATTGTTTCATGAATGATTGAAAATACATGATATAATAAGAGGAATATAATTCCTTACTCTTTTTCCTTCCAGGGACATGGAAATCAAGTAGGTCATAGGACACTTGATGTGCATAATATGAAGATGTATATGTGATGAATACCTAGAAAGGTATTAGTTTGTCTTGGACTTTGGTCCCAATATGAGAAGAAAATACCCTGCTCTTTTCTCTTGATATATTCTGTTGATATGTTTTGTAGATTTCAGGGATGAAATCCTAGTAAGGGGTGGATAATTTATAACATCCCTAACCTAGGTTATGAACTAACCCTAGGTGTTTTACTTAAGACATGTGATTATATGCTTGTGATTACCTTTTGATATGTAATTAGAGCTGCTGAGGAACTTATATTTACATTTCTGTCCTTTTTGAACAATGTTGTAATATTGTTTTGTTTAATAAGGACCTATGTGCAAATTAACCAATTAGAGGGGTTAACTTGAAAATTGCACATGTTGAGATGTTCCTCTGGTGTTGAGACATCATAAGAATGAATATGATGTGGTGATATGGATTCTCCAAGCTTGGGCACCAAGATATAGCTTGAAGAGCAATCCTTGTGCTTTAAAACCTAGTTTTGGTGTAAAGTGCAAATTACCCAAAACATAGGGTGAAACATGTAAAATATACCCTCTAGAGTATCTCTCATATATCTTAGCATCAACTAGAGTAAATAAAATGAGGGGGCGCCTCATTGGAGTAACCATATAAGAAGGATAATCATTGTAATTGAATAATCAAGATGTATGCAAAATAACTCTTTTATATGTGCAACTTAATTAAGATGCTTGGTTTCTTTTCCTCTAAAACGTGGATAAGGAAAAATGCTGCATGTGATAAGTAAGGAGAGAAACGTGGCAAAAATAATGGATAAGGGCGTGGAGGATATGGATGTAAATAGAAGAAATAGTTATTATTGCCTTGAAAATACACTTTAAGCATATAAGCACTTCTCTTTACAAGAAAAGGATCGTTTCCTTCACTTCCTCTCCTCATCTTCTTGCTTTTGACTGACTAAGGAGGAGCTCAAGAATAGGGAAGAACGACCAAGTTGATCTAGGTAAGTTTGGTCATCTTCTAGCTCAGATTCATGGAGGAAATTCCATTACAAGGTTGGTTTGTTAGTATTCCTTATACAATTCTTGCTTCTAGCCATCTTCTCCATTCAATTCTTGGAGAAACGACCTTGGCCAACCTGTGGAGCTCAAGACGCCATTAAAGGCTTGAAAGCTTGGAAGCTTGGAGATCTAGAGACGACCTTAAGGCGGGTTTTATAACTCTAAACCTTTTTCTTTGTTATGCATATCTTTGTTCTTGCAAATAGTAGTTAGTTCTTCTTCTTCCCCATCTTTCCTTGCAATCTTGAAAACAATCTGTGAAGAATAGACCTTGGTCTCAAGGTAGATGATGATGGGCGTGAATAACTAGGCTACTTTATCAAACGGTTCCTCCCCCATGGTCCAAACGGTTTGCAAAACCGTTTGGGACCAAACGGTTTCAAAACCGTTTGATCTCGTGCGGTTTGCAAAACCGTTTAGACTCAAATAGTTTCAAACCGTTTGAGGGGTTTGACCAAGAGTTGACCATTTGAGGGTCTGCTGGACACATTATGAATTAACCACCTACAAAGAATCACCATCTAATTGCAAGTAAATCTCAAGTTGAAGGCACTTTAATCACCTAAACCCTAATCGGGTTAAATTGCTGATTTCATGGACCAATCTTGATGAAGTTTGGGTTGAGAGGCCCAAACGGTTTCAAAACCATTTGGGAATCACCCAAACGGTCTCAAGACCGTTTGGAGGTCTAGGGTTAAGGTAATTTGATCAATTGAAGGTCCAATCACAATAGGTTGTTGAATTAATCAAAAGTGCTGATTTTAGACTTAATTAGGGTTCAACCTTCAACAAATTGACTTAGATTTTGATGAGACTTTGGGAAAATGGTCTCAAGACCATTTGGAGGATGTCCAAACGATCTCAAGACTGTTTGGGTCAAGCCATGGCCCAATTGAGTGTCAATTGATGGGTTCAACTTCAATTAGACTCATGTTGATGGATGTTGATGGTTAATTGATTACAAGCCCTAATTCAATCGGTTCCAACCCTAATTGGCTATCAATTGAGGGTCAATTGAGTGTCAATTGATTAAGGATAACCCTAATTGGCTCAATTGATAAGTGTTTAACATATGTGAGACCAATTGAGGGGTTCAACATTGAAAACCCTAATCGATTACAAGTGTTGATGCACTTTCTAGGTCCATGTGGTTTTGAGACTTTTGGACCAAACGATCTCAAGACCGTTTGGGGCCAAACGGTCTCAAAACTATTTGGGCTCAAACGGTTTCAAAACCATTTCATCTCATGCGGTTTAGTCATGAGGTTTGCTCAAACGGTTTCAAAGTCAACCATGTCCAAACGGTCAACATGATCAAACGGTTTCAAGACCGTTTATGGCCAAATGGTCTTGAGTGTCATGCGGTCTTGAAGGTCAAAGATACCAAACGGTCAACTCCTCCATGCGGTTTCAAAACCATTTGGAGGTTGAAGTGTGAAACCGTTTAGGGACTTTTAGGGTTAAGAATACCTAATGCCTTGAAGGCTTAGATGGTTCAATGGTTGTTTAATCTAAACCCTAATGGTACCTAAAGACATTAAGGGGTTAAGTAATTAGTAGTTGGACCCATGTTACGGTTATGGTGGATATTACCAATGTACCCTTGAAGGGTTCAAGTAGATATCACCCCTTGATTGAACAAACCCTAAGTGACAAAATAATGGTGATTTAACTTATGTTAATCAATGTTGACCTAATCTAACTTAATCTAGAATGAGGTAAAACTCATCTAATGGTAAGAGAAAAGAGAATATTCCAATTATGATTGGAATTCAAGTAAAATACCTTCAATACATGTGAATGTACATGATTAGGGTATGATCCATCCAGGTGAGATCATAGGAATCATAATTATGATAATTGATGAATCTTAACCTAATGTAAGGGAATCAAAGATGACAATTTCATACATAGTGATGCTATGAACTCAATTCACTATGAAGTGAATAGTAAACCCTAATTCTAGGGTAATATCATGTAATGAGAATAGTAAACCCTAATTTCGGGTGATGTCATGAAAAGAATAATTCTAGGTTATACCTTTAAGTATGTAACCTTATGAATGAATTATAAAGTGAGGAACCTTTATGCCTTGTAAGCTAAGGGGTTTGATAACCCTGATTGAGGTGAATAAACCTTAACCCTAGAATCAATCGAGGTATGTTGATAACAGCACGACCGTGCTAAGGAGCACGGCCATGGTAGCTTTCCCTTGCACGACCGTGCAAGGAAGCACGACCGTGGTGTTTTATAAAGAAATTGAAAAGTTTTAGGTGTAGCTAAATTAATCATACAATACAATTATGTCATGAGCATATAGCATAGGGTTAATGAGCCCTATGAATGATAAATGTGGTAATCTCAATAAATAAGGAATTAAGAAGTAAAATGATGCCTAGATCCAAATGTCTTTTTGAATGAGAAAATGCTTTAATACTAAGTTAACCAATTAGCTCAAGTAAGATAATAATGAGGAGGAAGTGATACATCAAGATATGATAGATATCACATTCAACATCCCAAAGTATCATACCTTAATGAACTTCTAAACCATTATACTTAAACAAGAAGGCACAAAGAGTAAGTGATAAGTAATTACCTGTAATAAGGGCATAATGGACTCAATGTATTCTATAAGTATAGATTATTACATCTTGGGAAGGGAGGAAGCCAAATCAATAAGTATGATGTAATCATAATATGATATGAAGGAGGAATGGGCTAATACTTAGAATTGAGGATCATTAATGATATTCAATGAGTATTGTAATCGAAAATAAACATTCATCATGTCCTTGTATGCTCCCAAGAGTGGTAGAATAGTATGCTAGGGTTGGACTAATAACATGAACAGGAAACCCTAACTATTGAGGGATGGGGTACGTTAACCCAAATCCTGGGTCATGCTTTCAAGCATGAAACCCTGTGAACAAATTACAATATAAGGAATTCTTATGCCTTATAAGGAAAAGGGATTCAATAACCTTAATTGAATAGGGATAAACCTTAACTCCAGGTTATGCTTTTAAGCATGATTCTTCATGATTAAAGTATGAGATAAGGAATCATTATTTCCCTATTATAATAAAAAGGGATTGAATAACCCTAATTGATTTAAATAATGGGAACCAAGCTTTAGTGAAGACATGAAGGTACAACTTTGAATTGAAAGGTTATTCCTGCCTATAAATTACTGATTCGGAGATGAATTGTTTATTATTATCAATTGAGTTGACCATGCATGTTCTAATAAAGAAATGATCATAGCCAAGTAAAGGTTATGATATCATATTCATTGAAAGTATACTATAGGCTTTTTGAATAGTGATATATTCCATGTTGCCTAAGTTTATGTAGCAACATATAAGAGTCATGGGATGTAAAAGCCATGAGAAACATCAAGGTCATGCTAATTAGATGGCTTATGATGGTTTAAGGGTTTGAACACCCCTATTCTTGAATCATAGTAATAAAATGGATAAGAATTGATTTTCATATGATAACTGATGTGAGTTAAACTTGATACATTTAGTATTCTTTCTTTATAGCAGTTGTTTTGATAGTTTATGTTTGAAAACATGCATGATGCTAAAAGAATACTGAAATGTACTTAAGTAATCAAGTATAATGATATCATGTAGGGCCCTGACCATAGATCCATCATTGTCAGAGACTAAATGATGGTGAAACATATTTTCCTAAGGGAACTCCTGGAACATATACTTTTGAGTATATGGGGGAATATGGACGCAAATATCCTTACGTCCTAATGTAGGAATTGATGTAGGATGTATCTTTAACCTATCAATCCTTCATTACGTGTTTATACCTGGATGATGTACAACTAATATCCCGAGGAAATCACCAATACCAATCGATGAGAGATAAACAAGAGATCTTTCGATGATGAAGAGAGTACAGAATGCCACTGTAACTCTATAGTGAAGTTTCCAGAATACCCTAGATAGCTACTACAGCAGAGACATAAGATGTCCTGCAAATAAATCCTCTTACTGACTGAGGAAGATGAGGTCATAAGCATCCGGCACTTTTGATGACCTATGTATGGTACCGACGCGATTTCGTAATGGTCGGTTGGAGTATGAGCAGTATACCTCATCTCCGCAGGGCATAATAATGTTGGAAAGAAATATAATCAGCCATGTAGCATAACTGCTTAGGTTGAACTACAAAAAACAATGAGTGATGTTACTTTGTTTTAAATGTTCTGGTTGAACAACTAGTATACATGTTCTTCATATTCCTTATTTTAGATATGCCTTGATATGCAATTATGCTATGGATGAAATGATTGCTAAGGAGGTATTGCCTTATCCTAAGTTGAGCCAGCTGTTAAATGTTAATAATTATACTGCTTAATGTTATTCCTTATTACAATAACAAAGCTTCTAGTGGAGAGTTATAACTCTCGCTGGGACAATTATTCAATTGTATCACCTCCGTGGGATTCTACTTTTTATGTAGACGCTGAGGTCTAAGGAACCCATCTAAGAATGAGCAACAACAACAGCAACAACTCCAGGGGTAGTAGTGAATCTCAGGTGGAGATACTGACTGTCTAGTCTTATAGATAGTATGTCATATGTCGTCTCTGTACTCTCAGATCCTAGGAGTCAGTAGGTCTGAGGTTTTTGGCTTTAAGCCTTGAGATTTTGTTGTATCTTTCCTTGTACAGTTAACAGGGCAATGGATGTATGTATTTACTCGAGAGGTGATTCCACAGAGATATAATGATGAAACATGTTGTAAACAACTTATCATGTTCTTTTATGAAAGAGTTTTATCGTTTGGTGATCTCTTTACAAAAAGTTTTAATTTTTAGTAATTTTTGATAATTCCGCTGCTAATCGCTTATGCATTCGTTGATCTCATTTTTCCCGAGACAGACGTTACATTTAGTGGTATCAGAGCTCTAGGTTCGCTGAGTCTACAGAGACATAGGATTTAGAATGTTGAGTCAGTTCTAGTGTCATCCAGTGTATCTGATAGTATCTTCTGCTCATATAGGAGAAGAAGAACTTGAAGATGACTGGGTCAGATGAGGAGTTTGCTGCAGAGAGCAGCAATGCTGCACCAAGAAGAGGTGTAGAGGAACAAGAAAGAGAGGGACAATTGCCTGAGATCCCCCTATCTAATCCAACCATGATAAGAAATCCTTCCTTAAGAATCACTGTTGGGGAATTTAGGGCAACTATGATGTATCTAGTAGATCAAGCACTAGCAATACAACCTATATTACCAGCCCCCAATGATGATGTTTTTGATATCAACATGATATGTAATTCACAACAACAGGTTGGAGCAATAGGAAATGATGAAGTTCGGGACTTAGAACAAGTGTGTGCTCAACCTCAGCCTGTGGAATCAACATATAGTAATGAAGGGATTAGAATACAACCAGAAGTCAGGATCTGTCATAGGTGTAGGAAGCCTGGACATATCAGACCTAACTGTCCAGAAAAGGAATATAAAGGAAGAATTGAGAAAAGGCCTATCCAAACCCAGGGATAGAGACCTGGTAGTTCCAAAAAGAAGAAGTTTTTGGTATCACCAGTACAACCTGGACCTAGTGCACCAAGGCAATGGTCATCTAGAAAGGGTAAAGAACCCTTTAAATCATACCGGGCAGCTAGGTTTTGCTACTTATGTAGACGGGCTGGATATCTGGCAAGAAATTGCCCAGCCAAAAATGCTATGGGAATCAACCTCTGAGGCAGAACCAGCCTGAGGCAATGAATAATCCTCGAATCATAACAAGTCAGGCAAAATAAATGTTATTCTTATATGTCTTTTTATGATTTCTTGGATAAACTGAGAAAATAAATGATTGAATTTTCCTTGATTAGTCCTATGAGGACTTATAATGTTGCATAATAAACATAATCGATTTTTCATGTTGCTTTACCTCTATGAGAAAGAAGAGGTATTAAAGAGATGTCTGGATAAAATCCAATAATGTTAAATCATATATATTTGTGATAATAAGAAAAGAGAAGGGACATGGTAGTATACAGATGCATATTACCTTATCACAGTATTTATATACCCTGGCTAGGTATACAATTGCTGATGATAAAGTAAGAATGGAAACTCTTAGATTGTTATCTTTTTGATTGCTCTGATCAAGTAGTCATTCTGAGACAATCTAATGAGTATCATGAAATAAGAAATATGGGATAAATAAATGTGTTCTATCCTGAGTATAAGAAAGAAAAATCTGAGATACCTTATATGAGAATGTTGAATGAGGAATTAAAAAGTATACTCCTCATAAGATAAGAATGAGAATAAGGAAGGTTAATTCTGTTTGATAAAAATGTAAGTTCAATACAAATCCTCCCCATAATGTGACAAATGTGATGAGATTATAGAATGTTCATGAATATGCTAGATAATAACAAGGAAAGGAACAATGTTATGCAAACATCCTTATAAGGTTCCCATGCTAAGACAAGGAACCTAAGATGGGTTAAGAATAATTGTTTCATGAATGATTGAAAATACATGATATAATAAGAGGAATATAATTCCTTATTCTTTTTCCTTCCAGGGACATGGCAATCAAGTAGGTCATAGGACACTTGATGTGCATAATATGAAGATGTATATGTGATGAATACCTATAAAGGTATTAGTTTGTCTTGGACTTTGGTCCCAAGATGAGAAGAAAATACCCTGCTCTTTTCTCTTGATATATTCTGTTGATATGTTTTGTAGATTTCGATGACAAAATCCTCGTAAGGGGTGGATAATTTGTAACATCCCTGACCTAGGTTATGAACTAACCCTATGTGTTTTACTTAAGACATGTGATTAGATGCTTCTAATTACCTTTTGATATGTAATTAGAGCTACGGAGGAACTTATATTTACATTTCTGTCCTTTTGAACAATGTTGTAATATTGTTTTGTTTAATAAGGACCTATGTGCAAATTACCCAATTAGAGGGGTTAAATTGCAAATTGCACATGTTAAGATGTTCCTCTGGTGTTGAGACATCATAAGAATGAATATGATGTGGTGATATGGATTCTCCAAGCTTGGGCACCAAGATATAGCTTGAAGAGCAATCCTTGTGCTTTAAAACCTAGTTTTGGTGTAAAGTGCAAATTACCCAAAACATAGGGTGAAACATGTAAAATATACCCTCTAGAGTATCTCTCATATATCTTAGCATCAAGTAGAGTAAATAAAATGAGGGGGGTGCCTCATTTGAGTAACCATATAAGAAGTATAATCATTGTAATTGAATAATCAAGATGTATGCAAAATAACCCTTATATATGTGCAACTTAATTAAGATGCTTGGTTTCTTTTCCTCTAAAACGTGGATAAAGGAAAATGCTACATGTGATAAGGAAGGAGAGAAACGTGGCAAAAAGAATGGAGAAGGGCGTGGAGGATATGGATGTATATAGAAGAAATAGTTATTATTGCCTTGAAAATACACCTAAAGCATATAATCACTTCTCTTTACAAGAAAAGGATCGTTTCCTTCACTTCCTCTCCTCATCTTCTTGTTTTGGACCGACTAAGGAGGAGCTCAGGAACAGGGAAGAACGACCAAGTTGATCTAGGTAAGTTTGGTCATCTTCTAGCTCAGATTCATGGAGGAAATTCCATTACAAGGTTGGTTTGTTAGTATTCCTAATACAATTCTTGCTTCTAGCCATCTTCTCCATCCAATTCTTGGAGAAACGACCTTGGCCAACCTGTGGAGATCAAGACTCCATTAAAGGCTAGAAAGCATGGAAGCTTGGAGCTCTAGGGACGACCTTAAGGCGGGTTTTATAACTCTAAACCTTTTGCTTTGTTATGCATATATTTGTTCTTGCAAATAGTAGTTAGTTCTTCTTCCCCATCTTTCCTTGCAATCTTGCAAACAATCCATGAAGAACAGACCTTGGTCTCAAGGTAGATGATTATGGGCACGAATACCTAGGCTACTTTATCAAACGGTCCCCCCCATGGTCCAAATGGTTTGCAAAACCATTTGGGACCAAACGGTTTCAAAACCGTTTGATCTCATGCGGTTTGCAAAACCGTTTAGACTCAAACAGTTTCAAAACCATTTGAGGGGTTTGAACAAGGGTTTACCATTTGAGAGTCTGCTGGACACATCATGAGTTAACCACCTACAAAGAATCACCATCTAATTGCAAGTAAATCTCAAGTTGAAGGCACTTTAATCACCTAAACCCTAATCGGGTTAAATTGCTGATTTCATGGACTAATCTTGATGAAGTTTGGGTTGAGAGGCCCAAACGGTTTCAAAACCGTTTGGGAATCACCCAAACGGTCTCAAGACCGTTTTTTGGTCAGCCAATACCGTTTGGAGGTCTAGGGTTAAGGTAATTTGATCAATTGAAGGTCCAATCACAATAGGTTGTTGAATTAATCAAAAGTGCTGATATTAGACTTAATTAGGGTTCAACCTTCAACAAATGGACTTAGATTTTGATGAGACTTTGGGAAAACGGTCTCAAGACCGTTTGGAGGATGTCCAAATGATCTCAAGACCATTTGGGTCAATTCATGGCCCAATTGAGTGTCAATTGATGGGTTCAACTTCAATTAGACTCATGTTGATGGATGTTGATGGTTAATTGATTACAAGCCCTAATTCAATCGGTTCCAACCCTAATTGGCTATCAATTGAGGGTCAATTGAGTTTCAATTGATTAAGTATAACCCTAATTGGCTCAATTGATAAGTGGTTAACATATGTGATACCAATTGAGGGGTTCAACATTAAAAACCCTAAAAGAATTACAAGTGTTGATGCACTTTCTAGGTCCATGCAGTTTTGAGACTTTTGGGCCAAACGGTCTCAAGACCGTTTGGGGCCAAATGGTCTCGAAACCGTTTGGGCTCAAACGTTTTCAAAACCATTTCATCTCATGCGGTTTGGTCATGCGGTTTGCTCAAACGGTTTCAAAGTCAACCATGTCCAAACGGTCAACATGATCAAACGGTTTCAAGACCGTTTAAGGCCAAATGGTCTTGAGTGTCATGCGGTCTTGAAGGTCAAAGATACCAAACGGTCAACTCCTCCATGCGGTTTCAAAACCATTTGGAGGTTGAAGTGTGAAACCATTTAGGGACTTTTAGGGTTAAGAATACCTAATGCCTTGAAGGCTTAGATGGTTCAATGGTTGTTTAATCTAAACCCTAATGGTACCTAAAGACATTAAGGGGTTAAGTAATTAGTAGTTGGACCCATGTTACGGTTATGGTGGATATTACCAATGTAACCTTGAAGGGTTCAAGTAGATATCACCCCTTGATTGAACAAACCCTAAGTGACAAAATAATGGTGATTTAACTTATGTTAATCAATGTTGACCTAATCTAACTTAATCTAGAATTAGGTAAAACTCATCTAATGGTAAGAGAAAAGAGAAGATTCCAATTATGATTGGAATTCAAGTAAAATACCTTCAATACATGTGAATGTACATGATTATGGTATGATCCATCCAGGTGAGATCATAGGAATCCTAATTATGATAATTGATGAATCTTAACCTAATTTATGGGCATCAAAGATGACAATTTCATACATAGTGATGCTATGAACTCAATTCACTATGAAGTGAATAGTAAACCCTAATTTGAGGGTAATATCATGTAACGAGAATAGTAAACCCTAATTTAGGGTGATGTCATGAAAAGAATAATTCTAGGTTATACCTTTAAGTATGGAACCTTATGAATGAATTATAAAGTGAGGAACCTTTATGCCTTGTAAGCTAAGGGGTTTGATAACCCTGATTGAGGTGAATAAACCCTAACCCTAGAATCAATTGAGGTATGTTGATAACAGTATGACCGTGCTAAGGAGCACGACCATGCTAGCTTTCACTTGCACGACCGTGCAAGGAAGCACGGTCGTGGTGTTTTATGAAGAAATTGAAAAGTTTTAGGTGTAGCTAAATCAATCATACAAGAGGATTATGTCATGAACATATAGCATAGGGTTAATGAGCCCTATGAATGATAAATGTGGTAATCTCAATAAATAAGGAATTAAGAAGTAAAATGACGCCTAGATCCAAATGTCTTTTTGAATGAGCAAATGCTTTAATACTAAGTTAACCAATTAGCTCAAGTAAGATAATAGTGAGGAGGAAGTGATACATCAAGATATGATATATATCACATTCAACATCCCAAAGTATCATACCTTTATGAACTTCTAAACTATTATACTTAAACAAGAAGGCACAAAGAGTAAGTGATAAGTAATTACCTATAATAAGGGCATAATGGACTCAATGTATTCTATAAGTATAGATTATTACATCTTGGGAAGGGAGGAAGCCAAATCAATAAGTATGATGTAATCATAATATGATATGAAGGAGGAATGGGCTAATACTTAGAATTGAGGATCATTAATGATATTCAATGAGTATTGTAATAAAAAATAAACATTCATCATGTCCTTGTATGCTCCCAAGACTGGTAGAATAGTATGCTAGGGTTGGACTGATAACATGAACAGGAAACCCTAACTATTGAGGGATGGGGTACGTTATCTTGGGTCATGCTTTCAAGCATGAAACCCTGTGAACAAATTACAATATAAGGAATTCTTATGCCTTATAAGGCAAAGGGATTCAATAACCTTAATTGAATAGGGATAAACCTTAACTCCAGGTTATGCTTTTAAGCATGATTCTTCATGAATAAAGTATGAGATGAGGAATCATTATTTCCCTATTATAATAAAAAGGGATTGAATAACCCTAATTGATTTAAATAATGGGAACCAAGCTTTAGTGAAGACATGAAGGTACAACTTTGAATTGAAAGGTTATTCCTGCCTATAAATTACTGATTTGGAGATGAACTGTTTATTATTATCAATTGAGTTGACCATGCAGGTTCTAATAAAGAAATGATCATAGCCAGGTAAAGGTTATGATATCATATTCATTGAAAGTATACTATAGGCTTTATGAATAGTGATATATGCCATGTTGCCTAAGTTTATGTAGCAACATATAAGAGTAATGGGATGTAAGATCCATGATCAACATCAAGGTCATGCTAATTAGATGGCTTATGATGGTTTAAGGGTTTGAACACCCCTATTCTTGAATCATAGTAATAAAATGGATAAGAATTGATTTCCATATGATAACTGATGTGAGTTAAACTTGATACATTTAGTATTCTTTCTTTATAGCAGTTGTTTTGATGGTTTATGTTTGAAAACATGCATGATGCTAAAAGAATACTGAAATGTACTTAAGTAATCAAGTATAATGATATCATGTAGGGCCCTGACCATAGATCCATCATTGTCAGAGACTAAATGATGGTGAAATAGGTTTTCCTAAGGGAACTCCTGGAACATATACTTTTGAGTATATGGGGGAATATGGATGCAAATATCCTTACATCCTAATGTAGGAATTGATGTAGGATGTATCTTTAACCTATCAATCCTTCATTACATGTTTATACCGGGATGATGTACCACTAATCTCCCGAGGAAATCACCAATACCGCATCAATGAGAGATAAACAAGAGATCTTTCGATGACGAAGAGAGTACATAACGCCACTGTAACTCTATAGCAAAGTTTCCAAAATACCTTGGATAGCTACTACAGTAGAGACACAAGATGTCCTGCAAATAAATCCTCTTACTGACTGAGGAAGATGAGGTCATAAGAATCCGGCACTTTTGATGACCTATGTATGGTACCGATGCGATTTCGTAATGGTCGGTTTGAGTATGAGCGGTATACCTCATCTCCGTAGGGCATAATAATGTTGGAAAGAAATATAATCAGTCGTGTAGCATAACTGCTTACGTTGAACTATGAAAAACAATGAGTGATGTTACTTTGTTTTAAATGTTCTGGTTGAACAACTAGTATACATGTTCTTCATATTCCTTATTTGAGATATGCCTTGATATGCAATTATGCTATGGATGAAATGATTGCTAAGGAGGTATTGGCTTATCCTATGTTGAGCCTGCTATTAAATGTTAATAATTATACTACTTAATGTTATTCCTTATTACAATAACAAAGCTTCTGGCGAAGAGTTATAACTCTCGCTGGGACAATTATTCAATTGTCTCACCCCCGTGGGATTCTACTTTTTAGGTAGACGTCGAGGTCAAAGGAACCCATCTAAGAATGAGCAACAACAGCAGCAGCAACAGCACCAGGGGCAGCAGTGAATCTCAGGTGGAGATACTGACTGTCTAGTCTTATAGATAGTATGTCTTATGTCGTCTCTGTACTCTCAGATCCTAGGAGTCAGTAGGTCTGAGGTTTTTGGCTTTAAGCCTCGAGATTTTGTTGTATCTTGCCTTGTATAGTTAACATGGTAATGGATGTATGTATTTACTCAAGAGGTGATTCCACAGAGATATAATGATGAAACATGTTGTAAACAACTTATCATGTTCTTTTATGAAAGAGTTTTATCATTTGGTGATTTCTTTACAAAAAGTTTTAACTTTTAGTGATTTTTTATAATTCCGCTGCTAATCGCTTCCACATTCGTTGATCTCATTTTTCCCGAGACAGACGTTACATGTGGGGACACATTTTTTTAAATACATATACATAATTAAATATTATATAGTTTTTCTCCAATAAAACAAGCGTCAGAGAAAACTATCGAGGTTCGATCTGTTTAGAATCGAAACCAAATCCTGAAAACGAGTGTCCCACACATAGTAGAGAGTACATTATCATGAAAACTAGTGAAAAGGGTGAGAACATGGTGTAGACTTGTTACAACCCATACTAGGGTTAGTTAATAAATATCTCGATTTGCGTGAGACACCTTGATTAGTGCTAAGTACTCTGTTAAACATCATGGTTAATCAAGATAACCTAAGATATGAATCAATAGTCGAGATTGATTCATCTGATGTAATTAATATTAACTGAAGTGTTAATAGTTAAGTTAATTAATATGTACCATGATCCTAGCATCATTATGCTAATTAAGTTGAATTAAGTACTCACTGATGCATTTAGTGCTTTGATCAGGTGAGACAGTCCAATTAGTATGTTTTCCCGCTTCAAGGTTGTAGAGAATCCCATTCTTGAAACATTGCAAGAGAAATCACCTTAATCGGACAATCGAGTCAAAAATTATGATGTTCTTAAGTTCTTTGGACCTATAGTGCAATTGTTACAAAATATTGGATTAATACCCTTTTTACTTTCCCTTTCTTTCTTATTCCTTATCTTCTCCACCGAACGAGCAGAGCAACCGCAGAAGCGGCGCTCGATTGAGAGCAGTAGAAAGGGGGAGGGCGCGCCCATGCGATTTTAGGCGATTTGAAGAGTAAAAAGCTAGCCATCGATTTCCGTCCACCCTTCTCGTACCCTTCTTCTTCCTCCATCCTTCCTCTATCTCGCCCGCCTACAACTCGACCTAGCTGCGCTGCCAACGGCCAGCAGCAGGCCGACCAGCAGAACGAGGCAAACGGTTGGGCGATTTTTCTCTTGAGATTCAGATGGAATCGACGGCGCCACCTCCGCCCATCCTTCTTCTCCTTCCTCCCCTACCTCGCCCAGCTCGCGCCACCCCTATAGCTGACCAGCTTGAGCCAGCCAGTAGTTGCAGCGCCGCACATCGGCCTTGAGGTGGCCGGCCAGGAGCTCGTGTGGGTGTGAAGGGCATCACCCAATCGCTCGTCTCGAGCTCGGCTTCATGTAAGGCTCTAGAATCCAAAGATTTCTACCTTGCTGCGCTCATCTGTGCCCCAAGCAGTAGGGACGGCACCCCATTTAATTGCAGCAGCAGTTGCTGCAAGAAGCGATGGCCAATGGCATCTAGGGTGGGAGCAAGAACCAAGCAGTGCTTTGACTTCGACCATGAGCCTAGAGCTCGAATCTGCAGCCAATAACCAAGTATTAGCACCCAACCGAGCCTCCTCTCTACCTGTATGTGAGATAAACGGCTGCCTGTTTGCAGCAGTAGCTAGGAACATCTAGGCGTGAGCCAGCACTCTAAAATACTGCCTCTGAGTCCGGCCTTGAGGCTCGAACATGATTCCGCCACCAATAAGCCACGAGCAGTGATACCTATGAGTGTGAGGAAGCTGCTTGCTTGCAACAGGTTGTTCCTGAGTAATCCAGAGGTAGAAGTCGATCCAACAAACGTCAGAACTGGGACTCTAGACGCAATTCCGGACGAACCCAGACAGTTCGAAACACGGTGAGTAGGATTTCATTCATTTATCATTAAATAAGTTAGGCGTTTGAATATTTTCTGTTTTGTGTGCGAATTACGCTGATAATAGGCGTTATCAGGCGTAGGGCGGCGTTTAGCGTCACCCGACTTTTTATTTCATAATTGCTTCTAGACGCTGTTATATGATTAAATTTAGCAATTGATCAGTGTGGATTGAATCGGTAGATTTATATGGTTCATTGGAACCTAAATTGCTTATTTGAATATTGAAATTAGAAATCCATGTCTAAAAATGGTATGGATTGGGTATGAACCCAGACAATAAGGATTTCTGATAAATTATCAGATGTACGATTTTAAAGTTGATATGAATAAATAAAATATGCAATAAAACCCTAAATTGCATATATCTTTTGACGTTAATATGTGTAAATTGATATTTACATGAAATGACACATTTCTCTGAAATATTACCAGAAATTCTCAAGTATTGTTCTTAAATTGTGTTGTGATAGGTAATTAACTCTTAATTTAGTTAAGTGATGCACAAACCAGGATTAGGGTTAATGTGCACGTTTTTTGAGAATTTTAGAGAATTGACAAATGTTGAGTATGGTTCTCATATGTGAAGTAAATTTCTTTAATTTGTGCAATAAGATGTTCAATTGCGTAAATTCGCTATGTATGTGCCAAATTGAAATAAGTTGGGTTATTTATACATTTCTAATTTTCCTGAATGCATGGTATGAGAATTTCTCAGAAATTACAATGATTTGAAATATATGGCTATGTCGGTTTAAAATGACAGTGTATTGTGATATGATATGAAATCAGTAAATGTGATATTCCTGTTTAAATGGTTATATGTTAAATCAGTTAATAGACTTAGGTGCCCTAACACCGTAGAACCCCTTTGACAGATCTGCTTCTTAGGGGTGAAACTCGTGTTGCAACATCATCCGTGCTTGTGTCATGGACACACAAGGAAAGAGAGGCAATGTCCAACAACAACCTGTGCTTGTGTCACGGTGGCACTGGAGGAAAAAATGGGGGTTATTCAACATCATCTGTGCTTGTGTCACGGAGGTAACCCGGTGAGACTCTCCCCCTGTGTACTCAGGTTAGAGGAGGAGTCTAGAGCACTCAGAGCAGTGCCTTGAGGCCGTAGAGCCTATGAGTCAGGCCGGAGAGCCTGGGGTCCTGTGGCAGAGCAGGGCTGGCGTCAGACTTAGCATTTCCCGGGTGTGTCGCTAAGTCTTGTACGGTGGGATCGTAGTTCGCTACGGATCTTCATATGCAGGGTACACTGCATATGATTAGGGCATAATAATAATATAAATTGGTACTCATATAGGATCACAGTAAATTTAAGTATTCGAACTTTTGTGCTATTTCTTTATATCTGTTTATCTGTTCAAATTATCTGTTATTTCATGGAAATGTGATTATATTATGCAAATCTGTTATGTTATTAGAACTACCCTGCTTAGTACTGCACTTATGTTTAATTTCAATTTATAAACCTGATGAGTTGTTTAGTGATAGCTAAATGAAATGCTATTCACTGAGCGAGTAGGCTCATACCTCTACTCAAAACATTTTTAGGTCATCATCAGCAGCAGGAATCTGAAGGATCCTTTCATCCTAACGCTTAGGTTGTAGAAGGTATACGTAGTTAGTAGTTAGAGGTCTCTTAGTCCTTTCCCCTCGGTCCTTGGGACATGGTGTGGGTGAGAGAGAGTATGTATGGCGAATGTGTATAAAGATGTAAATTAACTGTTAAGTTTTAATTTCTGTTAAACAATGTTACATATTGTAAACTTTGTTTATGTCCTCTAGTCAGTTTAATTGAAATGCTTCCGCAATAGTTTATTATGTTTTAGTTTACAGCAATAATCTGGATATCATTACGAGGTTTTAAAAAGAAAAAGTTCTCAGTGATTTGTTTATGTGATAATTCCTCCGTCGCGCCCTAATCTCGTGATTTGTGGTTAGTGTGAGATCGGGGTGTGACATCTTGGTATCAGAGCATAGGTTGAGTATATGAATACTCTAAGTCAAGGTCAGGGGACGATAAGAGACCAATAGGATTAGGACTTAGGTGTCTTCCTTCTAACTGCACTTTTATAACAGGAAGTGTTCTGTTATATTATTGCAGATGGTAGGAAGATGATGTGGTCACGAGAATCAAGTTGAGAGTTAAGCTGAGTCATCAGAGATCATTAGGATCAAAAGATAAAAGTTATAAGTGAGGTACATAAAAAGTGACGTGTCTTTAGCTCTGGAAGGTCTGAGTGTTTAGATACCCTGGCCAGGTGTCTGAATACTTAGATTGACCAGTATCAAGCTACTCTGTCTATTCTTCTCTGGATGCCCTGGCCAGGTATGCAGAGGAAGGATAGGCCAGAGAAAAACCCTAGAAATCTTAGGGTTATGAGATAAGAAATTAATATAGGAATAAGAGGTTTAACATAGGATGTGATACAATTTTTGCTTTATATTGCTTATTTGATTGAAAATCACTAGAAATGCACTTATATGCATGAAATTAGATTTTCAGTTTGTAAAGTAAACATGATTCTTTTATGTTGTTGTATGTCATGAAAGGATTTATTTATTGTTTAAATTCTTTGTATCAAGTAGACCAAAAGTTATGTTTAAATGAGTTTGCCTTAAGTGGATATTCATTCCACATGTTTGAAATCAATAGGAGTTGGTTAATCCTGAGTAGCTCTTGGCTTCAGGACTACAGGTTCGGCCTGGTCCGGCTGGCAGGATGCGTTACTGGGATCTAATGACTCCTATTAACAGTATAATTAGAGTAGACTCTGGATGATTTAGACCTGAATCATAGTAAGAATGTACATACAATAAGACGTTGAGATGTAAGAGAAAGATTAGAACAGCTAAGAATTTGCTGGAAATGATATCAGAGGCCAATGTTGGAACCTCATATGTGCAATCCTTAATTGGTAATAAAAGAAAATGATATAAGGTTCAAATTAAATTCAATGATTTGTATTATATGAACTCTAAATATAAGAGTATGGAAAGGATATGAGAAAAGTATGTAAGGGCTAGGTAGTAAGAATCAAATTTGGGTTGGATCATGGAATGGACTAAAATACTTTTATGTACTTCAAGGCAAAGGGAAAATAGAAGAAAATAGTTGAGCATACAATAAGTACATAGAAATAAAGAGTCTTATGAAAATCATAAGACCAAGACAAGAAACTTAGTTGGATTAAAGGAAATGTTAGAAATGATGACTTTGATTAAGGAATGAGAATTACAAGATATAATTGAGAGTATGGAATGCATATCTTTATTATAAAGTTAAATACATTCATACATACTACCTTTGGATTCTAAGTCTCTATAGACTAACAAATTAGTTTTTAAAATAAAGAACAAACACATAACTTAGAAAATGAATGCATGATATAAGAATTTCTCAGTATTTACAATTATTTTAAGTACACTGTTCTGACAGTTCTAGAATGATATCATATTGTGATTTGAACTGCAATCAAATGAATGAGGTAACTGAAACCCTAAGGATAGGGTGTTGCCATGTAATAAGTGAATGAGGTAATTGAAACCCTAAGGGTAGGGTGTTCAATGAATCAAGTATTTTGATATCAAAATTCTCAGTATAAGATGTGTGATGCTTAATAGTTCAATTGCACAATTTTAGTGTATAAAGTGCCAAATTGACATGTATTCTGTTTATTTGAGAATTCCAGTCTGCCTGCATGCATATTGATATTGATTTCTCAGTAAATTACAAGTGGACATGTAATTAGATTATTTAAGAATTTGAAATCTGCATGCATGCTTATTATGTTGAATCTCTTGATATTTTCAATACCTGAATATATGGCTTGTCCAGTTTGAAATGATATTCATGTTACGTTATAAGCTTCCATTAAATTGAAGAGATAACATGGAAATACCAAAGTCCAGAACAAATAAGAGAAAGGAAATTCCAGTGATATGATTAGGAAGACTTTCGTAAAACTTATGAGATTCAAAGTTTGAATTTCAAACAAAGGAAGCAAAATCACATCACAATAACGCTATGTTATTGATAAGGACCAAACCCTAGAATGTTTAGAGTTGTAGTAGTTCAAGGGATATCACTAGTGATTTAACCTTGAATACTAGCATCTTTATAAAATAAGATCATGAGATTTGTTCTATGAAAGGTAAGCTAGAATTAATAAAATCTAGGGTTTAAAGGTAGATAAACAATATGAAAATGACTTGGAGAAAAGAGTAAGATATAAATTTGAAATGTAACAATAAGTAAGTAGCGTAGAATGAGGAGTATTACCTGATACATGATCTGAAGTTAGTTGTTGTAGTTCATGCTCTTAAGATATGGCGTCACTATCTTTATGGTGAGACATGTCAGGTGTTTACAGATCATAAGAACTTAAAATATATCTTCACTCAGAAGGATCTGAATCTTAGACAACGCAGATGATTAGAATTGATCAAAGATTATGATGTGACCATAGATTATCATCCTGGTAAGATAAATGTGGTAGTTAATGCCCTAAGTAGGAAGTCTAGTTCAATAGTGGATGTATTTTCCATGGCATATTTCAAAAGAGACATGCTAGTGGAAATGCGGAAGCTGAACTTAGACTTAGGGGTGACAACACATAGTGGTTTGATTGCACAGATGCAAGTCAAGCCTACTTCTTATGATCAGATCAAGGATCTACAATAGGGTGATAGTGAGTTAAACCAGATCATGCATGACATGACAGGGGTAAAGACCATAGTTTAGGTTTTAGATGATGTTGTGTTGTGTTAGCATGACAGGTTGCATGTACCTCGAGATAATGATTTGAAAGAATAGATTCTTGAGGAAGCACATGCATTAATGTATGCTATACATCCAGGTGACACTAAGATGTACATGAATCTCAAGAGTTTGTTTTGGAGGCCTGGCGTGGAAAGAATGTAGCTGAGTATGTGGTTAGGTGCAATGTGTGTCAGCAGGTTAAGGCTGAGCACTAGAAACCTACATGTACCTTGCAATCTCTTCCTCTACCTGAGTGGAAGTGGGAACATATCACAATGGATTTTGTGATAGGGTTGCCCAGGACACCTAAAGGTTGTAACTCGATATGAATGATTATGGATAGATTAATTTAGTCTGCTCACTTTCTTCATATTAAGTCAACCTTTGATGTATCGAAGCTGAATAAGATATTCGTGGATGAAATAGTCAGATTGTATGGTATCCTAGTTTCAATTGTATCAGATAGAGATCCTAAGTTCACATCCAGGTTGTGGAATCTGTTGCAACGTGCTTTGGGCACAAGTTGAGATTCTGTACAACTTTCCACGCACAGATGAATGGTCAGTCCGGGAGGACCATTCAGACTCCTAAGGACATGCTGAGAGCATGTCTCATGTATTTCAGTGGAAGTTGGGAAGAACACTTGAGCCTTATAGAGTTTGCATACAATAATAGTCACCATTCTAGTCTTGGTATGGCTCAGTATGAAGCTCTGTTTGGCAGAAGGTGTAGATCATCCATATGTTGATATGAGGTAGGTGAAAAGCAGATTCATGGATTAGAGATAGTGGATTTGACCACTGAAATGATTACTGTGATCAAAGTACAGTTGAAAGTTGCACATGATAGACATAAGAGTCATGCCGAGAAGAGGCGTTGACCACTTGAGATTCAGGTTGGTGATGAAGTGTATCCGAAAGTTTCACCATGGAAAGGAATGTTGAGATTTGCCAAGAGAGGCAAACTGACTCCTAGGTTTATGGGCCCATATCCTATCATTGAGAGGATTGGACCTATAGCCCATAAGTTGGATTTACCATCCGAGTTGGCCAAGTTACATGATATGATTCATGTATCGATGTTGAATAAATGTTATCCTGGTACAGAGAAGATAATAGACCCAGAACCGGCACAGCTCAGGACAGACGTGTCCTATGTTGAAGGACCGGTTCAGATAGTTGATCGGAGGATCAAGAAACTCAAGAATCACGAGATACCATTAGTGAAAGTTTTGTGGAGGAATCATAACCTAGAAGAATCTATGTGGGAGTTTGAGTCAGTGACGTGTGATAAGTTTCCTTTTCTCTTATAGGAATTTCGGGACAAAATTCTTATAAGGGAGGGAGATTGTTACAACCCATACTAGGGTTAGTTAATAAATATCTCGATTAGCGTGAGACACCTTGATTAGTGCTAAGTACTCTGTTAAACATCATGGTTAATCAAGATAACCTAAGATATGAATCAATAGTCGAGATTGATTCATCTGATGTAATTAATATTAACTGAAGTGTTAATAGTTAAGTTAATTAATATGTACCATGATCATAGCATCATTATGCTAATTAAGTTGAATTAAGTACTCACTGATGCATTTAGTACTTTGATCAGGTGAGACAATCCAATTAGTATGTTTTCCCGCTTCAAGGTTGTAGAGAATCCCGTTCTTGAAACATTGCAAGAGAAATCACCTTAATCGGACAATCGAGTCAAAAATTATGATGTTCTTAAGTTCTTTGGACCTATAGTGCAATTGTTACAAAATATTGGATTAATACCCTTTTTACTTTCCCTTTCTTTCTTATTCCTTATCTTCTTCACCGAACGAGCAGAGCAACCGCAGAAGCGGCGCTCGATTGAGAGCAGTAGAAAGGGGGAGGGCGCACCCATGCGATTTTGGGCGATTTGAAGAGTAAAAAGCTAGCCATCGACTTTCGTCCACCCTTCTCGTACCCTTCTTCTTCCTCCATCCTTCCTCTATCTCGCCCGCCTACAACTCGACCTAGCTGCGCTGCCAACGGCCAGCAGCAGGCCGACCAGCAGAACGAGGCGAACGGTTGGGCGATTTTTCTCTTGAGATTCAGATGGAATCGATGATGCCACCTCCGCCCATCCTTCTTCTCCTTCCTCCCCTACCTCGCCCAGCTCGCGCCACCCCTATAGCTGACCAGCTTGAGCCAGCCAGTAGTTGCAGCGCCGCACAGTGGCCTTGAGGTGGCCGGCCAGGAGCTCGTGTGGGTGTGAAGGGCATCACCCAATCGCTCGTCTCGAGCTCGGCTTCATGTAAGGCTCTAGAATCCAAAGCTTTCTACCTTGCTGCGCTCATCTGTGCCCCAAGCAGTAGGGACGGTGCCCCATTTAATTGCACCAGCAGTTGCTGCAAGAAGCGATGGCCAATGGCATCTAGGGTGTGAGCAAGAACCAAGCAGTGCTTTGACTTTGACCATGAGCCTAGAGCTCAAATCTGCAGCCAATAACCAAGTATTAGCACCCAACCGAGCCTCCTCTCTACCTGTATGTGAGATAAACGGTTGCCTGTTTGCAGCAGTAGCTAGGAACATCTAGGCGTGAGCCAGCACTCTAAAATACTGCCTCTGAGTCCGGCCTTGAGGCTCGAGCATGATTCCGCCGCCAATAAGCCACGAGCAGTGATACCTATGAGCGTGAGGAAGCTGCTTGCTTGCAGCAGGTTGTTCCTGAGTAATCCAGAGGTAGAAGTCGATCCAACAAACGTCAGAACTGGGACTCTAGACGCAATTCCGGACAAGCCCGGACAGTTCGAAACGCGGTGAGTAGGATTTCATTCATTTATCATTAAATAACTCAGGCGTTTGAATATTTTTTGTTTTGTGCGCGAATTACGTTGATAACAGGCGTTATCAAGCGTAGGGCGGCGTTTAGCGTCGCCCGACTTTTTATTTCATAATTGCTTCTAGACGCTGTTATATGATTAAATTTAGCAATTGATCAGTGTGGATTGAATCGGTAGATTTATATGGTTCATTGGAACCTAAATTGCTTATTTGAATGTTGAAATTAGAAATCCATGTCTAAAAATGGTATGGATTGGGTATGAACCCAGACAATAAGGATTTCTGATAAATTATCAGATGTACGATTTTAAAGTTGATATGAATAAATAAAATATGCAATAAAACCCTAAATTGCATATATCTTTTGACGTTAATATGTGTAAATTGATATTTACATGAAATGACACATTTCTCTGAAATATTACCAGAAATTCTCAAGTATTGTTATTAAATTGTGTTGTGATAGGTAATTAACTCTTAATTTAGTTAAGTGATGCACAAACCAGGATTAGGGTTAATGTGCACGTTTTTCGAGAATTTTATAGAATTGACAAATGTTGAGTATGGTTCTCATATGTGAAGTAAATTTCTTTAATTTGTGCAATAAGATGTTCAATTGCGTAAATTCGCTATGTATGTGCCAAATTGAAATAAGTTGGGTTATTTATACATTTCTAATTTTCCTGAATGCATGGTATGAGAATTTCTCAGAAATTACAATGATTTGAAATATATGGCTATGTCGGTTTAAAATGACAGTGTATTGTGATATGATATGAAATCAGTAAATGTGATATTCCTGTTTAAATGGTTATATGTTAAATCAGTTAATAGACTTAGGTGCCCTAACACCGTAGAACCCCTTTGTCAGATCTGCTTCTTAGGGGTGAAACTCGTGTTGCAACATCATCCGTGCTTGTGTCATGGACACACGAGGAAAGAGAGGCAGTGTCCAACAACAACCTGTGCTTGTGTCACGGTGGCACTAGAGGAAAAATGGGGGTTATTCAACATCATTCGTGCTTGTGTCACGGAGGTAACCCGGTGAGACTCTCCGCCTGTGTACTCAGGTTAGAGGAGGAGTCTAGAGAACTCAGAGCAGTGCCTTGAGGCCGTAGAGCCTATGAGTCAGGCCGGAGAGCCTGGGGTCCTGTGGCAGAGCAGGGCTGGCGTCAGACTTAGCATTTCCCGGGTGTGTCACTAAGTCTTGTACGGTGGGATCGTAGTTCGCTACGGATCTTCATATGCAGGGTACACTGCATATGATTCGGGTATAATAATAATATAAATTGGTACTCATATAGGATCACAGTAAATTTAAGTATTCGAACTTTTGTGCTATTTCTTTATATCTGTTTATCTGTTCAAATTATCTGTTATTGCATGGAAATGTGATTATATTCTGCAAATCTGTTATGTTATTAGAACTACCCTGCTTAGTACTGCACTTATGTTTAATTTCAATTTATAAACCTGATGAGTTGTTTAGTGATAGCTAAATGAAATGCTATTCACTGAGCGAGTAGGCTCATACCTCTACTCAAAACATTTTCAGGTCATCATCAGCAGCAGGAATCTGAAGGATCCTTTCATCCTAACGCTTAGGTTGTAGAAGGTATACGTAGTTAGTAGTTAGAGGTCTCTTAGTCCTTTCCCCTCGGTCCTTGGGACATGGTGTGGGTGAGAGAGAGTATGTATGGCGAATGTGTATAAAGATGTAAATTAACTGTTATGTTTTAATTTCTGTTAAACAATGTTACATATTGTAAACTTTGTTTATGTCCTCTAGTCAGTTTAATTGAAATGCTTCCGCAATAGTTTATTATGTTTTAGTTTACAGCAATAATCTGGATATCATTACGAGGTTTTAAAAAGAAAAAGTTCTCAGTGATTTGTTTATGTGATAATTCCTCCGTCGCGCCCTAATCTCGTGATTTGTGGTTAGTGTGAGATCGGGGTGTGACAAGACTAGTGTAGCTACTCTAGACAATGTGCGCAATATGTCTAGGGTTTCTCTTCCCTTGATGCACGTCATTTCCAAACAGTGCAACGTCCCATACCACTACACTACAAGGAAAGAACGACATCTAAGGTGCTAACCTAGAGGCTAGGTGCTAACCTAGAGGCTAGGTCATATCTAGTCCATTCTAGACCTAGTTCTCGGGCATCTAGGTGCTAACCTAGAGGCTAGGTCATATCTAGTCTCTAAAAGATGATTAATCTAACCCTAAAGATTATTAAGGTCAAGGTTCTTTAGTTTTGTGTTGCATAATGAGCAAATGTCAGGCTTTTCTATTGTTCATGCTTTGATACCACCTGTGACGTCCCTAGATTTTCTAAAACTTAATCTGATGTGTGACGTCCAAATTGAACCCTCACCTCAGCGAGAATCCAAATTTAAACACCCCACACTAGGCTAAGAAGAAGAAAATCAGAGGAAATCATAAGGAAATAATCAGTAGCACATGTACATGAACAATAATAAAACCATACACACATGTTCACCATTCAACATATAATTACAACATGAATTGTTACAACATTTGATATTACATGTTGAACAACAAACTTATACATATACATGTACTACCACTAAACTATAGGATCTTAAGACAACATGTCCACCTGTACATCAGCTCGCCACACAACTCTTACTATCCTGGATCTTCAAGATCATATGTCTACAACCTAAACAAAAGATTACATGCGGTATATGTCAGCACAATATTCAATAATAATTCACAGAGTACGCCTACGTGTCTTTTATATACCTATCATCATATCTTGGAAATACGATAGAACTAATATACTTGGCAGTAATAGAAGAATATAAGAAAAGCGTATACTTGCACAAAGATATTCATTAATAAAAGAGAACACATATTTTAAGCTTATTTTCCATTATATCTCAAGGCCTTTATGATCACTACCAAAGAGTTGGATCATATGTACACTGTGACCACTACCAAAGAGTTGGGTCCAAGCACACTACCAAAGAGTTGGTGCTTCCATATGTACAATGTGACCACTACCAAAGAGTTCGGTCACTTCCAAGCACACTGCCAAAGAGTTGGTGCTTTCATATAATGGAACAAAGATATTATGTTTGATGTGTTCATATCAGTTAGTATAGAAAACTAACCAACATATCATACAAGAATAATCATTTCATCCAATACCATATGCCAAGTATTTTACTATGCATATAACACAAGCATATTGTATAACAAGCCAAGTAAGAGGTAATGGCGTACCTTCCAAGGAGACATCCCAATCACATATTCCTCACGTCATCTATATCTTTGTTAAACCTGATCAAGACAAGATCATATCATGTCATCATATTCTCATCATCTTACATCTCATCTTAACCCTAATCGTGTTCATTAGAGTTTCTCTTAGTTCATTAGGATATGTGTATCATTACTTGTATTCTTGTCCTATGACTATCTCACTGATTTCATATTTCAAATTATAGTTCATCAACTGGATATACTCATGTGTCACATTATTATGTGAACGTATATAACATTATGTCACTTTCATTAACCATATTAGGGTTACATCACATATATCAAGGGTGTTCTTCATATAACATGAATTTCATGTATATAACTGATCTCAAATTTACATATTATCTTTCAGTTATAGATATGAGGGTTTTCTGTAAATCTCATCATTTATTGAGCATGTATATATATATATTGCATATTAATTAGGGTTATTAGCCCTAATTATCCATATTAATCAAAATTATATGCTTTGGTGCATCAACATGACCATATCTCACATCATATGCATTATAAACATAATTATGGACTTATTGATATTTTTCCATAGTTTTATATCATCATTTGATATTTATTACTCATGAACTAAGCATTACACATCTTTCATGATATCACTGATCTTCATGATCAAAAGCCTGATATTATCATTCTACTGTATTCTACACATTTTTCTGAACATTTTGATATTATATATATATATATATATCTGATAATCGAGATAATTTCTATGATTTATACAAGGTCTGAGGTTTTTGTGAAGATTTACCTTATTGTGGCCAATCCAAGGTGGCCACGTGTCCTGTGGGAGGGTCAGCTCCTCGATGAGCCAGCCGGTCTAGCTCCTAGACCCAGTTGGCTGGAAACTTGGCCTGGTTTCTCTCCCTTCTCTCATGCGTGGCTGGAGACTGGACCCTATTCTTCCGTGAATAGGCGCCACTACCGGTGGTTCCTTCTTCGCATCCTGTGTGATCGCCAATGCCAGCCCTCTTCTTCACCACACTCTGCCACCAACCCTCCTCTTCTCCTAACATGGATGCCACCATGGACAAGCCTGGAGTGGCTCCCCCCTCTCTTGCCTTGAGTCTTCTCACATCGCAATGTTGCGCCTGTCAGATCCAACACTGTCGCTGCCGCTGTCGTGATCTAGCATTCCCAGCATCCCATCTCTTCCTCCTGCGATCTGTAGTGTTGCCGCAAGGGTTGGCTCTGGCATGGAAATCGTGTAGCGCCTGGCCTTCCTCATCTTCTCCACACATAAGGATGTTTGACACCTATGAATCTGCTCCAACGATTGCACCTCTGAGATGCCGCTACTACCGCCAGCGCCTCCGATGAGAAACGCACCCCCCTTCAGCCTATGAGGCTGCTGCTGCTAGTCCATCTCCTCCTCAACATGGAAGGCATGCTCCTTGTTGGGCTATGAGGGGTAGTGTCCAACGCCGTATGGAATGCTGTGAAGGAGCTAAACAGCCGCACCACCTCCTCTCAGGCGCTGCTTCTATTTGCGAGCGCCACCGCTGGGGGAACACTGACTTGGAAAATCCAGAGATCCATGCCTTCTCGTGCCCTCTGTTGTGGTAGCTCCACCTTGTGGCTTGAGGAGTTCGTAGTCAGTAGCCGGTGATGCGGTGGATGAAGGAGGATATCTCCTCCTCTTCGACTTCTGTTGGTAATGGAGGGACATTACTGTTATAAGGGTGGTCCTCCCAGATATGACCACGAACATGTCCTTGTGAGGGGGTTATCCAAAGCAACCGTTCACTTAAAACTACATATGAGCCACGATCATCACAAACTGACAACTTGAGTCACGATTCCAGTCTCCCCACTTCCTTGCTCTAACCGTTGCTCGATCATGCACATCCAGCGGCTGTAAAAGCCTGATCTGTGGCATCTCTAAACAAGGAGCCTTGGGCGTGTGACTTATTTTCCTGATCATAGTCTATGTTGCTAATGAAGTAATTATTGGTCCTAAATACATCAAAGTATCTATATATTCACCATGTTCAGACCTATATATCTCCTTAGGGGAACATCAAAACACTATGAGATTTTAACCATAGGTTCCTCACATCTCAGGGTACATCCCAAATAATTTTTAGTGTGATGATCCACTCCATCACATCTTACACACCTTAAAAGATAATTCATCCTCGAAATTAAGCCAGAAATTCACTTTATCACACATTACTTGTTACACATATCTTTATCTTGGAACCAAAGTCCAAGACAAACTGATACTTTTCTAAGTATCCATCAATTGAACATTTTTAACTTATGAACATCAAGTGTCATAGTACTCATTTGATTTCCATGTCCCTAAAGGAAAAGAACACAAAGAAACATATTCCTTTTATTACCCCATCATCACCCAGGGTAGTTTATGAAAGAGAAGAGATTATCATCTCCTCTAATTATTACATGAACTTTCAACTGGTCATGAGTCATTTACTCGTCTCATACTAGGTTCCTTGCCATCAGCATAGGAATTATAAGGATGATTACATGTCATCATCCCTTTCTTTATAATTGGCTAACATGTTCATGAACATTTTGTGATTTTATCACATTTCCCATTTCCACATCATGGGAAAAGATCTTTACTATTCACACATGCTTTATCAAACAAAAATCATCTCCCTTGTTCTCATTCTCGTTTCTTGAGGATTATACTCTTTACTTCCTCATATACACATACTGATATGAGATCATCTCAGATTCCTCTTTCTTGTACTTAGGATGTGATACAATTATCCATACCATATTTTCAGTTTCATTATGCTCACTAGATTGTCTCAGAATGACTACTTGATCAGAGTATTCAGAAAGATAACAATCTAAGAGTTCATACTCACCTTATCCTCAATAGTTGAATACGTGGCCAGGCGATACAAGTACTGAGATTAGGTAGTATGAACTTTGTTTACTATCATATTCCTTACTTTTCGTATCATCACAAACACATGTTTTAACATTCCTGGATTTTCTCCAGGCATCACTTCTATATCCCATCCTCTTTCACACAGATAAGAGCAATTATATATCATTTAAAAGAATATTGAACGAAATATAAATTCCGGTTCTCATCATTTCTTCCCTATGTCCCCATAGGACAATCAATAGGGAAATCCATAACAACAATCCTTCTTATGATTATCAGATAACATCAAAATAAGGCATATTGAAATGAAAAAGCTCTATCTGATTGTTACCCCTCACGGTCATCCACCACTTCAGGTTGAATCTACACATAGAGTATAGTTGTTTCACGTTGTTGCTCTTGCATTTTTACGTTATTGGGTTGTAACTTTCGTAAGCCCCATCGAGCCAAACTTGATTGTTGAGTCATTTCCTCCCTTCTTTCCTAGGAAAAGAGTTTAGTATGCTCAACATGTCCATATCTATAACATGTCTTGTCCTCGTACCATGGTCTTATCAGTCTTATTACTGATGTAAAAACTAAGCCATGGGTTCTTAGAGGTAGAAAGTTAGGACTTTTGCCTTTACATAGTGATTACTATCCAGGTGCACTAGGCATTTATTTCACTGGTGGCACCAAAAACTTTGGCTTTTTAGAATAACTAGGCAAATGTCTCTAGAATTTTAGTGACATTTCCTTAATTCTCAGCTTATTGCCCCTCCCTGGGCATTGCCATCACATATATACTATTTGTCTATACTTATGGAAGAGTCTATTTTCTTGCCATATGCTAATTCTTCCCACATTTTCCATTGTTCCAATATGACTATGTCATTCAGGAACCCTTTCAAAACCCAAAGTTTCTACATTGAGGACTGGTAACCTAGGTTGTAATACTAGTATCCAGTCTACTATATGTATCATTGTTGTCCTAACCTGCCCAACAAGAACATAAACATAGGATTCTCTATCCTGATCGGGTCATGATGGGAATTCTCATGCACTAATTCTTCTCTTGCTTGATCCCTTGCACCCTTTCTTGGTGCAATAACATTGCTCTTAGCAATGTTTCCCTCGTGTTCTCCAGTCATTTATAAACTTCACCCTTTCTTCTGCTCAAGCAGAAGTCACTATAGGGTATACTTGAGGACTCTAAAACAAACTCAACACCTTAGCCCTATGTATCTGTAGACTCAGCGAACCTTAAACTCTGATACCAAAATTGTAGCGATCGATAAACAAATCGTTACTAGTTAAGCAGAATTAAATATAAACAGTGGATTAACAAAAATCACTAAAAATTAAAACCATTTTACAAAGAGATCCATTTCTAGGAAAACTCTCTAAGGAAGAACCAAAATCTTATATACATCCTTGTTCACATTTTACATACATTGTACCATCTCCTATCGAGGATAACATATAACAGTTGCTTTGGCAAAACATATACTGAAGCAACATAATACCTCGAGGCTTACAAGCCAAAACCTCAGATCATTCATGAAACCATAACAAACCAACTCCAAGGACCTGAGAGTACAGAGATGACACATAGGACTTCTATCTACAAGACACGACAGACAGTACACTCAACCTGAGCTGTCACTACTGCCTCAGTTATTGTATCTCCTCTACAAAAAGATCTTCTCCACCTCGTGCATGTCCACCTAAAAAAATGTGGATCCCACGGGGGTGAGGCAATTGTCCCAGCGAGAGATATAACTCTCCGCCGACCATATTATTATTATAGATTAAGCATTTATAAACTGAACAAAGGTTCTTTTTATATTAACAGGCAATATTAATCATTATATGAATAGAATAAGATAATCTCCTTTCTTAAGGAGAGCATTGCATCTACCCATGGTAGAATTGTAAATCAACTATCTGTGTTGCAAGGAATGTAAAGAACATAAATAACATCTATCAATTAAGATGTATAACTATATTGTGCATCAACCAATGTTTTCCGTAATCTATGCTTAAGAAGATATGCTACATAGTTGAACATATTTTACAATCACGCTTATGCCTTGAGGAGATGGAGCATACCCCGACCATCTCCAACTGACCACAAACTTCTCACAAGTCGATACCATACAAGGTCAATGGTAGAGCCAGTTTCCATGACCTCCCTTATCTCGGTCAGTACGAGACCACACATAATTCAGCAGGACATCTCGTGTCATCTACTGGCAGGACATATAGTGTCACTGCAACATAGCTGTGCCAGGGTATGTAGGCATCCATGCTTTTAGAGCTACAACATCAACTACACTCTCTTCGGGAAACATCTACTACAACCGTCCCCAGTTATGAAATCACTGAGTCATGGCGACACAAGCACCATACTTTGAGCCATGGGCCATTTCACTATGCTCAACATAGAGTCTATGACTAAAGTCGCACTCGAGCCAAGATAAGGCATATAGCCAAATCCCCATTCACTTTGAGCTCATAAGAGGATCGTCTCACATCTGGACGTCTATACTTACGCCCTCACATACTCAAAAGTATGCATTCCGGGTTATTCCATGGAGCAACCCGTTTCACCATTCAGCAAATCCTGATGCTGATGGATCTATGGTCAGGGCAACATTTTATAGTTTCTAGTGATATATTACATGCATTACAACATTCTTTTAGCATCAAACAAGTTATCATTATTAATCACAACAAATGCTATAAAGAAAGGTGTTATCACATACTTTTTCAAATCTTTAAAACACATGATACTTGGGATCTCAATCCCTTATCACATTACTGGGAATTCTCATCTCTTCACAACATCATTATCATGATTAATGGATTTGGGTATTCAAACCCTTAGATCATCACATAACATTGTTACATTTCTAACAGGTGACCATTACGTCTAGGTCCTCAGACCAAGGTATTCATTTCACTTGTTGTACAAGTATTCTCATGGCTCACAAGGCCACCACTCATCTTGTCACCTCTCAATAGGCAAAAACTTATTCACATGGCTCTCAAGGCCATTACACATCTTGTCACTTCTCATTTGGCAACAACTTATTCACATGGCTCACAAGGCCATTAATCATTATACTTGTTACACAAGTATTTAACATGCCTTACAAGGCTTATGTAATAAGAGAATTACAACCTTCCCGTCATTAGGGTTAGGTTTTCCCTTTCTTATCGATTAGGATTTCTCTTACATATCATCACCCTTCATTAGGGTTAGGGTTTTCCATTATTAACCATTTAGGTTTTCAAGATCATATTATCAATAATCAAACCCTAATTTATTGCTCCATACATCTAGGAGCCAACATTGATATCATAAATATTCAATCATACTTATCATTTATCATTAAATGATTATCAACACAAGATATGAGATCTTCTCTCATCCTTACCAGAGTATGATTACATCATACTTAATTAACTTGGCTTAATCTTTTCTCAAGGTATATTAGCCTACACTTATCAAAGTGCATTACATCTCAATGTAACAATTGACATGATACACTTCATGTGTTACTCATCCAAGTATAATTGGATTTAGGGTACATCAAGGTGTATCAACCATGAGGTGCTGGATGTGATATCTATCATGTCTTGATGTATCACTTCCCTCATCACCTTTAACTTACTTAAGTTCAACAACTTATCTTGTATTAGGGTATTTACCATCCTAATACTTTATGCACTAGCTCATCACATTTATCATGTAATGTATTGGTCATAAGTCACACATTTGAACTGCCCAACTATCTTTAATGATATGGGCTCATCTCGGTTTAAGGCATTGTTGATATAAGGTTGTCCATCATCAACCACTTTAGGTGTTTCACCTATCAAGGTATTAGATACACCATTACTTGGTGTTACACTCATCACTTCTAAGAGTGTCTTACTCTCACCTTTACATGGTGTCTCAGGTTAAAGGTGTGCATGTGTTCATCATATCGGGTTGTAGGTGTATAGACACCACCATATCGGGTTGTAAGTGTATAAGCACTCACCATTTAGCTAGAAGTATGTGAACACCAATCATATTGGGCTAAAGGTGTTTGTATGTATTACCCATGTCGTGCATGAGGTACTAAGCCATCACCATGTCGGTCTAAAGATGCATTCAATCACCATATCGGGTGGCTCACCATCTAGGGTTGGCTGTGACGGGTTAGAGTTTTCCATATCAGACTCAACCCAATATACAAGTTGATAGGAATGTAGGGCACCAATCCATATTGTGCTACATCATCAAACATTAGGTTGCAACACCCATGTCGGGTTAGAGTTGGTTGTGACGGGCATATGGCACATATATGTGTCTCCCATGATACTTAAGAGGTATCAACTCATCACCATGTCAGGCTATCATATCATCTAGGATTGTGTATCATACAACCCTATCTAGAAAGTTCATGTCATGCAACCATATCGTGCAACCATGTCATGCAATAGAACTTGTTATTTTTCACTTATACCGGGTTACCCAAACTAGGGTTTCTTGTGTAAAGACCAAGTCTCTACTATTAAACATGATAAATAAATACATCAATTGTGTGGCAGCGGAAGAAATAAAACTTGACTTTATTCAAAATGTATAAAGAGTACATTACAAAAATTTCCATAAAGGAAGTACAACTTTATACAAAACATAGGATCTAGGTAGAGGAAGACTTAGACTAAGCCAATATTGTCTCCAAACAAAACAACATAATATATAAAAGCAACTATGATCATGCAAGCTATATGTTCCTTTTCTTCTTGTCCTATCCTTAGCCTTAGGTTCACCAAGCTTCCATGCACACTCTGATCCTAGCCTGGATGGTTGGGGTCATCCAACAATAGAAAGATAAAAGTATTTGTTATTCAAGAGAAATAGGACAATTATATAATCTAAAGCATTGCAATATAAAAGATTCTCTACATCAAGAGATTTCAAAAGAAATGAGGCAAGTATATGAATAAGAGAGAGAAAACTGCCATAAACAATCACCACAATATTAACCACATAGCATGAATATATTAAGACACAAAGTCATCTCAATATAGGGTGAGGCACCTACCAGACCTCACCAGTGGAAGGGGGACTAAAACCCCAATGCCTAAAAAGTGGCAGGGGGACTAAAACCCCAGTGCCTAGTATATAAAATGGCAGGAGGACTAAAACCCCAGTGCCCGGTAGGAGGACTAAAACCTCAGTGCCCTATGGGTGGTTTGTACTCATGTACACTACATTGTCATTTGGCCTAAAATACATCATGCTTAAATAGTCACTTGGTAGTATTGAGAAATATAACAAGATTGCAACATAGCATTAGGAATAAAACCCAAGAAATAAAGGAGCCAACATAAGCAACAACAATATACAATGTTTCCAAGTATTTCAAAAAGATGAGCCAACATAGGCAATAGCAAGGTTCACATAATCCAAATGAATGAGTCATAATGGAAACAAGATCATCAAATAAGTAAAGATCCAAATAAAGGAATATTGAAGGATAACAAGGCTAGCACATCTTTAGGGTAGGGTTGGATAAGAGCCCAACTGAAGGATAGGTAGTTTGCACAATAAACATTCACATTCATCTTTGATAGGATTCACATATATAAATAGGGTCCACATACCTATTTTAATTAATTACCATCACATACACCAATCTGATTGTATCACCATTCCACAATATCCTAGTTGCAGACATTACACATGTATTAATATATATAAACACATGAAGCATAGGAAAAACCCTAATTTTACAAAACCACGATTTAGGGTTTAAAACCTACCCCAACAGATTAGTCATATTCTCCTGAATAAGAAAACATATTTTATTTTCCAATTTGGAGTTAAAATGGGTTAATTATGTATTTTAGAACATTTTATACACTTAAAAAGGCATTCAAAGCAAACTTCAAAAAAGGAATCCAAATCATGACTCAAAAACCATAAAATCAGGTTCTACATGAAAAATCCTTTCCATTGACTATTTATTTGCATTTTTCTGACCATGGATCAATTTACTATGAGTTAAGTAAAATGGACCAATCAGAATGTAAGAAAACCATAGTGTGACAGTTATTTAAATTAAAATACAATTCGATGTAAATAATAGGTCAAATGACCAAAATACCCTTCATCGGCTAATTGATTCAATTAAAACGTCAAGGACAAAAGAGGCATGCAGACATAACCATTGCTCTTTGCGAGAAAACACAGCAAGAGTGTGAAAGGACACTTCTGTCCTTGTGACATAAATCATATGATCAGAGGAGCGAGGGTTGCCCTAGTCATTTCAGGGTCGGGTTTCTTCCCAGCCCAACAATGGCGTGATGGAGCAGATTCTCCACGCTTCAACCAGGAGCAGACCCTGGACTCTAGCGGACGTTCAGTTCCTGGGAGCACTTCCCTCGACTCCGCTGGGTCTCGACAAGGTTGAAGAACCAAACAAGAGCGTTGGCCATAGGGAGACCCCTAAAGACATGGCGGCGGCCGAGAAATAGAGAAGGAGAAAAATCCAATACCAAGGTCAGATCACGAGGAACAGAGAGACGGGAAAGACTCAAGAAGGAAGCGCGAGCTCAACACACCAGTTTGTATGGGCAGAGGAGCACAAAACCACGAAAATGCATGACGGCGGCGATGGCGGTCCGGTGGGCTATAGGACTCGCCGTTCGGGGGCAACTCAGGCCAAAATGACAAGGGAAGAGCGAATAAAGTGGGTCAAGGATGCTCACCGCTAAAAGAATTGGATTGAAATGACTAGAAGCTCCTAGTTCTCGGGCATGTTCACCACAGAGAAGGAAGAAGGAGGTAGGGCAACTTTGGGGTGCTAGGGACCAAATTGGAGGTGGAGGAGATTTTCTCGGGGGCTGAGGGTACTTGACTCGGCCTTAAATAGGCGCGAGAGTGGGCGAAGGTCCCTCTGTGTGGCCATGGTGGAGACAAATCGAGGAGGCACATTGGGCAGTTCCTCCTTACGGCATGAGAGGATGTGAGAGAACTCTCAAAAGATTTGTCGTGAAGAGACGAAGCGAATCGGAGAAAAATCACCTGAAATGGTGCAGCGTGAAGGGAGAGAGAGGTCAGGGAGCTCGGCGGTCGGGTCTGTCCAAATGGCTGGAGGAGGAAGATGACCTCCTGGTCATCGGATCAACACGCGTGCAAACTAGGGCCGTCAGATTGGGGTCCACAGTGGTCCAGGTCGCGTGACAAAGGAAATGAACTGAACTATAGTGTTACAAATGACATAAATGTAATCTATTCAGCTACTATAGTCACACCATATTAAAAGTTTGTAAAATGGATTTGATGGGTCAAATCAACTCCAAAAGCCACCAAATTTGGACCGTAGGTTCATGTTAGCATTTAGAACGATTCCATATAATGAGATTTTGTATTTATATCCAATAAGGCCCTTAATAAATATATTTCTCATTAAAGTGTATATTAATATATTAAAAGGTGTGCATTAATATGAAATTACTATATTAATGCAATTAGTGAGTCAAATTCGAGGTGATAGATATATATGAGTACTAAGAGCAAAATATCAACAATAAAATATGTTTTCACACATTTATCTTCAAATTGGAGGAGAGGGAAGGCAAAAGGGGAAATACTCTCATAATTAATTCAAATACACATTATTACTAATACATTTATCCAAAATGATCCAAATTAACATTATCTAATTATTATCTCTCATTAAACTCCATTTTGCATTATTAGTCCTTAATTATTACCTTAAGTGGGTTATTTGTGCAAACACCCCTCCATTTATATAAATGAGGGAAAAAGGTAATTTTATTCTTGAATTGTGCTCAAATTGCACAACGAGTCCAAAAAGAATATAAAAGAAGGGAAATTTATGAAATTAGTCCAAAAGGACTTGAAAGAAATGAAAAGACAGAATATGGGTAAATTGCAGGGAAAACCCTGAGATTCAGTATGTTACATCACACCACCCCTTAAAGAGGATTTCATCCCCGAAATCACAACAAGAGGGAAGAGAGGGTGAGTATGCAACTTACCAACCTTAAACACTAGGTTATAACCCTTACTCTAGGGTACAACACAAAATCTATATAAGTCAGGTGTTACTATGGTTTCCATAAAACCTATAGCCTTTTATCAAACTCAAATTAACATTTTTGCCTTATTAACATAATCTCCATCATGAAGATGTATCATATTTATTATACTATCACTTGTGCCACATTTTATTCAAAATAACTATATCTCAATATTATATCATGTGTATTTCCCTCATTAAGGGTTTTAAGTACAACTAGGGTTTACTAAACCATTTCAACATTAATTAATGTATTAGGTCAAAAACTTAATAACATGAATTCATTTTCCATTATCCTTTTGAAACTATCATGTAGCATTATCACAAATTATTTTTTAGAAAAAGTTAATATTATCCAACAAGTTATTAAGCCTATACTAATTCCAAATAATGTTCATATTGCACATTGTCATATCATCTTTCATACTCATATTAATGACATCATTAATCATTTTCTTCCATTACACTCCATATTATAAATTATACATATTTTAATTCACATTAGGCATTTTATGAATATTTATGTGAATCCAATTATTCATTATCATGTTTGAGTCATTATATGCATTTTAGTGAATAGGATGTAACATATTAAATATTATTAAATTAGTTCATATATCAAGTTTTGATGATGTGTTCATTAGAGAACAAGGTGATATACCTTACATATATTGATAACTTTGTGACTATAATCCATTTATATGCATTAAGGTATATTATGTGATGATGACATCTAATGTCACTAATGTATCATGAAAGGCGTTAAGGGTATATATATGTATATGTTGCCAAAGCTAGATGATTACATATTAGGGTTTAGGTTAACATGATCATTACATGTTAAAGCATCCTTAGGGTGCATTTTACCATTAGGGTGGCATAGTCAACGTTATATGTATTAACAATTAGTAATAAGTAACTCATTATTATGTGCATCAAGCCTATATTAAGGTTCAAGCATATGAATTATCTCTATATGACTTACTACATATTCATGTGTGTATAAACAAACAAGTTGAATTACAAGTATAATGTGTTTGGTAAATATAAAGTTATTATGTACATATGTCCACTTAGATAGGGTTTCTAATTCTAAAGGTATTTTGATTTTTCTTTTAATTGGGATTCCATCCCCCTAAAAAGGGATTTCGTCCTCGGAATCAGATTTGCAAAACCAAATAGGGTACTAACACTAGTACCCTCACTCCACCCCTTAAAAGGGCCAACTAAGTCAAACTAAGCTAAGGGTAAAAGGGTACATAAAACTCAACACTAAAAGGATTTACTAACCAAGCTTCAGGGTGTAACATAGGGTACACTAAACCCTAAAAATAGGAGTTTAAGGTATTTAAGGATGATTTTTGTGTAAGAGATCAAATAAACACTTATGGTTTTCCTAAGGTATTCAAGAATTAGGCAACATGCCCAAAGATAGACTATTTCGAGCTGTCTGTATTAGATCAGGCCAAGCCAGGTCATATGAGCTCAGGAGTCCTCATTACCAAGCTAGTGGGGTGGAGGAAAATATTGCCAGCCCCCAAGATCTAACCCGTTCTAGACACCATCACTTCAACTTCTTTCTCTAGTAGCTTCTCAATAGACAATTCACCAAAAAGTTGACAAATTTTATTTTTAATATGAAATTATTATGATCCTAAATCAAACTTTCATTATAGGTCAACTCTATGGTGAAAAACTTACTAAAGGAACTATATATGGTAAGGGTTCTATCTAGGAGACAAATTTGAATCAGTCAAGAATCTGACTACCTTGATGCTCTGATACCATGCTGTAAAGACCAAGTCTCTACTAGTAAACATGATAAACAAATATATCAATTGTGTGGCAGTGGAAGAAATAAAACTTGACTTTATTCAAAATGTATAAAGAGTACATTACAAAAATTTCCATAAAGGAAGTACAACTTTATACAAAACATAGGATCTAGGTAGAGGAAGACTTAGACTAAGCCAATATTGTCTCCAAACAAAACAACTTAATATATAAAAGCAACTATGATCATGCAAGCTATATGTTCCTTTTCTTCTTGTCCTATCCTTAGACTTAGGTTCACCAAGCTTCCATGCGAACTCTGATCCTAGCCTAGATGGTTGATGTGGATATTTGAATGCACTAACAAATTCACTCGGGGTTGAAATCCCCGAGCTTTTACCAAAACCAAAGTGCAATAATACCACCTGCAAGCGGACGAGTCTTATCGCAGTATAGTTAAGGATCGAACCCAAAGGACAACGTTTTTAAGAATCCTTGTCGATTGAATCTAGCTCAAGTAAAACCAATATTTAGTATGATTGGTTGATTTGAGGTTGTTTAAACTAATTGCAGGAAAGTAAAAAGATGAATTAAAGATGAGTTTATATCAATCGTATTGAATCACTGGGATGGTACCGAGTTTCACCACCGCTACACATGCAAACATATTCAATCATGAATAATCCAGGCAAGATATAACACTCCAAGTAGAGCTGCTGCAAAACCACCCATACGGGCATTAGGTTCGCGTAAGCATCACCTTAGGCATCAGATGTCTCGTCACCATCCGGATCACTTTACTTACGGCTCTGAAGATACAGAAATCCACAGAGGTTGTGGGCCCCCTATACAGGCGTTAGGCACACAGAAGCATCACCGAAGGCTAGATGGATCGCCCCCTCGTAGATCACACACTTACAACCTTGATGGAATCCCATCCTATTTCTAGTTTGGGAGTCAGCCGCATTAACCGATAAGCAAGTAGGCAGTAATCATACGAGCAAACATCGACGATTAACAAGAAGATACAAAATCCAACTAAGGCTGTGAACCCCCTATACAGGTGTTAGTCACACAGAAGTGTCACCGAAGGCTAGATGGCTTGTCCCCTCGTGGATCACACACTTACGACCTCAAGGAATCCTTTCAGAAGTTCTCCTCAAGGAGTCTAACTTGTTAAACGACGTTCGAACCTATATATAGATGTTATCGCAACATAGGGAGCACAAAGATGAAAGCAAGCAAGTAACCAACCTACTAGCTTAACGGTTAATGATGAAATGAAGAGTTATATACATTGCCATGGAGAGTTTAACAAAAGAACATGGTTTGCATGGGCAGCGGGGCTAGTCCCCGCACCCCAGCGAAAAGGAACTACTCGCTCATGATGCGAGAAACAAGAAAGATGAGAAAGGACGAGATATCCACCATGAGCTCGGTGAAGAAGGTAGTCACAGCTCGGTGAAGAAGATACGCCCCTTGCTCCATCTTCCTTCTCCTCTCAGCCTCCTTGGTTGCAACACGGGCAGTAGGTGGAGTGGAACTTGATCGAAGATGTGCTCTGGCAGCCTGGCGGCATCCGGATCCGATCCCCCAAATGAGGGCCCTTGGGGTCCTATTTATAGGCTCAGATCTGTCCCCAAATGGTTTGGGTAAGTTGTTGGAAATATTCCCTCCAAATGGTCTGGAGACCGTTTGGTGCCAAATGGTTTGGAGACAGTTTGCTTCCAAACGGTCAGAATTTGTAGCTGCTTCAATTGATCTTGAGGACGGTATCGATCTCGGCGCGAATATATAGCAACCGGTCTTGAGTGCACGACATTTGATCTTCGTTCGGTATTCACGATCGCGGCAAGTGGTCTTGGAAACCGCATGGATCCAAACGGTCTTGAGACTGCATAGACCCAAACGGTCTTGAGATCGCATGGACCCAAACGGTCTTGAGACCGCATAGACCCAAACGGTCTTGAGACCGCATGGACCCAAACGGTCTTGAGACCGCATGGACCCAAACGGTCTTGAGACCGCATGGATCCAAACGGTCTTGAGATCGCATGGATCCAAACGGTCTTGAGACCGCATAGACCCAAACGGTCTTGAGACCGCATGGACCCAAACGGTCTTGAGACTGCATGGACCCAAACGGTCTTGAGACCGCATGGACCCAAACGGTCTTGAAACCGCTATTGGTCATGCGGTTTGCAGATCGCGCGGTCGACTTTAGCAATCAGTTTTGGTCATTCGATCTTCGTGCATTCTAGCAAATGGTCTTGAGACCGTATGGACTCAAACGGTCTTGGGACCGCAAGGGCTCAAACGGTCTTGAGACCGTATGGACTCAAACGGACTTGGGACCGCATGGGCTCAAACGGTCTTGGGACCGCATGGGCTCAAATGGTCTTGGGACCGCATGCGTGGAATTGCTTGGTTACCTACATTAAGTGAACAAATTTTAGTTAAAACCTTTGATAATTGAATCATCCAAGTAGTTTTACACATTATGATTTATATTGAGTGAAAAAGGTATGAATAGTGTTGAATTAGTTTCAAAAAGATAATTGAATTTCATGATGAATATGCACTCATCAAAATACCCCGAACTTAAACGTTGCTCATCCTCGAGTAACACAAAATATGAAACAGTAGCCAAATGAATACTTTCAATCCGTGTGATTGCTTCATCTTCACATCACGAATGTTTTCTTTCTGCTCAATATGACTTAGTACCTTAACTTCCTGGGACCACTAAACACATCTTACCATAGATTTGTTCCTGAGTTTGTTTTCCAATATCACTTCCTCCTCACTTTTTCCAACAACAAGCATGTCAAAGAGTTTTGTAGGAGTCCAGAGATACCCATAGAATCAACAAGTGTGCATCCGATCTGACACTGGTGTTTTTCAGGATATTGGGGGCATGCATTGTGCCCTTAGGTAGAAAAAAGGAGTGAAGGGTGGTATGGGAAGAAGAAGAAAATCTCTCCTCTATTTGACTCGAGATTTTTTTTATTTGTGTTGCAATTTCATTTATTTCATATTTTTGTGTGCAAATCTCTCCTCTATTCGACTCGAGATTGCATTTCTTTTTTTTGTGTGCACTTTGGCATCTTTTGTTTGCAAATCTCTCCTCTATTCGACTCGAGATTGCATTTTTGGTGGTACGCCCCTGTTTATTTGTGAGGGGTATGGAAGAAGCAGATAATGAGGGAAGTGGCGTGCCACCCCGAACTTAGGGTTTGGCACAGATTCAGCTATTTTTGTTTCTTTTGATGAATGGAGGGATATGAAGATGATGGAATAAGTGTAGAAGAGAGTTCAGATCAGAATGCAACTTGATTTACAATTCAATGTACTGGGTTGTTCTCTTTGTCGTACTCTGCTCAGATAATGACTTGATGAGGATCCGGTGGAGATTCCATGTCATTGTTCCACTAGTCAGTTAGGAAGCACGATGTGTTTGATCCCTATCAGTTTGATAGATACTTATCATTTTTGCAAAAAGGAATCATGAGGTTAGGAATCATAAGCTTCACAAGATGATTTCAAGTAAAAGGCTTGTTTCAAAATTTGGTCCTTTTGAGGGTTTACTTCGAATAAGGAGAGTATAATGATTGAAAATGCATAGCAATGTTGAAAATTTTGAAAATTTTATCAAGAATGTGATAGTGAAGACTTTCAGTATGAAAAGAGGGTGTAGGTGGAAAGTGAGGTACGTACCACCCACCCTCCACCCCAAACTTAGAGATTTGCTCATCCCGAGCAAACCCTAAATCCAAGCTGGAGGGGAAAGATCATGCCAGAATGACCACCGAGTGTGGTTGCATTCTGATCAGTGCACATCCTCTTATCTGAAAATTTCAAGAGTAAAGGCCAGTTAGATCTGAAAATAGTGTCTCACATGGTGAATTTTATTTAAGGAAAAGTTAACTAGAAGGTAAAATCAAAAATTTGAAAAGTAAAATGGATTTATTGATCGGGTTGCCTCCCGACAAGCACCTTTGTTTTACGTCGATGGCTCGACTTAATTCTGCAGCTGCATGGTGGGTCTTTTGGATCGGTGAGTTCCAACATTGTTTCGGTGTTAAAGTCAATCGAAGTGAAATATCTTTTCAAGCGGTGACCATTTGCCATAAATTCGCCTATCTTTTCACTCCATAAAGAGAAAGCACCATGTGGGGAGATACTTTTGACAATGTAAGGTCCAGACCACCGGGAACGGAGTTTTCCTGGGAATAGCTTTAATCTTGAGTTGAATACCAGAACTTGGTCTCCCACTTGTATGTCTTTTCTTTTCAGATGTCCATCGTGCCAAAGTTTTGTGTGTTCTTTGTAGATTCGTGCATTCTCATAGGTTGTCATCCTGAGTTCATCCAGCTCTTGGAGTTGCAAAATCCTGGCTTGGCTTGCTTCTTTCATATCGAAGTTCAATTGTTTAATTGCCCACCATGCCTTGTGTTCCAGTTTGACCGGAAGGTGGCAAGCCTTTCCATATATTAACCGAAAAGGTGTAGTCCCAAGGGGAGTTTTATAAGCAGTACAATAAGCCCATAAGGCGTCGTTGATTTTTGTTGACCAATCCTTTCGATTACGTCCAACAGCTTTTTCTAGAATAGCCTTTAGTTGACGGTTAGAGACCTCTACCTGTCCACTTGTTTGTGGATGGTAGGGTGAGGCTACCTTATGTGTCACACCGTATTTTCTCAGTAAAGCTTCAAAGCTTCTTTCAAGGAAGTGGGAGCCTCCGTCAGATATCACGGTTCGTGGCACTCCAAACCGGGGAAAGATAGTATCTTTGAATAATTTGATGACGGGTTTGGAATCACTAGTGACAGTTGGTATAGCTTCGACCCATTTTGAGACGTAGTCTACCACCACTAGGATGTATTAAAATCCATTAGAATATGGGAATGGACCCATATATTCCACCCCCTAAACATCGAATATTTCCACTTCTTGCCATAGGTTCAACGACATTTCATCTCTCTTCGTTATGTTACATGTTCGTTGACATTTGTCACATGATAGGACAAAATCATAAGAGTCTTTGGATATGGTTGGCCAGAATAATCCACATTGCAAAACCTTTAAAGCAGTCTTTTTAGAGCTCATATGTCCTCCCACAGGTCCTGAGTGACATTGTTCCAAAATAGATTGACCTTCTTCTTTGGCAATACAACGTCTATATAAACCATCAGCACATAGTTTAAAAAGATATAGTTCATCCCAGTGAAATTGTTTCACATCATGCATGAACTTCCTCAGTGCGTTCCCAGTGCATTGAGGATGGATGACCCCAGCAGCAAGGTAGTTTACAAAATCAGAATACCATGGTATAACTTCCGAGACCCTCATTAGCTTATCATCTGGAAGGGAATCATTTATCGGGATCCTCTCAGTATCCAGAGTGTGGATGCGACTGAGGTGATCTGCTACAACATTTTCTGTCCCCTTTTTATCTCTTATCTCTAAATCAAATTCTTGTAGTAAGAGGATCCATCTAATCAGCCTTGGTTTTGCATCTTTCTTTGCCAGAAGGTAGCGAATAGCAGCATGGTCGGTGTAGACAATGACTTTCGAACCAATATGGTATGATCTAAACTTGTCAAAGGCATATATGACTGCTAGAAGTTCTTTCTCGGTAGTTGCATAATTCCTCTGGGCTTCTTTGAGGGTTTTTGATGAATAATAGATCACATAATGTTTCTTTTCTATACATTGCCCTAAAACAGAACCCATAGCGTAATCACTAGAATCGCACATAATTTCAAAAGGATGGTCCCAGCCAGGAGCTCTAATGATGGGAGTGGTTGTAAGGGCTTGTTTCAGAGTGTTGAAGCTTTTGACACAATCTTCATTGAAATTGAAATCAGTATCCTTTAGAAGCAGGTTCGTCATCGGCTTAGTTATCTTGGAAAAATCCTTAATGAATCTTCTATAGAATCTGGCATGACCAAGGAAGGCACAAACTTCTTTTACATTTGTGGGAATAGCCAATTTAGAGATTACTTCAATCTTGGCTTTATCTACCTCAATCCCTCTATTGCTAACCCTATGGCCTAGGACAATGCCTTCAGTAACCATGAAATGGCATTTTTCCCAATTTAGCACAAGATGCGCTTCTTCACAATGTTTGAGGACCAGAGAGAGGTGCTTTAGACATGAATCGAATGAGTCTCCGTATACAAAAAAATCATCCATGAAGACCTCCATAATAGTTTCAGTAAGCCCCACAAAGATTGCAGCCATACAATGTTGAAAAGTTGCGGGTGCATTACAGAGACCAAACGGCATTCTTTTAAATGCGTATGTTCCGAATGGACAGGTGAAAGTCATTTTTTCTTGATCATCTGGATGTATGGGAATCTGATAGAATCCAGAGTAACCATCAAGATAACAAAAATATTCTTGGTGAGCCAACCTTTCTAAGACTTGATCAAGGAAGGGCACAAGAAAATGATCTTTTCGAGTTGCCTTGTTTAATTTCCTATAATCGATGCACATCCGCCACCCTGTGACTGTTCGAGTGGGGATGAGCTCGTTGTTGTCATTCCTTATAACAGTTGTTCCACCTTTCTTCAGAACCACATGTACTGGGCTCACCCATGGTGAATTTGATATCGGATAGGTTATTCCAGCTGTGAGCAGTTTAATGACTTCACGATGGACCACTTCCTACATATTAGGATTCAACTACCGTTGGTGCTCTATAGTCGGCTTGTGATCTTCCATCATAGGGATCTTATGCATACACAGTGCTTGACTGAACCCCGTGAGGTCACTCATTTTATAGCCGATGGCTTTCTTTCTTCCCCTTAATTCCTCCAGAAGTTTCTCTTCTTGTTCAGTAGTTAAATCAGAATTTATAATAACTGGACACACTTTGAGATCGTCTAAAAACATGTACTTTAGTCCTTCGGGTAGGGGCTTCATTTCGGGGGCCTCTGGGTTTTTGCTTATTTCTTCTGTAGTCACCATAGCCTGGAGTTCTTCACAAGTGGCCTCAGCGTCTTCTTTAGCAGAGTCGAGAGATTCGATGTAATCCTTTGCTCATTTTTCGATTGGATCATCGAATGATAGGTCTGATAGGGCAGTTTCCAAGGGATCGTATGATTCATGATACTCTTGGGTCAGATGTGACATCTGCTCAATACAATCAATCAGATAGACTTCTTCCTGTATACTCGGTCTTCTCATACTTTCAAAAACTTTGAATTCTAGAGTCTCTTTGCCTAATCTGAGTAGTAAGGTACCAGCTTCGACATCAATCAGGGCTCTTGCAGTGGCGAGGAATGGACGAACGAAGATGAGAGGATATCTGGTGTCTTCTTTTATATCCATAATGACGAAGTCGCATGGAACATATGTGTCCTTTCCTACCTTGACTGGGATATCTTCGAGGATTCCTAACAGACGTTTTATCGAATTGTCTGCAAGCTGAATAGTCATACCAGTAGGAAGCAATTCTGTAAATCCTAATCTTTTGCACAGGCTGAGTGGCATAATAGAGATGCTTGCGCCAAGATCTGCCAATCCTTTCTTGCATGATGAGTTGCCAATGTGACATGAAATTCCAAATGATCCTGGGTCTTTTTATTTCTTTGGCATCTTACTCAATATGATATCCGATGTAGTTGTAGCCAGTTTTACAGTCTCATATTCCTCAGTTATATACTTCCTGGTAAGGAGTGACTTTAGATACTTGGTCCAGGCTGGTATCTCAGCCAGAGCATCTAAGAAGCGTATATCAACATGAAGTTTCTTCATATCCTCTTTAAACTTATTGAATCTAGTATCGATCTTGGTTTGCCTCAGGCGGGATGGGAAGGGTATATGAGGCTTATATATAGGAATATCTGGTTCTGGTGTTTTAGTTTCTTCATCAGTAGATTTCTCGGGACTTTCCTTATCAGTCTTATCTTCTTTTGATTTAGACTCTGGTCTTGTTGAGTTTTGGACAATCACAGGTTCATCTCCGTCTGTAATAACCACAGGTGTCTCCACTGGGGGATCCGAATCATCTTTTCCTGACCTGGTAGTGACTGCCTTCAACGGTTTAGGATGCTTAGGATTGTTCTCGGGTTGACCAGCAAAGACTCCAGCAGGTGGCTTTATGCTAGCTGCAAGTTGAGCTAGTTGAGATTCAATAGCCTTCTGCTGAGCTTGTTGGCTGGCTATCATCGTTTGTTGAGTTTGCAACATTTTTTCAATGGTTGATAGCTTGTCATCATAAGGGATGGGTCATGTTTGTCCTTGTTGTTGATTAAGATTCTGATACTGAGAGTTGTTTTGATAGTTATTGTAGTTCCTGTTCTGAAAGTTTCCCTTGAAGTTTCCTTGATTCCTGAAATTTTGTTGTTGATTGTATTGGAATCTTGGTAGGCCTCTTGATTGATTGTTGGAACCAAATTTATGTGAGTTTACTTCTCCTGAGGGGTTTCCATATTGAAAACTTGGGTGATTCCTATTCTGATTTGGATTGTAATAGTTCTGCCCAGGAATGGTGTTGATAGCATTAAGATTTTCCATTTGACCACTATCCCCTTGTCCACATACATTGCTCAGAACGACGTCATAGAGAACATTGCATGATAAAGTGGAATGATCAGTGCTTTTACATGCTTCACAAAACAGGAAAGTTGACTTGACATGTTCCAGTTGTCGAGTTGGTGAACATCCTCTTCTAATAGTAGCTAGGGATGATTCAAAATGATCTTGCTTGGCAACTAAGACCTTCAAGGTTTCAGCAATAGACTTGTACTCGGGAATAGCTTCAGCCATAGCTACTTTCAAGACTCCTTTACCTACAGATCTACCCCAATTAGCTTGATTTTCTGCCCCTAGGGTGACCACTCTCCAGGCGTTGTCATAACTTTGACGCATGAAGTTTCCTCCAGATGAGGAATCTAGAAACATCTTGACATCATCTTCCACACCCCTATAGAAGATTTCTATGAGTTGATTCTTAGGAATTCCATGGTGTGGACATTTGCGTAAGAGCTCTTTGTACCTATCCCATGCTTCAGCAAGAGTTTCTCCAGGGACTTGAGCGAAATTTTTTATTTGGCCCCTAATTTCATATGTAAGAGATGGAGGATAGAACTTTTCCATAAATGCATTTTGAAGTTGTTCCCAGGTGGTGATGGGTACCTCACTTTGTAATGAATTGTACCAGCTTATGGCTCTATCAGCAAGGGAATACTTGAACAGACGGAGTCGAATGGAGTCATCGGAGACTCCATTCTGCTTTATCATAGCACATAGGTCGATGAATCTAAGAAGATGTCCTTGGCTGTCCTCCGCTTGTTTGCCATAGAAAGGGTTGTTTTGAAGCAATGTGATCCAATGTGCCCTAATCTCAAAATTGGCAGAATCGATGGGAGGAGGCTGTACTGGATGATAAACATTCACAGCTTTCGGGATTGAGAACTCTCTAAGATCCTTTTGTAGTTTGGCTACTTGTGTTTCTGCTTGTGCTACTAGGATTTCCTGTTGAACCGCAGCCCTAGCTTCTTGCATGAGTCTCTCTCTTTGTGCATTGATGGCTTGAGCCACCCTTCAGGCTACCTCTTCTTCTTGTGCCATCCTTGCTTGATTCTCTCTGATCTAACGATGGAAAGTCATGTCTATTTCAGGATCAAAGCTCGCCGTGAGTCCGGGGTTGTCTGAACGATGCATACACTATGTGTCGGGTTGTACCTGAAAGTTAGAAAGATTTTGAAAATGAGATCCACAAAGTAGAGTCAAGTTCAAGTAGATAATCGATTGTTTCAAAAGAAAAGCAAAATCCTATATTAGTCTTAAAAGAACTAGATTTGACTGACTGATTCTGTTGTCCCCGACAACGGCGCCAAAATTTGACGTGGATATTTGAATGCACTAACAAATTCACTCGGGGTTGAAATTCCCGAGCTTTTACCAAAACCAAAGTGCAATAATACCACCCGCAAGCGGACGAGTCTTATCGCAGTATAGTTAAGGATCGAACCCAATGGACAATGTTTTTAAGAATCCTTGTCGGTTGAATCTAGATCAAGTAAAACCAATATTTAGTATGATTGGTTGATTTGAGGTTGTTTAAACTAATTGCAGGAAAGTAAAAAGTTGAATTAAAGATGAGTTTAGATCAATGGTATTGAATCGCTGGGATGGTACCAAGTTTCACCACTACTACACATGCAAACATATTCAATCATGAACAATCCAGGTAAGATATAACACTCCAAGTAGAGCTGCTGCAAAACCCCCCATACGGGCGTTAGGTTCGCGTAAGCATCACCTTAGGCATCAGATGTCTCGTCACCATCCAGATCACTTTACTTACGGCTCTGAAGATATGGAAATCCACGGAGGTTCTGGGGCCCCTATACAGGCGTTAGGCACACAGAAGCATCACCGAATGCTAGATGGCTCGTCCCCTCGCGGATCACACACTTACGACCTCGATGGAATCCCATCATATTTCTAGTTTGGGAGTCATCCGCATTAACCGATAAGCAAGTAGGCAGTAATCATACGAGCAAACATCGACGATTAACAAGAAGATACAAAATCCAGCTAAGGTTGTGAACCCCCTATACAGGCGTTAGGCACACAGAAGTGTCACCGAAGGCTAGATGGCTCGTCCCCTCACGGATCACACACTTACGACCTCAAGGAATCCTTTCAAAAGTTCTCGTCAAGGAGTCTAACTTGTTAAATGATGTTCGAACCTATATATAGATGTTATCGCAACATAGGGAGCACAAAGATGAAAGCAAGCAAGTAACCAACCTACTAGCTTAACGGTTAACAACGAAATGAAGAGTTATATACATTGCCATGGAGAGTTTAACAAAAGAACATGGTTTGCATGGGCAGAGGGGATATTCCTCGCACCCCAGTGAAAAGGAACTACTCTCTCATGATGTGAGAAACAAGAAAGATGAGAAAGGAAGATAGATCCGCCATGAGCTCGGTGCAGAAGGTAGTCGCAGCTCGGTGAAGAAGATACGCCCCTTGCTCCATCTTCCTTCTCCTCTCAGCCTCCTTGGTTGCAACACGGGTAGTAGGTGGAGTGGAACTTGATCGGAGATGTGCTCTGGCAGCCTGGCGGCGTTCAGATCCGATCCCCCAAATGAGGGCCCTTGGGGTCCTATTTATAGACTCAGATTTGTCCCCAAACGGTTTGGGTAAGTTGCTGGAAATATTCCCTCCAAACGGTCTGGAGACCGTTTGGTGCCAAACAGTCTGGAGACCGTTTGCTTCCAAACGGTTTGAATTTGTAGCTGCTTCAATCGATCTTGAGGACGGTCTCGATCTCGGCGTGAATATAGAGCAACTGGTCTTGAGTGCGCGGCATTTGATCTTTGTTCGGTCTTCACGATCGCGGAAAATGGTCTTGGAAACCGCATGGATCCAAATGGTCTTGAGACCGCATAGACCCAAATGGTCTTGAGATCGCATGGACCCAAACGGTCTTGAGACCGCATAGACCCAAACGGTCTTGAGACCGCATGGACCCAAACGGTCTTGAGACCGCATGGATCCTAACGGTCTTGAGACCGCATGGATCCAAATGGTCTTGAAACCGCATAGACCCAAATAGTCTTGAGACTGCACCCAAACGAAATTGAGACCGCATGGACCCAAACGGTCTTGAGACCGCATGGACCCAAACGGTCTTGAGACTGCATGGACCCAAACGGTCTTGAAACCGCTATTGGTCATGCGATTTGCAGCTCGCATGGTCGACTTTAGCATTCAATTTCGGTCATTCGATCTTCGTGCATTCCAGCAAACAGTCCTGAGACCGTATGGACTCAAACGGTCTTGGGACCATAAGGGCTCAAACGGTCTTGAGACCATATGGACTCAAACGTTCTTGGGACCACATGGGATCAAACGGTCTTGGGACCGCATGCGTGGAATTGCTTGGTTACCTGCATTAAGTGAACAAATTTTAGTTAAAACCTTTGATAATTGAATCATCCAAGTAGTTTTACACATTATGATTTATATTGAGTGAAAAAGGTATGAATAGAGTTGAATTATTTTCAAAAAGATAACTGAATTTCATGATGAATATGCACTCATCAATGGTTGGGGTCATCCAGTAAGAGAAAGATAAAAGTATGTGTTATTCAAGAGAAAAAGGACAATTATATAATCTAAAGCATTGCAATATAAAAGATTCTCTACATCAAGAGATTTCAAAAGAAATGAGGCAAGTATATTAATAAGAGAGAGAAAACTGCCATAAACAATCACCACAATATTAATCACATAGTATGAAGATATTAAGACACAAAGTCATCTCAATGTAGGGTGAGGCACCTACCAGACCTCACCAGTGGTAGGGGGACTAAAACCCCAGTGCCTAATATATAAAATGGCAGGGGGACTAAAACCCCAGTGCCCGGCAGGAGGACTAAAACCTCAGTGCCCTATGGGTGGTTTGTACTCATGTACACTACATTGTCATTTGGCCTAAAATACATCATGCTTAAATAGCCACTTGGCAGTATTGAGAAATATAACAACATTGCAACATAGCATTGGGAATAAAACCCAAGAAATAAAGGAGCCAACATAAGCAACAACAATATACAATGTTTCCAAGTATTTCAAAAAGATGAACCAACATAGGCAATAGCAAGGTTCACATAATCCAAATGAATGAGTCATAATGGCAACAAGATCATCAAATAAGTAAAGATCCAAATAAAGGAATATTGAAGGATAACAAGGCTAGCACATCTTTAGGGTAGGGTTGGATAAGAGCCCAACTGAAGGATAGGTAGTTTGCACAATAAACATTCACATTCATCTTTGATAGGATTTACATATATAAATAGGGTCCACATACCTGTTTTAATTAATTACCATCACATACACCAATCTGATTGTATCACCATTCCACATTATCCTAGTTGCAGACATTACACATGTATTAATATATATAAAGACATAAAGCATAGGAAAAACCCTAATTTTACGAAACCACGATTTAGGGTTTAAAACCTACCCCAACATATTAGTCATATTCTCCTGAACAAGAAAACTATTTTATTTTCCAATTTGGAGTTTAAATGGGTTAATTATGTATTTTAGAACATTTTATACACTTAAAAAGGCATTCAAAGCAAACTTCGAAAAAGGAATCCAAATCATGACTCAAAAACCATAAAATCAGGTTCTACATGAAAAATCCTTTCCATTGACTATTTATTTGCATTTTTCTGACCATGGATCGATTTACTATGAATTAAGTAAAATCGATCAATCAGAATGCAAGAAAACCATAGCGTGACAGTTATTTAAATGAAAATTCAATTCCATGTAAATAACAGGTGAAATGACCAAAATACCCTTCATCGGCTAATTGATTCAATTAAAACTTCAAGGACAAAAGAGGCATGCAGACATAACCATTGCTCTTTGCGATAAAACACAGCAAGAGTGTGAAAGGACACTTCTACCCTTGTGACATAAATCATATGATCAGAGGGGCGAGGGTTGCCCTGGTCATTTTGGGTTCGGGTTTCTTCCCAGCCCAACAATGGCGCGATGGAGCAGATTCTCCACGCTTCAACCAGGAGCAGACCCTGGACTCCAGCGGATGTTCAGTTCCTGGGAGCTCTTCCCTCGACTCCGTTGGGTCCCGACGAGGTTGAAGAACCAAACAAGAGCGTTGGTCGCAGGGAGACCCCTAAAGACATGGCGGCGGCCGAGAAACAGAGAAGGAGACAAATCCAATACTGAGGTCAGATCATGAGGAACAGAGATTCGGGAAAGACTCAAGAAGGAAGTGCGATCTCAACGCACCGGTTTGTATGGGCGGAGGAGCACAAAACCACGAAAATGCATGACGGCGGTGACAACGGTCTGGTGGGCTATAGGACTCGTCGTTCTGGGGCAACTCAGGCCAAAATGACAAGGGAAGAGAGAAGAAAGTGGGTCAAGGATGCTCACCGCTAAAAGAATTGGATTGAAATGACTGGAAGCTCCTAATTCTTGGGCGTGTTCACCACAGAGAAGGAAAAAGGAGGTCGGGCAACTTTGGGGTGCTAGGGACCAAATTGGAGATGGAGGAGATTTTCTCGGGGGATGAGGGTACTTGACTCGGCCTTAAATAGGCGCGAGAGTGGGCGAAGGTCCCTCTGTGTGGCCATGGTGGAGACAAATCGAGGAGGCACGTTGGGCGTTTCCTCCTTATGGCACGAGAGGATGCGAGAGAACTCTATAAAGATTTGTCGTGAAGAGACGAAGCGAATCAGAGAAAAATCACCTGAAATGGTGCAACGTGAAGGGAGAGAGAGGTCGGGGAGCTCGGCGGTCTGCTCTGTCCAAATGGCTGGAGGAGGAAGATGACCTCCTGGTCATCAGATCAACACGCGCGCAAACTGGGGCCGTCAGATTGGGGTCCACAGTGGTCTGGGTCACGTGACAAAGGAAATGAACTGAACTATAGAGTTATAAATGACATAAATGTAATCTATTCGGCTACTATAGTCACACCATATTAAAAGTTTGTAAAATGGATTTGAAGGATCAAATCAACTCCAAAAGCCACCAAATTTGTACCATAGGTTCATGTTAGCATTTAGAATGATTCCATATAATGAGATTTTGTATTTATATCCAATAAGGCCCTTAATAAATATATTGCTCATTAAAGTGTATATTAATATATTAAAAGGTGTGCATTAATATGAAATTACTATATTAATGCAATTAGTGAGTCAAATTCGAGGTGATAGATAATATATGAGTATTAAGAGCAAAATATCAACAATAAAATATGTTTTCACACATTTATCTTCAAATTGAAGGTGAGAGAAGGCAAAAGGGGAAATACTCCCACAATTAATTCAAATACACATTATTACTAATATATTTATCCAAAAAGATCCAAATTAACATTATCTAATTATTATCTCTCATTAAACTCCATTTTGCATTATTAGTCCTTAATTATTACCTTAAGTGGGTTATTTGTGCAAACACCCCTCCATTTATAAAAATGAGGGAAAAAGGTAATTTAAATCTTGAATTGTGCTCAAATTGCACAACGAGTCCAAAAAGAATATAAAATAAGGGAAATTTATGAAATTAGTCCAAAAGGACTTGAAAGAAATGAAAAGACAGAATATGGGTAAATTGCAGGGAAAACCCTGAGATTCAGTATGTTACATCTTGTCAACTTATATAACCTAGTATCGTGCATGGAGTCTATAATAGACTTCCTATCATGCAAGAGGTGTATACTACACCCCCATATCGTTCAAGAAGGTATAAAATCATATACATATCATTTTAGTGAAGTAGGTGCATCAACATATCGGGTTAGAGGTGCTTGCTTGTATGCTTGCACCTGATATCACTTTTATAAAGTGATACCATCATCTTCAAGCTCTAGACCTTAGTTCTAACTATTATAGTTCATGGAAACAGGTCTAAGAAACTAATAGAACTCATAATTTCATAAACTATTTCAGGAAATTTCAGAATTAAAAGTAGATCATTATATATAGCAATTTAGGTGATGAATAATAACATGGTTGAGTTCAAGTTATATAACCTGCCTTAAGAACAGCTTCAAAGTTCGAAGCTCCAAAGATCCATGATCCTAAGGTTGAAGATGACTTATAAGAAGTCCAAGGCTCGTTCACAACTCCTTCATATACAAGGAATCGCCATGGATAAGCAATTGGTGAAGAAGAAAAGAAAGGAAAATCAAAACCCTAAATTCATGCTTCAATCCAAGGTTGAAGATGATCTTATCCTCACCTTAGGGTTAGCTATTGAGATCCTTCTTTCTCCTTAACACCTTTTCACGACACAATAGTGTCCTTGCACGATATGCCACCCCTCTTGCATGATATGACACTCATTGTTAGTCAAAACTTCACTCTATGGCCGATATCTCCCTATATGGCCAATATCACCTACTTGGCCGATATGCATTTGCTATGGGTGATATCAAAGGGCCTATGCACGATATCTTGGAACTCCGGCATGACAAAAGAGTCCTATGCACGATAACTTAAGGTAGGAGGGTGTTAATGGTCTAAAAAATTCCACTAAGAGGTGAAACTAGGGGTATATATACTTGTTGCTCATGAAGAAAGGTGAAAATGAGGTGTCATCAATTTGAGCTAGTAGGTACCACGTATCCATGCATGGGTGACACGTGTAAATGCATTCATCAACATTTATCTTGACATGAAAAATAGTTGAAGGTGATCTAGGGATAAGGATTCGTTGATTACTTATCTCTTTGAATAAGGTATATCAATAAAATAACCACTTTATTCACATCTCATCACAACTTTGCTAAGGAAGTTGTAACCCGACACAACTCACCTCCTTGAGGTGCTTTGCATGACATGGACTTTTCCAAGAGTCCACAAAACGATATGAGATTTGTCCTATGGCTCCTTGGCTGATAGGCACTCATATATAAGCTTTTCAACTTGATCAGTTAAGCTTTCATGTTCAACCCTTTTCTTGGTCATTTCATCACCAAGATTTCCATCATTCATAATGGAATCAAACATGGTGTCTTATTCATTCTCTCTCCTCTAAATGATACACAGGGGAAGTAGGAACACTCTATAGGTGGTAATTTGCATACCAACCCCACATTTTTGGGTAAATTACAATTTGTACCAAAATTGGTGCACAAGGTACCATTATTGTTCAAACAAGTTCAAACTTGGAATTTAGGCTTTCCACAAGCCACCACCTTGCATAATTCTCTCTCTTATGATGCTAAAACATATAAGGAACGTTCAACATGTGACATATTGCAATATAACCCCTCAACTTAGGTAAATTGCACTTTGGTCCAAAACAAAGGAATATTGCTCAAACATCATTCAATGAGGACCAAACTTGAAACATAAGTGTGTCACATGATAAAAAAAACACCTTAGAGGATTATATTAAAGTTATAAGAAACTTTATTATCCAAAAACAAATAGGGTTATCTCATAACCCAGTTCATGGTTGTTACACTTAGGGTGAGTGGGAACTTCCTTTAAACAATTTATTGCATGAAAATTTGTTAAATCATCCATACTCTTCAATTTGCTCAGTATGCGACAAACAAACCCTAAATTCTCCTTTTGATCTACTTTTTGTAAAATGATATGAAATGGATTATTCTTCTTTTTAATGAATTTTAGATGATAAAATCATATAAGAAATAGATACAATCCATCTTAATGAGAATTCCTTAAGTATTTATGGAGGTTATAAGAGTAAATTGAAATTTAGGATTTTTGACTACGATTGAAATTATTGTATAACTAAATAGAGAAATTTTTCTATCTGAATCTCATTGATTACAAATGATTGTTTATATGAATGCATAGTACATACATGTTAGATACTATCTTGGATTTCATTTGATGTAAATAGTGTTTTCTTGATATCTCAGTAGAAAGGGTTGAAACCCTAGTTGAGTGAAAAGTTGGAAATTTGCGAATAGATATTATAAAATCTATTTGAAGTGTTTATCTTGACATCTTAGAATTTATTTATACAATGTTATTCTTGACGCATGATATCTCAATGAATGGCACGGAAACCTAAATTTAGCTCAGTTCCAAGGTTTCAAACATATATTGATTGTATATGATTTAAGCAGTTTTTATTCAGTGAATGTTTATGTCGTATGAATTCCTTATGTTGCCATGTGATAAGTGAATGAGGCAAATGAAACCCTAAGGATAGGGTGTTTCCATGTGATAAGTGAATGAAGCAAATGAAACCCTAAGGATAGGGTGTTGCCATGCGATAAGTAAATGAGGCAAATGAAACCCTAAGGATAGGGTGTTGCCCTGTGATAAGTGAATGAGGTAAATGAAACCCTAAGGATAGGGTGTTCAATGAATAAAGTAATTGTGATATCAAAGTTCTCAGTATGAGATGTGGTGATGCTTAACAAGTCAATTGCATGATTTTAGTGTATGAAGCGCCAAGTTTACATGTATTCTGTTTATTTAAGAATTTTAGTCTGCCTCTATGTATAATATGATGATTACTCAGAATATTACAGTGTTCTGAATATACTGCTCTGCCAAGTTTAGAATGATATACATGTTGTATTATAAACTTCAATAAATAGAGGTGGTACATAGAGATACCAGAGTCAAGTATAAGTAAGAAAAATATAAAATATAGTAAGAGCTTTCCAAGAATAATAAAATAATAGACTTAAGGGCCCTGACACCATAGAACCCCTTTGTGAGGTCTGTGCCTTAGGGGTGAAACGACCTAACTCTGGAAGTGTCTAATATACGGGGGTCAAAAAAGCGTGTCCAACATCAACCAGAAGTCCTGGTGGCACGAGAGTACAATTTGTAGTGTCCAATATTAACCAGAAGTCCTGGTGGTACTAGAGAGCAGTTTGTAGTGTCAACAATAACTAGAAGTCATTGTGGAACTAGAGTATAGAAAAGGGTGTCCAACACCAACTAGAAGTCCTAGTGGCATGGCTTGACTCTCCGTCTGTGTGCTCAGGTTAGAGGAGGAGTCCAGTTTACGACATCATAGGAGTGCTGAGGCTAGAGAGCCAGTTTCCCTATTGCAGACCAGGAGAGTAGTCAGACTTAGCTATCCTGGGGTGTCGGCTAAGTCTTGTATGGTGTGATCATAGTGCACTACGAGTCTTCATATGTAGAGTAAACTGCATATGATCAAGTCATAATAAAATGAATGAGAGGTCAGACAAGTGTGTACAGTTATTCAATTATTCTTTGTATGTTTTTGAATTATTATTTCTCTTTATGATCCATCAAGCATTTCATATATTGATTCACTCTTATAGATATTTCGAGTATCCTGCCATATTTATGATTGTCAATTATTAGACTCTTTAAAGCTTACTACTGTTATTATTGATATCAATTGCTCAAAAGTATATATGTAATTATATTCGTGCTTTAGACTGTTTCTTTGAAGTTCTCATTCACTGAGCGAGTAGGCTCACCCCTCTACTCAAAAATTTTAAGGAAACCACATGGACTTGAAGAGGGTCAAAGCATCAGAGTAGATTTACCACATGAGTTAAGTATGAGATTAGTAAGTTCAGTCGATCCCTGTCACTCTAGGTCCTTGTATAGATGTGAGAGTTATAAATGATGTTTTGTACATTTGTTTCCTTGATAAGAGAGAATGTATCTGATTATCATGCCGTATGTACATGGAAGCGTGAGAAATAGAATGAATATATGAATTTGTATCATTAATGTTGAGATCATATTAGAGTAATAATAGTTTAATTCTATTGTAAATTTTGTTTATGTGATTGAATGCGAGAAAACAAAGAGTTTGAAATAAAAAGAAAAAGTCGAGAGTGAACTTTGAATTAAGTGTAATCCTCATAGTCATGCCCTAATCTCATGATTAGTTGAAATCGTGGGATGTGGGTGTGACAAATTTCATATCAGAGCTTAGGATGGGTCATCAGGGACCATTAGGACAGAAAGTTAGAGTTATAAGTGTGGTATTAGGAGTTGATGTGTTAATAGCTCTGGGAAGTCTGGGTATTTGGATGCCCTGACCCGATATATGAATGCTTAGATTGACTAGTATCAAGCTACTCTGTCTATTCTTCTCTAGATTCCCTGGCCAGGTATGTAGAGGAAGAATGGGCTAGAGAGAGACCCGAGAAATCTTAGGGTTAAGAGACCAGAGTGTAATGAAGAAGTAAGAGATTAAACATAGAATGTGATACAACTCTTGCTTTATATTGCTTCTTTGATTAGAGATCAATAGAAATGCTCTTATATGTATGAATTCAGATTATTGGTTTGTAGAATATATATGGTTCTTTATTATTGTTGTGTATCATGAAGTGATTTAGTTATTGTTATTATTCTTTGTATCTGGTAGATCAGTAGTTATGTTTAAATGAGTTTTCCCTAAGTGGATATTCTTTTCACATGTTTGAGATTAATAGGAGTTGGTTAATCCTGAGTAGCTCTTGGCTTCAGGACTACAGGTTCGGCCTGGTCCGGCTGGAAGGATGGATTACTGGGATCTAATGACTCCTATTAACAGTATAATAAGAGTAGACTTTGGATAAATTAGACCCACATTATAGTGAGAATTTACATACACTAAGATGTTGAAACATATGGGAAAGATTAGAATAGCTAGGAATCAGTTAGAACTGATATCTGAGATTGAACTTTGGGTCCTCATATAAAAAACACTTAATTGGGAATAAAGGAACACGATATAAGGTTATGATTAAGTTAAATGATAAGTATTATATGAACTCTAAATATGAAATATGGGAAAGATATGAGAGAAGTATGTATAATGCTTTTATGTACTCCAAAGCAAAGGCAAAATAGAAGAAAAGAGTTGAGTATACAATAAGTACATAGAAGTGAAGAGTCTTCAGAAGAGTTAAAGTAAAGAGAATTAGATGAACATGTAAATCATAAGACTAGAACAACAAACTAGTTTCTAAAAGAAGAACAAAAGTGTAGTTTAATAAATGAATAAGTCATATAAAGGTAGACTATATTCAAGAAGGAGAAAACTTGATTGAAAGAGAAAACTATGTTTCACCCATTCATGATCCGTTTGATTTAAAATGAAGAATATGTAATGTATTAAACATGAAGTGAAACTAGTAGATAGAATATTGATTTAGAATTTTAACTTCACATTAGTAGAAGAATAAAAAGAAATATGTGAAACATGGTATACATGATCATACACATGAATAAGCAACATGGTCATAAGAGAAAATTAGAAGTTAAAGATGACATGTGGAAGAGTAGTATATGGTAAGAGGATAATGGAAAGTAAGGAAGGGTTTGAAATATGATGGAGTAATATAGATTAGAAAAGAAAGAGGTTAGGAGATTCAATCAAGTGTTAATTATTCATGTAACAATCGACAAACAAATCATTACTAATTAAGCATAATTAAACATAAACTGCGGATTAACAAAAATCACTAAAAATTAAAACCATTTTATAAAGAGATCCATTTCTAGGAAAACTCTTTATGTAAGAACCAAAATCTTATATACATCATTGTTCACATTGTACATACATTGTACTATCTCTTCTCTAGGATAACATATAACAGTTGCTTTGTCAACACATATACTAAAGCAATATAAAACCTCGAGACACATTAGTCAAAACCTTAGATTGTTCATAAAACAAACACGTACTAAATCCAAGGACCTGAGAGTACAGAGATGACACACAAGACTTCTATCTACAAGACACGATATGTGACGCCCCAATCCTCGTGCCATCTCTAATGACCCCGAAGACCCGGGAGTCACCCTCGGTAAACCGCTCTTAACTTTTTCTTTCCTTGATCACTTAGATTAACTTAAATGAAACCATAAAACTTGAATAGAATCGAATTATAATAAAAATGTGGAAGCAACTTTCCATTAACCATATTAGATAGGAAAATAAGTTTATATGGCATATTACATTTCTCATGCGGAATATAAAACACAACAAATAATTAAAAACCAAATTACAGACTACTTTACATTCTCTCTCTCTACCACACCATGTCCCAAGGACCGAGGGGAAAGGACTAAGAGACCTCTAACTAACTACTAACTACATTCTATGTACTCGGGTGATATAATTCTTCAGCCTTCTTGTGCTGACATTGACCTGAAAAATGTTTCAGTAGGTTGGTGAGCTACTGTCTCAGTGAGTAGAATTTTACCCAACCATCACAAGAAAACTCATTTGTTTTTATTATTTAGATTATTGTACAAGAAATACTACACTGAGCAAGTCTAAGCAATTTAATTTAAATAATAGAAGATGTCAATGTTTCATTATGATAATAATTGATGCAAAGCTGTAAATACAATTAATTAATAGAAATACTAAAATTCCACATAAGAACAATTGTTGTGAAGCTAACTCATATCTTTCTTAACTCTTTAACTTATAAAAACTCTGTGAACCTATATGAACATATTTTATCTTATGCCCTGATCATATGCAGTGTACTCTACATATGAAGACTCACCGTGCACTGCGGCCACACCGTACAAGACTTAGCGACACACCCAGGAAATGCTAAGTCTGACTTTCCATCCTGGTCTGCTACAGGACCCACAGGCTCTCTGGCCTCGCGGCACTCACAAATGGGTGCACTGTAGACTCCTCCTCTAAGCTGAGTACACAGGCGGAGGGTCTCTAAGTCTCTGACCACCTGGGCGTATCCCCAGGGTTGAGCCGGGACACTACAAACTGTACTCTCGTGCCACTAGGATCCTGTCTCTGGTTAGTGTTAGACACGAGATCCGACCACCTAGGCGTATCCCCAGGGTTGGGTCATTTCACCCCTAAGGTGCAGACCTCACAAAGGGGTTCTACGGTGTCAGGGCCCTTATTCTAATATTTTATTATTATAGAACACTTTAATCTGAAATACATAACTCATGTTCTTGTTCCGAACTCTGGTTTCTCAATGATATCACATCTACTGATTCCAGATCAAACCACAATACATTGTCTTTCTAGAACTGTTATAACAGTAACTCAAATTATGGTGATTACTGAGAAATTATCATACTATACATGCATACAAACTAAAATTCTTAAATAAACAGAATGCATGTCAATTTGGCACTTTATACTAAAAATCATGCAATTGAACTGTTAAGCATCACCACATCTCATACTGAGAATTTTGGTATCAAAATACTTGATTCATTAAACCCCCTATCCTTAGGGTTTCAGTTACCTCATTCACTTATCACATGGCAACACCCTATCCTTAGGGTTTCAGTTACCTCATTCACTTATCACATGGCAACACCCTATCCTTAGGGTTTCAGTTACCTCATTCACTTATCACATGGCAACACCCTATCCTTAGGGTTTCAGTTACCTCATTCACTTATCACATGGCAACACCCTATCCTTAGGGTTTCAGTTACCTCATCTATTTGATTGCAGTTCAAATCACAATACGATAATATTCTAGAGCTGATAGAGTAGTATACTCAAAATCATTGTAAATACTGAGTAATCCTTATATTATGCGTGCAGGCAGATTTAAACTTCATAAATAACTCAACTCATATTAATTTGGCACATACATACTGAATTCATGCAATTGAACCTCTTACTGCACTGATAAGAGTAATTTACTTCACATATGAGAAATCATACGTAACATTTGTCAATTCTCTGAAATTTCTCGAAAAAACATGCACATTTACCCTAATCCTGGTTTGTGCATCACATAAATCAATTAAGAGTTATTTATATATCATAACACAAATTAATAACAATACTTGAGAATTTCTAGTAATATTTCAGAGAATTGTGCCAATTCATGAAACTATTAATTCACACACATTAACATAAAAGGAAGCATGCAACTATGATTTATTTGCATATTTTTTATTTTATCATACTTTGTTTGAAATCATGCATCCGATAATTTACTAAAATCTGTACTGTCTGGCTTTATACCCAACCTGTACCATTTTCAGGTGTGTATTTCTAATTTCAACGTTCACACTGAGCAATATAGGTTCTGATGAACCATATACTGATTCAATCCACACTGATCAGATGCTAAATTAAGTCATATAAAAGGGTAACGAAGCAATTTATGAAATAAAAGTCGGGCGACACCAAATGCTGCCCAACGCCTGATAACGGATGTTATCAGCGTAAAATGCGTAATTAACCAAAACTTTTCAAACGCCAGAGTTAATTTATGATAAATGAGTTAAACTCTACTCACAGTGATTTGGATTGTTCGGATTCATCCAGAGATGTGCCCAGGGCCTATTTTTGGGTGAAAAAAGGAACAAGCCTGCTTCACGTGCAGGTTGGAGAAGTAGCTGGCTGGGTCACTGTTTGAAACTAGGGTTGCGGGTCTGAATCCCAGTCTCAAAGTCGAGCTCAAGGCACCATCTTCGTGGTGCAGGTCGTGCTCCCTCACCCTCTGGCCAGCGCCACAGCTATGGCTTGGGTGGCCCCTGCTGGGTGACGCCCTAGCAGCTCGGCTGCTTGGTAGGGTCGCGGCTAGAGCAAAGGAAAAAGAGGGCAAGAGGAAGAGAGTAGGAAGAGGAGGTAGGGGCGCCGCTGATTCGAGGCTAAGGGCCAAGAATCGCCCGCCCTAGCTCACGCTGCTCCGGTATCCTACTGAGTGCCACTTTGCGGCTGCTCTGTTCTATCGGGAAAGATAAGGGAGAAGAGGGGGTAGCCGACCCTCTTAAAAATCAATTACTGGGAAAATTGCAGCCATGTCCAAAAACCTTGAAATCGTCATAACGTTTGCCTCGAATGTCTGATTCAAGTAATTTCTCTTGCAAACTTTCAAGCACGGAATTCTCTACAACCTCGAAGTGAGAAAACATGCTAATCAACTAGTAACACTTGATCAAAGCACTAATCACATTTGTGATCACTTAACTTAACTTAATCATCTTAATTATGCACTAATTGTATCTTATATGTTTAATTCAAATTAATCAACTTGATGTTGCACTAACCACCACATGAGCACCTAACTTATCTCAATTACTTAATTATGAACTAATCATTGTACTTACTAGTTGATCACAGAGTGGGTCATAACACGATAGATAGTACACTCAACCAGAGTTGTCCATGCTGTTGTTGATGTACCTCTGCAGTATGGTCTCTACCTCCTTGTCTGCGTCCACCTAAAAATGTTGGTGACCAACGGGGTGAGACCCATGTCCCAGCGAGAGATATAACTTTCCGCCATCAATGTTATTATCACAGTTAAATAACATTAAACTGAGCAGAGAATAAGAAGTTTGGAGTATTCTCATCTTTTAAAGCATTGCAACCATCTATGATAGAAAAGTAAATCATCTATTCTCTTTATAAGGAATATGAAGAACATGTATATCATTTACCCATCATATTATATCAACATCTCAAACTTATCATGTGATACTCATCATAATGGTACGACATTCATGAATTATTCTCATTTCTATCTGTTGGCCTTAGCCAATCCGTTAGCTAGATATCGAATAATACCAGACATTGAACTATGCCAATTCCAGTGAAAGTATTCTAGGTATTGGACTATACCAATTCTGTGCAACTATTCCAGGTATTGAACTATGCCAATCCTATGATTAATAGTGAGGTATTGGGTTATTACAAATCATGTGAGTGTTGTATCCAGGAATTGGGTTTTCCTAATCATGTAGTTTTATTCTAGGTATTGGTCTATGCCAATCCTGTGACATTATTCCAGGTATTGGATTATGCCAATCATGTGAGTGTTGTATCTAGGAATCGGGTTTTCCCAATCTTGTAGTTAATAGCCAGGCATTGGACTCTACCAATCCTAATTTCACAGCCAGACATTGGACTTTACCAATCCTGATTTCACCGCCAGGCATTGGACTCTATCAATCCTGATTTCACTGCCAAGCATTGGACGCTACCAATCCTGATTTCACAGCTAGACATTAGACTCAACCAAACCTGATTTCACCGCCAGGCATTGGACGCTACCAATCCTGATTTCACAGCCAGGCATTGGACTCTACCAATCTTGATTTCACCGCCAGGCATTGGATGCTAGCAATCTTGATTTCACAGCCAGGCATTGGATTCTACCAATCCTGATTTCATAGCCAGGCATTGGACGCTACCAATCCTGATTTCACATTTGTTATGGGATATCATTCCCTTAAATTCATCATTGATTATCACATCCTTTTACTAGGCATTATACCCTAGGGAAATCTATTTACATTCTTTATGTAATACAAGTGTTCTTATATCCTTTAAGCATATTAAAAACACTATAGCCCTTATTTGTCTATAAACATAAAGCATGTATGATCAAGATTTCATTATTATTATTGTATCCATTTATTATTATTATTATGTTACTAGGTTTCCATTTCCTAGTTTATTTTGAACATTATCATTGCTTACATGAGACTTTTATAAACATCTTGTTACCTTTAACTAGACAACAACTACTCTCATGGCTCACAAGGCCCATTACACATCTTGTCACCTCTCACTAGGTAACAACTAATCACATGGCTCACAAGGACATTAAAAATCTTATCACCTCTCTCTAGGTAACAACTAACCACATGGTTCACAAGGCCATTACATCTCAATGTAACAATTGACATAACACACTTCATGTGTTACTCATCCAAGTATATTGGATTTGAGGTGCATCAAGGTGTATCAACCTTGAGGTGCTGGATGTGATATCTATCATGTCTTGATGTATCACTTCCCTCATCACTTTTAACTTACTTAAGTTCATCAACTTATCTTGTATTAGGGTATTTCCCATCCTAATACTTTATGCACTAACCTATCACATTTATCATGTAGTGTATATGCCATAAGTCACCCATTTGAATTACCCAACTATCTTCAAGTGATATCGACTCATATCAGGTTGAGGCATTGTTGAAATAAGGTTGTCCATTATCAACCACTTTAGGTGTTTCACCTATTAAGGTATTAGCCACTATTCCATCATTAGGTTAGGGTTTCTCTTTCTTATCGATTAGAGTTTCACATACATACCATTACCCTATATTAAGGTTAGGTTTCCCTTTCTTATCAATTAGGGTTTCAAGATTACATCATCAAGGATCAAACCCTAATTCATACCCTACACATATTAGAAGTACTAATACATGCCCATTACATGTTTATTACACAAGTATGAATTTCTCTCTCATCCTATATAGGATTTCGATTACTCCATACTTTATTAAGTTGGCTCAACCTTTCCTTCAAGGTACATTAGCCTACTTAATCATTAATCATTAAACTCCATACTTCTTAATATAACTTGATATAAAACACTCCATGTGTTACTTCATCAAGTACATTGCATTTAAGGTGCTTCCACACCATATCAGTTTGAAGGTGTGTGTATGCTAGCTTCCTCCATATCGGTTTGGAGGTGTATGTTTGCTTCCTTAACCCATATCGGGTTGAAGGTGCTTGTGTGCTTGCTTGTTCCCGATATCACTTTTGAGGTGTTTTCTTGACCTCATGTCGTGAAAGACGTGTACACTACACCACCATATCGTGCAAGAAGGTTTTGAATCATATCCATATCGTTTTAGTGAAGTAGGTGCATCATCATATCGAGTTAGAGGTGCTTGCCTGTGTGCTTGCACCCGATATCACTTCTATAAGGTGATACCATCATCTTAAAGCTCTAGACATTAGTTATAACTGTTATAGTTCTTGGAAACAGGTCTAAGAACTATAGAACTCATAATTTCATCAACTATTTCAGAAAATTTCAGAATTAAAAGTAGATCATTAAATATAGCAATTTAGGTGATGAATAATAACATGGTTGAGTTCAAGTTATATAATCCGCCTTAAGAACCACTTCAAAGCTCCAAGATCCAAAGCTCCACGTTCCTAAGGTTTAAGATGACTTATAAAAAGTCTAAGGTTCGTTCAAAACTCCTTCATATACAAGGAATCACCATGGACAAGTAATTGGTGAAGAAGAAAAGTAAGGAAGATCAAAACCCTAAAATCATGCTTCAATCCAAGGTTGAAGATGATGATGGCCTCACCATAGGGTTAAGTATTGATCTCCTTATTTCTCTAGAATCTTTGCAAAATACCTCACATCCCTTTCACGATATTCCACCACTTGTGGCCGATATCCTCCTCACTTGGGGCCAAAAACACTTTACTATGGCTGATATCACCCTTCTTGGCCGATATCACCCTACTTGGGCGATATGATCTTGCCATGGGCGATACCCAAGGCCCATGAAAGATATCACATCAATCCTACATGATAAAATAGCTCTATGCACGATACTTTAGGGTAGGAGGGTGGTAAGGGTCGCAAAATTGCACTAAGGGGTGAAACTAGGGGTATATATACTTTTTGCTCATGAAGGAAGGTAAAAATGAGGTGTCATCAATTTGAGCTAGTAGGTGCCACGTGTCTATGCACGGGTGACACATGTACATGCATGCATAAACATTTATCTTGACATGAAAAAGAGTTGAGGGTGATCTAGGGATAAGGATTCGTTGACTTATCTCTTTGAATAAGATATATCAACAAAATCACCACTTTATTCACAACACGTCACAACTTTACTAAGGAAGTTGTAGCCTGACACAACTCACCTCCTTGGGGGGATTTGCATGATATGGCCTTTGAAAAAAGTTCAAAAGACGATATGAGGCTCTTCCCTTGGCTCCTTGGCCAATAGGGACTCATATATAAGCTTTTCAACTTGATAAAACTCAAGTTAGGGTTTCATATTCAACCCTTTTCTTGGTCATTTCATCACCAAGATTACCATCAGTCATAATTGGTTCAAACATGGTGTCTCCTCATTTATATCTCCTCTAAATGATACTAATATGGAGTAGGAACTCTAGAGGTGGTAATTTGCATATCAAACCCACATTTTGGGTAAATTACAATTTGTACTAAAATTGGTGCACAAGGTACCAACATTATTCAAACAAGTTCAAACTTGGAATTTAGGCTTTCCACAAGCCACCACCATGCATCATTCTCTCTTGTAATGCTAAAACACATGAGGAATGTTAAACATATGACATATTGCACTATAACCCCACAACTTGTGTAAATTGCACTTTGGTCCAAAACAAAGGAACATTGCCCAAACAACATTCAATCAGGATCAAACTTGGAACATAAGTGTTTCACATGATAACAAAACACCTTAGAGGATTATATTAAAGTTATAAGAAACTTTATCAGCCAAAACAAATAGGGTTACCTCATAACCCAGTTCAGGGTCTTTACAAGTTATAAACCCCTAACAAGGATTTCTTCCCCGAAATCCCAGGTAAAGGGAAACAGATATTATTCATTCATCATATCATCAAATCTCTACATAACTTCTTAATGTTATGGAGATACCATAGAACTTTGATCAACACAAGGTTCTTCCACATAGGGTTATCATAGAACTTGTCACACAGGGCACATACTCCACTATCATTTTCATTATTGACTGTAGAGTCAACTATGTATCAGGTAGTACTTCCCTTTGTCAGAGAGACATTATACATACCTCGTTTAATTCACGTGTCAAAACTCACTAATTTGTCACCTTTCACAACTTACAACTTATGTGATAAGTTCTTGATTATGAGGAGTCTTCCATACTCCTCATTCTATTTAGCATTTCACTTTCATAGAAAGACCAGAGTTATGTTCTGTCACCCACTTGGGACTACAAGTCTCTTCATACATATGGTGTGCCATCTAATCTGTTGACACAACACTAAACTTTCTTACTACTTGTACCAACTATCTCATTAGTTGTACATTCTCTTTTCATAAGGGGAGGTTACTTATTAAAGAAGAACTATCTCAGAGGTATCACTAGATGTTATGTATAAGTTGCCTCAACAATCTAGATAGGGATATTCTAGGAAGTTATCTTTAACTTGATCAAATTTTCCCAAAACAATTCTACAATTGTTCCTTCAACTCATACATCTTTGTGATGTTATGTTTATGCGGGGCATAAACCCCTAACATATGGTATCCATACTATAATATGTAACTAGACTTATTTCAAATTTAGCCCTTCTAGGTAACCAAACATTACTTATTATCAGGAGTCATGTTCCCATTTTTCTCATATCATTGAAAGTTCTTGGATACTAGGATTCTTTACCTTGGTATTTGTCACATGTGTCAAAAACACATCACATCCTCATCATTTCCATTCCTTTGTTGTTATTACCAAGACTACACATATAAAAGGGTCTTTCTTTTATCTTGGGATATTACATGTTACACATATCTTTATTTTGGAATCAAATTTCACGACAAACTGATACTTTTTTAAGTATCCGTCAATGGATTATTTCTAATCCATGCACATCAAGTGTCATAGTACTCACTTGATTGCCATGTCCCTGAAGGGAAAGAACACAAAGGAACACATTCCTTTATCACCCCATCATTACCCAGGGTTTTTTATCAAAGAAAAGAGATTATCATCTCCTCTGATTATTGCATGAACTTTCAACTGTTCATGAATCATTTACTCTTATTTCATCCTAGGTTCCTTGCCATCAGCATAGGAATTATAGAGATGATTACATGCCACCACCTCTCAGTATTATCATCATCATGATTACTAGATTTAGGTATTCAAATCCTCAGTTCATCACTGAGCATTGTTACCTCTCATCAGGTAAATGTTACCTCTAGGTCCTCAGACCAAGGTATACATTATACTAAACATCTTCTTTTATAAATCATTCGGTGATTAACTTAGATTCCTTAGTATATCAATTAGGATGTGGTAGAAATATCCATGCCACATCTTCTACCTTATCATTCTCTTTAGATTGTATCAAAATGACTACTTGACCAGAGTAATCAGAAAGATAGTAATCTAAGAGTTCCATACTTACCTTGCTTTCAATAGATGAATACCTGGCCAGGGTATTTGTAACATCCCTGACCTGGGTTATGAACTAACCCTAGGAGTTTTGCTTAAATATGTAATTAGATTCTTGTGGTTATCTTGTGTAATGTAACTAAAGCTTTTGAGGAACTTATATTTCTATCTCAGTCCTTTTTTAACAATGTTGCAATATTGTTTTGTTAATTTTGGACTAAAGTGCAAATTACCCAATTAGAGGGGTTAGCTTGCAAATTGCACATGTTAATATGTTCCTCTGATAATGAGACATAATAATAATGAATATGATGTAGTGGTATGAATTCCACAAGCTTGAGCACCAAGATGTAGCTTGCAGAGCAATCCTTGTGCTTTAAAACCTAGTTTTGGTGTAAAGTGTAATTTACCCAAAACTTAGGGAGCAACATGTAAAATATACCCTCTAGAGTATCTCACATGTTTCTTGGCATCGAGTAGAGCAAATAAAATGAGAGGGGCGTCTCATTTGAATGATCAAGGAGGAAAGATAATCTTGATATTTAAATAATCAAGAATTAAGTGAATGGCCCTTTTATATTTATGCAACTTATTGAGGTAATCGGTTTCTTTCCTTTTAACCTTGGATAAGAGAGGGGTTTTGCATGTGTTTAGGAGGAAGATACGTGGCCAAGAAGGGGCAATCCTTGGTGGATATGTTGAGAAATAAAAGAAATAACAAATCTTCTCTTTGCCTTAAAAATATCCAAAAATATATAAGCACCCTTTTTCCACAAAGCAAAGGATCGTTCCTTTAGTTCTTTCCCCTCATCTTCTTTCTTTGGCCGACTTAGAAGGAGCTCTGGAACTGAGAAGGACGACCAAGCTGGTTTGGTAAGTTTTGATCACCATCTACCTCGAATTCATGGTGGAAAACCTTAAGCAAGGTTGGTTTATTGGTTTTCTTTACACAATTCTTCTTTCTAGCCATCTTCTCCATCCAAAACTTGAAGAACGGACCTTGAGCAACCACTGGAGCTTCATCCACCATTAAAGTTACAAAGCTTGGAGCTCTAGATCAGATCTAAAGGTGGGTTTTATAACTCTAACCCTTAAGCTTTGCTTTTGCATCCTTCTTTCTTAGAAACGTTGCTTATTCTTCTTCTTTAGACACCTTTGTGTGTTCTTGCAAGTATTTCCGTGAACAACAGCTCCTATTCTTGAGGTAGAAGATGATGATGTTAAAACCAATTTTTATCCAAAAAGCAACTTTAGCAAACGATCTCCAAGCTTTTGCAAATAGTTTCCCAAACCGTTTGGGAGCAAACGGTTTCAAACCGTTTGAATGCAAACGGTTTCACAAACCGTATAGAAGCAAACAGTTTAAGACCGTTTGGATGCGTTGACCAGGCATTTACCATTTGGAGGTCTGTTGTAAATAATGTGGACTAATCACCTACCAAAAATCATCATTTAATTCCAAGTAAATCACCAATTGAAGGCACATCAATCACCTAAACCCTAATCGGGTTATTTGCTGATTTCAATAATTGAATCAAGTTGAAGTTTGGGTTGAGTGGACCAAACGGTTTCAAAACCATTTGGGGATCAACCAAACGGTCTCAAGACCGTTTGGTGATCACCCAAGACCGTTTGGAGGTCTAGGGTTAAGAAGGGTTGACCAATTGAGAGTCCAATGATATCAAGATGATGAGCAATTAAGTGCTGATTTGGTGACCAAACCTAGGGTTCAGCTCGTAAGTGAATGACTTGGTTTTTGATAAAATAATGGGAAAACGGTCTAAAGACCGTTTGGAGGATGTCCAAATGATCCCAATACCGTTTGGGGGTCATCCAAGACCATTTGGAGGTCTAGGGTTGACTATGGTCAAGTGGTTGCAAATCTAAAGGTAACAAGTTGAAGTGTAATTGGTTAGTAACATAGTGACCAATTCAATGAGCCAAACCCTAATTGGTTGAGTTAGTTTTTGATGTTGACTTGAGAAAACGGTCTCAAGACCATTTGGAGGTTATACAAACAATCCCAAGACCGTTCTGGGTTAGGTCATGACCAGATTGGATGATGGTTCAATGGTTTCAATGTCAATTAGACTCATGTTGAAACATGTTGAAGAGTGATCGATTCCAAGCCCTAATCCAATTGATCCAAGCCCTAATTGATGATCAATTGAGGGTTAATTGAGTGTCAAATCAGTTGAGGGTTGATCTAGTTGACACAATTGATGAGTGTTTAACAAGTGCATGAACGATTGAGGGGTTCAACCTTAGAAACCCTAACTCAATTGAAGTGGTTGAGACACTTTTTGGTCCATGTGATTTTGAGATGGTTTGGACCAAACGGTCTCAAGACCGTTTGGGTACAAATGGTCTGAAGACCGTTTGGGACCAAACGATCCCAAACCGTTTGATCTCATGCGGTTTCAAGAATGGTTGTGTCCATGTGGTTTCAAAGTCAAACTTGGCCAAACGGTCTTCATGACCAAACAGTTTTCATGACCAAATGGTCTTCATTACCAAACGGTCTTAAGTGTGCACTTTACCAAATGGTTTCAAAAGTCAACAAGACCAAACGGTCTTCAACACCAAATGGTTTCAAAGTTTGTCCAAGGCGGTTTGAGGGTTTAGAGTGCAAGACCGTTTGAGGTCTAAAAAGGTCAAGATCGTTTGATGCCTTAGTGATCAAGATGGTTTAGTGGTTGACTAACCTAAACCTTATAGATACCTAAAGTAATTAAGGGACCAAGTAATTAGTTGATTAATGTATGTCATGATCAGTGATGATCATTATAAAGGTACCTTGATGGGATAGAGTGACCAATACCCTTTGATCAAGTGAGTCTTAATGACCACAATAATAATGACACAACCCATTATGTCAAGGTTGATTTGACTTAGCCTAATCATAGGTGATGTAAACATCATCTGATAGAAAGAGGAGACAGAAGACTCCCTATATGAATGAGAATCAAGTAATAAATCTCCAATATGTTTGAATGTGTCTAATTAGGGTATGATCCTTCATAGTGAGATCATGGAAACCCTAATTATGATGGTTAATGAATCTTAACCTAATTTGAGGACATTAATGGAAATAATCCTAATGAATGTGAATAGTAAACCCTAATCTAGGGTAATGTAATGTAATGTGAATAGTAAACCCTAATCCGGGGAAAGTGATGATGTGAACAGTAAACCATAATTCTGGGTTATGCTTTTAAGCATGAAACCCTATGATTGAATCATGTAATAAGGAATCCATATTCCTAATTAAGCTAAGGGGTTGAATAACTCTAATTAAATTGAATAAGAAAACCCTAACCCTAGAAACCAGCCGTGGTGATGTAACACGGTCGTGGTAATCCTTCTGTAGCACGACTGTGCAAGGTAGCACGGCTGTGGTGGCTTCCCCTTGCACGACCGTGCAAGGTAACACAGCCGTGGTGTTCTATACTTGATTTGGAAATAAATTTTGTATTGTGCCGATATAGATATAATGTGCATGTTATCAATTGTGTTAGTCATGCAGGTCTTTATAAAGAAGTGAGCATAGCCAGGTAAGGGTTATGATGTCATATTCATTGAAAGCACTTTATAAGCTTTGAAAATAATGACATGCTATGTTGCCTAGTAAGAGGTAACATATGAGATTGATAGGCTGTATGAGCCATGAGAAATATCTGCATTGCCATCAAATCATTAATATGTTACTTGGTAACAAGTTTTTTGATGATCTTAGGGTTTGAACACCCATGTTCCTGAATTATAATGATGAGATGGTTAGGGATTGATATCCCAATGATAACTAGATGTGGAATGAACTTGATACAATTAGTATTCTTTCTTTACAGCAATTGTCTTATTGGTTTATGTTTGAAAACATGCCTGAGGCTAAAAGAATGCCATAATGTACTTAAATAATTAAGTATAATGATATCATATAGAGCCCTGACCATAGATCCATCATTGTCAGAAGTTAAATGATGGTGAAACATGTTTTCCTAAGGGAACTACTGGAGAGCATACTTTTGAGTATGTGGGGGTTATGGACGCGAATATCCTTACGTCCTAATGTCGAAATTGATGTGAGATGTACATTTAATCTCTCATTCCTTCATTATATGTTTATGTCGGGATGATGTATCACTAATATCCTGATGATGTTGTTAATACCGCATCAATGTGAGATAAACAAGAAATCCCTCGATGGCGAAGAGAGTACAGCACGCCATTGTAACTCTAATAGCGAAGTTGCCAGAATACCCTGGAAAGCTATTATGGCAGAGACACAAGATGTCATGCATGTTGTTCCTCATACTGACTGAGGAGGATGAGGTCATAGGAATCTGGCTCTTCTGATGACCTATGTATGGTACCGATTGTGATTTCGTAATGGTCGGTTGGAGTATGAGAGGTGTAACTCATCTCCTCAGGGCATAAATATGTTTGAAAGATGTAATCAGTCGTATAGCATAACTGCTTAGGTTGAACCACGAGAAACAATGATTGATGTTACATTGTTTATAGTGCTCTAGTTGAATAACTAGTATACATGTTCTTCATATTCCTTATTGATATATGTCTTCTCATTCAATCAAGTTATAATTGAAATGATTGCTTATAAAATATTGTTGTACTTAGCTTATACAATGCTTTACCTGTTATTGAATGTTTATAGTTCGACTGCTCAATGCTATTCCATTATTTCAATAACAATGCTTCTAGCAGAGTGTTATAACTCTCGCTGCGACAATTATTCAATTGTCTCACCCCCGTGGGATTTGACTTTTTAGGTAGACGTCGTGGACAAAGGAATCCATCAGTGGGTGAGCAACAACAACAACAACAACAACAACAACAGTAGCAACATCAGGGACAACAGTGACCCTCAGGTGGAGACACTGTCTGTCGAGTCTTAGATAGAATGTCCTATGTGTCATCTCTGTACTCTCATGTCCTAGGAGTGAGTAGATGTTTAAAGTAGATCTGAGATTTTTGGCTTAATGCCTCGAGATATTTGTACACTGCTCATGTACAGTTTAACAGGGCAGTTGATGCTTGTGACTCTCGAGATGTGATTTTACAGAGATGTATTGATGGATCAGTTTGTAAACAACTTATCATGTTTCCTTATAAAAGAGTTTTATCATTTGTAGATCTTTTTACAAAAAGTTTTAATTTTTAGTGATTTTCAATAATTCCGCTGCAAATAATTTTCTTCCGCATTAGTTAATCCTATTTTTGCGATTCGGTCGTTACAATTTAGTGGTATCAGAGCTCTAGGTTCGCTGAGTCTACAGAGACATGAGTATGTTCTAAGTGTCTTCCAGTATGTCTGATAGTGTCTTCTTCTCATTTAGGAGGCGGAGATAAAACTAAGGATGTCTGGACCACACAAAGAACACGTTGCAGAGAGTAGTGTTGTTGCACCTAGAAGAGGTGCAAGAGACCCAGAAAGAGAAGAACATGTGCCTGAACCACCCCAGTTCAATCCAAATGACATGGGGAACCCAGCCATCCAAGCCATGTTTGGGAAGTTTATGACTGCCATGACACATATGACTGATACGATGCCTATACCTGCACCTACCCATCTTGAAGGACAAGGAGCCGACAAGACGTTTGAACGACTTCACCGAGTTGGAGCCACAGAGTATGCTGGAACAGCTAACCCAGCAGATGCTGACTTGTGGTTAACTGAACTAGAGAAGGCCTTTAGAATTGTGAACATCCCAGAGTCTGAGAAGGTTAGACATGTTGTGTATCTTCTCAAAGGGAGTGCTGGTCATTGGTGGAACATGGAAGAATAGAAGAGGCCTGGTGTGGAGATTGCATGGGAAGTTTTTCGACGGGAATTTATAAATAGATATTTCCCTAAGAAATTTCTGGACGAGAAAATCTCTCGGTTTGAGAGGTTAAGACAAGGTCCAATGAACATTAGCAAGTACGAAGCTAAGTTCATGGAGCTTTTGCGATTCTGTCTGCACATGGAGAACATAGATGAAGAAAGGATTAGGCATTTTCAGAAAGGATTAAACGTTGAATTGACTGCTCCCGTGTCTGCTCTAGAGAATAGAGAAAGGTTTTCTACCTTCGTGGAGTCTGTCAGGAGGGTAGAGAGGTCTGTAGAAGAGAAGAGACAGACCCAGAACAAGAGGATGTATCCCCAGTTCCAAGGATCTTCATCTAAAAGTTTCAAGAAACCTAGGTTTTCTGTACCTACACCACCACCTAGATTCAGTACCCAGACGCAGTGGACGTCAAATAGGGGTAGAGGAAGAAGCTTACCTTTGGAAGGAGCTCGTAGTTCAGCATCTATGTCAGTTACAAGACCACCCAAACCACAACAACTGAACAGAAGTTGTTACAAATGTGGAAAGATGGGACATCTAATGAAAGATTGCAGATCCAGAGAAGCGAGTGTAACTCAACCTCAAAGGAAGAGTCAGTAAGGATCCCAAAGGCGATAGTTTCTAGGTTATGCTAGAGGACGTGGACAAGCATCCCAAGCTGGATCATTGACACCTAGTCGAACACCGAATCAACCACAGGCGACGACAAGATTCTATGCGATGAATCCAGCTGATGCAGTGGCAGGTCAGATGGAATTGTTATATTCTGATATGTCTACATCTTGTGTTGTATCTGTTTTAATTGATCTGGGTGCTACACACTCCTTTATCGCTTGAAGAGTGATTCTTGACTGCAACTTGACAATAAGTCATAGAGCAGATAGTTTGTTGCTAGAAACTTCATTGAGGGGATCTGCCGTGTTACAGGAGGTATGTTCTCCCTGCATCCTCTTCTTTTCTGAACATCACATTCAAGTGGATCTTATACCTCTTGAGATGCATGGATTTGATGTAATCCTTGGGATGGATACCTTAGAAAGGTATAAGGTTGTCTTGTATTGTGAGTCCAAGCAAGCTGTATTTGCTGATGATAGTGACACATGGATCTTTCAAGGAGAAAGAAAGATTCTACCCACCTGTCTTGTATCAGCTATGGTTGTTGAGAAGCTGATGAGACAAGGATGTTATGCATTCTTGGCCCATGTGGTAGATACTACCATGGATAGTCCTAACCCTATCGAAGTTCCTATAGTCAAGGAATTTGAAGATGTATTTCCTGGAGAACTTCCAGGTGTACCACCGCCTCAGGATATTGATTTTGTGATTAATCTAGTCCCGGATACGCAACCTATAGCACAAACACTGTATAGGATGGCACCTGCTGAGATGGCAAAACTCAAGAAACAGTTGCAAGAGTTGCTTGAGAAGGGTTTCATCCAACTGAGTACTTTGTCTTGGGGTGCTCCGGTCCTCTTTGTTAAAAAGAAAGATGGATCAATGCGGTTGTGCATTGATTATAGACAATTAAATAAAGTAACGATAAAGAATAAGTATACTTTGCCGAGGATTGATGATCTCTTTGACCAGTTGTGTGGTGCAACTGTCTTCTCAAAGATAGATTTGAGATTGGGATATCATCAGTTGCGTATTAAAGATAGTGAAATACCCAAGTCTGCCTTTAGGACAAGGTATGGTCACTATGAGTTCACAGTTATGTCGTTTGGACTAACTAATGCACCAGCTGCTTTTATGGAACTCATGAATAGAATCTTCCGACCTTTTCTCGATCAGTGTGTTGTTGTCTTCATAGATGACATTCTGATCTACAGTAGAGATGCTCAGCAGCATGAGAAGCATCTTTGTCAGACTCTAACTTTGCTAAGACAACATAAATTATATGCTAAGTTTAGAAAGTGTGAGTTCTGGTTACTAGAAGTATCTTTCCTTGGACACGTAATATCTACCTCAGGTATTCATGTTGACCCTAGAAAGGTAGAATCTGTTCTGCTATGGGAGCAGCCAAAGACACTGACAGAGATCTGTAGTTTCTTAGGGTTGGCAGGCTATTACTGGAGGTTCATTAAGAACTTTAGCTCTATAGCTTTACCCTTGACAAAGTTGACCAGGAAGGATGTTCCTTTTGTTTGGAGTGATAATTGTCAACAATCTTTTCAGTTGTTGAAGGAGAGGTTGACAAGTGCACCAGTGCTTGTGTTACCTGAGCAAGGGAAAGGATATATAGTTTTCTGTGATGCTTCTAAGAATGAACTTGGATGTGTGTTGATGCAGGATAAACAAGTGATTTCTTTTGCTTCCCGACAGCTTAAGAAACACGAGGAGAATTATCCGACACACGATCTAGAACTAGCTGATGTATCTCATGCCTTGAAGATCTGGAGACACTATCTTTATGGAGAGACCTTCCAGATTTTCACAGAACATAAGAATCTTAAGTATATATTTTCTCAGCATGAGCTTAACATGAGGCAACGCTGTTGGATGGAGTTAATCAAGGATTATGATTGTACGATTGATTACCATCCAAGAAAGGCCAATGTGGTTGCAGATGCTTTGAGTAGGAAATTCAGCAACACCAGCCCTAGATAAAGCACAGATGAATTCCTTAGTGTGCTCAAGGAGAGATATGCTTATATCCTTAAGGCAAGACAATGTATAGTTAAAAGTATCATTGTTAGCCGGGTTGTTAGCTGAGATGCATATAAAACCTACTCTGAGACAGCAGATCAAGGAAGCACAGCAAGTTCATGCTGCAGTTCAAATGATTAAATCGGAGTATGGTAGTGAGAAACGAGAAGGTTTCCATGACTCAGATGATCAAGTAGCCTGTTATCATGATAGAATGATAGTGCCTGATGTGGATAACTTGAGAAAGTTAGTCCTAGAAGAAGCTCATTCTTCAATGTATGCTATGCATCCAGGAAGTACCAAGATGTATCGAAACTTGAAAGATATGTATTGGTGGCCTAGTTTGAAGAAAGATGTTGTTGAGTCTGTTATGCGATGTCCTGTGTGTCAGCAAGTTAAAGATGAACACCAGAAGCCTGCAGGAACAATGCAACCTTTACCCATACCACAGTGGAAGTGGGATCATGTAACCATGGACTTTGTGGTTGGTGTACCCAGGACAGCCAAAGGACATGATTCCATCTGGGTAATAGTTAATAGGTTGACAAAGACAGCACATTTCTTGCCTGTCAAAACAACCTATTCTGCTGAGAAGCTAGCAAAATTATATGTTGATGAGATAGTGTGGCTGCATGGAGTCCCAGTTACCATTGTTTCTGACAGAAGTCCCCAGTTTATGAGTCATTTTTGGGAGCGACTTCATAAAGCTTTAGGCACACAATTAAGGTTTAGTACAGCCTTTCATCCTCATACAGATGGACAATTAGAAAGGACTATACGAACCTTAGAGAACATGCTTAGGGAATGTGTTCTTTAGTTTACAGGAAGTTGGGATCTACATATAAGCTTGATAGAGTTTGCCTATAATAATAGCTATCAATACAGTATTGACATGGCACCTTATGAAGCTTTGTATGGCAGACGTTGTAGATCACCTCTATGTTGGTATGAAACTGGTGAATATCAACTTTTAGGTCCTGATCTTGTGCAGCAGACCAATGAGAAGATTAAAATAATACAACAACAGTTAAAGACTACACAGGATAGGCAGAAATCTTACGCTGATAAGCGTCGTAGACCCTTAGAATTCCAGGTTGGAGATAGAGTATCCCTCAAAGTCTGACCATGGAAAGGAGTTCTTAGATTTGGGAGGAAAGGAAAGTTAGCTCCTAGGTTTATGGGGCCTTATCCAATCATTGAACAGATTGGAAGAGTAGCCTATAAGATAGAGTTACCACCAGAGCTACAAAGGTTACACCCTGTGTTTCACATTTCCATGCTAAGGAAATGTCACCCTGATACATAATCAGTTCTGCAACCTATGGAAGTAGAATTGAGTGATGATGTATCTTATGAGGAAGGACCAGTGTCAATCCTTGATAAAAGAATTAAAAAGCTGAAAAAGAAAGATATAAATCTTGTGAAAGTCCTCTGGAATCACTGTGGTATTGAAGAAGCCACGTGGGAACTAGAGTAAGAGATGAAAAGGAAATACCCTGCTCTTTTCTCTTGATATGTTTTGTTGATTTCGGGGACGAAATCCTTGTAAGGGGCGGATAATTTGTAACATCCCTGGCCTGGGTTATGAACTAATCCTAGGTGTTTTGCTTAAATATGTGATTATATGCTTGTGGTTATCTTTTGTAATGTAATTAAAGCTTTTGAGGAACTTATATTTCTATCTCAGTCCTTTTTGAACAATGTTGCAATATTGTTTTGTTAATTTTGGACTAAACTGCAAATTACCCAATTAGAGGGGTTAACTTGCAAATTACACATGTTAAGATGTTCCTCTGATAATGAGACATCATAAGAATGAATATTATGTAGTGGTATGGATTCCACAAGCTCGAGCACCAAGATGTAGCTTGCAGAGCAATCCTTGTGCTTTAAAACCTAGTTTTGGTGTAAAGTGACCAAAACATAGGGTGAAACATGTAAAATATACCCTCTAGAGTATCTCTCATGTTTCTTGGCATCAAGTATAGCAAAGAAAATGAGAGGGGCGCCTCATTTGAATGATGAAGGAGGAAAGATAATCTTGATATTTAAATAATCAAGAATTAAGCGAATGACCCTTTTATATTTATGCAACTTATTGAGGTAATTGGTTTCTTTTCCTTTTAACCTTGGATAAGAGAGGGGTTTTGCATGTGTTTAGGAGGAAGTGACGTGTACAAGGAGGAGCAATCCTTGGTGGATATGTTGATAAATAAAAGAAATAACAAATCTTCTCTTTGCCTTAAAAATATCCAAAAATATATAAGCACCCTTTTTCCACAAAGCAAAGGATCGTTCCTTTAGTTCTTTCTCCTCATCTTCTTGCTTTGGCCAACTTAGAAGGATCTCTGGAACAGAGAAGGATGACCAAGCTGGTTTGGTAAGTTTTGATCACCATCTACCTCGAATTCATGGTGGAAAACCTTAAGCAAGGTTGGTTTATTGGTTTTCTTTACACAATTCTTCTTTCTAGCCATCTTCTCCATCCAAAACTTGAAGAACGGACCTTGGGAAACCACTGGAGCTTCATCCACCATTAAAGCTACAAAGCGTGGAGCTCTAGATTAGATCTAAAGGTGGGTTTTATAACTCTAACCCTTAAGTTTTGCTTTTGCATCCTTCTTTCTTAGAAATGTTGCTTATTCTTCTTCTTTAGACACCTTTGTGTGTTCTTACAAGTATTTCCGTGAAGAACAGCTCCTGTTCTTGAGGTAGAATATGATGACATTCAAACCAATGTTTATCCAAAAAGCAACTTTAGCAAATGGTCTCCCAACTTTTGCAAACGGTTTCCCAAACCGTTTGGGAGCAAACGGTTTCAAACCGTTTGAATGCAAACGATTTCACAAACCGTATAGAAGCAAACAGTTTAAGACCATTTGGATGCGTTGACAAGGCATTGAACATTTGGAGGTCTGTTGTAAATAATGTGGACTAATCACCTACCAAAAATCATCATTAAATTCCAAGTAAATCACCAATTGAAGGCACATCAATCACCTAAACCCTAATCGGGTTATTTGCTGATTTCAATAATTGAATCAAGTTGAAGTTTGGGTTGAGTGGCCCAAATGGTTTCAAAACCATTTGGGGATCACCCAAACGGTCTCAATACCATTTGGTGATCACCCAAGACCGTTTTTAGGTCTAGGGTTAAGTAGGGTTGACCAATTGAGAGTCCAATGATATCAAGATGATGAGCATTTAAGTGCTGATTTGGTGACCAAACCTAGGGTTCAACCCTTAAGTGAATGACTTGGTTTTTGATAAAATAATGGGAAAATGGTCTCAAGACCGTTTGGAGGATGTCCAAACAATACGAAGACCATTTGGGGGTCACCCAAGACCGTTTGGAGGTCTAGGGTTGACTATGGTCAAGTGGTTGCAAATCTAAAGGTAACAAGTTGAAGTGTAATTGATTAGTAACCTAGTGACCAATTCAATGAGACAAACCTAATTGGTTGAGTTAGTTTTTTATGTTGACTTGAGAAAACGGTCTAAAGACCATTTGGAGGTTATCCAAACAATCCCAAGACCGTTTGGGGTCAGGTCATGACCAGATTGGATGATGGTTCAATGGTTTTAATGTCAATTAGACTCATGTTGAAACATGTTGAAGAGTGATCGATTCCAAACCCTAATCCAATTGATCCAAGCCCTAATTGACGATCATTTGAGGGTTAATTGAGTGTCAAATCAGTTGAGAGTTGACCTAATTGACTCAATTGATGAATGGTTAACAAGTGCATGAACGATTGAGGGGTTCAACCTTGGAAACCCTAACTCAATTGAAGTGGTTGAGACACTTTTTGGTCCATGCAGTTTTGAGATGGTTTGGAACAAAGGGTCTCAAGACCGTTTGGGACCAAACGGTCTCAAGACCGTTTGGGACCAAATGATCCCAAACCGTTTGATCTCATACGGTTTCAAGAACGGTTGTGTCCATGCGGTTTCAAAGTCAAACTTGGCCAAACGGTCTTCATGACCAAACGGTCTTAAGTGTGCACTTTACCATACAGTTTCTAAAGTCAACAAGACCAAACGGTCTTCAACACCAAACAGTTTCAAAGTTTGTCCAAGACCGTTTGAGGGTTTAGAGTGCAAGACCGTTTGAGGTCTAAAAAGGTCAAGATCGTTTGATGCCTTAGTGATCAAGATGGTTTAGTGGTTGACTAACCTAAACCTTATAGATACCTAAAGTAATTAAGGGACCAAGTAATTAGTTGATTAATGTATGTCATGATCAATGATGATCATTACAAAGGTACCTTGATGGGATAGAGTGACCAATACCCTTTGATCAAGTGAGCCTTAATGACCATAATAATAATGACACAACCCATGATGTCAAGGTTGATTTGACTTAGCCTAATCATAGGTGATGTAAACATCATCTGATAGAAAGAGGAGAGAGAAGACTCCCTATATGAATGAGAATCAAGTAATAAATCTCCAATATGTTTGAATGTATCTAATTAGGGTATGATCCTTCATAGTGAGATCATGGAAACCCTAATTATGATGGTTAATGAATCTTAACCTAATTTGAGGACATTAATGGAAGTAATCCTAATGAATGTGAATAGTAAACCCTAATATAGGGTAATCTAATGTAATGCGAATAGTAAACCCTAATCCGAGGAAAAGTGATGATGTGAACAGTAAACCATAATTTTGGGTTATGCTTTTAAGCATGAAACCCTATGATTGAATCATGTAATAAGGAATCCCTATTCCTAATTAAGCTAAGGGGTTGAATAACTCTAATTGAATTGAATAAGAAAACCCTAACCCTAGAAACCAACCGTGGTGATGTAACACGGTCGTGGTAATCCTTCTGTAGCACGACCGTGCAAGGTAGCACGGCCGTGGTGGCTTCCCCTTGCACGACCGTGCAAGGTAACACTGTCGTGGTGTTCTATACTTGATTTGGAAATAAATTGTATTGTGCTGTTATAGATATAATGTGCATGTTATCAATTGTGTTAGTCATGCAGGTCTTTATAGAGAAATGAGCATAGCCAGGTAAGGGTTATGATGTCATATTCATTGAAAGAACTTTATAAGATTTGAAAATAATGACATGCTATGTTGCCTAGTAAGAGGTAACATATGAGATTGATAGGCTGTATGAGCCATGAGAAATATCTGCATTTCCATCAAATCATCAATATGTTATTTGGTAACAAGTGTTTTGATGATCTTAGGGTTTGAACACCCATGTTCCTGAATTATAATGATGATATGGTTAGGGATTGATATCCCAATGATAACTAGATGTGGAATGAACTTGATACAATTAGTATTCTTTCTTTACAACAATTGTCTTATTGGTTTATGTTTGAAAACATGCCTGAGGCTAAAAGAATGCCATAATGTACTTAAATAATTAAGTATAATGATATCATGTAGAGCCCTGACCATAGATCCATCATTGTCAGAAGTTAAATGATGGTGAAACAGGTTTTCCTAAGGGAACTCCTGGAGAGCATACTTTTGAGTATGTGGGGGTTATGGACATGAATATCCTTACGTCCTAATGTGGGAATTGATGTGAGATGTACATTTAATCTCTCATTCCTTCATTATATGTTTATGCCGGGATGATGTATCACTAATCTCCTGATGATGTTGTTAATACCGCATCCATGTGAGATAAATAAGAAATCCCTCAATGGCAAAGAGAGTACAGCACGCCACTGTAACTCTAATAGAGAAGTTTCCAGAATACCCTGGAAAGCTATTATGGAAGAGACACAAGATGTCCCGCATGTTGTTCCTCATAATGACTCAGGAGGATGAGGTCATAGGAATCTGACTCTTCTGATGACCTATGTATGATACCGATTGCGATTTCGTAATGGTCGCTTGGAGTATGAGAGGTGTAACTCATCTCCTCAGGGCATAAATATGTTTGAAAGATGTAATCATCCGTATAGCATAACTACTTAGGTTGAACCACAAGAAAAAATGATTGATGTTACATTGTTTATAGTGCTCTAGTTGAATAACTAGTAGACATATTCTTCATATTCCTTATTGATATATGTCTTGTCATTCAATCAAGTTATAATTGAAATGATTGCTTATAAAATAATGTTCTACTTAGATTATACAATGCTTTACCTGTTGTTGAATGTTTATAGTTCTACTGCTCAATGCTATTCCATTATTGCAATAACAATGCTTCTGGCGGAGAGTTATAACTGTCGCTGGGACAATTATTCAATTGTCTCACCCCTGTGGGATTCGACTTTTTAGGTAGACGTCGTGGATGAAGGAATCCATCAGTGGGTGAGCAACAACAACAACAGCAGTAGCAACAGCAACATCAGCGGCAGTAGTGATCCTCAGGTGGAGACATTGTATGTCGAGTCTTAGATAGAATGTCCTATGTGTTGTCTCTGTACTCTCAGGTCCTAGGAGTCAGTAGATGTTTAAAGTAGATCTGAGATTTTTGGCTTAATGCCTCGAGATTTTTGTACACTGTTCATGTACAGTTTAACAGGGCAGTTGATGCTTGTGACTCTCGAGATGTGATTTTATAGAGATGTATTGATGGATCAGTTTTTAAACAACTTATCATGTTTCCTTATAAAAGAGTTTTATCGTTTGTAGATCTTTTTACAAAATTTTTTAATTTTTAGTGATTTTCAATAATTCCACTGCAAATAATTTGCTTCCGCATTAGTTAATCCTATTTTCGCAATTCGGTCGTTACAGTATTCAAGAACTGAAATTAGATATTATGCATTTGTTTTATATTATGTTTCCTACTTTTAACATCTCTTTAAATTTTACTACTTAGTATCTCAGATTTTTCTTTGGTGTTTCTTTTACATCTCTTCCCTTCCTTAATGAAGAGAGAAATTTCAAAACATATAAGAGAAGTTTGGAATGAATATAAGTTTCCATCCTTTTTATCTCTTCCTTATGTCCTCATAGGACTCATTAAAGGAAGCTCAACAAAAACTACCTTTTTATAATTATTAGATAAAATATAGAGAAGACATATCAGAATGAGAAAGCTCTATCTGACTGTCACCCCTGACAGTCATCTACCACTTTAGGTTGACTCAAACATAGAGTCAAGCTCTGTTTCATGTTGTTTCTTTTACCTTTTTACGTTATTGGGCTATAAATTTCATAAGCCATGTCGAGTCTACCTCGGTTGTTGGGTCATTTCCTCCCTTCTTATTAAACAAAAGAGTTTAGTATGCTCAACATGTACACATCTATAACATGTCTTGTCCTTGTACCATGGTCTTATTGGTCTTTTCACCGATATAGAGACTAAGCCATGGGTCTTTATAGATGGAAAGTTAGGACCTTTGCCTTTACTTAGTGACTACTGCCCTGGTACACTAGGCATTTATTGCACTGGTGGCACCGAAAACTTTGGCTTTTTAGAACAACTAGGCAAATGTCTCTAGAATTGTAGAGACCTTTCCTTAATTCTCAGCTTATTGCCCTTCCTTGGGCACTGCCATCACAGATGTACTATCTGTCTAAACTTATGGCAGAGTCTACTTTCTTGCCATATGTTAATCTTTCTCACATTTTCCACCGTTCCAACATGACTATGTCATTCCAGAACCCTTTCAAAGCCCAAAGTTTCCATATTGAGGACTGGTAACTTAGGTTGTAATGCTAGTATCCAGTCTACTATGTGTATCACTGTTGTCCTAACCTTCCCAACATGTGCATAAACATAGGATTCTCTATCCTGATCAGGTCAAGATGGGAATTCTCAGGCACTTGTTCTTCTCTTGCCTGATCCCTTGCACCCTCTCTTGGTGCAACAACATTGCTCTTAGAAACGTGTTCCGCGTGTTCTCCAGTCATTTTAAATTCACCCTTTCTACTGCATAAACAAAAGTCATTATAGGGTGTATTGGAGGACACTAGAACAGACTCAACACCTTAGTCCTATGTCTCTGTAGACTCAGCGAACCTTAAGCTTTGATACCAAAAATGTAACAGCCAAAAAACAAATCGTTACTAATTAAGTAAAATTAAACATAAACAACAGATTAACAAAAATCACTAAAAATTAAAACCATTTTGCAAAGATATCCATTTCTAGGAAAACTCTTTATGGAAGAACCAAAACCTTATATACATCATTGTTCACATTGTACATACATTGTGCCATCTCTTCTCGAGGATAACATATAACAGTGCTTTGTCAACACATATACTAAAGCAGTATAAAACCTCAAGACACATTAGCCAAAACCTCATATTATTCATAAAACAAACATGTACTAAATCCAAGGACGTGAGAGTACAGAGATGACACATATGACTTCTATCTATAAGACATGACAGACAGTACACTCAACCTGAGCAGTCCCTACTGATGTTCATGTACCTCTACAGTATGGTCTCTACCTCCTCATCCGCGTCTACCAAAAAATGTTGGAGACCCACGGGGTGAGACCCATGTCCCAGCGAGAGATATAACTCTCCACTAACAATGTTATTATCACAGTTAAATAATATTAAACTGAGCAGAGGATAAACAGTTTGGAGTATTCTCATCTTTTAAAGCATTGCAACTATCTGTGATAGAGCAGTAAATCATCTATTCTCTTTATAAGGAATATGAAGAACATTTATATCATTTACCCATCATACTATATCAACATCTCAAACTTATCCTGTGATACTCACCATCATGGTATGACATCCATGAATTATTCTCATTTCTATATGTTGGCCTTAGCCAATCTGCTAGCCAGATATCGAATTATACCAGACATTGGACTATGCCAATTCCAGTGCAACTATCTAGGTATTGGACTATACCAATTCTGTGCAACTATTCCAGGTATTTGGACTATGCCAATCTTATGATTAACAACCAGGTATTGGGTTATTACCAATCTTGTGAGTGTTTTATCCAGGCATCGGGTTTTCCCAATCCTGTAGTTTTATTCCAGGTATTGGTCTATGTCAATCCTGTGACATTATTCTAGGTATTGGATTATGCCAATCATGTGAGTGTTGTATCTAGGCATTGGGTTTTCTCAATCCTGTAGTTTAATAGCCAGGCATTGGACTCTACCAATCCTAATTTCATAGCCAGGCATTGGACTTTACCAATCCTAAGTTCACCGCCAGACATTGGACTCTACCAATCCTGATTTCACCCCCAGGTATTAGACGCTACCAATCTTAATTTCACAGCCAGGTATTAGACTCTACCAATCCTGATTTCACCGCCAGGCATCGCACACTACCAATCCTAATTTCACAGCCAGGCATTGGACTCTACCAATCCTAATTTCACAGCCAGGCATTGGACGCTACCAATCCTGATTTCACATTCATTATGGGATATCAATCCCTTAAATTCATCATTTATTATCACATCCTTTTACTAGGCATTATACCCTAGGGAAAGCAATCATATCTATTCACATTCTTTATGTAATACAAGTGTTCCTCTTATATCCTTTAAGCATATTCAAAACACTATAGTTGTTTTTGGCTATAAGCATAAAGCATGTATGATCAACTTTCATTATTATTATTGTATCCATTTATTATTATTATTATGTTACTAAGTTTCCATTTCCTAGTTTATTTTGAACATTATCATTCCTTACATGAGACTTTTATAAACATCTTGTTACCTTTCACTAGGCAACCACTACTCTCATGGCTCATAAGACCCATTATACATCTTCTCACCTCTCACTAGGAAACAACTAACCACATGGATCACAAGGCCATTAAACATTTTTTCATCTCTCTCTGGGTAACAACTAATCACATGGCTCACAAAGCCATTACATCTCAATGTAACAATTGACATAATACACTTCATATGTTACTCATCCAAGTATATTGGATTTGATGTGCATCAAGGTGTATCAACCTTGAAGTGCTGGATGTGATATCTATCATGTCTTGATGTATCACTTCCCTCATCACTTTTAATTTACTTAAGATCATCAACTTATCTTGTATTAGGGTATTTCACATCCTAATACTTTATGCACTAACCTATCACAATTATCATGTAGAGTATAGGCCATAAGTCACACATTTGAATTACCCAACTATCTTCAAGTGATATGGACTCATCTCAGGTTGAGGAATTATTGATATAAGGTTGTCCATTATCAATCACTTTAGATGTTTCACCTTTCAAGGTATTAGCCACTATTCCATTATTAGGGTTACGGTTTCCCTTTCTTATTGATTAGAGTTTCACATACATACCATTACTCTATATTAGGGTTAGGTTTCCCTTTCTTATCAATTAGGGTTTCAAGTTTACATCATCAAGGATCAAACCCTAATTCATACCCTACACATATTAGAAGTACTAATGTATGCCCATTACATGTTTATTACACAAGTATGAGTTTCTCTCTCATCCTCTATAGGATGTTGATTACTTCATACTTTATTAAGTTGTCTCAACCTTTCCTTAAAGGTATATTAGCCTACTTAATCATTAATCATTAAACTCCATACTTCTTAATGTATAACTTGATATAAAAAAATCCATGTGTTACTTCATCAAGTACATTGCATTAAGGTGCTTCCAAACCATATCGTTTTGGAGGTGTGTGTATGCTAGCTTCCTCCATATCGGTTTGGAGGTGTATGTTTGCTTGCTTAACCCATATTGGGTTGAAGGTGCTTCTGTGCTTGCTTGTGCCCGATATCACTTTTGAGGTGTTTTCTTGACCTCATGTCGTGCAAGAGGTGTACACTACACCACCATATCGTCCAAGAAGGTTTACAATCATATCCATGTCATTTTAGTGAAGTAGGTGCATCATCATATCGGGTTAGAGGTGATTGCTTGTGTGCTTGCACCCGATATCACTTCTGTAAGGTGATACCATCATCTTCAAGATCTAGACCTTAGTTATAACTATTATTGTTCATGGAAACAGGTCTAATAAACTACTATAACTCATAATTTCATCAACTTTTTCAGGAAATTTCGGAACTAAAAGTAGATCATTAAATATAGCAATTTAGGTGATCAATAATAACATGGTTGAGTTCAAGTTATATAACCCGCCTTAAGAACCACTTCAATGATCCAAGCTCCAAAGCTCCACGTTCCTAATGTTTAAGATGACTTATAAAAATTCCAAGTCTTGTTCACAACTCCCTCATATACAAGGAATCACCATGGATAAGTAATTGGTGAAGAAGAAAAGAAAGGAAGATCAAAACCCTAAAATCATGCTTCAATCAAGGGTTTAAGATGATTATGGCGTCACCTTAGGGTTAAGTATTGATCTCCTTCTTTCTCTAGAACCTTTGCACGATACCTCACATCCCTTGCATGATATTCCACCACGTGTGGCCGATATCCTCCTCACTTGGGGCCAAAAACACTTTACTATGGCCGATATCACCCTTCTTGGCCGATATCATCCTAGTTGGGCGATATGATCTTGCCATGGGTGATACCCAAGGCCCATGCACGATACCACATCACTCCTACATGATACAAGATCTCTATGCACGATACTTTAGGGTAGGAGGGTGGTAAGAGTCACAAAATTGCACTAAGGTGTGAAACTAGGGGTATATATACTTGTTTCTCATGAAGGAAGGTAAAAATGAGGTGTCATCAATTTGAGCTAGTAGGTGCCACGTTTCCATGCATGGGTGACACGCTTACATGAATGCATCAACATTTATATTGACATGCAAAAAGTTGAGGGTGATTTAGGGATAAGGATTCGTCCATTACTTATCTCTTTGAATAAGATATATCAACAAAATCACCACTTTATTCACAACCCGTCACAACTTTACTAAGGAAGTTGTAACCCAACACAACTCACCTCCTTGAGGTGATTTGCATGATATGTCCTTTTCCAAAAGTTAAGAAGACGATATGAGGCTCGTCCCTTGGCTCCTTGGCCAATAGGCACTCATATATAAGCTTGTCAACTTGATAAAACTCAAGTTAGGGTTTCATATTCAACCCTTTTCTTGGTCAATTCATCACCAAGATTACCATCACTCATAATTGATTCAAACATGGTTTCTACTCGTTTCTATCTCCTCTAAATGATACTAAGATGGATTAGTAACACCTTATAGGTTTTAATTTGCATATCAACCCCACATTTTGGGTAAATTACAATTTGTACCAAAATTGGTGCACAAGGTACCAACATTATTCAAACAAGTTCAAACTTTGAATTTAGGCTTTCAACAAGACACCACCTTTCATCATTCTCTCTCTTATGATGCTGAAACACAGGAGGGATGACATATTGCATTATAACCCCTCAACTTGGGTAAATTTCACTTTGGTCCAAAATAAAGGAACATTGCACAAACAACATTCAATCAGGACCAAACATGGAACATAAGTGTGTCACATGATAATAAAAACCTTAGAGGATTATATTAAAGTTCTAAGAAACTTTATTAGCCAAAACAAATAGGGTTACCTCATAACCCAGGTCAGGGTCATTACAATTCAAGTATCCCTGTTGATAAATAATTAAACCTACATACGAGAAATGTATTAAGGGAATGTTTGAATATAAGAATTCCAAGTCTCAGAATCATATTCTCTTTCATATCTTCCTTAATGATAGCAAGGTGGGAATGAAGTAATAAGAAAATGAATCATATATGATGCATAACCACTGTGGTAGAGACATCTAGTGAATGTAATAATGACACACAATATGATGATGAAACCCTAGCAGGGTAAATTGAGAATGTAATCTATCTGAATGGCCAAGTAAGAGAAAGGAAATTCAATTGATAAGACAAGGAAGACTTCAATAAAACTTGTGAGATCCAAAGTTTGACTTTCAAACTAAGGGAGAAAAGTCACACCACAATAACATCATGCTACTGATAAGGATCAAACTCTAGAATGTTTAGAGTTGTAGTTGAATGAATGTCACTAGTGATTTGACCTTGAATACTAGCATTTCTATAAAACAAGATTATGAGATTTGCACTATGCGAAGTAAAATGTAAGGACCCTAACCTCCGTTTTGGGCTTATCCTATTTGCTTTTCCTAAACCTTGTGTTTAGTTGCTTGCTAATCACCGTTAATGGTGATTAGTGTTTGTTTGTGCTTTGTTGGGAGTTGGAGGTGCTACTTGCAAATAACCCAAGTGTTAGGGTTGATGAGAAAGATTGTCACCTTGAGAGATGTTTTCTCTCTCCTTGCATGCTCTAGGGTTGATAGGATGGGTTGGGCTCGTTTCTTGAGTAGCCTTGGGCCTTATTTTGCCTTGTTTGGGCTTTGTCTTGACTTGATGGGCCTTGTATCGGGCAAGGACGTATTTGGAGCTTTGTATCGACCATGATATGTGTCACCCAGGAGTGTATCGTCCAAGATGGTGTATCGGCCATGTTTGTGTCGGCCAAGTGGGTGTGTCAACCTATGACCATCTTTGACCTTAGCATCATTTGTGTCACCCCCTTGTGGACACTTGGTGCTTGATGCTTGCATGTGGCAAATGCCTTGGACAAGTGTCCCTAAGTGGGATGACACCTTGCTTTGGTTCCCCCTTCATCCTCTTCTATATATGCCTCCCCTTTCACTTGCTTGTGATCCCTTTAGTTCCTTGTTGCCTCCCTTTTTCCTTGGTGCACGATACACCTTCCCTTTGGTGTGCTTGGTGGCCGATACACTTGGTGGAGTAAGTTGGTGGTCAATCCTCTTCTTGAAGTCTTCTTCTTCCTCTAGCTTGGTGGTCAAACCATAGGTGAGTCTTTCTTCTTTGGTAAGCACCTTCCCTCTCTCCTTAGCATCTCCTTCTCCTTCTTGCTTGCTCTTCGGCCATGGTGGTTATGAGCTTTGTTCCTTTCCTTGAGGTTGTCGAAGGTGGTGTTCCTTGGAACTAGAAGCTTAAAGCTTGGAGCTTTGGAGCTTGAGGAGCTTTCTTAAGGTGTGTTACATAACTTCTAACCCTAACTATACTACCTTATCTAGTGTTGCATGTTTATATATACTCTTGGTCGGCCATGCATGTTGTGATATATATATATATATATATATATATATATATATATATATATATATATATATATATATATATGTGTGTGTGTGTTACTTGCTCTAGAATGTATCTTGAACCTTGTGGATATTATGGTCATGTTGTTGAGGTTGTTGTTGTTGTTTATGTACCTTTGGACTTAGTTGGCCAAACCCATAGATTAGGGTTTCCCCTTTTGGGCAATACCCCTTTCTCTCTTTGGTTTTGAGGAGTGAACTTGAGCTCTAGTGGTGTAGGCAAAACCCCTCTCTTCCTTAGTCGTTGAGAGGTGAGTCTATACTCTAGTTGCTTGGGTAACACCCTTCTCTCACCATTGATTTGAGAGGTGAGCCTTTAGATGAGTGACGACCTAAGTTGGAGATGATCCATCATGTTGCCCGATTTGTGATGGAGGTTGTGCAAAACCCCTCTCACTTGGTTGTTGGGAGGTGAGATAACCATCTTGATCAATTAGAATTTGTTGTCGATGAGCTTGAGGTTGAAGATGACCATCTTGGTGTGGTTTTGTGCCCATGCATGATACCCTCATCCAGGGTTTTAGCTTAGTCGATATGTTCAGTTGTGTTCTATTGGCTTTGTGCCCGATATGACCCCTTTCACCTTGGTAGTGGGTTGGGTGATATGCCTTGGCCGAGATGATCCCTTTGCTTAGGCTAGTGTTATTCTCTTAGCCGATATAGTGCCAATAAGTCACCTCTGTGGTGGGTGACATAGCTTGGTCTTGAGTTGTCGATATGGTGTTGAGTGGTGAAACCCTAGTGGTTGCCTTAGTGGTGACCGATATGGCGAGCTTGATCTAGTTGAACGATAGGCCTTTTTTGGTGCCCTGGTGTCGGTTGTTGAAGGACAGTAGTATGTGGTTGGCTGATATGGATTTGCCTTAGATGACATGAGTTTGGGCATCATGCCCTTGGCCAATATAGCTTGGGTGTTGTGGAGGGTTGGTTGCTCGATAGGAACCCTAACCCTAGAAGGATGATAGTGCTTTGACCGGTACATTTGGTTGCCCGATGCATACCTAGTTTTGGGTGCACGACATGTTCCCTAGATCCAACTGCACGATACTCCCCTTGATCTTGGCTACACGACACAGCCTTTGGATCAGTGCACGACACATCCCATGGGTCTTGTTGCCCGATACATCTTTGTGCTTGGGTTGGCCGATACAGTGGCATAAGTGCTTTGGGGTTTGAAACCCTAGCCGATAGGCTATAGTGAGGGGTGTGATCTTGCCCTCTAGTCTTTGGTGAGGGTTGGCGCTACCCCTCACACTTATAGTGAGGAAAGTATGAAATCTTTGGTGAGGGTTATGCGTAACTGGGAAATCCTAATAAATGGATTAATTACCTTGAAACCATGTCTTGTTAATGATGGGATATGATGGTAGGTTGTGAACCGTGATATGTTGGATATCTAAGATGTTTCTACATAGCATGATAAGATACATGGTTATGTTCACAAGAATAGGGCATAGTGTATGTTCATGGTTTGATAACAATAATGTGATTGATACAACTTATGCTTCATTTAATCATGGATGTTGTTCCAAACATGATAGCGTGATAATCATAAAGATCTATGTCTGGTAATTTAAGTTATCCCTTTTTTATATGCATACTAACCATGCAGGTGTATCAGATGAATTCATAGCTAGGTAAGAGCTATGAGGTATATGTGTTTGAATAACACTAAATGATCTTAATCGTTATTGATAAGATAACATGTATCTCCGACATGATGTTGATGCCTTGAGAGGCAATGGCATTCTGTGATGAGGGATTGAGATCTCATGATAATGTGATGATGACAGTAATAATGTAACTCAATGCTATGTATGTTTTACAACTTGGTTGCCTCAACAATTCACTTGAAATATACTAATTAATTATAGTGGAACATATCATGTAGTTTTCCCTGGCCATAGATCCATCATCGTTAGTAATTGGTGATGGTGAAATAGGTTTATCCTTTGAGATTACTTGGAGAATTATTGCTGAATATGCGGGGTTGCTCCTAGCTGAAAATAGGAGGGTTGGAGTACAACTACTATTGTAGACTCAGTATGGTAAGAGCATGGTGAACAGGCCCATGGCTCAATGTAATAGAGCATGAATGCATTCATGGCTCAAGAACATGGTGATCAGGCCCGTGGCTCAAAGGTATACTAGCACCTATACCCTGGTAGACTAGAGATATGGGTAGCTTGCGAAGCTGACCCTGAGGCTGAGGCCATTTAAGCATGAGACTGCGGTCCTGATTTGGTTTTCGTGCACTGACCGCGAGGAGGTGAGGTCATGGAGTCTGGCTCTCACAATGACCTTGTATGGCACCGGTTTTGGGCTTCGCAGTCGAAGGTTGGATTTGAGCAGGGACAACTCACTTCCTCAGGGCATAATAAGTTGTAATCCAGCTGAATAGTATGCAATGCTTAGAGCAAAACATGGAACATTGGTTGATGCCTTGCTGATGTAGATGATCTAGTTATCTATTATAGTTACTTGTACGATCTTGATATCTTGTGATAAGTTCTTATAAAGCTTATCTTGTCAATCATGTTCCATAAAGGAAATTTGGTTATGGGCCTCATGAACCTCTTGGTAAGTTTGATGAATGTTGCTCTTATTATATGTATTATTTGCTATCTGCTTTATCTGCTTTCATCTTTCTGAGGTTTTATAGTTTCGGCGGGGAGTTATGTTTCTCGCTTGTACTGTGTGTCTCACCCCGCGTGTTTACAACCTTTTTAGGTGGTCGTACTGGTCGAGATAGTGATTGTAGTGTTGCGGATAAGCAGCAAGAGGAGCAGTAGAAGGCAAGAGATGGACATGCTGCTTTGTGGTCTTTTTATAGTAGAGTCCTAGAGTCATCCCTATACTCTCAGGTCTTCAGAGGTGTTTGGATGATGTTTCACGATGGCTAGCTAATGTATCATGTGATATCCTACTATTGACCTGATGTGGCCTGTTATGTACATATAAACAGGTGATGAGCTCATATGTTGACAAGACAGCTGGTTTCTCTAGGCTGTGGACATATATCAGGCTTGTGAATATTTATATAACATGTTTCTAGTAGGATCTGGATGTAATAGTTCTATTTACTTGCTTTCCGCAATCAGTTTTAATTAACTCATAATTTCAGTAATGTGTGGTTATGGTGGATTCCGCGCGTTTTCGCATGGCATTTCATTGTCTATGTGATAGCGAGAGGTCACAATAGTTTTTGGTATTAGAGCTCTAGGTTCACTGAGTCTACAGGGATCTAGGACTAGGTATGTGTCTGTTCTTGTGAGTTTTCCAGATTTTCTCATAATAATCTTCTGCCCTCAGCTGAAGATAAAACTTAAAGATGTCTAGAAACCATGAAGAACATGCTACCGAGAGCAGGGATGTTGCATCATTTGATGGAGCTAGAGTGCATGCACATGAAGATCGGGTGCCTGAGGTCCCCCAACTCGACCTAGCCATTCTTGAAACCCTACATATCAACACCATATGGGGCAGTTAATGGCTACGATGAATCACATGGTGGAAAGAGTGACAGTGCCTCCGGCAAGAGCACAAGCTCCCCATGGTGAATCATCGAGCATTAGGAAGACCTTTGAGTGGCTTCGCCGAGTCAGAGCTTTGGATTACATTGGAACGGCTGATCCAACGGATGTAGATCTATGGCTGATAGGTCTTGAGAAGCCTTACAAATCCTCGACATCCCCGAAGCAGACAAAGTAAAGCACGTTGTCTACCTCCTGAAAGGTAGTGCTGGCCACTGGTGGGCCATCGAGGAGGAGAAGCGACCCGATGAGGCGATCTATTGGGACGTTTTCCGGAGGGAGTTCATTAGCAGATACTTCCTGAAGATGTATCTAGACAAGAAGATCAACGAGTTCAAATGTATGTGCCAAGGACAGATGAGCATCACTGAGTATGAAGCCAAGTTTATGGACTTGCTGAGGTTTTGTCCTCATATGGTGGCGATAGATGATGAGCAGATCATGCGGTTTGAGAAGGGTTTGAGTGCTGAGTTGTCGACACCTGTTGCTGCCTTAGAGAATCAGGAGCTGTTTGCCACATTCGTGGAATCTGTCTGTAGGATTGAACGGTCTGTCAGGGAGAAAAGGGAGTCCATGACCAAGAAAAGGCCTGCTTAGTTTCAAAGACAGAGGTTTTATGGCTTCAAGAAGCCAAGGTTTTCAGCACCTTCCGCCATGCAGAGTTCTCGTGCACTATCTCAGTGGTATCCAATTAAGGGAAGAGGATGTGGATTTTTGCCATCCAAAGCCCACTGTACAACTTCAGTATCAGAGACAGGGCCATCTAGGTCGCAGATAGAAGGCAGATCATGCTACTACTGTGGACAGACTGGGCATTTGAGGTTAAATTGTCCAAGAAGAGACATTGAAGTAACACAGCAACTGAGGCAGAGTCAACAACGGTCAGACATGCAATAGTGTAGTGAGAGAGGATGAGGTCAAGCGTCACAAGTGGGATCGTCTGCTCAAGGAAGCAGAGGATGTGGATGACATTAAGCAACGACTAGAATCTATGTCATGAGTCCGCCAGAGGTGATAGTCAATCCACGAGTGGTGGCAGGTCAGATGGAGTTATTACATTTTGATTTGTCTTCTTCTTGCTTTATAATTGTTCTGGTTGACCCGGGTTCTACACACTCTTTTATCGCACATAGAATGCTTGATAACTGTCCTCTACTTGTTAGTCATAAGAAAGATAGCTTGTTGTTAGAAACCCCTCTTGATGGTTCCTCGATTCTTTGAGACGAGTGTCCATCTTGTGTATTATTCTTTTTGGGATGCAGTATACAAGTGGATATTATACCACTTAATATACATGGATTCGATGTGATCCTTGGGATGGATACCTTAGAGAAGTATAAGGTTGTGTTGGACTGTGATTCTAAGCAAGTAGTGTTTGATGACGGTGGTGAGAAAAGGATCTTCTAAGGAGATAGGAAGATTCTGCTGACATGTTTGGTGTCAGCTATGGTGGCAGAGAAGTTGTTATGACAAGGATGTAAAGCGATTTTAGCTCACGTTGTGGACACCAAGGCAAAAGGACCTAGCCTTGAGGAGGTGTCTATTGTCCGAGAGTTTGCATACGTGTTTCACGAGGAATTTCCCGATGTTCCCCCACCTCGAGAGATTGACTTTGAGATCAATCTAGTGCCAGGGACATAGCATGTTGCTCAGACATTGTACATGATGGCTCCAGTCGAGATGGCAGAATTGAAGAAGCAATTAGAGGAGTTGCTGGATAAAGGTTTCATCCGACCAAGCACATCGACGTAGGGTGCTCTAGTTTTGTTCGTAAAGAAGTAGGATGGGTCGATGCAGTTATGCATAGATTACTGACAGTTGAAACAAAGTTACGATTAAGAACAAGTACTCATTGCCAAGGATAGACGATCTGTTAGATAAGTTGTGTGGCGCTATAGTATTCTCAAATATCGATCTACGGTTTGGATATCATCAGTTGCGGATTAAGAATGAGGACATACCAAAGTCAGCTTTTAGGACGAGGTATGGTCACTTTGAGTTTGTGGTTATGTCATTTGGGCTAACCAATGTGGCTGTTGCTTTCATGAATCTAATGAACAGAGTGTTTTTTCTATTTCTTGATCAATTTTTTGCAGTTTTTATAGATGACATCTTGATCTATAGTCAGGACAATTAAGAGCATGAACAACATCTTCAGAGAGCATTGACTCTTCTTCGCCAACATCACTTGTATGCCAAGTTCAGTAAATGTGAGCTTTGGTTGAAGGAAGCGACTTTCTTGGGTCATGTAATATCTACGGAAGGAGTCAGAGTAGACCCTAAGAAGGTGGAGTCTTTTGAATATTGGGAGCAACCAAAGACGGTGACTGAAGTTTGTAGTTTTTTGGGTCTAGCAGGATACTACCAGAGGTTTATAAGAAACTTCAGTGCGATCACGTTGTCGTTGACAAAGTTGACCAGGAAGGACGTACTGTTTGTTTGGGATGATTGTTGTCAGCAAGCTTTCCAAAGTTTGAAGGAGAAGCTGACTAGCACTCCGGTGTTGGTGCTGCCAGAGCCTGGAAAAGGATATGTTGTTTTTTTGCGATGCTTCCAAGAAAGGCTAGGATGTGTGCTGATGCAGGAAGATCATGTGGTTTCTTTTACTTCACGACAGCTTAAGAAACATGAGGAGAATAATTTGACACATGATTTGGAGCTGGCAGCGGTGGTCCATGCGTTGAAGATTTGGAGACACTATCTTTATGGGGAAGTGTGTCAGATCTTTACAGATCATAAGAGTGAGCTGAACATGCGACAACGTCACTGGATGGAGATGATCAATGATTATGATTGCACCATTGAGTATCATCCTGGTAAGGCAAAAGTGGTAGGTGATGCGCTTAGCAGGAAGTCTTCTTCTCTTCTCACAAAGAAGGCACAGTTGAGTTCCTTGGTATTCCATAGGCGGGATATGTTTGTTTCCTTATGGTAGATGAATGTACAGTTGGAAGTTTCCTTGTTGGCAGGATTGTTGGCACAAATGTAAGTAAAGCCTACGCTAAGATAGTAGATCAAAGATGCACAGTAGGAAGATGCTTCAGTTCAGTTGATAAGATCAGAATTCGGCAGCGAAAAGTGTGATGGGTTCCATGAGTCTGAAGATGGACTAGTCTGCTATCATGGTAGGATGGTGGTTCCCGATGTTGATGATCTGAGAAAGCTAGTGCTTGAGGAAGCACACACATCAATGTATGCTATGCTTCCAGGTGTTATGAAGATGTACCATAATCTGAAGGATCTCTATTGGTGGCCTGGCTTAAAGAAGGATGTAGCCAAGTTTTTGGCTAGGTGTGCGGTATGCTGGAAAGTTAAGGCTAAGCATCAGAAGCTGGCAGGTACGTTGCAACCCACGCTAATACCGTAGTGGAAATGGGATCATATAACCATGGATTTCATAATTGGTCTGCCAAGGACAACTAAGAATCATGATTCCATTTGGGTAATAGTGGACAGATTGAAAAAATATGCTCATTTCATACCCATGAAGACAACATATACAATAGAGAAGCTTGCTCATGTATATGTGGATGAGATAGTATGTTTGCATGGTGTACCCGCGACGATAGTTTCCGACAGAGGCCCTCAGTTCACGAGTCATTTTTGGGAACAGTTGCACAAAGCATTGGGAATGCAGCTGAGGTTCAGCACCGCTTTCAACCCGTAGATAGATGGGTAGTCTAAAAGGACTATTCATACTTTGGAGGATCTTCTCCGAGCTTATGTTCTGCAGTTTCTAGGTAGTTGGGACGTACATCTCAGTTTGATAGAGTTTGCCTACAACAATAGTTACTAGCAGAGCATTGACATGGCTCCTTATGAGGCTCTATATGGAAGGAAGTGCAGATCTTCTTTATGTTGGTATGAGTCTGGTGAGTATCAACTTTTGGGTCCTGAGTTAGTGCAACAAACAACAGAGAAGATCAGAGTGATACAGAAATAATTAAAAGCGGCATAGGACAAACAGAAGTTGTATGCAGATAATCACTGATGACCTTTAGAGTTCCAGGTGGGTGACAAAGTGTATATCAAGGTCTCACCATGGAAAGACATGCTAAGGTTTGGTCGGAAGGGCAAGTTGGCACCTAGGTATATGGGGCCATATCCGGTAATAGCACGTGTTGGCAAGGTAGCTTACAAGTTAGAACTGCCGCCAGAGTTGCACAAGTTACATCCGGTATTCCACGTCAGCATGTTGAAGAAAAATCACCCAGACACAGGGACAATAATACAACCAGTTGAGGTTGAGCTTGATGAAGACGTGACCTACGAGGAAGGTCCAGTGATGATTCTTGAAAGAAGAGTAAAGAAGTTGAAAAGAAAGGACATGATGCTTATGAAAGTTCTTTGGCATCATCGTGGCATTGAGGAAGCCACGTGGGAGCTTGAGGAAGAGATGAAGAGGAAGTATCCCTCACTTTTCTCTTCGGATTTTGGGGGCGAAATCCCTTTGTAGAGGTTCATGGCTTGTAAGGACCCTGACCTCCGTTTTGGGCTTATCTTGTTTGCTTTGCCTAAACATTGTGTTTAGTTGCTTGCTAATCACGTTTAATGGTAATTAGGATTTGTTTGTTCTTCGTCGAGAGTTGAAGGTGCTACATTCAAATAACCTAAGTTTTAGGTTTGATGAGAAAGTTTGTCACCTTAAGAGATGTTCTCTCTCTCCTTGCATCCTCTAGGGTTGAGAGGATGGGTTGGTCTCAATGCTTGAGTAGCCTTGGGCCTTGTTTTGCCTTGTTTGGGCTTTGTCTTGCCTTGATGGGCCTTGTATCAGGCAAGGATGTGTTTGGAGCTTTGTATCGGCCATGAGTTGTGTCGCCCATGAGTGTATCATCCAATAGGGTGTATCGGCCATGTTTGTGTCGGCCAAGTGGGTGTGTCGGCCTATGACCATCTTTGACCTTAGCATCATTTGTGTCACCCCCTTGTGGACACTTGGTGCTTGATGCTTGCATGTGGAAAATGCCTTGGACAAGTGTCCCTAAGTGGGACGACACCTTGCTTTGGTTCCCCCTTCATCCTCTTTTATATATGCCTCCCCTATCACTTTCTTGGGATCCCTTTAGTTCCTTGTTGCCTCCCTTTTTCCTTGGTGCACGATACACCTTCCCTTTGGTGTGCTTGGTGGCCGATACACTTGGTGGAGCAAGTTGGTGGCCGATCCTCTTCTTGAAGTCTTCTTCTTCCTCTAGCTTGGTGGCCGAACCATAGGTGAGTCTTGCTTCTTTGGTAAGCACCTTCCCTCTCTCCTTAGCATCTCCTTCTCCTTCTTGCTTGCTCTTCGACCATGGTGGTTATGAGCTTTGTTCCTTTCCTTGAGGTTGTCGAAGGTGGTGTGCCTTGGAACTAGGATCTTAAAGCTTGGAGTTTTGGAGATTGAGGATCTTGCTTAAGGTGGGTTACATAACTTCTAACCCTAACTATACTAACTTCTCTAGTGTTGCATGTTTATATATACTCTTGGTCAGCCATGCATGTTGTGATATATATATGTTTCTTTCTCTAGAATGTATCTTGAACCTTGTAGATATTATGGTCATGTTGTTGAGGTTGTTGTTGTTGTTTATGTACCTTTGGACTTAGTTGGCCGAACCCATAGATTAGGGTTTCCCTTTTGGGCAATACCCCTTTCTCTCTTTAGTTTTGAGGAGTGAACTTGAGCTCTAGTGGTGTAGGCAAAACCCCTCTCTTCCTTAGTCATTGAGAGGTGAGTCTATACTCTAGTTGCTTGGGTAACACCCTTCTCTCACCATGGATTTGAGAGGTGAGCCTTTGGATGAGTGATGACCTAAGTTGGTGATGATCCATCATGTTGCTCGATTTGTGATGGAGGTTGTGCGAAACCCCTCTCACTTGGTTGTTGGGAGGTGAGACAACCATCTTGATCAATTAGGGTTTGTTGTTGATGAGCTTGAGGTTGAAGATGACCATCTTGGTGTGGTTTTGTGCCCGTGCATGATACCCTCATCCAGGGTTTTAGCTTGGCCGATATGTTCAGTTGTGTTCTGTTGGCTTTGTGCCCGATATGACCCCTTTCACCTTGGTAGTGGATTGGGTGATATGCCTTGGCTGAGATGATCCTTTGCTTAGGCTAGTGTTGTTCTCTTGTCTGATATAGTGCCTAGTAAGTCACCTCTGTGGTGGGTGACATAGCTTGGTCTTGAGTTGCCGATATGGTGTTGAGTGGTGAAACCCTAGTGGTTGCCTTAGTGGTGACCGATATGGTGAGCTTGATCTAGTTGAACGATAGGCCTTTTGTGGTGCCCTGGTGTCGGTTGTTGGAGGGCAGTAGTATACGGTTGGCTGATATGGCTTTGCCTTAGAAGACATGAGTTTGGGCATCATGCCCTTGGCCGATATAGTTTGGGTGTTGTGGAGGGTTGGTTGCTCGATAGGAACCCTAACCCTAGAAGGGTGATAGGGCGTTGACCGATACATCTGGTTGTCTGATACATACCTATTTTTGGGTGCACGATATGTCACCTGGATCCAGCTGCATGATACACCCCTTGATCTTGACTACACAACACAGCCTTTGGATCAGTGCACTACACATCCCTTGGGTTTTGTTGCCTGATACATCTTTGTGCTTGGGTTGGCCGATACAGTGGCATAAGTGCTTTAGGGTTTGAAACCCTAGCCGATTAGCTATAGTGAGGGATGTGTTCTTGCCCGCTATTCTTTGGTGAGGGTTGGCGCTACCCGTCACACTTATAGTGAGGAAAGTAGGAACCATTGGTGAGGGTTATGGTTAACCCAGAAATCCTAATAAATGGATTAATTACCTCAAAATCATGTCTTGTTAATGATGGGATATGATGGTAGGTTGTGAACCAAGATATGTTGGATATCTAAGATGTTTCCACATAAGATGATAAGATACATGGTTATGTTCACAAGAATAGGGCATAGTGTATGTTCATGGTTTGATAACAATAATGTGATTGATACAACTTGTGCTTCATATAATCATGGATGTTGTTCCAAACATGATAGCATGATAATCATAAAGATCTATGTCTGGTAATTTAAGTTATCCCTTTTTGATATGCATACTAACCATGCAGGTGTATCAGATGAATTCATAGCTAGGTAAGAGATATGAGGTATATGTGTTTGAATAACACTAAATGATCTTAATTTTTATTGATAAGATAACATGTATCTCCGACATGATGTTGATGCCTTGAGAGGCAATGGCATTCTGTGATGAGGGATTGAGATCTCATGATAATGTGATGATGACAGTAATAATGTAACTCAATGCTATGTATGTTTTACAACTTGGTTGCCTCAACAATTCACTTGAAATATACTAATTAATTATAGTGGAACATATCATGTAGTTTTCCCTGGCCATAGATCCATCATCATTAGTAATTGGTGATGGTGAAATAGGTTTATCCTACAGGATTACCTGGAATGCATATTGTTGAATATGCGGGATTTCTCCTAGCCAAAAATAGGAGGGTTGGAGTACAACTGCAGTTGTTGACTCAATATGGTAAGATCCTGGTGAATAAGGCCATGGCTCAATGTAATAGAGCATGAACACGTTCATGGATCAAGAGCATGGTGATCAGTCCCGTGGCTCAAAGGTATACTAGCACTTGTACCCAGGTAGGCTAGAGATATGGGTAGCTTACAGAGCTGACGCTGAGGCTGAGGCCATTTAAGCATGAGACTGCGGTCCTTCTTTGGTTTTCATGCACTGACCACGAGGAGGTGAGGTCATGGAGTCTGGCTCTCCCAATGACCTTGTATGGCACCGGTTTTGGGCTTCGTAGCCGAAGGTTAGAGTTGAGTGGGGACAGCTCACTTCCTCAGTGCATAATAAATTGTAATCCAGCCGAATAGTATACAATGCTTAGAGCAAAACACGAAACATTGGTTGATGCCTTGCTGATGTAGATGATCTAGTTATCTCTTATAGTTACTTGTACGATCTTGATGTCTTGTTATAATTTCTTATAAAGCTTATCTTGTCAATCATGTTCCATAAAGGAAATTTGGTTATGGGCCTCATGAACCTCTTGGTAAGTGTGATGGTAAAGATAGTCATGCTCAGTATGTTGCTCTTATTATAAGTCTTATATGTTATCTGCTTTAATCTTTCTGAGGTTTTATAGTTTTGGCGGGGAGTTATGTTTCTTGTTGGGACTGTGTGTCTCACCCCGCTGGTTTACAACCTTTTTAGGTGGTCGTGCTGGTCGAGATAGTGATCATAGTGTTGCGGCTGAGCAGCAAGAGGAGCAGTAGAAGGCAAGAGATGGACATGCTGCTTTGTGGTCTTTTTGTAGTAGAGTCCTAGAGTCATCCCTATACTCTCAGGTCCTCATAAGTGTTTGGACGACGTTTCACGATGGCTAGCTGATGTATCTTGTTATATCCTATTGTTGGCCTGATGCAGCCTGTTATGTACATATAAATAGGTGATGAACTCATGTGTTGATAAGACAACTAGTTTCTCTAGGATGTGGACATATATCGGGCTTGTGAATATTTATATAACATGTTTCTTGTAGGATCTGGATGTAATAGTTCTGTTTACTTGCTTTCCGCAATCGGTTTTAATTAACTCTTATTTTCAATAATGTGTGGTTATGGTGCATTCCGTGCATTTTTGCGTGGCATTTCATTGTCTATGTGATAGCGATATGTCACATAAACTAGCACTAATAGTAATCCAGGGTTTACAGGTAGCTAATCTGAAAGGTAGATAAACAATATGAAAATGATTCAGAGCAAAGGATAAGAAATAGATTTGAAATTTAAGAGGTGTGATATGAACAAAAGGAGAAGTGTAACATGAGCAAAGTGTAATCTAGAATAAATTCTTGTAGAGATAGCAAGAATGATGACTAATCTATTCGTACCTTGTATGTTTCAATTTTAGGGATGTTTAATCTACATGATTAAAATGAGAAGGATAGTAGCAAAAAGTAAGTTGGAATGAATGAGAAGAGAGATAAGAGAAAACAATGGCTTTTAGTAATATGTGAATTTTTTTTAGAAGTATAATTTGTTGAAGGTGTACTAAGGGATGTAAATTTGTTTTACATATGATTTTAGTGTACATGTGGAAGCATTATGTAAATTAAAGGTGTCTGATACTTGTAGTCATTCATACCATTAATACATCTTAGTATTGTACAATTGTGGTATGGTGATATGGGTTGAATGATGATGGAACAAATGGAGAGTTACCCTGAATAAGGTTGTCTTACCTATTCACTCATATGAATAGAAAAGGAAATAACCATATTGTATTGATATGTAATCCTAGTGAGGTATAGTTTGTTATACCTAGCTTTACTATAACTAAGTGATGGTAATTGGGTATGAATAGTCCTTGAATGAAACTAGTACATTTTTGGCCTCTAACATCGCTTCCGCTGGCGTCACTTATATTAGAAAAACCGACCTAATAAGCTAAAACCGAAGCAAAAAGTCATTAGAAAAAAATCTGGGTACCGCTTATAGCTATTGGGTCGGTTATGTTAAAGTAATCGGTGCTAGAAAAGACTCGCGAAAATAGAAAACCGACCCAACATACTTCTCGCGGAGAAAATTGATTTTCCGGCCTTCGCGTGCTGAGCTATGGGGTCAGGTTTTTAAATAAACGACCCTAGTAATTATTCGGGTACCGCTTGGTGATTTCTCCGGTCAGTTTTTTAAATAACCGTCCACATAGGTGTGCCGCTAGGCTGACTTTTCCGGTCGGTTTTCCTGGATAACCGTCCGCATAGCCTGGACTTCTCGGGTCGGTTTTTAAAATAACCGTCCCTATAGGTTCGGTTTGTTCGGGCACCGGTTATTTCTCGGGTTGCTTATTCTCTAATAGCTAATAGCCGTCCCTATATGGGACCTGTTGGGTCGGTTGTTGAGTTAACCGACCGCAGAAGTCAACACAAAAACTAAAACCCTATCCTCTCTCCCACATCGTCACAAACTGGACACAGCTCGCACAACCCTCTCTCCCATAGCTCTCACCTCACCGCCCGCCACTCAAAGCTCTCACCTCGGCGCCCGACCTTCGGAGCTCTCACCTTGCCGCACGACCTTCCGGACCTCTCCGCGCTGCCAAAGGTCTTTTCAACCTTTGTCGCCGCCGCCAAGGTGTCGGCCCTCTCTCCGAAGACGACCCCGCCGCCGCCAAAGGTCTCTCCGACGCCGCAAGGTCTCGCCGACGCAGCCAAGTTTCGCCGCCGCCACCTACTCTCTCCGAACGATTTCTCCGCCGCCAAGGCTTTCAACGCCACCACCTTTCCGGTAAGTTCATTTTCCGTTTCACTCTTCTACCTAATGTTGGAGTCTATGGCCATGCTTGGACGCCCAGTTTGATCACTGGGAAGACCAACGTTGTGCGCTGTCAGAGCATTGTCTCTGTGTTTGGTAGCTCTGAGTTTAATGACAAATTTGTTCTACCTTCGGCCATCCATAATGGGTTCCCTCGCTTTCTGTTCTAGGAAAGAACCACGACACTGAACGGAGCAGGGAGATCTGAAAGGGGCCGCTCACCTGTGTGGGTGACTCTGTTAGCTGGGTGACTGGAGGTATGTACTCCTCCCTATTTATTATTGGGAATCTATATGACTAAATTTTCCCATAATGAGGCATCTTTTGAAATACTTGCTCTTATCCCATTTTGTTGGACAATTCATATACTTTCAGTTGGTTTATTATTATTCTTTTGAAATTACTATCATGTTGAATTGGGTTAATGACCCCGTCTGCTTTTGTGCTTAAATCATGCCACATGTTTGTGAAAGATGTAACTTGCCACTCTATTTATGCATGTTAGATAATTCGACTAGTTTATCTATGGAACTCTTGATTTGTCAAGAACACATAATTCATTTTATTTGACTAGTAAACCAACCAATAATAAAAACATGTAATCTTTTATTTTATTATCAATCACATATGTAATCATTGTATACAATCTAGAAATACGAGGGTAGACATTGTGTAGTTTCAGATTGAGGGTTTATAGATGAGACCATTGAAGCATAAATATGACAATATTACATTTATATATAAAATTAGAAACCCATTCAAAATTTATTCATTAGGAGTAAGTTTTGGATAGTCCCCGATATGGGACTATTTTTGGATATTTAATCTCACTTAGGATGTAACTGTGTAATGTATATTTAGTTTTGAATAAAATTTTAGTAGTATTTCCTCATTTGTTCTCTGGGTACATATGTGAGTGGTTATTTGCCATTTACATTGATGTACTTGGAGAACTAAGGGGAAATGCTGCTGAAATTTTATTGAAAATTAAACGATACATTATACAATTACTAGTGAGGTTAAATATTCAAAAATGGGATAGGTGGTACACTTTAGTATAAAAGTAATGAATTTCCTATCAAAAAAACCTTACAACTTATAGTATCAATATTAAATGCCCAGTTTGATAATTAATTTTATTGTGATTTAGAAAATGGATCGAAGTTGGATGTCTATCAAGAACCGTTGCAGTCCAGAGTTTACCAAAGGTGTTGATGAATTTATCAGATTTGCTGAGGAACATAGGAAACTACCTACATATAGGTTCTATTGTCCATGTAGAAATTGTGGTAACAGTTTGAAAGTTGATACTGTTGAGGAAATTAAGAATCATGTCATATGCAATGGGATCATACAAGGTTATAATGAATGGTATTGGCATGGAGAGAAACCTAATTATGGATCAGAAAATGTCGATATTAATAGTGGTGACATAGAAGATATAGATAATGATGTTAACAATGATGAACCAATTCAGGATGACCCGATTCAGGATGATATGGTTGATGAGATGCTACGTAGCTGTCAGGACAATGTTATTGATCCACCTTCTTTATTTGCAAACATTGTCCATGATGCTGAAAAACCATTATGTAAGGGTTGTACTAAGTTCATGAGGTTGAGTGTTGTGATGCGATTATATACTCTTAAAGCTCAAAACCGGTGCAGCGATAAGAGTTTCACTTCATTGTTGTCTTTGTTAAAGGAAATTCTTCCTGAAGGCAACGAACTTCCAATTTCTACATATCAAGCAAAGAAAATAATGTGCCCAATGGGAATGGAGGCTAAGAAGATTCATGCATGTCCAAATGACTGTGTGTTATTTCAGAAGGACTATAGTGATTTGATAAATTGTCTAAAATGTGGTGCGTCAAGGTACAAGACTACAAATTCAGCTAAGGCTAAAAATGGCTCTCCTGCCAAGGTGATGTGGTATCTACCAATAATACCACGATTTCAACGCTTATTTGCTAATACAGAAGATGCGCAAAATTTGTCTTGGCATGGGGAGTTAAAGGTCAATGATGATGGCATCCTACGACATGCATCTGATTCACCACAATGGAAGAAAATTGATTTATTATACCCTCAATTTGGTAAAGAAACAAGGAACTTAAGACTTGGACTCTGTACAGATGGAATGAATCCATATGGTACATTAAGCAGCCAACATAGCACGTGGCCTGTTATGATTGTTATATACAATCTTCCTCCTTGGTTGTGTATGAAAAATAAGTATGTCATGTTGTCAATATTGATATCAGGGCCCAAGCAACCTGGAAATGATATTGATGTTTACCTTCAACCTCTAATTGATGACCTAACGAAATTATGGGAAGAAGGTGTTATGACATATGATGCTTCACGTAAAGAGATCTTTACTTTGCGTGCTATGTTGTTTTGCACGATTAATGACTTCCCAACTTATGGAAATTTGTCTGGATATAGCATAAAAGGATACAAAGCATGTCCTGTTTGTGAGGAAAATACTGATTCAATTCGACTGAAACATGGTGGTAAAATCATATATCTTGGTCATCAGAGGTTTCTCCCAGCAGTGCATCCTTATCGAAGGAAACGCAAAACCTTTAATGGGTCAACTGAGGAACGAAGTTCTCCTAAACCTATACCACGAAATGTTGTATATGATAGGGTGATACATATTGTTAATGAATTTGGAAAGAGTTCAAGTAGTCGTACGCTTGCATGTGACAAATATCTATACAAGAAGAGGTCAATATTCTGGGATCTTCCCTATTGGAGATTTTTGACAATTAGACATTGCATTGATGTCATGCATGTTGAAAAAGATGTTTGTGATAACATCATCAGTACGTTATTGAACATACCAGGAAAGACTAAAGATGGCATCAACTCTAGAAAAGATTTAGAATTAATGGGTATAAGAAAAGACTTATCAGTTGAGATCAGGGATCGCCACACATATTTACCACCAGCTTGTTACACTTTGTCCAAGAAGGAGAAAAAGACTTTCTGTGAGTGCTTGTATAATATTAAGGTTCCACAAAGATACTCTTCTAATATTTGTAGATTGGTATCAAAGAAGGATCTGAAGTTGATAGGTCTCAAATCTCATGATTGTCACACCTTAATGCAACAAATTTTACCTGTGGCTATTCGATCTATATTGCCGAAGCATGTAAGGTTTGCAATCACAAGACTCTGTTTCTTCTTCAATGAAATATGCAACAAAGTGATACATCCTGATACTCTCGATAAATTACAAAATGATGTAATTGTTACCATGTGTCAGATTGAAATGTACTTTCCTCCTTCATTTTTTGATATCATGGTTCATCTTGTAGTACATATTACAAGGGAGGTGAAGATGTTGGGTCCAATTTTTTTACATTGGATGTATCCATTTGAACGCTACATGAGTGTTTTTAAAGGTGATGTTCGGAATCATTATCATCCTGAAGGGAGTATTATTGAGGGTTATGTGGCTAGGGAAGTGATGGACTTTTGCAACGATTTTTTGAATTCCAATGAAACTTCTAGCGATCTAAAAAATGATCTTATTACTGAGTCTTATTGTGGCAAAGGAACTCTGGGAGCACGAGTGAAAAGAATTAGTCGTGAGTTGTGGGAACAAGCACATTTATATATTTTACACAACAACGATGAAGTTAGTAGCTACATCACATAACATAATGATCTTATCAAGAAAAATCATCCGCGATCCAGTTCAATGTGGCTTGCAAGAGATCATAATCGAACATTTATTAGGTGGTTTGAAGAGAAAGTCTTTAAGCAACTATCTGAATCACCAAATAATGTTGCTGAGAACATAAAATGGCTCGCCTTTAAGCCAAAAATGGATGTCATGTCATATGAAGGTTATGACATAAATGGATTTTTATATTACACTAAACGTCAAGATGAAAGTAGTGTAGTCCAAAATAGTGGGGTCACTGTTAAAGCTTGTTCATTGTATTTTTCTAGTGCCAAAGATAAAAGACCACGCGAAGCTGAGATGTCCCATTTCGGCATCATTGAGGACATATGGGAAATGGATTATACAAATTTCAGAGTTCCTATCTTTAGATGTAATTGGGTTGATAACAACAAAGGCATTTCAGTTGATGAGTTGGGTTTCACATTGGTGAATTTTGAAAAAATTGGAGAGAAAGATGAACCATTCATCATGGCAGACCAAGCAAAACAAGTATTCTATATTGATGAACCAGCAAATAAAAATTGGTCTGTCGTTCTTCATGGAAAAAGACAGTTTACTGTGGATCCTATAAATGAAGAAGAATACTACGAAAAGTATGATGATTCCAGCCCATTTTCAGTTGGTTTGCCAAGTGTCAATGTTGAAGTTAACACCGATGACTTATATACACGTCAAGACCATGCTGAAGGAATTTTACTTGACTAACAGCTCAACCAAAACTAGAGGCATGTATTATCATTCAAGCACACATTTTTTTTATCATGTATACATTTTATTATATATCACCACTTGTTCTTTTATTATCACTTATGTTTTCTTTTATCATGTATATTTGTAGGTTGTTCTAAAATGGCAAGTGAAGATGAACATTATGATCATGAGCATGAGGATGCTAGTGGTGATGTTAAGAAGAGTAGAGGTCCCACAGTGATGCGTCGGCTGCAAGAGCTTAGGGCAAAAGGAGAGAAATTGTCAATCCAGTTTGAAAGGGGAGGAGTACCTATTGGGGAAAATGCTAGTACTTTTAAGCATTATGTAGGGGCAACCGCATGTAGTAAGGTGCCAATAGATATAGAAAACTGGCATGATGTTCCTATTGGCTTGAAAGACCTCCTTTGGAAAGATATATCTGTGAATTGAATTTTGATACTATATTATCTTGTTTTTTGTTTATTGATTCCAGTTTTTTATTTTGACATATACTTTTTTAAATAAGATTATTGCTTCATTTGTATATAGGGTGTTTTTCATTTAAATGAAAAAGACCACAGGAAAAGAGTGTTGCAGCGTTGTGGTGTACGATGGAGGGCATTTAAGACCTATCTCAAAAGGGATTATATATAATCCTAAGCAAAAGAAGAAAGCAACAAACGTATATATTTTTATAGATCCTGAGGTGTGGGACAGATTTGTTGCACAAAGGAATTCAGAAGAGTTTCAGGTATACAATTAATGTTTTTATATATGTATATGTTTGCCAAGTTGTAAATTACAATACCTCATTTTAAATGATCAGGCTATTCACGAGGCCCAAAAGGAAAGACGGGCCAAAAATGTGCATAACCATCACATGGGATCCCTTAGTTATGCCCAGCGTCGAGAACAAATGGAGAAGCAAATCTCTTCTGGAGAAGGGTCTAGCACAACTCCAGTTGAGTGTCCACCCTGTTATAAAATTTGGCTTGATGCTAGAAAAAATAAAGCAGGTGAAATTACCAACCCTGCAACTAAGGAGGTGGCACAAAAGATGGTAAGTTCATCACAATTAAGTAATTAAAGAGTAGGATTTAATATTTTCATTAAATATGAATAGGATGATCTCTAATTGTTTGTGATTTAATATTTTCATTAAATATGAATAGGATGATCTCTAATTGTTTGTGATTTAATATTTTCATTAAATATGAATAGGATGATCTCAATGAGTAAAGAAAACAAGGAAAGTTCATACCAATTGGATGCATGGATGAACTATCAGTTGCTCTTGGTACGAAAGAGCATCTTGGCCGTGCTAGGGGATTAGGAGCTGGCATAGGATTCAAGACTTATTATGGGCCTTCAGAATCTAGAATAGGTCGTACAGTTACACATGACGAGGTTGAAGCATTAGTATCACAGAAAGTGCAACAAATATTGTCTTCATTTCAGCCTATTCAACAAATGTCAAGGTAACTACTTTGACTGCTTAGTCGTATATGTACAACTCTTACAATAATGTATTAATGTCAAATTTTATATGTTAACTCTCTTATAGTCTTATTTCTTTATTTGTACAACTCTGTTTGTAGCACTTTACTAATATTAAGTTATAATTCTTTATTTGTAGTGTCATATACAAAATAATGACTGGGCTTGTGGCTACTACGTAATGAAGTATATGCAAACTATTTTGAAAGAAGCATCACTAGACATTCATAGTATAGATAAGGTAATTAATAAAAAATAACATAATAAATTTACAAGTGAGATTTGCATCATTTTATAAAATATATATGAGCATGTGCTTTTTTGCAGATCTTTACAACTCATCCTTACACACTTGATGGGTTAAATGAATTCCGAGAAGAATGGTCAGATGCTTTTCTTAATGAAGTCACTATAGCATTGGATTGAAATTCATAACTTCATTTGTGTATGTAAATTTTAAAACTCTATCAAATTTTACTTTTTGTAGTATGACATTAATATCACTTTTAAACTTGCAAACTATCATTGTTGTTAGTATGTGCTATGTGTATGAATGTTAGTATGTGCTATATGTCTCATTTGAATGAATCTATCTTAGACTTGCAAGAATGTTAGTAAGTGTTGTGTATGAAGACTCAACTCAATATATGTGATAATTGTTGTTATGAAAACATCAATTCAAAAAGGATTGGATATAAAAGTTTGCAAATGGCTTTGGAATGCATTTCTGGCTTGCATCATTGCATTTGCAAGTCTATTTCTATTGCAGGTTTTGAATTGTGTAAAGCAATTCTGTTTTGCATGTTGTTGTACTGGAGATTTCTGTTTTTGTAGAATTTTTCTTTAAAAAAAATGTAACTCTCGGGTAGGTTATTTAAAAAACCATCCCTATAGACTTCTTGGGTCGGTTATTCAGAAAACTGACCCAGTAGGTTATATCCCAAAATTCTACAGCAGTTTGAAGACTTCTAGCGTCGCTTATACAGAAAACTGACCCAATAGACACTTCTTGGGTCGGTTATACAAAAAATCGACCCAGTAGGTTCTATCCCTAATTTCTACAGCAATTTGAAGACTTCTAGCGTTGCTTATACAGAAAACCGACCCAATAGATACTTCTTGGGTCGGTTATTCATAAAAACCGACCCAGTAGGTATTTTTTACAGCTGTTTGAAAACTTTTAGGGGTCTCTTATGGAGAAAAACCGACCAAATAGATACTTGTTGGGTCGGTTATTTAGAAAAATCGACCCAGTAGGTGTTTTTACAGCTGTTTGAAGACTTCTAGGGTCGGTTTTTGTTGCTCTTTTGGGTCGGTTTTTTACCTCTTTTGGGTCGTTTTTTTACCTCTCTTGGGTCGGTTTTTGTACTTTTCTTGGGTTGGTTTTTGTTCCCTCTAGGGTCAGTTTTTTACCTCTCTAGGGTCGGTTTTTCTACCCCTATAGCGTCGCCAGTACTGTAGCGACGCCCACCTAGGCGTCGCCTAAAAAGTGACGTTGCAGGCTTCAAAAAACCGACCCGAGAGACCAATATTGTACTAGTGTGACTAATACAATCATGGAGTACTTTGCTACTATTATTGAAACCCTAGTATGCTATAACATGATGGTTGCAGCTTGAATTATGTGTGGGTTCATACTTGAGAATAGTATGGAATGTGATGGTAATGCTTCACCTTATGCATCCATGATCCAATGGTGATGCCTCGAGTAGTATTGTACAATTGTTGTTGAATCTAGTCTTTCAACTCAAGATTGTTTTGCTATTTGAGTAGCACAATAGTAAATTTCAAAAAAACATGGTGAACTTTGTTTTGTGACTAAGAGGTAATACAGAACAATAGTACATATTGAGCCATATGAATTGAGATAGTTGGATCAGATTATCAATGTTGAGGTAACACCTCAAGAGAATGAAATTTTGAAATGGTTGTTTATCTCTCAAGAGAATGAAAATTTTGAAATGGTTGTTTATCTCTCTATCCTATGATTGACTGTGGCATAGAGAATTTGTTTGTTATTATTGAGAACTATTTCAAACATGTTGTGATTTAGTAAAAAATTAAAGGACTTAATGTTGAAAACTGCATTCAAGTATGAAATACAAGAATATAATGACATGTAAGATTTCAGAAGTTAAAATAAACCTTGAATGTACTTTTCTTGTATGTTTATGTTTCGGGGATGAAACATTTTAAAGGGGGAAGAATTATTATGACCCTATCTGAGCTTAATCAGTAAGTTAGGGTTTATGTAGATGATTACATACTTTACTAGATTGATAATTACTTAAACATGATTAATGATGATATCTCAATTATGATATGTTAAACCTAATGAGAACTCCAAGTATGCTATCTTTTTGTATAATTAGGGTTTGAGATATATAAATCCTAGTCGACAGAAATTAGGGTTTTCACCAAATAGACTATTGTTGGGGAGGAATGAGAGAGGTATGCAAACGAGAATGAAAGTGATAGTTGAAGGCTAGTATAGCATGATCACGGTGGGTAGCACGGCCGTGGTGGGTCATTGGTGGCACGGGCATGCTAGGCCACATGGCCGTTTTGAAAGAATTGAACTATTAACCAACTTTTATATTCAAATCTACTGAAACCAATGCACCACGACCGTGGTAGGCAGCACAGCCGTGCTGGGTCCATCTTAGCACGGCCGTGGCACCTTGCACGGCCATTCTGGGGCATTTTTGCTTCAACTGACGTTTCTACAGAATTCTGGATAACATTGCACTATTTGATTTTTAATTATCTATTGGTAACTGCAAATGATCTCAATTTTAACTGAAGCTTTGTAAATCAATTACACACAACATGCTAAATTCTCATATTTTTTGGAGAATTTTTGATCTCTGAAATAAACAAATTACAGTAGCCTTTTTATGACAGAATAATCTGCTGAAATAAGAAAAGGTATAGAGAGGGGTCATTCTTGCTCCGACTTGGATTTTGGATTCGCGTAGTGAGAAATTCCGATGCAATTGACCCAAGCAGCTCAATTGCTCTATATGGTCAACCTAACACCCTAGTAGATCTCATAATTCGTAATTCATTCTAGAGAAATGAAATCTTAGAGAGAGAGAGGGAGAGTTAGGGTTTGAGAGGAGAAAGTGGTGGAATTGTTGAATTTGGGTTTCTCTATCTGAGATATAATGAAATCAAGTAAGTTTAGCTTCTTTGCATAGCCTTTCATGGTGAATATTTTCTCACATGTCAAGATTCCATCCCTCCTCTAATTTGATCTAAAATGGTATCAAAATTTCCCCTTTTCTCACTCTTTCTTCACAATTCCTCATTTCTAGGGTTTCCGAGTTGAAAGGAAGAAGAATTGGGTGAATTACTAAAGATTTGATATGAGTTTGAGATTTTCAGGGATGAGCTTCGTTTTAAAGGTGTTTTCACACTTTAGGGTGAGTGGGAACTTCCTTTAAATAGTATATTGCACGAAAATTTGTTAAGTCATCCATAATCTTCAATTTTCTCAGTATGTGACAAACAAACCCTAGATTCTCCTTTTGATCTACTTTTTGTAAAATGATACAAAATGGATTCTTCTTCTATTTTGATGAATTTCAGATGACAAAATCATATAATAAATGGATACAATCCATCTTAATGAGAATTCCTTAAGTATTTACAGAGGTTATAATAGTAAATTGAAATTTAGGATTTTCAGCTATGATTGAAATTGATGTATAATTAAATAGAGAAATTTGTCTATCTGAATCTCATTCATTACAAATGATTGTTTATCTGAGTTTTTAGTACATACATGTCAGATACTATCTTGGATTTCATGTGATGTAAATAGTGTTTTCTTGATATCTCAGTAGAAAGGGTTGAAACTCTAGATGAGTGAAAAGTTGGAAATTTACGAATATATATTATGAAATCTATTTGAAGTGTTTATCTTGACATCTTAGAATTTATTTATACAATGTTATTATTGATGCATGATATCTCAGTTAATGGCATGAAAACCTAAATTCAGTCCAGTTCCAAGGTTTCATACATATATTGATTGTATATGATTTAAGCAGTTTTTATTCAGTGAATATTTATGTCGTATGAATTCCTTATGTTGCCATGTGATAAGTGAATGAGGCAAATGAAACCCTAAGTATAGGGTATTGCCATGTCATAAGTGAATGAAGCAAATGAAACCCTAAGGATAGGGTGTTGCCATGTGATAAGTGAATGAGGAAAATGAAACCCTAAGGATAGGGTGTTGCCCGGTGATAAGTGAATGAGGTAAATGAAACCCTAAGGATAGGGTATTCAATGAATCAAGTAACTGTGATATCAAGGTTCTCAGTATGAGATGTGGTGATGCTTAACAGTTCAATTGCATTATTTTAGTGTATGAAGTGCTAAGTTGACATGTATTCTATTCATTTAAGAATTTTAGTCTGCCTATATGTATAGTATGATGATTACTCAGAATATTACAATGTTTTGAATATACTACTCTGCCAAGTTTAGAATGATATACATGTTGTATTATAAACTTCAAATAAATAGCCACAGTACCATAGAGATACCCGAGTCAAGTATAAGTAAGGAAAAAATACAATATAGTAAGATCTTTCCAAGAATAATAAAATAATAGACTTAAGGGCCCTGACACCGTAGAACCCCTTTGTGAGGTCTGCGCCTTAGGGGTGAAATGACCTAACCCTGGTAGTGTCCAGTATACGAGGGTCGGAAAAATGTGTCCAACATCAACCAAAGCCCTGGTGGTACGAGAGTACAGTTTGTAGTGTCCAACATTAACCAGAAGTCCTGGTGGCACTAGAGAGCATTTGGTAGTGTCCAACATTAACCAGAAGTCCTGGTGGCACTAGAGTACAGAAAAGCATGTTCAACACCAACCAGAAGTCCTGGTGGCACGGCTTGACTCTCTTCCTGTGTGCTTAGGTTAGAGGAGGATTCCAGTTTATGACACCATAGGAGTGTCGAGGCCAGAGAGCCAGTTTCCCTATTGCAGACCAGGAGAGTAGTCAGACTTAGCTATCCCGGGGTGTTGGCTAAGTCTTGTACGGTGTGATCGTAGTGCACTATGAGTCTTCATATGTAGAGTACACTGCATATGACTAGGGCATAATAAAATGAATGAGATGTCAAACAAGTGTGTACAATCATTCAATTATTCTTTGTATGTTTTTGAATTATTATTTCTCTTTATGATCAATCTATACTTTCATATATTGATTCACTCTTATAGATATTTAGAGTATCCTGCCATATTTATGATTGTCAATTCTTAGACTCTTTAAAGCTTACTTTTGTTATAATTGATATTGATTGGTCAAAAGTATATCTGTAATTATATCGGTGCTTTAGACTATTTCTTTGAAGTTCTCATTCACTGAGCGAGTAGGCTCACCCCTCTACTCAAAATTTTTAGGGAAACCACATAGACTTGAAGAGGGTCAAAGCATCAGAGTAGATCTACCACATGAGTTAAGTATGTGATTAGTTAAGTTCAGTCGGTCCCTGTCACTCTAGGTCCTTGTATAGATGTGAGAGTTATAAATGATGTTCTGTACCTTTGTTTCCTTGACAAGAGAGAATGTATCTGATTGTAATTTCGTATGTACATAGAAGTGTGAGAAACATAATGAATATATGAATGTGTATCATTAATGTTGAGATCATATTAGAGTAATAATAGTTTAATTCTATTGTCAATTTTGTTTATATGATTGAATGTGAGAAAACAAAGAGTTTGAAATAAAAAGAAAAAGTCAAGAGTGAACTTTGAATTAAGTGTAATCCTCATAGTCATGCCCTAATCTCATGATTAGTGGAAATTGTGGGATGTGGGTGTGATAGCTTTGGTATCAGAGCTTAGGTTGAGTCGTAAGGGACCATTAGGATAGAAAGTTAGAGTTATAAGTGTGGTATTAGGGGTTGATGTGTTAATAGCTCTAGGAAGTATGGGTATTTGGAGGCCCTGGCCTGGTATTTGAATACTTAGATTGACCAGTATCAAGCTACTCTATCTATTCTTCACTGGATGCCCTGGCCAGGTATGTAGAGGAAGAATGGGCTAGAGAGAGACCCTAGAAATCTTAGGGTTAAGAAACTAGAAAGTAATGAAGAAATAAGAGATTAAACATAGAATGTGATACAACTCTTACTTTATATTGCTTCTTTGATTGGAGATCAATAGAAATGCTCTTATATGTATGTATTTAGATTATTGGTTTGAAGAATATATATGGTTCTTTATTATTGTTGTGTATCATGAAGTGATTTAGTTATTGTTATTATTCTTTGTATCAAGCAGACCATAAGTTATGTTTAAATGAGTTTTCCCTAAGTGGATATTATTTTCACATGTTTGAGATTAATAGGAGTTGGTTAATCTTGAGTATCTCTTGGCTTCAGGACTACAGGTTCGGCCCGGTCCGACTAGCAGGATGCGTTACAGGGATCTAATGACTCCTATTAACAATATAATAAGAGTAGACTCTAGATAAGTTAGACCCACATCATAGTTAGAATGTACATACACTAAGATGTTGAAACATACGGGAAAGATTAGAATAGCTAAGAATCAATTAGAACTGATATCTGAGATTCAACTTTGGGGCCTCATACGAAAAACCCTTAATTGGGAATAAAGAAACACGACATAAGGTTCTAATTAAGTTAAATGATAAGTATTATATGAACTCTAAATATGAAATATGGGAAAGATATGAGAGAAGTATTTAAGGGGCTAAGATAGTAAGAATCAATCATGAGGAATGGATCATATAATCGAGTATAATGTTTTTATGTACTCCAAAGCAAAGAAAAATAGAAGAAAAGAGTTGAGTATACAATAATTACATAGAAGTGAAGAGTCTTCAGAAGAGTTAAAGTAAAGAGAATTGGATGAACATGTAAATCATAATACTAGAACAACAAACTAGTTTCTAAAAGAAGAACAAAAGTGTAGTTTAATAAATGAATAAGTCATACAAAGGTAGACTATATTCAGGAAGGAGAAAACTTGATTGAAAGAGAAACTATGTTTCACCTATGCATGATCTGTTTGATTTAAAATGAAGAATATGTAATGTATTAAACATGAGGTGAAACTAGTAGAGAGAATATTGATTTAGAATTTTAACTTCACATTAGTAGAAGAATAAAAAGAAATATGTGCAACATGGTATACATGATCATACACATGAATAAGAAACATGGTCATAAGAGAAAAATAGAAGTTAAAGATGACAGGTAGAAGAGTAGTATATGGTAAGAGGATTATCAAAAGTAAGGAAGGGTTTGAAACATGATGGAGTAATATAGATTATAAAAGAAAGAGGTTAGGAGATTCAATCAAGTGCTAATTATTCAAATATCCCTGTTGATAACTAACTAAACCTACATACAAGAAATGTATTATGGAAATGTTTCAATATAAGAATTCCAAGTCTCAGAATCATCTTCTCTTTCATATCTTCCTTAATGAGAGAAAGGTGGGAATGAAGTGATAAGAAAATGAATCATATATGATGCATAACCACCGTGGTAGAGACATCTAGTGAATGTAATAATGACACACAATATGATGATGAAACCCTAGCAGGGTAAATTGAGAATGTAATCTATCTGAATGGCCAAGTAAGAGAAAGGAAATTCAATTGATAAGATAAGGAAAACTTTAGTAAAACTTGTGAGATCTAAAGTTTGACTTTCAAATTAAGGGAGCAAAGTCACACCACAATAACGTCATGATACTGATAAGGATCAAACTCTAGAATGTTTAGAGTTGTAGTAGTTCAAGGGTTGTCACTAGTGATTTGACCTTGAATGCTAGCATTTCTATAAAACAAGATTATGAGATTTGCACTATGAGAAGTAAACTAGCACTGATAGTAATCCAGAGTTTACAGGTAGCTAATCTGAAAGGTAGATAAACAATATGAAAATGATTTAGAGCAAAGGATAAGAAATAGATTTGAAATTTAAGAGGTGTGATTTGAAAAAAAGGAGAAGTTCAACATAAGCAAAGTGTAATCTAGAATAAATTCTTGCAGAGATAGAAAGAATGATGACTAATCTATCCGTACCTTGTATGTTTCAATTTTAGGGATGTTTAATCTACATGATTAAAATGAGAAGGATAGTAGCAAAAAGTAAGTAGTAATTAATGAGGAGAGAGATAAGAGAAAATAATGACTTTTAGTAATATGTGAATATGCTTTTTAGAAGTATAATTCGTTAAAGGTGTACTAAGGGATGTAAATTTGTTTTACATATGATTTCAATGTACATGTGCAAGCAATATGTAAATTAAAGGTGTCTAATAGTTGTATTCATTCATACCAGTAATACATCTTAGTATTGTACAATTGTGGCATGGTGATATGGGTTTAATGATGATGGAACAAATGGAGAGTTACCCTAAATAAGGTAGTCTTACCTATTCTCTCATATGAATAAAAGAGATGATAACCATATTGTATTGATACGTAATCCTAGTGAGGTATAGTTTGTAATACCTAGCTTTAATATAACTAAGTGATGGTAATTGGGTATGAATAGTCCTTGAATGACTAATATAATCATGGAGTACTCTGTTACTATTGTTGAAACCCTAGTATGCTATAACCCGATGGTTACACCTTGAATTATGTATGGGTTCATACTTGAGAATAGTATGGAATGTGATGGTAATGCTTCACCTTATGCATCTATGATCCAATGGGGATGCCGCAAGTAGTATTGTACAATTATTGTTGAATCTAGTCTTTCAACTCAAGACTATTTTGCTATTTGAGTAGCATAATAGTAAAATTCAAAACAACATGGTGAACTCTCTTTTGTGACTTAGAGGTAATACGGAACAACAGTACATGTTGAGCCGTATGAATTGAGATAGTTGGATCAGATTATCAATGTTGAGGTAACACCTCAAGAGAATGAAAATTTTGAAATGGTTGTTTATCTCTCTATCCTATGATTGAATGTGGCATAGAGAATTTGTTTGTTATTATTGAGAACTATTTTAAACATGTTATGATTTAGTAAATAATTAAAGGACTTAATGTTGAAAATTGCATTCAAGTATGAAATACAAGAGTATAATGACATGTAAGATTTCAGAAGCTTAAAATAAACCTTGAATTTACTTTTCTTGTATGTTTATGTTTTGGGGACGAAACATTTTAACGGGGGAAGAATTGTTATTACCATATCTGAGCTTAATCAGTAAGTTAGGGTTTATGTGGACGATTACATGCTTTACTAGATTGATAATTACTTAAACATGATTAATGATGATATCTCAATTATGATATGTTAAACCTAATGAGAACCCCAAGTATGCTATCTCTTTGTATAATTAGGGTTTGAGATATATAAATCCTAGTCAGTTGAAATTAGGGTTTTCACCAAATATGCTCATGTTGGGGAGGAATGAGAGAGGTATGCAAAGGAGAATGAAAGTGGCAGTTGAAGGCTAGTATATCACGACCGTGGTGGGTAGCACGGCCGTGGTAGGTCATTGGTGGCACGGGCATGCTAGGCCACACGGCCGTTTTGAAAGAATTGCACTATTAATAGACTTTTATATTCAAATCTACTGAAACCAATGCACCACAGCCGTGGTAGGCAGATTGGCCATGTTGGGTCCATCTTAGCTCGGTCGTGGCACCTTGCATGGCCGTTCTGGGGCATTTTTGCTTCAACTGAAGTTTCTGTAGAATTTTGGATGGCAGTGCGCTATTTGATTTTTGTTATTTATTGGTAACTCCAAATAATCTCCAATTTTAACTGAAGATTTGTAATCAATTACACACAATATGCTAATTTATCATAATTTTTGGAGAATGTTTGATCTCTAAAATAAATGAATTACAATAACCTTTTTATGACAGAACAATCTGCTGAAATAAGAAAAAGTATAGCGAGGGGTCAATGTGCAATTGACCCAAGTAGCTCAATTGATCTATATGGTCAACCTAACACCCTAGAAGCTCTCATAATTCGTAATTCATTCTAGAGAAACGAAATCCTAGAGAGAGAGAGTTAGGGTTTGAGAGGAGAAAGTGGTGGAATTGCTGAATTAGGGTTTCTCTATCTGAGATATGATGAAATCAAGTAAGTTTAGCTTCTTTTCATAGACTTTCATGGTGAATATTCTCTGACATGTCAATATTCTGTCCCTCATCTAATTTGATCCAAAATGGTATCAAAATTTCCCCTTTTCTCACTCTTTCTTCATAATTCCTCATTTTTAGGGTTTCCAAGTTGAAAGGAAGAAGAATTGGGTGAATTGCTAGGGATTTGATATGACTTTGAGATTTTTAGTGATGAGCTTCGTTTTTAAGGTGTTTTAACACCTTAGGGTGAATGGTAACTTCCTTTAAACATTATATTGCATGAAAATTTGTTAAATCATCCATAATCTTCAATTTGCTCAGTATGCGACAAACAAACCCTAAATTCTCCTTTTGATCTACTTTTTGTAAAATGATATGAAATGGATTCCTCTTCTGTTTTGATGAATTTTAGATGATAAAATCATATAAGAAATGGATACAATCCATCTTAATGATAATTCCTTAAGTATTTACAGAGGTTATAAGTTAGGATTTTCGGCAATGATTGAAATTGTTGTATAACTAAATAGAGAAATTTGTCTATCTGAATCTCATTGATTACAAATGATTGTTTATCTAAATGCATAGTACATACATGTCAGATACTATCTTGGATTTCATGTGATGTAAACAATGTTTTCTTTATAGAAAGGGTTGAAACCCTAGATGAGTGAAAAGTTGCAAATTTGCAAATAGATATTATGATATCTGTTTGAAGTGTTTATCTTGATATCTTAGAATTTATTTATAAAATTTTATTCTTGATGCATGATATCTCAGTGAATGGCATGGAAACCTAAATTCAGCTCAGTTCCAAGGTTTCATACATATATTGATTATATATGATTTAAGTAGTTTTTATTCAGTGAATGTTTATGTCGTATGAATTCCTTATGTTGCCATGTGATAAGTGAATGAGGCAAATGAAACCCTAAGGTTAGGGTGTTTCCATGTGATAAGTGAATGAAGCAAATGAAACCCTAAGGATAGGGTTTTGCCATGTGATAAGTGAATGAGGCAAATAAAATCCTAAGGATAGGGTGTTGCCCTATGATAAGTGAATGAGGTAAATGAAACCCTATGGATCGGGTGTTCAATGAATCAAGTAATTGTGATATCAAAGTTCTCAGTATGAGATGTGGTGATCCTGAACAATTCAATTGCATGATTTTAGTGTATGAAGTGCCAAGTTGACATGTGTTCTATTTATTTAAGAATTTTAGTCTGCATGTATGTATAGTATGATGATTACTCATAATATTACAGTGTTTTGAATATACTGCTCTGCCAAGTTTATAATGATATACATGTTGTTTTATAAGCTTTAAATAAATACATGTGGTACCATAGAGATATCAGAGTCAAGTATAAGTAAGGAAAAGATATAATATAGTGAGAGCTTTCAAGAATAATAAAATAATTAGACTTAAGGGCCCTAACATCGTAGAATCCCTTTGTGAGGTCTGCGCCTTAGGGGTGAAACGACCTAACCATAGCAGTGTCCAATATACAGGTAGGAAAAGTGTGTCCAAAATCAACAGAAGTCCTGGTGGCACGAGAGTACAATTTGTAGTGTCCAACATTAACCAGAAGTCCTGGTGGCACTAGAGAGCAGTTTGTAGTGTCCAACATTAACCAGAAGTCCTGGTGGCACTAGAGTACAGAAAAGTGTGTCCAACACCAACCAAAATTCATGGTGGCACGGCTTGACTCTCCTCCTGTGTGCTCAGGTTAGAGGAGGAGTCCAGTATACGACACCATAGGAGTGTGAGGCCAGAGAGCCAGTTTCCCTGTTGCAAACCAGGAGGGTTGTCAGACTTAGCTATCCTGGGGTGTCGGCTAAGTCTTGCATGGTGTGATCTTAGTGCACTACGAGTCTTCATATATAGAGTACACTACATATGATCAGGGCATCATAAAATAAATGAGAGGTCAAACAAGTGTGTACAGTTATTCATTATTCTTTGTATGTTTCTAAATTATTATTTCTCTTTATGATCAATCAAGCATTTCATATATTGTTTCACTCTTATAGATATTTAGAGTATCCTGCCATATTTATGATTGTCAATTATTAGACTCTTTAAAACTTAAGGCTGTTATAATTGATATCAATTGCTTAAAAGTATATCTGTAATTATATTAGTTCTTTAGACTGTTCTTTGAAGTTCTCATTCACTGAGCGAGTAGGCTCACCCCTCTACTCAAAATTTTTACGGAAACCACATGGACTTGGAGAGGGTCAAAGCATCAGAGTAGATCTACCACATGAGTTAAGTATGAGATTAGTTAAGTTCGGTCGGTCCCTGTGACTCTAGGTCCTTGTATAGATGTGAGAGTTATAAATGATGTTTTGTACCTTTGTTTCCTTTATAAGAGAGAATGTATCTGATTATAATGTCTATGTACGTGGAAGTGTGAGAAACATAATGAATATATGAATGTGTATCATTAATGTTGAGATCATATTAGAGAAATAATACTTTAATTCTATTGTAAATTTTATTTATGTGATTGAATGCGAGAAAACAAAGAGTTTGAAATTAAAAGAAAAATTCGAGAGTAAACTTTGAATTAAGTGTAATCCTCATACTCATGCCCTGATCTCATGATTAGTGGAAATCGTGGGATGTGGGTGTGACAATGATGGTGAGTCATTGACTAAAACTGATGATGGGCATGAACATCCATTCCCTGTCTCTATTACATAATTGAGTTCCATTCAATCCATATTTTATAAATAATGGTCCTGACATGAACACATTGATACCAACTATGAAGCTTTTCACGATGAAGAATGGGTGGAAGATTTTTGTCAGGAATTCCATCTCAATTACAACCCTTCTGACATTGAAATATATGAGGATATTTTATTTACATCCAAAGCTGTAATGATTGAGACGATCCAAAAATGGTCGGTACAAAAGAATGTCCAATATCATACACAATAATGGTCATCTTATATTTGTTTGTATCCATGACCAACGATGTCCTTGGAGTTTGACCGCTTTCCAGTCCAAAAGAGCAGGTGGAATGTGGAAGGTAAAACGTTATAGTACAAGCCATAATTGTCAAATAATTGTTTTGAATCAGGATCGTCGCCAAGTCACATCATCTTATATTGCTGGTATGATAATGCCAATCCTAGTATCATGATTGGATATGTCCACATGAGAAATTTGTGATAAGGTGAATCTTGAACTAAACCTCCATATATCTTACAAGAAGACATTTCTAGCGAGGAGGAAGGCTACCTGTAAAATATTTGGAGACTGAGAATCATCATATCATAATTTGTTACCGTTTTTGATTTCTCTATCACGATATATTCCAAGAACTATATAATCCCACTATGTGGATGATTAAACCCTTCAAACTGATGGCACTAGTAGATTGAAGCAGGTGTTCTGGGCATTTGGTCCAGCTGTGAGGGGTTGGGCCTATTGTAAGCTTGTTCTTATTGCTGATGGCACATTTCTAACAGGAAAATGTTCTGGAACACTTGTCATTGCATGTGGCATAGATGCTGATAATGGTCTATTTCCACTTGCTTTTGTTGTTATCGAGGCAGAAAATAAGGACTCATTGTGATAGAGTGGACTTTTGGAATCCTTAAATGTCCAATGACATAAGTGAAATCAGGCATGTTGAGTTGTTTGAGAGTCTTAGGTATATTGGCAAAGCTTGAGTATCGTTTGAGGTTGATATCATAATTAAGATCCCTTAACTTCATGGCCTTTTGAGGCATTTCATTGATTGGTCATAAAATTGAGTTTTGAAACCAATCATGACTAGAATGTAGATTAAGTTTTTATAAAGCTATGGTTAAAATCTCATTATATTTTTGATACTCTTGGAGTAGGCTAAATGTTGAGTATTTGAGGTACTTTGGACCAAAGTATTTGATTGATAGATGAGGTTTAATAGTAGGCTTTATCACACACCCTTACGACATCTGACCTTGTAACTCAAGGGTGACACAGTTTATAATCGGAAGACTTAGGCTTTCAGCCTGCTCACAACAGTTACCATGAACAATGACTCAAAGCATCAACCAACCCCACGTCTTGGTCATGGTTGGATTAAGGAGACGAAGTGTGGGTAGTTGCTCGCTCCACATCCATAAACCATGAAACCCTTATCAACCTCTCTGGGTAATGGAGAGCAGAGAGATCGTACTCCCCTTGCTGTGACCTCTCAACCGCGAGCTGCAGGTGCTTGGGTAGAGAGCAATGAAAGAGTTGGAGACTCTTGCGATGATCTTGAGAATGGAGGATCGCCTCCAAAAGAAGGACAAGAGGGTGGCCTCATTGCAAATGCGATCGTGAGGAGAGGAGCGAGAGGGATGGATTCCACTGATGATCACCATGAGGCTAGTCCCTATAGGCTGTGCGGACCTCATGGAAGCCTCAGATTTGAGCCTCGAAGTGAGAAGGGGGTTCTACCCTTTATCCTTGACCGCGGCGGAGCCACCTCGACCTGGGGAAGAACGAGCTCCAACGCCAAGCCAATGCCAAACCCTGCGGTGAGACCAGAAGGAGGAGCCCATAACCTGTATCTCCACCCTTGCTGTTTCGAGCCTTTGAGGGGCCAAGGAGGGTGTGGTTCTGCTTGCTTGCTCCGCCATGGCAGCAGCAGTGCCGGCGAGTTCGTTGAACTGCGAGGAGAAGCAACACCTTGCCACGGCGGCGCTGGAGAACAGGCTGGCGAGCGGGAGCGACGCTAACGGATAGGAGCACAGAGCCCACAGCGGTGCTTATTCACTCTCAGAATAGAAAGAACGAGGAGGAGGGTGGGGCGGCCGATCGCTGCCAGAGAACGTCTGCAGCGGTGGCTTGGGCAGAAGAAGGCGCAGCCCTACGGAGCGCCCAACGCACGGCGGAGGCTCTGTTCCTGAGTCACACAAACCAGAGGGCACGGGCGGCCTGTTTCACGCAGCGTTGGTTTTACCCACCAGAGGAGAGCTTGCGGCAGTGCTTTGGGTGGAGCAGTTGCTTCGGCGGTGGCAGTCCGTGAGAGAGAGAGAGAGTGGGCACACGCTCGCGTGAAACCAAAGAAAGTGAGAACATGGAGTGCAGTCAAACCGGATCCAAATCACCAAACCAGCCGATCCAACACAATAGACACTTGAACCACTGAGCCAAATAGAAAGGAGCAGCGCATCCTCAGGACCAGGTGACGGCCTCCGATTGACCAATAAAGGTAAAAACTCCAATAATTCTCAGTAGAAAATGCATAGCAATTAGCTCCGTTATCAGAAAAATACAAATAAAGTACCAAAATTCTCAGAAAAATAAGTAGAACACATTAAAATGTTAATATTAGGTTTTTGATGCTTAAATATGAGTGATATCATGTAAGATGTGTAATGCTTGTTTAATGGATAATAAATATCAAACGTTGGCCTAAAATTATGAGAATATGTCAGTAAGTTTATAATCATGTTTATAGTGCTTATGATGTCAGATATGGTGGTGTTCCAACTCAAAAGAATATAATTTGAATAATATGGCTATTTAGGGCTAATAACACTAAAGATGATGCAATTAATACATGCATACTCAATAAATAATGAGATTTATAGAAAACCCTCATATCTGTAACTAGAAAATAATATAGAAATTTGATATCAGTTATATACATGAAATTCATGTTATATGAAGAGCACCCTTAATACATGTGATGTAACCCTAATATGGTTAATGAAAGTGACATAATGTTAAATATGTTCACATAATAATGTGACACATGAGTAAATCCAGTTGATGAACTATAATCTGGAATATGACATCAGTAAGATAAATACAAGATAAGGATGCAAGTAAAAGTGGGAATATCCTAATGAGTTAAGTAAACCCTAAAATGAACACAATTGCGATTAAGATGAGATGTAAGATGATGAGAACATGATGATAGTATATGGTCTGGTCTTTATCAGGATTTGACCAAGATATAGTTGACATGAGGAATATGTGATTAGGATATTTATTTGGAAGGTATGCCATTACCTCTTACTTGGCTTATTATACAATATGCTTGTGTTATATGTGTAGTAAAATACTTGGCATATGATATTGGATGAAATGACTGTTTTTGTATGATATGTTGCTTGATTTTTTGTATTTATGGCTATGAACACATGAAACATAAGATATCCAATCCATTATATGATATCACTAAATCTCTTTGGTAGAATAGTGCATTGATCGAAGTACTAAATCTCTTTGGCAGAATAGTACATGTAAGCACTAAATCTCTTTGGCAGAATAGTGCATTTATGAAGTACTAAATCTCTTTGCAGAATAGTACATGTGAGCACTAAATCTCTTTAGTAGAATAGTGCATGTGGTTGATTGACTTTACATATAATGGAAAGTCATGCTAAAATATGTATTCTCTTTTGTTAATGAACATCTTTGTGCAAGTATATGCTTTTTGTTATATTTCTTCTATTACTGCCAAGTATATTAGTTTTACCGTATTGTCAAGATATGATGAGAGGTATATAAAAGACACATAGGCGTACTTAGTACAATATTCTTGAATATTGTGCTGACGTGTACCACATGTAATCTTTTGTTTAGGTTGCGGTCATGCTCTTGAAGATCCATGATAGTTGAGAGTTGTGTAGCGAGCTGATGTACAGGTGGACCTGTTGTCTTAGGATCATATAGTTTAGTGGTAGTACATGTATATGTATAAGTTTGTTGTTCAATATGTAATATCAAATGTTGTAATAATTCATGTTGTAATTATATGTTGAATGGTGAACATATGTTGTATGGTTTTCTTATTGTTCATGTGCATGTACTACTGATTGTTTCCTTCTGACTTCCTCTGATTTTCTTCTTCTTAGCCTAATGAGGGGTGTTTAAATTGGGATTCTCACTGAGGTGAGAGTTTCAATTTGGACGTCACACATTAGATTAAGTTTTAGAAAATCTGGGGACGTCACACTCATGGGAGTGGTTCTTTGGTTCTCTAAAAACTTATATTCCAATCATTCCACATTGTACGTAGATCTATGTATTATTTGTGACACCCCGATCCCCGAGCCATCTCTAATGACCCAGAAGACCAGAGAGTCACCCTCGGTAAACCACTCTTAACTTTTCTTTACTTGATCACTTAAATTCAACTTAAAAGAAAACCATAAAACTCGAACAACATCAAATTGAAATAAACTGCGGAAGTAACTTACCATTAACCCTATTAGGAGGAACCAAACTTACATGTCGTATTACTTACAGTGTTCTATTTGAAATATGAAGCACAACTGATAACTGTAAATTTAAGCTACATATTACATAACATCCTCTCTATCTCACCACACGCCCAAGGACCGAGGGGAAAGGACCAAAGACCTCTAAACTTAACTAAGCACTACCTTCTAAGCGTCTGGGTGATACGATCCTTTAGCTTCCTCATACTGACATTGACCTGAAAAATGTTTCAGTAGGTTGGTGAGTGATAACACCAAATTTTGTGACATTTTTGCCCTTTATTCTGTTATCAAAACTACCCTTTTCTGCCATTTTCCTCTATTTTATTAGCATTTTTGCAAATAATTGGCCAAGCAACGCTCTTATTCCAATTTTTCCTATCTTCTACAGAGTTTTCCTCGTTTTTGTGCAATAAGGCCGATTCCGGCCCACAATAAGTCTAAGCCCGTCTCGACCTTCCTGACGCCCGATACAACCCAGCCCGACAGGGGCTGGGCGACACGAGAGTGATCGGCGGAGAAGGGCGCTGCGCAAGAAGGACGTGTCGGCCGACATACCGTCTACCCGACAGGGAGCCAAAGCCGCATCGACGACCAAACTCGTCGGGCGACACAGCCACCCACCGGCAGGCGTGCCGCCAGCCACGTGACCGATAGCCAGCACCTCGCGCCGAGACATATCTGTATCGGCCGTCCACATCCATCGACCGGCGTATAAGGGAGCTACGTGGCGTTTCCAGCACCATAACTCCTTCAACCTCCGGTATAAATAGCAGCTACAGGAAGCCGAAAAGGAGGTCGGAAAGGTTGGATAGGTCGGGACAGCTGGCCAGTTCACAGTTCAGACAGTGGGGGACTTGAGCTATCTGCGAGAGAAGTGCGAGAGCAACCGTATCGTGCCCCAGTGCTCGTACCGGGCGACACTAGGTGAGCTCTTCCTCATCCCGAGAGGGAGGGGATCGGTTCACCTAGGACTGTACCGGATGACACTGAGGGCCGATATCGGCCGACACAGATACGCGACACGAGTGCCTGACAACAATGCCCGACAGTAGTATAAGTAAATCCGTGCCCGACACGATACCGAACCCGATACGCTCCGCCCGTCAGTCGTGCCGCCTGAGAGGGTGTGCCGCCCAACATGAGTGTATCAGACAGGGTCTTCGAACGATACAGTCGTCTGTCAGGCGTGCCGTTTGAGAGTTCGTGCCACCCGACACGGCTGTACCGGGATAGGTCCCTGGACGGTATCGGGCTGGGAGTAGTAGTAGTCTGTCGCCCTTCTACATCAAGAAGGCGACATCTATCTTTAATTCTGTTATTTAAATTCTTCGCTTATGCACTGTATTAAGACCCTTATTGCTGATGGAAATAGAAATGCTTAATTACTATTTGTTTAATGCTTAGTGCCTTATGATTGGGTAACTGCTGTTTTGGATATCTATACTCTAGCTTGCATGTTTTGGATCGTGTTTCGCTTAGCTACCGAATCGTCTTTCCCGTCGCAACTACTTCGAGAGTTGGGTTGTGGCTCCAGTGTTCAGTCCGGTTCTGGAGTATGAGAGTGCCCGGAACGGAGTTGTTTTAGTATCATTCCACTCTAACTTGAGTCCAGCAACCTCGAGAGGGGTGTTGAAGCTTGGTTAGAGGCACCCTCTCTGAGAGGAGGGGTGCAGGGTGTTACTGCTACCGCTTGTCTTTCTAAAGTCTTATCCCTTGCATTACGCCTTAAACTGCAGTTTATCTTTCTATTTTCTGTTGCATGAAAATTCCTAAAAACTGCTTAATGACAAAATCTTAATCTTTCTTGTAACTCCAGTTGGAGATAGTTTTCTTTGATTTAATCATGACATCTTGTTGTTCCCTTCGGGGAACTTTAATATCTCTTTATATCCACTGGAGTGTAGAGTGTCGATTCAGATTCGTCAACACAACCCACCTTGTCCCTGTGTTCGACCCCGTATGACTACTTCGACCCCGTAAACAAAGTTGCGGGGGCCTAGAAGGATTCGGGTTATAAATGCGAAGGCTCGACTACCTCAAATACGCCTCCAATTTTAGGATGCGCGATTTAGGCCGATCAACTTTCTGGCGCCGTTGCCGGGGACAAGGCAAATGGCACTGTTGACGAATCCGAGTCCACTAACTACACTCCCGTGCCTCAAGCTTAGAAATAGGCTTGACAACACTTCTTTTTCTTTTTCTCTTTTTTTCTCTCTAAGCATTATTCTTTACCCCAATTATAATTTTCTAAACATGATTTTTATGCGGTTTTCAGGTACTCTGGTCTACTGAACACCGAGACTGTCAACCATTCCTCGTTGTGAGCAACCCCTTTCTGAGGGCGAATGTCAGAGCCAAAGCGAGAAAGCGACCCAGCCTAATTGGGTTGGTCAGCTTTCCGCCTACATAAAAAGACAGGACACCATCATCAACCAGCTGGTACAGGGGACGCTTACCAGCCCTGGATCTTTGAATTCCATGCAACACCAGACGGCGAGTCTTCAGATGCGCCAATGGGAGGTCGATTAACGGCTGTCTCAGATGGTTGCTCTGATGAAGAACCCTGCAGGAAAAATGCTCCCTCACCCTGAAACTGCTGTAATGGCAGTGCTTAGATCAGGAAAGACGGTAGAGTGCGCTGATGAAGCCCCATCAGAACCTGAGCAAGGGCCCAAGGATGTCGTTCCAGCAAGAGATGGAGGTAGGCCTGCAGAAGCCGAAGAGCCTGCGCCGAGACCGTCTGATGAGCCATCTGGTGGGAGGAATCCTTACGCTCCCAGGGTACCGTTCCCGTACAAGCTGATCAAGGCAAATCTGAAAAAGCGGCACGAAAGGTTCATGGACTCGATCAGGAAGCTGCATCTTGAAGTCCCCTTCCTTGACGCTTTGGAGGAGATGCCCACATACGCCAAGTTTCTCAAAGATCTAATAATGAAGAAAAGAAGGGGAGGAAGGATAGAGACAGTGTACCTGGCCTCTACTTCCTCTGCCTTCGTAAATCCCTGCTTGCCGACTAAGAGAAGGGATCCCAGAGCTTTCACAATCCCATTCGCCATCGGGGACAATGTCGAGCAGAAGGGTCTGGCGGACTTGGGAGCAAGCATCAGCCTCACGCCCTTAAGTTTCGCGCAAAGGATGGGTTTGACCGACATGGTTCGAACCAATATGCGGATTGAACTGGCGGATCACTCTTTCAAAAGACCGGTAGGCATTGTCGAAGATGTGCCGATTAGGGTCAGTGATTTCTTTATTCCCTGCGACATCGTCGTCATCGACACAGCTGAAGATCCCAGATGTCCGATCATCTTCGGACGCCCTTTCTTGGCAACAGGGAGGGCGCTGATTGATGTCTCTGAAGGGATAATCACCTTGAGGGTTGGAAACAGCCACATGGACTTCAAGATGAAGGAAATCATGAGAGGTCCATCCCTGTTTGAATCAGCCTGTTTTGTGGATAGCTACAATAAATTCTGTGAGGAAATAGAGGAGGATATCCGGACAGTGGATCCCCTCGCGAGAGCAATAAGCTGTCAGGATCTCGACTTCGAAAATCCTGAGGTCGTGAAGCATCTCGACATTTTCAACCTTTCTGACAAAGACTTGCAAGAAGAAGAGGAGGAGGTAAACTCTGTGAAGTATGCCTCCCTTGAGGGAGAACCTCAGGGGGAGACGCCCAGAGCAAAGCCGGACCTAAAAGCGTTACCGGAAGGACTGAAGTACGTTTTTTTAGACGAAGAACAGAAGAACCCAGTCATCGTAAACGCCGATCTTTCAAGCAATCAGCTGGACCGGCTCCTTGAGGAGTTAAGACTCCACAGGGGGGCTATAGGATATTCCGTAGATGATATCAAAGGCCTTAGCCCCGCCCTTTGCATGCATCGCATCAACTTGGATGAGTCTGCCAAGCCTCTGGCCCAACCCCAGAGGAAGCTGAATCAGATGCTCAAGGAGGTCATCAAGAAAGAGGTAATAAAGCTTAGGGACGCGGGGATCATTTACTCAATTAGCGACAGCAACTGGGTAAGCCCGATCCACGTAGTACCCAAGAAAGGCGGAATGACTGTGGTTAAGGGTGAGAAGGGTGATGAAGTGGCGGTAAGGACCGTCACCGGTTGGCGAATGTGCATTGATTACCGAAAGCTAAATCAGGCTACAAAAAAGGATCATTTTACGCTACCTTTTATTGACCAAGTTCTTGAAAGATTAGCGCATCACGATTATTTCTATTTTCTTGATGGCTTTTCAGGATTCTACCAGGTACCCATCTTACCCGACGACCAGGAGAAAACGACGTTCACCTGCCTTTACGACACTTATGCCTTTAGAAGGATGCCCTTCGGACTCTGCAACGCCCCCGCCACCTTTCAAAGATGCATGATATCAATGTTCTCAGATTTTCTAGAAGACATCGTGGAAGTTTTCATGGACGACTTCTCCGTCTATGGAAAGGACTTCGATAGCTGTCTGAAGAACCTGTCGTTAGTACTTCAAAGGTGCGAGGAAAACAGCCTGGTCCTGAACTGGGAAAAATGTCATTTCATGGTGCGGGAGGGCATCGTTCTAGGGCATAAGATCTCAAGGCGCGGGATCGAGGTGGATACCAGCAAAATCAAAGCTATATCTAAGCTTCCTCCACCAAATTCCGTCACGGGGATAAGAAGCTTCCTCGGGCACGCCTGATATTACCGAAGATTCATCAAGGACTTCTCAAAGATTTCCAAACCATTGTCCAATCTTCTGGTAAAGGATGCTGAATTTGTTTTCTCTAACGATTGTCTCAGTGCTTTTCAGGCCCTGAAAAATGCTTTAGTATCACCACCTATCCTTCAAGTGCCAGATTGGGGTTTACCCTTTGAGCTAATGTGCGACGCTAGCGACTACGCAGTGGGAGCAGTCCTGGGGCAAAAGAAAGATAAAAAGCACCATGTGATTTGCTACGCTAGTCAAACGTTGGACGAAGCACAGGTAAACTACACAACCACTGAGAAGGAAATGCTTGTGGTTGTCTTCGCGTTTGACAAGTTCAGGTCGTATCTCGTCGGATCAAAGGTCAAAGTATACACTGATCATGGGGCAATAAAATACTTAATGCAAAAGAAAGACGCAAAGCCCAGATTGTTGAGATGGGCCTTGTTGCTCCAAGAGTTCGATCATGAAATTATCGACAAGAAAGGCGTGGAAAATGTGGTCGCAGACCACCTATCGAGGATAGTGGCTGAGAGACAGAGAGGGCCAGAGATCGACGACAACTTTGCTGACGAAGCTCTCATGATGGTTGAAGCTCAAGAAGAAGGGTTGCCCTGGTTTGCAGACATCTGCAATTTCCTCGCTTGTGGAGAGCTGCCTCCTGACATCACCTACAATCAAAAGAAGAAGCTATTCGCGGATGCCAAGAATTATTACTGGGATGATCCTCTCTTGTTCAGAAGATGCGTAGACAACTTGTATAGGAGGTGCATCCCGGAAGAAGAAACTGCTGATATCCTGAAGGGATGCCACGCCTCCCCCTATGGTGGACACCTGGGTAGTGAAAGAACAGCGGCAAAAGTACTACAATCAGGTTTCTACTGGCCCTCCTTATTTAAAGATGTTGCACGATTTGTAAAGGTTTGCAAAGAGTGCCAGTCAACGGGAAATATAGGGCGGAGGAATGAAATGCCGATGGCAAGCTGGATCGAAGTGGAAATATTTGATGTATGGGGGATTGATTACATGGGGCCGTTTCCCCCATCCCAGGGGTATCAATACATACTAGTGGCAGTAGACTATGTGTCGAAATGGGTAGAGGCGGTAGCCACCCAAACATGCGACGCCAAGTCAGTTATCAAGCTTTTTGAGAAGACCATCTTTCCCCGTTTCGGTATACCGCGCACCGTAATAAGCGACGGCGGGTCACACTTCGGAGAAAGGAAGTTTGAAGTGCTCCTACACAAGTATGGAGTAAAACATAAGATCGCTACGCCCTACCACCCACAAACGTCGGGGCAGGTAGAGGTCTCAAACAGACAGATCAAGCGGATCTTAGAAAAGACTGTCAGCCGCACGCGGAAGGACTGGTCTATGAAACTTGACGACGCATTATGGGCCTACCGTACTGCTTACAAGACGCCCATTGGAACCACCCCCTACCATCTTATATACGGAAAATCCTGCCATCTGCCTTTGGAACTAGAACACAAGGCCCTTTGGGCGATCAAGTTCCTAAATATGGATCTAGACAAAGCAGGAGAAAAGAGGTTTTTACAGCTTCAAGAGCTCGAAGAGCTAAGGATTCACGCCTACGAGAATGCAAAGATCTACAAGGAAAGAACAAAAATGTGGCATGATGCCCACCTTAGGAGAAAGGATGTGAGCGAAGGGGATAAGGTCTTGTTATTCAAGTCCTCCATCCGTCTTTTTCCTGGGAAATTACAGACAAGATGGTCGGGGCCGTTTTCTGTGGCAAAGATATACCCATCAGGAATGATGGAGCTCCGCGACAAGGATGACCTGACCAAGATCTTCAAAGTGAACGGGCACAGAGTGAAAAGGTTTTATGAGGACGAAGCTTTTGTCAGGAAAGCAAAATTTGACTTACTGGATGTGGGTACAACCGAAGAGCCTACACCAGTCGAGCTGGCGACGGAAACTTCAACGCTCCTCGGGAGGCAGCCCGAGTCATAGATTAGGATACATTTGTTTACTTTGTAAAAACAACCATTATGGACTGTAATAAGGCCCGAGTCAGTACATGCGCACGTGTGCTGACTCTTTTTGTTTTATGGGCCATCGCTGTGTTTTGTGGAGCATTGAGGAATAATACCATCTGAGGTAAGAGATCCTTCTCTATACCAATGATGTTTTACCCTGCAATGGCCTTTTACTTCACCCAGGTTTAGTTTTGGCCTTTTGACCGCCCGCTTTTCTACTGTGTCGACCTGCCGGGCGCAGAACCGCTTGTATCGGGCAGCCTCGCCCCGGGTGTCGTAAGGGCAGCGGATGACCCTTGGACTGCCCGATGGGACTTCGCGTCTCGGGAATAGCGTGACTAAAATGCCCGACGCACGCCATGTTTTGCCCATTTTACCCCCAGCTGGGTTCTCTATAAATAGGGTGGAGGTTTCTTTGTGTCGGGCTATCATTTTCTCCTTTTTGCCACCCGGAACGTATGCAGTGATCTACCCTTTTGCTCGTGTGTCGGCCATCTTGCCTTCGCCCTGGTATCGGGCGATGCCTCCTGAGAGCAAAGGTATAGCCCGACACACCTTTTGGCCGACACAAGTTTTGTATCGTGTGAGGCGTATCGCCCGGCTTGTTGTTTTCTTACCGAACGACATGGCTTGTCGCCCGATAGGATTTTTAGACCGACACGTTTATCGGCCAATAACCCTGTCGCCCGACGCCAGTATCTCTTATCGAGCCGCTTATCGGGTTCGCTTGACCTGCAGATTCTCTATCGCCCGACATGCTTTCGCACGACGCGCCGGCCGACAACGTTCTCCCAGATGTCGTTTCAGGCGACATTCTTCTCACGGCGATGTCATATTTTCTCTTCATGTGACCTCGTATCGCCCGATACACCTGTGTCGGGCGTCGAGTCATATCGCGCGACAACATCGTATCGTCCGATCCCTTATCGCCCAGTTTTAATAAGTGTTTCTTTTCATCTTCCTTGCCTAACAGATGAATAAATTCTAAATTTAAACAACAGGTATGGCTCGTATGGAGAAAACCTCCGGCCGCGCCAACAAGCACGGCGGGGGAAACAGCAACCACAGTCGGGCAGAAACGGCAACAACAGTAAAAGGAGAGATCTTTCGTGATTTGGTAGCTCCAATAGCGAGTCACCTAGTTATCAGCCTGTCTATGGGGTGGCTTGGGACCACCTCCAGAGACAGCAAGAGTGCGGCAACCAAGGCCTCCGAACAAGCTCGAGGCACCTCGGTTCCGTCCTCTTAAGGGAGAGGGCCCACCCTGACTACACACTCCTGGGAACTAAACTAGGGACGGATAATCAGTCCCTTTGTTTTTGTTTACAACGGAGATGTGAAAAAAAGGTGGGCCAGAAGTGAATTTTGAGGGTTACGCTCACACTCAACCGCTACACCGCCGAAGCGAACCCGCTAGACAACCTCCCAACTTCGTAGGAGCATTTTGCAGCACATCAGAAAGCTAACCCTCACTGGCTGAGCTTCACCTCACTTTTACTTTCTTCTCTACCCTGGGACAGAGTAGAAAGTAAGTTTGGGGGGGTATGCCAGTGAGGGAGGTATAAAAATTTTATCACTTCAAGCTTTCTACGATATTCATTCTCTTTTACCTGATGTGCCCTTATAGCTCCCTGTATATCTGATGTACGCATGCATGCCATATAAAAATTTACAAAAATCTTTCCTTTGCAAATTTTTGTCCCTATGCATATGTACAAAGTTGTTGTAATAATAATAAAAACTTGTTGTGACTTCTTGCAAAGTTTACTTTCTGTATATTTAACGAGTTACAAGTTCTGTCATATCTTTCTGATAATGTTGTCTCAAGCAAACAAAAGATTGTGCCTTGCCATCCAAAAATTTTCGAAAAATAATAATCTCGCAAACAGCTAAGAGACGAGTATGGAGAAGGAAAAAGCTGCCCAAACAGCAAAAATCTCTTTTGTTTTCCCTTACCCAGCAAAAATCCCAAAAAGAGAAAGAAGCCTTATGAGAGTGAATAAAAGCATGAGAGTTGTGCCCAATAAAAGAAAAGAAAATATATATATATACACACTTGTTTTCCAAAAGTACCCATCTTTAGGCATGGTAGATCTGGGGCAGTGGTACGTAGGATGTGAAATCACTGCTCTAAAGCCAACTGGCTTGGACTGCAGGGACCACTTGCCCGTTAACGGACCCTTACCTGGATGGACTGATGGGAAACAAGAAGAAAAACCCAAAAAGCTTTAGCCTACCCTATACACAACTTTCAGCCCCTAAAATAAAGCTGTTTGGTGTGGAAGCTAACTTCGGAATCATACACCAAAGTCTCGCTGAAGCTGTGGAGAAGAAAAATTTTACTTAAATAATAAGACAAGTAGGGCAAGGTCTTTTGTTCGCATTAAGACAGCATTACCTCCAAGACATCGCAAATCTTGTGCTACCCTTTAGCCTTAAAGTTTTGCTGTGCAAGAAGAAGCAACACAAAGTCTAGTTTAAATATTGATTGAGGACAATCAAAAAGCTAAGTTTGGGGGAGTTGATAACACCAAATTTTGTGACGTTTTTGCCCTTTATTCTGTTATCAAAACTACCCTTTTCTGCCATTTTCCTCTATTTTATTAGCATTTTCGCAAATAATTGGCCAAGCAACGCTCTTATTCCAATTTTTCCTATCTTCTAGAGAGTTTTCCTCATTTTTGTGCAATAAGGCCGATTCCGGCCCACGATAAGTCGAAGCCCGTCTTGACCTTCCTGACGCCTGATACAACCCAGCCCGACAGGGGCTGGGCGACACGAGAGTGATCGGCGGAGAAGGGCGCTGCGCAAGAAGGACGTGTCGGCCGACATACCGTCTACCCGACAGGGAGCCAAAGCCGCATCGACGACCAAACTCGTCGGGCGTCACAGCCACCCACCGGCAGGCGTGCTGCCAGCCACGAGACCGATAGCCAGCACCGAGACATACCTGTATCGGCCGTCCACATCCATCGACCGGCGTATAAGGGAGCTACGTGGCGTTTCCAGCACCATAACTCCTTCAACCGCCGGTATAAATAGCAGCTACAGGAAGCCTAAAAGGAGGTCGGAAAGGTTGGATAGGTCGGGACGACTGGCCAGTTCACAGTTCGGACAGTGGGGGACTTGAGCTATCTGCGAGAGAAGTGCGAGAGCAACCGTATCGTGCCCCAGTGCTCGTACCGGGCGACACTAGGTGAGCTCTTCCTCATCCCGAGAGGGAGGGGATCGGTTCACCTAGGACTGTACCGGACGACACTGAGGGCCGATATCGTCCGACGTAGATATGCGACACGAGTGCCTGACAACAATGCCCGACAGTAGTATAAGTAAATCCGTGCCTGACATGATACCGAACCCGATACGCTCCGCCCGTCAGTCGTGCCGCCTGAGAGGGTGTGCCGCCCGACATGAGCGTATCGGCCAGGGTCTTCGAACGATACAGTCGTCTATCAGGCGTGCCGTTCGAGAGTTCGTGCCGCCCGACACGGCTGTACCGGGATAGGTCCCTGGACGGTATCGGGCTGGGAGTAGTAGTAGTCTGTCGCCCTTCTACATCAAGAAGGCGACATCTATCTTTAATTCTGTTATTTAAATTCTTAGCTTATGCACTGTATTAAGACCCTTATTGCTGATGGAAATAGAAATGCTTAATTGCTATTTGTTTAATGCTTAGTGCCTTATGATTGGGTAACTGCTGTGTTGGATATCTGGACTCTAGCTTGCATGTTTTGGATCACGTTTCGCTTAGCTACCGAATCGTCTTTCCCGTCGCAACTACTTCGAGAGTTGGGTTGTGGCTCTAGTGTTCGGTCCGGTTCTGGAGTACGAGAGTGCCCGGAACGGAGTTGTTTTAGTATCATTCCACTCTAACTTGAGTCCAGCAACCTCGAGAGGGGTGTTGAAGCTTGGTTAGAGGCACCCTCTCTGAGAGGAGGGGTGCAGGGTGTTACTGCTACTGTTTGTCTTTCTAAAGTCTTATCCCTTGCATTACGCCTTAAACTGCAGTTTATCTTTCTATTTTCTGTTGCATGAAAATTCCTAAAAACTGCTTAATGACAAAATCTTAATCTTTCTTGTAACTCCAGTTGGAGATAGTTTTCTTTGATTTAATCGTGACATCTTGTTGTTCCCTTCGGGGAACTTTAATATCTCTTTATTTCCACCAGAGTGTAGAGTGTCGATTCAGAGTCATCAACACAACCCACCTTGTCCCTGTGTTCGACCCTGTATGACTACTTCGACCCCGTAAACAAAGTTGCGGGGGCCTAGAAGGATTCGGGTTATAAATGCGAAGGCTCGACTACCTCAAATACGCCACCAATTTTACGACGCGCGATTTAGGCCGGTCAGTGAGCTACTGGCTTAGTGAATAGAATTTCACCCAACCATCACAGATAACTCATATCATGTTTATTATTTAGAAATTAAACTACAAGAAATACTATACTGAACAGAGTTAGAACAATAAGATTTAAATAAGGAAATATCAACATTTCATCTAGTAACATCTGCTGCAATGCTATAGATACAATCAATAATAGAGGATATCAACATTCCATTTAACGAACAATTGATACAAATCTAATCTCAAATCTTTCTTAATTCTTTAATTCATTAGAAACTCTGTGAACCTATATGAATATATTTTAGCTTATGCCATGATCATATGTAGTGTACTCTATATATGAAGACTCGTAGTGAACTATGATCTCACCGTACAAGACTTAGCTTAAAACTCAGGAAGCTAAGCCTGAAACTGAGTCTGGGTCTTCCTGGCTCAAACCGTCACGTCTAACTAAGGCAGCTAAATAGTTGGGCTTTAACTGGACCTCTCCTCTAGGCTGAGTACACAGGCAGAGGGTTTGAGACACTCTATGGGCCTCAACTTGGTACGCTCTGTGGGTACCTCTAGGTTACCACCGAGACTTCCGGTTCATGTTGGGTAACCTACTTTTTCTTAGGAGACTTCCTCAAGGACTTCATCTCCCCGCACGCTCTGTGGGAGCATTCCGATCCCCGTATACTGGTCACTGCCAGGGTAGATCGTTTCCTCCCTATAGTACAGACATCCGTAGGGAATCTACGGTGTCAGGGCACCTATGTGTATTATATTATTAAAATTGGAAAATTCTCACTATATGGTATCTCTTTCTCATTTATACTTGACTTTGGTATCTCTACGATATCTCTTCAATTTAATCAAAGCTTATAACGTAACATGAATATCATTCTAAATTGGACAAGCTGTATACTCAAGTACCGCATATACCAAGAGATTCAACATATAAAGCATGCAGGAAGATTTCAAGTTCTTGCATAAGCCAAATTCATATCCCCATGAAATTTACTGAGAAATCAACATTATTATGCATGCAGGCGGACTAAAATTCTTAAGTAAATAGAAATCATATCAACTTGGCACATATACACTGAAATCATACTAATAATCATCGTAACATGCTAACAAGAGTTATTTACTCAATATATATGAAATTTTCGGTAGCACTTGTAAATTGTCTAAAATCCCTCGATAATTGTGCACATCAATATAAATTATGGGTTGAGCATCACATAACTCAATTAAAGATTAATTTACTTGTCATGGCAAGATTCAACATATAAACATACACAGTAACCCAAATCTTGAAATATGCATCACATAACTTAATTAAGTTTATAATTACTCATCATGTCACAAATTATTAATATTAATTAAAATTTCAAATGATTTCTTGAGTTAAGAATCTCATCACTCAAATAAGAGTTAAATCATTATCATGGTATGAATTATTATTAATAATCAGGAATTCCTAATAATATCTTCGAGAAGCGTGTCAATTTGAATAAATATTAAATCATTCACATTAAATATGACCTAGAGTGTGCATCTAGGTTTTCTTTGAATATTTTTCACATCATTGTCATTTCTTTGTAATCGTGCATCATTTAATTTATTAAAATCGTACAGTCTGGGTTTATACCCAGGCTTTCTAGTTTCTGGTTGTGCACTACTGTTTTCGACATTTAATTGAGTAAATTAGGTTTCGATCAATCATGAAATTTTTCTAAATCGCATCGCACATATCAGTCAACTAATAGACATCGAGCAAGTGTTAATAATTAAAATGTGAAATTTAATAATCGAGCGGGGCCAACTCTGCTCGACACCTGATTAAACACTGACATCTGCGTTTAAAACTGATTTAAACTGAAACATTCATTTATTCAAGTCAATTCGTGCGATTGGGAGTGAAATTCTACGCAGTGCGATTCAAAACATCCAAATTCTACTGGGAACATATGTCAAGAGGTCATCTTCAACCTCCGGACACACTTGGTTTCAAACGTGCACATCACACAGTCACATGTTTTGAGCGTAGCTCGATGTTGCTTTGAACTTGGACCTCAAGGACGGGTTCTAAGCTTCGTTCCTCAATGCTTCCTCGCACCCAAGGTGGCTAATCGGCCAAAAACACAGCAGCTGCTGCTTGGACAAGGTGGGGCGCCGCCCAATAGATTTGGGGCACAGCAAGTGAAGCTAGGGTGAAGAGGAGGTCAGTGGCGTCGTCGTGGATGCTTGAGGGTGCTGCGGATCCGTACCTATCCTTCCTTTAGCTGCTGGCCACGTGCTGCTACCACTACTAGCTGGAGCGCCGAGCAGCAGGTAGAGGTGCAGGTCGGGCGCGGCAGGGGCGCCGCTTGGGCGGAAGAAATAGAAGGAAAGAAGAAGGAGAGGAAGGAAGATGAGGTAGGGGCGTTGCTGATCGAAGCTTTGGGAGCCTAAATTGGCCGCTCCTTCAACCCGTAGCAAGCTGGTCAGGCGCAGCAATGGGGCACCGTTCTTTGGAAGCGTCAGTCAGTTTGGGGAAGAAGGGGATAAGGAATAAGGAAGGAAAGGGGAAATATAAGCCAAATACTGAGAAAATTGCATCTTAAGTCCAAGATTCTTGAAACTGCCGGAACTCTCGCCTCGAGTGTCTGATTGAGGTGATTCTTTTTGTAAAATTTCAAGTGTGAAATTCTCTACAACCTCAAGGAAAGAAATGATGCTAATAAGACTGTAACATTGGATCAAAGCACCAATTGCATCTTGTGTACTTAATTCAACTTAATTAACTTAACTAACTTATTAATGTTGTGATTATCATACTTACTAGTTATGTTTAGTGTGGGTCATAAAAATCCCCCTCCCTTATAAGAATTTCATCTTGAAATTCCTAAAAGAGAAAAGAAAACTTGTTACGCATCTCAGACTCAAGCTCCCACTTGGCTTCCTCTAGGTCATGGTTCCTCCATAAAACCTTCACTAATAGTATCTCGCGATTCTTGAGCTTCTTGATCCTCCGATCAATTATCTGTATTGGTCCCTCAACATAGGACACATCTGGTCTAAGCTGGGCAGTTTTGGGTCCATTATCTTCTATGTACTAGGGTAACACTTCTTTAACATCGATACATGGAACACGTCATGTAGATTGGCCAACTCGGATGACAAATCCAACTTATAGGCTACAGGTCCAATCCTCTCAACGATAGGATATGGGCTCATAAACCTAGGAGTCAGTTTGCCTCTCTTACCAAACCTCAACACCCCTTTCCATGGTGAAACCTTCAGATACACTTCATCACCAACCTAAAACTCAAGAGGTCGACGCCTCTTCTCGGCATAACTCTTCTATCTATCATGTGCAGCTTTCAACTGTTCTCTGATCACTGCAATCTTCTCGGTAGTCAAATCCACTATCTCTGGTCTAAGAATTTGCTTTTCACCCACCTCATACCAACATATGGGTGATCTATACTTTTTGCCATACAAAGCTTCATACGGTGCCATACCGAGACTGGAATGGTGACTGTTGTTGTATGCAAACTCTATAAAGATCAAGTGTTCTTTCCAACTTCTATTGAAATGCAAGACACATACTCTCAGCATGTCCTTAAGAGTTTGAATGGTCCTCTCAGACTAACCATCCGTCTGTGGGCGAAAAGTTGTACTGAACCTCAACTTTGTGCCCAAAGCACGATGCAACTGATTCCAAAACCTGGACGTGAACTTAGGATCCCTATCTGATACAATTGAAACCGGAATAGGTGGATCAGGTATCCAAAACCTATGGTGAGTTAATTATATAGTTGTATAATCAATTAAGCCTTAGACCAATGATTTCTAGGGTAACTTGATGCAATGGTCGGGCCTATACTGTAATTGATGGTTTTAATATATGAACTTGACCCAATGGTCAAGATATAATGTTTATTCCTCCAATAAAGTGGAATGATGGCTAATATAATATGTTGGTCCTAATAATATAATTTATATGGTTTCCTTTATATGATCAACTTAAAGAGCTTACTTGTTGACAATGGATGGCTTGTTTTAAATGAACAGTCGATTGTGGGTTTTACCCCACTCTCAGTGGAACTTTTTGTATTGTTAATCAAGGGATGTCTACGGTTAGATGGTGAATCTTTATAGAGAACAAATCAAGGACTTCATAGGTGGTTTATCCAAGGTGTTTACTTATGTAAACAACCAATGGTCTTACCTTTTAAACATCTAATGGTTCTGGTTGACATTGTGGTATGGTGATATAGGTTGAATGATGATGGAAAAAATGGAGGGTTACCCTTAATACGATAGTCTTACCTATTCACTCATATGAATAGAAGGGATCATAATCATATTATGTTGATGTGTAACCCTAGTGAGGTATATCTTGTTATACCTAGCGTTAATATAACTAAATGATGGTAATTGGGTATGAATAGTCCTTGAATGACTAATACAATCATGAAGTACTATGTTAATGTTGTTGAAACCCTAATATGCTATAACCCAGTGGTTACAACTTGATTTATGTGATAGTTCATACTTGAGAATATTTTCTGTGAGACAGAAATTGGGCCCGTTTTAATCGTCGGTTTGGTTGTAATAACCGACGCCAATGTATTTTCGTGTGTTGTACCCGCGACAATTTTCACCCCTATTTGGCGTTGATTCCCTACGGAAACCGACGACTATGGTCAAAATTCGAGAACATTTTGTTTTTGTCGGCATATGAGAATAGTTGTCGGTTTTGGTATACAAACTGACGACTATAATTGAGTATAAGTGTCAGTTTTTTATTTATAACTGACACCTTTTGTTATAAGCGTCATTTTTTTAATTAACTGACGCCTATTGGTAAATTTATAGCACCCGCGCGAAGCAAACTCTTCCCCTTCCTCTATTTCATTGATATTGAGAATAGGTTTGGCGATCCTGCGATTCCGCTGCCACGCTCTCCCTGCTCGCCACCGCCACCCTCTCCCTACTCGCCGCCGCCGGCGCTCCCTGCCCTGTGTGCTAACCGGCTCCCTGCCCTCCGCCGCCCGAACACCTGCTGCTGCCCTCTGCCTCCCAAGGACGTGCGCCTACCTGCTCCAGCTGTGGGACGCGCGCCTAGCTGCTCCAACTGCCAACTCGCTGCTCGATTCTCGCTGCCGCTACTGCTCCTCACACCGCCACTGCTCTTCTCCATGCTGCTAGATGCTCCACAGGTAGCCCTCTTCTTCTTCCTCCATGCCCCTCTTCTTCTTCCTTCTCCCTCATTATCACAGGTAGGCCGCTACCCTTCTTCTTCCTCCACCTCTTCTTCTTTCTATCCCTCTCCTTACCAAATGGATTAAAGTAAGGCCATGACCGTGTGGGCTGGTCACAGCCGTGGCTGTGTTGGCTGACCACGGCTGTACTGGCCAGCACGGTCATGGTAGGCCAACACAACCACGACCGTGGCCAGCCCACACGGTCGTGACCTTGCTTTTATCCATTTGGTAAGGAGGGAGCAAGAAGAAAAAGATACATTTGCAATTGAATACTAATGCTTGACCTAATTATGTAAATTTTGATGCATGTTGAATCAAAATATTAAAACCCTAATACACATTTCACCATAATCTTGAATTAACTATATTGTTGAAATCTTGTGATCAATCTATGTAAGATATTAAAACCCTAATGTTAAATCTCTAATTTTGTAGTGATGTGTCACCCTAACATCTACATGAATCCCTATTGTATGATGTAGATTGATGATAATGCATGAGCTAGTTTGAAATTTTGAAATCAATTATGAATCTCTCCATCCCTAGGTAATACTAATTTATGTGTAATCTTAATCTTGATGATGAACATGCATGGACACTCGAAATGTTGAAATCAATGTTATAGAATGACAGCACATGTATGGAATGTGATGGTGATGCTTCACCTTATGCATCTATAATCCAATGGGGATGTCGTGAGTTAGGGTTTGGGTATAAGTGCTGATTACACTACTATAGAAATGGCTTATAAAGTCACATTTACAGGCGTCGGTTTTTTGTCAAAACCTATGCCTAAACCCTAAAACATCGGTTAAGTACACAAACTGACATATATATATTTTAGGAGTGACCAGACACGGGTACCACTTTTTATTTAGTGTCAGTTCCTAAATAAGCAACTGACGCCTAAAAACACCCGCAAAATCCAATATTTTCAATGAAAAAAATTACCTCCAAAATCTAACATATGACGTCAGTGTTAATTAAACAACTGACGACTTAGTCTATCCACAATCATCCATATACAGTCACAACCTCTAGGTGTCTTGGGTAACCCTACCACAAAATCCATTGTGATATGTTCCCACTTCCACTTAGGTATAGGAAGAGATTGCAAGGTACCTACAGGTTTCTGGTGCTCAGCCTTAACCTACTGACACACGCTACACCTAGCCACATACTCATCTACATCCCTCTTCATACCAGGCCACCAATACAACTCCTTGAGATTCCTATACATCTTAGTGTTGCCTGGATGCATAGCGTACATCAATGCATGTGCTTCCTCAAGAATCTACTCTTTTAAATCACTGTCTCGAGGTACACGCAACCTATCATGCTGATATAACACACCATCATCTGAAAACCTGAACTCTAGTATTTTCCCCCTGTCGTGTCATGCATGATCTACTGTAACTCACTGTCATTATGCTGAAGTTCTTTAATCTGATCATAAAAAGTAGGCTTGACTCGCATCTGTGCAATCAAACCACTCTGTGTTGTCACCCCTAAGTCTAAGTCTAACTTCCGCATCTCTACGAGCACGTCTCTCTTGTGACATGCCATAGAGAATACATCTGTTGTTGAACTTGACTTCCGGCTGAGGGTATCATCCACCACATTCACCTTTCTAGGGTGATAATCTATCGTCACATCATAATCCTTGATCAATTCTAACCATCTCCACTGTCTAAGATTTAGATCCTTCTAGGTAAAGATATATTTCAAACTCTTATGATCCGTAAACACCTGACACATCTCACCATCAAGATAGTGACGCCATGTCTTAAGAGCATGAACTACAACAGCTAACTCCAAATCATGTGTCGGATAATACTCCTCATTCTATGCTACTTACTACTTATTACTTGTCCTTCTCATTTTGATCGTATAGAATAAACATCCCTAAAATTGAAACACACAAGGTAAGAATAGATTATTCCTCATTCTTGTTATTACTATAAGAATTTATTTCGTAACACACTTCACTTATATTATATTTCTCCTTTTGTTCAAAACACACTTGTTACATTTCAAATTTATTTCATATTATTTATCTATCTTTCATATTAGATACCTTTAAACCCTGGATTTTATTAGTGCTAGCTTACCTTTCATAGTGCAAATCTCATGATTTTGTTTTATAGAGATGCTAGTATTCAAGGTCAAATCACTAGTGACATCCCTTGAACTACTTCAACTCTAAACATTCTAGGGTTTGGTCCTTATCAGTAACATAGTGTTATTGTGATGTGACTTTGCTCCCTTAGTTTTAAATTCAAACTTTGGATCTCATAAGTTTTACTAAAGTCTTCCTTATCTTATCACTGGAATTTCCTTTCTCTTACTTGGACATTCAGATAAATTACATTCTCAATTCACCTTTCTAGGGTTTCATAATCATATTGTGTGTCATTATTTCATTCACTTAGACGTCTCTACCATGGTAGTTATCCATCATATATGATTCATTTTCTTATCACCTCATTCCACATTTCTATCTTTAAGGAAGATATGAAAGAGAAGATGATTCTGAAACTTAGAATTCTTATCTTCAAACATGCCCTTATTACATTTCTCGTATGTAGGTTTAATTATATATCAACAAGGATACTTGACTAGTTAGCACTTGCTTGAGTGTTGCAATCTCTTTCTTTTATAATCTATATTACCCCCTCAAGCTTCAAACCCTTCCCTATATTTCCATAATCCTCTTACCATATCCTACTCTTTCTATCATGTTGCTTATTCATGTGTATGTTCGTGTATACCATGTTGCATATATATATATGTGTATGTATGTATATATATATATATATATATATATATATATATATATATATATATATATATATATATATCCTTCTACTAATGTGAAGTTGAAATTCTAAACCAATATTATCTCTACTAGTTTCACCTTATGTTTAATACATTACATATCCTTTATTTTAAATCAAATGGTTCATGCATGGGTCAAACTTAGTTTTTTTACTTTAACTCTTCTGAAGGCTCTTTATTTCTATGTACTTATTGTATACTTAACTCTTTTCTTATATTTTCCCTTTGCTTTGAAGTACATAAAAGTATTTTACTCTATTACATGATCCATTCCATGGTTGGTTCTTACTATCTTATCTCTTACATACTTTTCTCATATCTTTTCCATATTCTCATATTTAGAGTTCATATAATACTAATCATTAAATTCAATCTGAACCTTATATCGTGTTCTTTTATTTCCTATTAAGGATTGCTCATATGAGGCCCCAACGTTGGGTCTCCGATATCAATTCCAACTAATTCTTAGTTGTTCTAATCTTTCCCTTATATCTCAACATCTTAGTGTATGTACATTCTCACTATGATGTGGGTCTAAATTATCCAGAGTCTACTTGATACAAAGAATATAAATAATAAATAAATCACGTCGTGACACTCTGACCAGCCTAAATCGCACGTCCAAAAGGAGTGGATTAAAGTAGTCAAACTTTTAAAGAGATAACCCGACTCTTAGGCCCCCGCAACAATGAACGGGGTCTGATGTAGCTATTGGGGTCGAACACAGGGACAAGGTTAGTCATGCTAAGAACGCAGAATCAACACTCCTATACTCCAGTCAAAAGAGATAGCAAGATTTTCCCTAAGGAACGGTAGCATAAATATAAGAATAGTAAAACAAAAAGGTAGCAAAAGAAACAACGTGAGGACGATTATAAGAGGGAAACTTGGGTTGGGGTTCACCAACCAAAAGCGCCTCACCAACATGCAAAACCATCCCTCTCTCTCTCTCACTTTCGTATCAAGATTACAAGCAACCAAGAACACGTCTATTCCACTCTCTCTCGAGATGAGGATATATCCGGCCCAAAAGAAGCCTCTCTCTCGAGATGACATCTTATAAACCTTTGTATCAAAACATATGGTTTAAAGCTTTAGTATTCCAACACTATCGTGCATTCATACCACTCCATGATACAAGATAAAAGCGATATTACTCTCTCAATATATCAACAATCCAACATCACAAGATGGTAGTTAATCATACAAGTGAAACATTAAAATAGGTGCATGGAGATAATCTGGATAAGAATATGTATATTCAAAAGAAAGAGACGATATACATGTTGGGAGGGCCTTGGTGGCCACCCCCAACCCAATTTAAGGCATTTAGCCGCTCATGCTTGCAAACAACAGTGATGACGCTAGCTAAAGTAGATCTGATCCATGGAATACAACGAAGAATGGAAGTTAGTACAGCGTGAGGAAGGAATAGATCTAGAGGGGAAGGAACGTGATACTACACACTACTCCTTCAGATCTGGATCTACCCCGTGGAGTTCGTCTTATCTCTCGAAGAAGGTGGTGCGATAGTTGGTGGGCATGAATGAGCATCTTCTCTCTCCTCAGCTTTTGCTCCGGAGATGGATGACCGCTGATGAGTCAGCAATGCAACAACGTTTCAAGGTATCAGGATCCGATCTCTATGATCTCCCCCCTTTGACAAGATAGGTGGGGGTGCTATTTATAGGCACCTTCCACCGACTTAAGATCACGGTCGCGGTCTTTCTAAATAGCCACGGTCGCGATCTTTCTTGGTCGCAGTCTTTTGAGTGCCTGCGATTGGGATCCTTGGAGAGATCACGGTCGCGGTATTTATTATTACCGTGGTCGTGGCTTTGGAGAGACCGCGGTCATGACTTGGAGAGACCACGATCGCGGTCTTTTGGCACTACCACAGTCGCGGTCTCAAAGGACGCGGCCTAAGCCATGTTGATTCTTGAAATCATTAAACAAGGTTTTAGTCTAAAAGAAAAAGAAATTATATGAAAAACTAACTAAAGTCATGCTAAAAGTGGTGTAAAATATATACAAAAAGTACGTAAAGTACTGTGTTATCAACTCCCCCAAACTTAAAATCAAGCATGTCCTCAGGCTAAGTGCAGGTTCAAGAACTCTAGGAGAGAACGAACAAGTTTAAAGGATAACACAGAAGCATGACAGAAATATCCCATCCTTGCACCAAGACAGCTGTAGAGCGTATTCAAACCCTTAAATCCCAATCTTCCCCCCTAAACTCGGCGTTGCGCAACCTCATCATGTCATAACCTTCTATTGTAAAAGGTTTCTCCTTCTCAACTCATCACCCTAACTTTAGCTGATCATCCATACTAATACCACATTCTTTCGAAAGGTAGCTTTCACTCCTATCCTTTATTTCCAGTTGGCCCTATGTTAATGTGTATGGGTAGGCTTGAAGCTTTTTAGGTATTTCCTCTTTCCTCCTGAACTCCTCACCCACAACTGTCATAAGAACAGTGATGCCCATTTTGGGTTTCTGACTTTAAGTCAGGTGGTATGTAAGGTTCCATTCAGGATCGGAGGTGTGTAATTTTTGGCTTCAAGTTTCTACTTACGGGCACGACATATCTGTATTCATGAGTGCAGCAATATACCGGTCGGGCAGCAACCTTAGGCATCTTTTAGGGCACAACTCTCATAAATTTTTTTCTTTATTTGCTGTTTTGGCTTTTTAACTCTCCTTTCAGGCTTGGGTTTTGAGGATTTGGTTGATTTTCTGGGCGGCCAAGCCTCTTTTTGGATACTTTAGGGCAGCTTTTTCCTATCTACAGAGACGAGGATTTTCTGGATGAGAGCGTCTGGTAGGATGGTTGTTTGGGAGTACGACTAAGGTTCTCTTAATTAGCAGGATTTTCATGAGTTAAGGTTGTTACATTTACAGCGTCTTACTGCAAGAATGGGATATAGCAGTCATGCTATGCATTCATGTGTAAGTTGTTATTCTTCTCACAGAGTGTTAGAACAATGCATGTGGAAAATTTAGCGAGGGAAAGCGAGCTTCTAAAAGGTGGGTTGCAACAAAATTTCAAAATTTTAGACTTTATAGAGATGCAGTTATAGTGATAGAGGAAAGTAAATTAAAGATGCGGTAAAAGTAAGAGGAAGGTGTAAGTAACTTTGTGGCCCATTTATTACTCCTCCCCCAAACTTATCATGCACCCCGTCTCGGGGTGTTAAAATTTGAGTAAGAAGTAAATAAACATGCCTTCTTTATTTGATTATTTGGTGGGGAAGGCTCACTGGGACTCCAGGAGCATGCTGGCGTAGATACCCCTCAGCGTGTGATATTGATCGTACTGCATGTTTTCTACCTTCTAGCTTCCAGCGGCGATGGCAACCATCCATGATAGGTAGAAGAACTCGTAGTCATTTGATAGGGGTATCTGTTGAGGGCTACGATGGTAGTATTGAGTTTTCTTGAAATCCTTGCCTTTCGTGATGACGTACCCTCTGCAATGTTGCTTTATCATATCGATGATGGCTTCAACGTATGTATTCACCTTTTCTTCTATAGGGGACCTTGTTGTTGTCATGTTTTTCTTTTTCTTTAGTGAGAAAGCTGCATAGGAACTATTATATAGAATTCCAACTTTCTTCAGAAGGTCGACATGCAGCAAAGTCCAGTGATTATCATGAAGAATAGGCAGGAAGATATGCTCAGGCATGGACGCTTGGAGTCGTTGTTGCATCCGCTCTATTTCTCCCGACCTCTTGTCCTTGAGGATGTCATCTACTAGTAGGAAATATGCCATATGCGAGTTTGGCATTGAATCCCCTAACAACACCTGGTAGGCCGACATCATGCTCATAGAGAGGTACCCTCCTGTTTTCAATGTTTCCCGGAGGTCGTCGTTGAGCACGCAGATGCCATCTCATTTGAAGATGACATCTCCCGATGAGTTGTCTTCCTTCAGAGAACTCATAATATTTGTGAGTTCTTCCATGGACAGACTGAAGTAGCTCCATCTCTTGAAGTTATCGAAGTTGGGCACTATGTCTCCTGCCGGGCCTTCTAGTCCCTCATTCCCCAAGTCTTCTTCCACCTCTATTTCTATGGGTTGTTCTTCAGTAGAAGGGATTTCGGGTGTGTATGATGCTAAAGGTTGATTTTCTTCTTCTACTGGTTTCCCAGCCTCTTCAGCCTTTGCAACCCAACCTTCCTTCCAAGTTGTAGCCCTTGCTGGTTCTGTTGGGTCGACCCACATAGTTTTGAGTTGTTCTCTCCAAGGTGTCTTATCTGTGAGAGGGATGTCTGCGTGGAGTCTGCGGGGTACGACATCTGCTGACATCGGCGGATCCTTGAAGAATTGGTAATCGTAGATAACTTCAATTACGTACACGCCCCACAATCCATGTAGGTCTTCCGTTTGCATATCTTCCAGGGGAATGCCCTTATTGATGGCTTCCATCATACGTAAGACGATGAAGGCACAATCCCCTGAACCATCTCCTTCCTGGGGAATGTTCTTGTTACTTGAGAATAGGTTCCAGGACCCTTTGCATCTTGGACTTGCCTCCTTGATAGCCCGTTGTAGGCGTATTGGTATTTTCAAGGCGTCCCTAGCATCCTTCCTTTTGTAGATGAGAGAGGTTCTGTCCATCTCTGGTGCACAGTAGTTGAGCACCGTCGTCTTTCGTTTCGTAAGGTCGATGACGATTAGGCCCTAGTGCCTTACAGTTCGGATGGGCAGGACCATTGTTCTTGTTTCTTTTCTTCTTACTGCCGCCTGAAGCTCCAACACCTCTGTCGCCATATATTCTGTTTTGTATAATAAGTTGGCTAGATGTGTGGTGCCGTTGAAGACTGGCTGCGGCTTATCTGGGTGGAGGAACTCTTTCGGGAGGGTGGCACAAAGTACCTTGAACATTCTTTTGTATACTTGCACCGTTTTCAGAAAAACCCTCTTGAAGTCCTCCCTTGTCAGACGTCTACCCTTGTTGATATATAGTGTGTCTGATTCGGGTAGATCATCATTGAGGACGTCTGCAAAGACATGAATATCTCTGCAAGAGATGCGCGATACGACTTTCATGTCCATGTCCTTCATTTTACATGGCAGAGGGGGAGCTGTTGTAGGTAGTATTATCCTTTCCTCAGCTTGCCTTTCCCTGGCGGGCTCTTTTGTGAAGAAGGTTGTTAGCCCGCCCTCCTCATCTTCTGATGTCGCCCCCTGCGTCGTCAGCACTGAGACTTCCCTGATAGTGGGCATATCCTCAGCTGCTTTTTCAGCACCCTTTTGCAGAGGTTGTGCTACGGCCTTGGACCCAGCTTCCTCGGAGGAAGCTTCTGCGGTGACGTCTTTTGTATGACTTTCTTCTGACGTTTTCCCTAGCTTGGTCTCGGCCATCATCTTCAGCGTTGCCTCCATCTTCCCATCGTACATGTAGTCATTGTGCTCTTCATGTGATGGGAATAGGAGGAAGTCAGATGAGTCTTCCATCCCATCTCCTAGCTCGGCTATCAGCCTATCGATCTCTACTGCGTCGGCCGAGCTAAGTCCTACGACCACCTCCTCCCGATGAGCCGCTGCTATCTGCCCTTCTAAGGTTGGAGTGAATGCAAAGAGGAGAGAGATGATGTGTCGCCTGGTGCTTATCTTCATCGGTGGTTTCCTCCATCACCTCTTCTGAGTCACAGTTGAGGTCAAACCCCCATGATTTTGCAGTATGTTCTCACTTTGGGGGCTTGACCTCCCCGCTGGTTGGCCGCCTTGTTGCTCAGCCATGGGGGATGGTCTTTGGCTTGAACTCCCATTCTTGGCTGCACTGGCTCCTACTCCCGCCCCCTGGCATTGTCATCATGGTTAGAGGGGGTGGCGTGGGAGCTTTCTGGGCTGGCAGGGTGTCTTGTCTTCTTTTTCTCCCGTCGGGCCTCAAATTCTTCACGTTCTTGCTCGAGTTTCCGGCGGTCTTCTTGTACGCCTTTCTCTTCTTCTTGTAGGGTAGCCATTGCATCTTCGTATTCTTTGCGCAATTACTAGTTGCCGGCGTGCATGACATGTCCTTCCTTTCGTAGGATCACCATCTCTTGCTGCATCTTCATCAACAATCCCATCATTGTCCATTGGTTGCTCAGGACTTCTTGCATGAACTCCGGGAGTGATGATATCCTTTCGTCTACCTCCTTTACCTGTGTTGTTAGCAAAGATAAACAAGTAGATATGTGTTCAGTTATTAAATCAGTTTGATGCATGTGTTCCCACATTGCATCAAACCTATTACCTAGGGCACCCCCAAATGAGGGTGCCTATTGTTGTTGTTGGTGCAGCTGTTGTCCCTGGTGTGTTGTTGATGCGCTTGACACGGCTGGCTGCCTAGGTGGCAGCGGTGGGGGCGTCTCCCTTGGTTGGCTTTTCTTCAGTTCCGCCTCTGGTATGGCTTGAGAGACTTGTATATTTGCCTCCGCCTCCAGTGTGCTGGTATCTTGAGGGGTTTCTTCTGCGGGTTGGCCCCTTTCTGGTTCCGGTTCCAGTACGGCTTGGGAGCCTTGTCCTTCTGGCTCCACCTCGGGGTGACTGGTGGTTGCTGGACCTCTTCGGCCCTTGTTATTTTTTCCGCTTCTCCTTTCGCTGTAGCAGTTTCCTCTTGCGGTTTTGGGGGAGCGGGGTCCGCAACTGATTCTCCCACCAGTCCTTCTTCGGCCCTCTCTTTCTCAGCTGGCTTGATGGTGGATTTTGATTTTTTTTTCTCCACTTCTAGTTTCTTCCTTGGCTCATGTGTTTTCTTCACTACTAGTTTTGGGACAGTGCTTTCTTCTATCATGTGTGTAGTTTCTTCCATCATGCTTGCATGCAGTGTCCCGGAGCTCATTTTCTCGACGTCGTCGAGAGTTGGCCGTAGTTTGTGAGCGTCATAGTACGCCATTTCTGGAAGGGGGAGCGGCTTCTTCACCCCTGGGTGTTTGAAATATGTTTTCTCCCTCTTCATGTCTAGAATCCCCATGCTGGCGAGGGACCTTATGTCGATACTTTGTTGTCCCTCCATTTTTTCATATTTTTGCAGTTCTCCTTCATCCACCAGGTAATCGGCGATTCTTGCCATCTGACTGCCCATATAGAAGGCGGACTTCCTTTTTACTTCACCGCCCACAACCGATGACAATCTTTTGATACGAATCTTTCCTATGTTGACTGGTCGCTTATTGATCATGGACCATATCAGGAAAAGATCCCATTTTCTGACCGTCTCGATTTCTGATCTTGCATCGATTGAGAAGGCGGTGATCTTTTGTATGATCTTCATGAAGTAGGAGGTGATTTTTGAGGACTTGGAGCCTTTCGCATTGTGCTTTCTCTCTCCAGTCAGCTCCTCCCACATTTTGTTGTTGTCATATGCAACAATCTCCCTTTCCCCTAGAGAAGTTGAGCAAGCTCTAGCTTCTTCTTCTGTTGCTGTGAAGATCCTGTTCAGGTCTGTCTCTGTTATTTTGTGTGTTTCGCCCCCTAGCCGTACTTTGAGCTGGGATTCCCCACCTCCTGTTGTTTGCGTCGAGGTGCTGGTGGTGTCCTTTGTTAGTGAGGACATAAATTCAAGAGTTAGCCTCCGGTATGAACTCACTTCGGGCGTGCAGATTGTTTGTAGGTTTGCACCCTCCAGGAACTTCACCGTCCTGTCATATAGCCCTATCTGCTTGAATTCCTCCACGTTGAAATAGCGTGTCAGAATGCACTCTTTATTCACAGACATCCAGTCATACTTTGACTGGTGGTCCACATCGTGGTGTTTGAATTATGGTTCCCCTTTAGGTGTAGAAGTTTCTCCTCTCGCTCCTTCGGCCCTTGCCTTCTTGCTCGGCTTGGTCTTTTGTAGTGTAGCTTTCCGCTTCTTTCTTTGCACTAGGCTTCGTGACTCCTCAGGTAGGTACTCTGAGGCTTCTATCTCCCCTGTCTGTTCAACTTCTTCCAGGGACTCCTCTTGAGGTGGCTCTCCTAGTATCCTATGATATTGTTGCAATCTCAGTTGTAGTTGTATCCTCTTTTGCGTAGGTATGGAGGTATTTTCCTCCAACACATTTGAGAGCTTACTGACTATCTCCTCCACTTCCTTCAAAGACGTAGCCTTCTTGTAAATGGGGTCACTTGATCACGGGGAAGACATTCTATAATTTAAAGTAGATAAGAATTAATAAAATATGCTTAAAGTAATTCATTTATATTAAGCATAATTATCATTAGGTTTTATATCAACATCGAGTCATAAGAAGTTTGATAGAGGACCTAATGTTCTCATTTATTTTCCAATGTTCTGCAAGAATCGCAGTCGCAGTTTTAATCGCGGTCGCGATTCTAATTGTGGTCGTGGTTCTAATCACAGTCACAATTCTAATCGCGGTCGTGGTTCTAACTAATTGTGATTCTTTCTAACTGCGGTCGCGGTTCTTTGGAGAAGATCGCGGTCACGAATAATTCCTAAAAAGAAAAATGCAGTCGCGATTAAAACTGTGGTCGTGGTTTTTTCCTTCAGAAAAGCCGAACTTAGTGATTTTTAGGGTTTATCATTGATTGCGGCGGTTTTAACGCTTTTCTTTGTCCCGTTATTCTTGTTTCTTAGGGTTTTAACACTTTTCCCTTTAGGGCAAAAAGGGCAAGGAGCCCAGAAGCAAGGCGTCGACGAGTCCAAAAACCATCATAACGGCGAGATGGCTCGCTGTAGTGGTAGAACAGCGGTGAAATAAGAAGATAACTTGGCCAAACTTATTGATGCAAAGAAAAGTCAAAGCGAGAGGGTTACCTGATCGATGGGAGAGTGTTCTACGGTAGCGACAATCGCGATCGTGAAGGTGATAGTCCCAATGGTGAGTATCTTGGCGTCGGGCGGCGGAATCGCGACAATGGTTCTCGACGGACAGACTGGAGAAGAATTAGGGTTGTGCAAAAGCAAAATGAGTCGTAAAGAGTCTTTCACAAGGCAGCTTAAAAGTATTTATAGGAGTTCAGATCACGATTTAAACCACCCGAGAAAAAAACATCACGGTCGCGGTGTTTGCCGAGGTCGCGATTAAAATCATGGTCATGGTGTTTGCCACGGTCGTGATTCTCCGAGGATAACCACGGTCGCGGTCTTTCCGACTAAGGGAAAAGATCGCGGTCACGATTCATCCAATAAGCACAAGAGAAGCCACGGTCGCGATACTAATTACGGTCACGATTAAGCAAAACTTAAACTTATTGATTACTTAAAACTAAACTTAATCTAATGAACGAAAGCAAATGCAAGAGGTAACAAAGATAAAGAGATGAGAGAGAAGAAATCTTGGGTTGCCTCCCAAGAAGCACTTTCTTTAAAGTCTCTTAGCCAGACTTTATGAGACTTCATTTCTCGGGCTGGGTAGCAGGGTGCAGCAACTCTTGATCTTTCTCTTTGTTGAGCTGGGTTGATTCATCCAGTTTAATTTCTGACCTTCTTACAAAGGCGTCGTCCTCATAAAATCTTTTCAACATGTGGCAATTGACTTTGAAAACCCTAGTCTTTTCTCCTTCAATCTCTATCATTCCTGATGGATAAATATTTACTATAGTGAAGGGACCTGACCACCTGGTTCTTAGCTTTCCAGGGAAAAGGTGAATGTTAGAGTTGAACAGGAGAACCTTGTCTCCTTCATGAATATCCTTACTTTTCAGTTGGTTGTCATGCCATACTTTGGTCCTTTGCTTGTAAATTCTTGCGTTCTCATACGCATGTAGTCTTAGTTCTTCTAACTCTTGCAGTTGTAGGTAGCGTCCCTGGCCAGCCTTTGCTATATCCATATTCAAAAACTTGATAGCCCAGAGTGCCTTGTGCTCGAGTTCCAATGGTAGGTGGCAGGACTTTCCATACACGAGTCGATAGGGTGTAGTTCCGATCAGGGTTTTGTAAGCAGTTATGTATGCCCAAAGGGCATCATCTAACTTCATTGCCCAATCTTTCCTTGTTCTGCTTACCGTCTTTTCCAGAATTTGTTTGATTTTCCTGTTGGACACTTCTACCTGTCCAGAGGTCTGAGGGTGGTAGGGTGTGGCAATCTTGTGCTTCACACAGTATTTCCTCAGTAGTGCCTCAAACTGCTTCTCTCCAAAGTGTGATCCGCCATCTCTTATCACAGTGCGAGACACTCCAAAACGTGGAAAAATGGTTTTCTCAAATAGCTTTATCACATACTTAGCGTCGTAGGTTTGGGTGGCCACAACCTCTACCCATTTAGAAACATAGTCCATAGCTACCAGTATATACTGATAACCTTTTGATGAGGGGAAAGGACCCATGTAGTCTATCCCCCAAACATCAAATATTTCAACCTCTACCCACTCAGCCATAGGCATTTCATTTCTTCTTCCTATACTTCCTGTCATCTGACATTCTTTCCAAGTTTTGGCATAGGCGGTAGCATCCTTAAACAGTGATGGATAGTAAAAGCCTAATTGTAGTACCTTAGCTGCTGCCCTTCCACCTCCCATATGTCCTCCATAGGCCGAGGAATGGCATTCCCTCAGAATGTCTGGCACCTCCTCCTCAGGGATACATCTTCTATACAAGTTATCTGAGCACCTTTTAAAGAGCAGAGGATCATCCCAATAATAATTCTTTACATCTGAAAAGAGTTTCTTATTTTGATTGTACGTTATTTCTGGAGGTAACTCCCCACAAGCAAGATAATTACAGATATCTGCGAACCATGGCAAATTCTGACCTTCCGCTTCTATCTTGAGCAGAGCCTGATCTGTATAGTTATCATTAATGGGTGGCTCCTTCTTGTTTTGACTATAATTCTTGACAAGTGATCGACGACCACGTTTTTGTTGGGTTTTGGAGGAGGCGGAGAAGCAGCGGAAACAAAAAAAAATTTCCCCAAACTCGGAACAAAAGGAATCGCATCAACATCTATATAATAGGAAAGATGGTTTGTGAATCATACCTTGTCCCGAGGCTTGCTCGGCGACAATACCACGCGCCTTGCGCGGTCTTCACCTCCGGTCTTGGACGGTGTCTGTGCAGCTCCTGGTCGCACCGGGACTGAAGACTCCTCCTCCTACCGGACTGTCGGATGACAGTTGTCCTCCTGAGCGGCAGTGTCCTCCCGCCTCTGAAGTAGTCCACACGGACCACCCGGAACTCCACTCTCCTTGTCCCACAAGGAAGTGGAAGGAGTCGCACCCTCCTGTTGACGTACTAGTCGCCAACACACTCTCCTGCTGTCAATTGCAACTGCAGTTGTCCTTCCCTTGCTGCACCTCCCTTTGCGGGAAGCACTTGCTCAGGCTCTCTCTCGGTTACCAAAACCAGAGAGAACGACAACTTTGCAGAGCAATCAACTTGCACTGAGTTGTATCTTGAGAAGCCCCCAATACCCCTATATATATAGGCGGGTCATGGGACAGGGTTCTCTGTGCCCGGCAATACGGGACTAATGCAGGAGTAGAAGGGTTCGGGATTTTCCACAAAAAGCAACCATCTCGCAACCTGAACCGATCGGTTCACAAGTGAACCGGTCGGTTGGGGACCTGAACCGATCGTTTGGGACCCTTGAACCGATCGGTTCACTCATGAACCGGTCGGTTGGGGTTCCAGGTTGGTTCCCGATTAACTTTCCTTGTTTCTTTCCCAATTGGTATCGAATACCAATATTATTCCCAATCGAATTGGGCAATTGAAACGAAAGGAAAATTCTCACCAATCCTACTTTCCCAAGTTGCTCGATTGCACCGGTTGAACCGATCGGTTCAACACTTGAACCGGTTGTTTCACTCTGTGCATGAGCCGATCGGTTCAACAATTGAGCCGACCGGTTCAGCAACCTCAGCCGACCGGTTCATCACATGAACCGATCGGTTGGGAATGCAGATTGTGCAGAATCAGTCAAATGCGATTTCAATCAATCTGATACTCCAATCAATGCGTCCAACACCTTGAACATTATGATATTGAGCTATCGATTAATTGAGTGTTTAATTGAACTACTAAACTCCTTTAGTAATCAATCTAAACATTGCTTGTAGACAAAACTCCTCTTCCAGGTTAAATCCTATGTGTGTGACCCTGCAGGTCCATTTCACGTTGGCAGTGAAAGTCCATAACACTTATGACTTCACAAGCAAAGAGCGGTGCCTAGTCACACATCATTGCTACCCAAGTGAAAGTAGAAAGTTGGAGAACAACTTTCATCCTACAATCCGTGAATGGTGTTACAGTGAATGTATAATTCCTTTGTCACTGATATCCAGAATGAACTCGAGGCATGGAACAATCATCCTGTCAATGTTCATTCATTTCCTTGATCTCAGAGTAGACCGAGTGAGATGTGTATGACATCAATATCACATATTGATTCACACGTGCATGCGCATGCCTTTCTCAATCCTACTCATCAAGTGGCCAAGGATATCAAACTCCCTTAGGAGGGACAAATCCCATATCTATCACTCACCCCTCAAAAGCCCCATGTGTCAAAGCCACCCAATCATCACCTTTATAACAACCCATGTTTCAGGACTGCGTTTGATGATGTCAAAGTGTACCCAACGACATGTGTTGAGTGCAGTGATTTCAGGTCTAAGAATCACACTCACCACCATCACTGTGAGAGTTGACTGTGACTACCAAGTCATGGTTCCATGTGTCACTCTCACGGTGGGTCTGTCTGGTACCTTGTTCTCTAACAAGTACCTATGTGCTTGGTTTGATATCACCATATCATGACTAATGAGATTCTGTCATCAACCAACACACAATCTAGTCTTTTAGTGTTATTGATGTCTATGGTTATTTCCACAATAACAACCGACTAGGGACCAAACAAGAAAGAATACTCTTAGCATACGTATGATCACATCGTTTAGGTCCTCAACCCAAAAGCATACGTCATTGAGTAAAACAATCTTTAGACATCTATCATGTTACACCATCATCTCAGAAACATTTTAAACATATAGATTGGAAATTGCCTTTATTATTATTCAAATCATTTACAAAGTATCCCATTACAATCATCATATGACTTGCTCTATGGGCATACATACCAACAGACTCCCACTTGCACTTAGAGCCAGTCACCAAGGAAATGCAATCCTTGTGACCTAGCATGACCATCATGCTTCTGTTGAGAAAGGGCCTTAGTCAGTGGATCAGCTATGTTGTCTTCAGTTGGTATTTTGCAAATCTTCACATCTCCTCGCTGTACGATTTCTCGTATGAGATGGAAGCGCCGCAGTATGTGCTTGGACCGCTGATGTGATCTGGGCTCCTTAGCTTGTGCAATAGCTCCATTGTTGTCACAATAAAGCTCAATTGCATCACAACTACTGGGAACTACACCAAGTTCAAAGATGAACTTCCTGATCCACACAGCCTCCATTGCTGCATGCGAAGCAGCAATATACTCGGCCTCTGTAGTAGAATCGGCAACTGTTTCTTGCTTGGAACTCTTCTAGCTCACAGCTCCATTATTAAGGCAAAACACAAATCCTGACTGCGATCTGTAATCATCTTTATCGGTTTGGAAGCTTGCATCGGTGTAACCCTTTACAACCAGCTCTTCCTCACCGCCGTATACAAGAAACTGATCCTTAGTCCTTCGCAAGTACTTGAGGATGTTCTTCACGGCTGTCCAGTGAGCATCCCCGGGATCTGACTGGTACCTGCTCGTCATGCTGAGAGCATACGAGACATCTGGGTGTGTGCACAACATAGCGTACATGATGGATCCTATGGCTGATGCATATGGGATCCCATTCATACGCTCCCTCTCTTCACAAGATTGGGGACATTGAGCTCTAGAGACGGTAACTCCATGTAGCATAGGGACGTTGCCTCTCTTTGAGTTCTCCATGCTGAACCGCTTCAGCACCTTGTCAATGTACGTGCTCTGACTTAGTCCGAGAAGCCTTCTAGATCTATCTCTATAGATCTTAATTCCTAGAATATAGGATGTTTCTCCTAAGTCCTTCATTGAGAAAGTTTTCCCAAGCCAAGTCTTTACCTTCTCTAAGGCTAAGACATCATTCCCCATCAAAAGTATGTCATCCACATACAATATGAGAAATGTGGTCGAGCTCCCACTAACCTTCTTGTACACACAAGGTTCATCTTCATTTTGAATAAAGCCAAACACTTTGACTTCTTCATCAAATCAAAGATTCCAACTCCGATATGCTTGCTTCAATCCATAGATTGACCTTTGCAGTTTACAGACATTATTGGCATTCTTTGGATCTACAAAACCTTCAGGCTGTGTCATGTACACATCCTCATGAATATTCCCGTTAAGGAATGCGGTTTTAACATCCATCTGCCAAATCTCATAGTCATAATAAGCTGCAATAGCAAGCATGATCCTGATGGACTTAATCATGGCAACTGGAGAAAAGGTTTCGTCATAGTCAACACCTTGAATTTGTCGAAAACCCTTTGCAACCAATCTACCTTTATAAGTTTGCACATTGCCATCTATGTCGGTCTTTTTCTTGAAGACCCACTTGCACCCTATGGGTTTTACCCCTTCGGGTGGTTCCACCAAAGTCCATACTTTGTTGGAGTACATGGATTCCATCTCGGATCTCATGGCTTCTAGCCATTTCTCAGAATCTTGTCCCTCCATAGCCTCTACGTAGGTAGTTGGATCATCATCTATGATCAACTCTCCATCTTCCTGAGTTACAAGGTATCCAAACATCTCAGGTTCAAGGCGAGTCCTACTAGATCTACGAGGTCCTTGTGTTACCTGAGGAGACTGAGATTCCACAACACCTTGTGAATCTACATTTTCCTCTGGTACATCTATCGGTTCAATGTTCTCTTGTTGGGCTTGAACCTCTTCAAGCTCTATATTCCTCCCACTGTTTCCTTTGGAAATAAATTCCTTCTCTAGGAACACAGCATCCCTGGCAACAAACACTTTGTTGTCGGTAGGGTGGTATAGATAGTATCCCTTGGTCTCCTTGGGATATCCAACAAAGTAACATTTATCAGATTTGGGTCCAAGCTTATCAGGAAACATTTTCTTGACGTAAGCCCCACAACCCCAAATCTTCATAAAAGACAAATTGGCACGCTTCCCAGTCCATATCTCATATGGTGTCTTTTGAACCGATTTAGATGGTACACGGTTAAGTGTAAACGCGGCGGTTTCAAGAGCATAACCCCAGAAAGAAATTGGAAGATCAGCAAAACTCATCATTGATCACACCATATCTAACAATGTGCGATTCCTTCTTTCAGACACACCATTATGCTGTGGTGTTCCAGGCGGAGTCCATTGTGATACAATACCACGGGCTCGCAGAAGGTCCTCAAACTCCTGGCTCAAGTATTCTCCACCTCGATCGGAACGAAGTGCCTTAATACTCTTGCCAAGCTGGTTCTGTACTTCATTCATGAAATCCTTGAACCTTTCAAGGGTTTCTGACTTATGTTTCATCAGGTACACATAGCCATACCTACTGAAGTCATCAGTAAAGGTGATGAAGTACTGATACCCACCTCTGGCATTAGTTCTAAAAGGCCCACATACATCAGTATGTATGAGTCCTAATAGATCACTAGCTCTCTCACCTTTACCTGAAAAGGGAGTCTTGGTCATCTTGCCCAACAAACAAGATTCACATGTCTCTATTGATTCATAATCAAAAGAGTCTAGATAACCATCTTTATGGAGTCTAGAAATGCGCTTCTCATTTATGTGCCCTAGACGACAATGCCAGAGATATGTTTTGTTTGAGTCGTTGAGTTTTTGCTTTTTGGTGTTTACGTTGTATACACTTGTCTCCAAGTCTATCAAGTATAGACCATAAGACATAGGGGCACTGCCATAAATGATCCCATCTTTAGAAATAAAACACTTTCCATTCTTAATAAGAAATTCAAATCCATCTTTGTCCAAACAAGAGACAGAGATAATATTCCTATTTATGGCAGGTACATAATAGCAGTTCTTCAACTCTATTATTAGCCCACTTGGTAGAGTTAACTCATAGGTTCCTACGGCACTGGCGGAAACTCTTGCCCCATTGGCAACACGTAGTTCAACCTCGCCTTTCCCCAAAGGCCTACTTCTCTTAAGATCCTTCACATTTGAACAAATGTGAGATCCGCATCCGGTATCAAGTACCCATGATGAAGAAGTAGTAAAGTTAATCTCTATCACGTATACACAAGAAGTAGAGATCTCTATCTCCGACTTCTTCTTCCATTGTTCCTTCCATCCTCTCCATGTAGAAGAAATTGGTTTGGCGAGAGAACACTTCTCTCCCTTACCTACTTTCCTCTTCACCAATGCATTAAGCGTACATAGAGTGGATTCTAAGGCTCCTGGTATATCTGGATTGTGCAGAACACTTCTCACAGTCCTCAACCAGTTATGGAATTTATTCTCAATTAATTTGCCCATTTTAAAAGATGATTCTTTTGCCATTCTACAAGATAAAATTTGCATTTGTCAAAACCCTTTTTGATTTGATTTGAATGAAATTTGACGATAGTTAATTAGGCCTTTAATTAATTACCGCTCCCACTATTTTGACTCAAATTGATAGCCCTCACCATCAATTTGGAAGATTGCAGTGTACAATCTTCTAGTGGGTCAAGATCCTAGAATCCTCTAAGCCATGGACCAGCTTTGGCTGTCACCCACAACTCAGATCTTCCGGGTAGGCAACTCTTGCCAATTGCATCATATGCAACTCTTGATGAATGAACATGCACAACACCTTGCCATGAACATTCCGTGCCTCTGGGCTTAGACGCTCTAAGAATCACCAGTTAAGTCTAACCCAAAAGCCGACACGGTAAACATGCACCCTGCTTTGGCAGAACCTACATGTCGACCCTTCACACTTCCACAAGATAGACGGCGCACCACGCTTTGGCGTAACCTACACTTGGTCGATCAAGTTTGCCATGTGTGTCGCTAATGGAAGGCGTATAAGACTTAATATTTAATGAGGGATTTGGTTTTTATATACATATACATATCCAATCACCACAATATATAGTATGTATCATATACATGCTATATCCCATAGAAAACATGCATGAACGATAAAAAGCAATGATTATGGCCATCCTATTTGTGATTCCTCGAGCCAAGAGGAATCACGGTCATCTAGGTCTACATCACATGCAACATGTACAAGATGAAATCTGTGCCTGCCTTTCTGGGTTTGATCAGCTCATCTCCATGATTGATCGGCTCGCCATCAGGTAGGTTGTTCGGGTGCCACCAGCCGATCGACTGGCGCCTCCAGCCGATCGGTTCACCGGTCATCGTGCATCTCCTCAGGTCACCACCCGATCATCTCGTTCCTTGAACCGGCCATCTGGATCACCAACCGATCGATTCACTCCTTGAACCGATCGTCTTCAGGTTGTCCGCCGTTCTTTGACATAACAGGAAATAAAATCTATCCTATTTTACAATTGAATTGTGAAACCCCGAGTTACATTCGGGGGGAGCAAAGGTAGGAAAAGAATTCTCTAATTATTTCGAGTTACATCAGGAATATGAGAAAGGGAATCGGTGCGCAGACCGAGATGCAAGCCACCACACAAACAACCATACACAGATATATGGGTTTATAGGCCATAATCATGCTACACATCCATCACAAAACTCGTTTAAGGGCGACGCGTATCGAGTGCATTAATATTACATATCATATATGTATATTAGGGAATGGTGGATTGGACATGTATAAAGCCGATATTATTCGCATCGCATGTAATAAAGGCGACAAACCAAAAACGATCATATCGATAATCCTAAAATATAGAGCGGTTAACCTGGCTCTGATACCACTGTTGGGTTTTGGAGGAGGCAGAGAAGCAGCGGAAACAAAAAAAATTCTCCCCAAACCCGGAACAAAAAAAATCGCATCAACATCTATATAATAGGAAAGATGGTTTGTGAATCATACCTTGTCCCGAGGCTTGCTCGGCGACAATACCACGCGCCTTGCGCGGTCTTCACCTCCGGTCTTGGACGGTGTCTGTGCAGCTCCTGGTCGCACTGGGACTGAAGACTCCTCCTACCGGACTGTCGGATGACAGTTGTCCTCCTGAGCGGCAGTGTCCTCCCTCCTCTGAAGTAGTCCACACGGACCACCCGGAACTCCACTCTCCTTGTCCCACAAGGAAGTGGAAGGAGTCGCACCCTCCTATTGACGTACTAGTCGCCAACACACTCTCCTGCTGTCAATTGCAACTGCAGTTATCCTTCCCTTGTTGCACCTCCCTTTGCGGGAAGCACTTGCTCGGGCTCTCTCTCAGTTACCAAAACCAGAGAGAACGACAACTTTGCAGAGCAATCAACTTGCACTGAGTTGTATCTTGAGAAGCCCCCAATACCCCTATATATATAGGCGGGTCATGGGATAGGGTTCTCTGTGCCCGGCAATACGGGACTAATGCAGGAGTAGAAGGGTTCGGGATTTTCCACAAAAAGCAACCATCTCGCAACCTGAACCGATCGGTTCACAAGTGAACCGGTCGGTTGGGGACCTGAACCGATTGGTTCACCAATGAACCGATCGTTTGGGACCCTTGAATCGATCGGTTCACTCATGAACCAGTCGGTTGGGGTTCCAGGTTGGTTCCCGGTTGACTTTCCTTGTTTATTTCCCAATTGGTATCGAATACCAATATTATTCCCAATCGAATTGGGCAATTGAAACGAAAGGAAAATTCTCACCAATCCTACTTTCCCAAGTTGCTCGATTGCACCATTTGAACCGATCGGTTCAACACTTGAACCGGTCGTTTCACTCTGTACATGAGCCGATCGGTTCAACAATTGAGCCGACCGGTTCAGCAACCTCAGCCGACCGGTTCATCACATGAACCGATCGGTTGGGAATGCAGATTGTGCAGAATCAGTCAAATGTGATTTCAATCAATCCGATACTCCAATCAATGCGTCCAACACCTTGAACATTATGATATTGAGCTATCGATTAATTGAGTGTTTAATTGAACTACTAAACTCCTTTAGTAATCAATCTAAACATTGCTTGTAGACAAAACTCCTCTTCCAGGTTAAATCCTGTGTGTGTGACCCTGCAGGTCCATTTCACGTTGGCAGTGAAAGTCCATAACACTTATGACTTCACAAGCAAAGAGCGGTGCCTAGTCACACATCATTGCTACCCAAGTGAAAGTAGAAAGTTGGAGAACAACTTTCATCCTACAATCCGTGAATGGTGTTACAGTGAATGTATAATTCCTTTGTCACTGATATCCAGAATGAACTCGAGGCATGGAACAGTCATCCTGTCAATGTTCATTCATTTCCTTGATCTCAGAGTAGACCGAGTGAGATGTGTATGACATCAATATCACATATTGATTCACACGTGCATGCGCATGCCTTTCTCAATCCTACTCATCAAGTGGCCAAGGATATCAAACTCCCTTAGGAGGGACAAATCCCATATCTATCACTCACCCCTCAAAAGCCCCATGTGTCAAAGCCGCCCAATCATCACCTTTATAACAACCCATGTTTCAGGACTGCGTTTGATGATGTCAAAGTGTACCCAACGACATGTGTTGAGTGCAGTGATTTCAGGTCTAAGAATCACACTCACCACCATCACTGTGAGAGTTGACTGTGACTACCAAGTCATGGTTCCATATGTCACTCTCATGGTGGGTCTGTCTGGTACCTTGTTCTCTAAGAAGTACCTATGTGCTTGGTTTGATATCACCATATCATGACTAATGAGATTTGTCATCAACCAACACACAATCTAGTCTTTTAGTGTTATTGATGTCTATGGTTATTTCCACAATAACAACCGACTAGGGACCAAACAAGAAAGAATACTCTTAGCATCCGTATGATCTCATCATTTAGGTCCTCAACCCAAAAGCATACGTCATTGAGTAAAACAATCTTTAGACATCTATCATGTTACACCATCATCTCAGAAACATTTTAAACATATAGATTGGAAATTGCCTTTATTATTATTCAAATCATTTACAAAGTATCCCATTACAATCATCATATGACTTGCTCTATGGGCATACATACCAACAAACTCCCACTTGCACTTAGAGCCAGTCACCAAGGAAATGCAATCCTTGTGACCTAGCATGACCATCATGCTTCTGCTGAGAAAGGGCCTTAGTCAGTGGATCAGCTATGTTGTCTTCAGTTGGTATTTTGCAAATCTTCACATCTCCTCGCTGTACGATTTCTCGTATGAGATGGAAGCGCCGCAGTATGTGCTTGGACCGCTGATGTGATCTGGGCTCCTTAGCTTGTGCAATAGCTCCATTGTTGTCACAATAAAGCTCAATTGCATCACAACTACTGGGAACTACACCAAGTTCAAAGATGAACTTCCTGATCCACACAGCCTCCTTTGCTGCATGCGAAGCAGCAATATACTCGGCCTCTGTAGTAGAATCGGCAACTGTTTCTTGCTTGGAACTCTTCTAGCTCACAGCTCCATTATTAAGGAAAAACACAAATCCTGACTGCGATCTGTAATCATCTTTATCGGTTTGGAAGCTTGCATCGGTGTAACCCTTTACAACCATCTCTTCCTCACCGCCGTATACAAGAAACTGATCCTTAGTCCTTCGCAAGTACTTGAGGATGTTCTTCACGGCTGTCCAGTGAGCATCCCCGGGATCTGACTGGTACCTGCTCGTCATGCTGAGAGCATACGATACATCTGGGTGTGTGCACAACATAGCGTACATGATGGATCCTATGGCTGATGCATATGGGATCCCATTCATACGCTCCCTCTCTTCACAAGATTGGGGACATTGAGCTCTAGAGACGGTAACTCCATGTAGCATAGGGACGTTGCCTCTCTTTGAGTTCTCCATGCTGAACCGCTTCAGCACCTTGTCAATGTACGTGCTCTGACTTAGTCCGAGAAGCCTTCTAGATCTATCTCTATATATCTTAATTCCTAGAATATAGAATGTTTCTCCTAAGTCCTTCATTGAGAAAGTTTTCCCAAGCCAAGTCTTTACCTTCTCTAAGGCTAAGACATCATTCCCCATCAAAAATATGTCATCCACATACAATATGAGAAATGTGGTCGAGCTCCCACTAACCTTCTTGTACACACAAGGTTCATCTTCATTTTGAATAAAGCCAAACACTTTGACTTCTTCATCAAATCAAAGATTCCAACTCCGAGATGCTTGCTTCAATCCATAGATTGACCTTTGCAGTTTACAGACATTATTGGCATTCTTTGGATCTACAAAACCTTCAGGCTGTGTCATGTACACATCCTCATGAATATTCCCGTTAAGGAATGCGGTTTTAACATCCATCTGCCAAATCTCATAGTCATAATAAGCTGCAATAGCAAGCATGATCCTGATGGACTTAATCATGGCAACTGGAGAAAAGGTTTCGTCATAGTCAACACCTTGAATTTGTCGAAAACCCTTTGCAACCAATCTACCTTTATAAGTTTGCACATTGCCATCCATGTCGGTCTTTTTCTTGAAGACCCACTTGCACCCTATGGGTTTTACCCCTTCGGGTGGTTCCACCAAAGTCTATACTTTGTTGGAGTACATGGATTCCATCTAGGATCTCATGGATTCTAGCCATTTCTCAGAATCTTGTCCCTCCATAGCCTCTACGTAGGTAGTTGGATCATCATCTATGATCAACTCTCCATCTTCCTGAGTTACAAGGTATCCAAACATCTCAGGTTCAAGGCGAGTCCTACTAGATCTACGAGGTCCTTGTGTTACCTGAGGAGACTGAGATTCCACAACACCTTGTGAATCTACATTTTCCTCTGGTACATCTATCGGTTCAATGTTCTCTTGTTGGGCTTGAACCTCTTCAAGCTCTATATTCCTCCCACTGTTTCCTTTGGAAATAAATTCCTTCTCTAGGAACACAGCATCCCTGGCAACAAACACTTTGTTGTCGGTAGGGTGGTATAGATAGTATCCCTTGGTCTCCTTGGGATATCCAACAAAGTAACATTTATCAGATTTGGGTCCAAGCTTATCAGGAAACATTTTCTTGACGTAAGCCCCACAACCCCAAATCTTCATAAAAGACAAATTGGCACGCTTCCCAGTCCATATCTCATATGGTGTCTTTTGAACCGATTTAGATGGTACATGGTTAAGTGTAAACGTGGCGGTTTCAAGAGCATAACCCCAGAAAGAAATTGGAAGATCAGCAACTCCCTCAACTCCTCGAGAAGTTTTTCCAGTTGTTCCTCAATGAGACTAGCATTGACTATGACATGATTTCTTTCCTCTTGATTGAGAAATTCATACTTCAAACCTTTCGGCAGCTGTTTCTGCTCTGGCTTTGACTTAGGTGTCTTTTCTTCTGGTGTCTTTTCTAGGGAAGCATACTTGGTCATCTCTATAACTCCCTCATCTTCTCTTAGCTCTTCTTCGGTCTGATTTAGGTAGTCAAGTATCTCAACAACCTCAAGGTCTTCTATTTCAGAATCATGATTGTTTAACGCCCTCATGAGAGGGTCTACTACTGCAGTATCTTCTTTTTCTTCTGCATAGTATTGGTAATAGATGTCCATGAAATAAGCAGACTCAAACAGGGAAGGTCCGTTCATGGCGTCCTTCACCTTGAAATCAATGTGGTCATTTCCGACTCTCAGAGTGATGATGCCTTCGGCGACATCAATCAGTGCCCTCTCGGTAGACAAGAAAGGGCGTCCAAAGATGATAGGGCACTTAAGGTCTTCTACAGTGTCAATAATAACAATGTCACACGGAATGAAGAATCTCCCAACACGAATCGGGACATCTTCAACTACTCCCACATGTCTTTTGAAAGAATGGTCAGCCATTTAGATTCTCATGTTGGTCCTGACCATATCAGTCAATCCCAATTGCTGTGCGAGGCTTAAGGGCATAAGGCTTATGCTAGCCCCCAAGTCTGCTAGACCTTTTCTCTCAATGTTATCTCCAATAGAAAAAGGTATGGTACATGCTCATGGATCTTTCTTCTTGGTTGGTAGCTCCACTTTTACGAAAGCAGTTGACATACTAGCGAGGTGAACCATTTCAATCCTTCCTCCTCTTCTTTTCTTGGTGATAAGGTCCTTGAAAAACTTGGCATAGGTCAACATTTCTTCCAAGGAGTCTAGAAATGGCACCTCTAGGTGAAGCTTTTTCACCGACTCCATAAACTTTTAATATCTCCTTTTGAGATGTCCTTTTATAAGTTTGCATGGGAATGAAAATCTTGGAGAGTATTGACTCCTTTTACAGAATAGGTCCTCTACAGGTTCTGGTTTCCTGACATACACTTGTTGGTTTTCTTCCCCAATAGATTTTTCTGTTGTACCATCTAGCTCTAGTTCTTTAGGCCTGGTTTCTTCAGGGTGTTTGATCGTCTTTCCCGACCTTAGGACTGCCATCTTGGCAGACTCAGTGTTAGATGGTATCTTTCCTGAAGGATTCTTCATCAACTCGGCCATCTGAGCAAGCTGTTGGTCTATCTGGCGTTGATGTGTTTGCATATCCGCCATTTGGACCTGCATCGTATTCAGAACGCCAAAGTTGGACAGAGCACTCTGCGCCAGTTGATTGTTTATCGTATCTTGTCTCTTGATAAAATCAAATAATTGGCCCACCAAGTTAGGTTGACTATTGTTCCTTCCCTGGCTCTATTCTTGAGCTTGTCCCCGTCCTTGACTTGTGTTTGTAGCTCGGCGTAGCTTGGCGGTTTTGATACTTCCCTTGCCCTTGAAAGTTGGTTTTGGTTGTGTGGAAGGTGCTCATTTTGGTGTATTGGCCTTGTCCGCCTCTCTTCTCAAAATCGGGTGGTTGCTTGGGTGGATTGTTCAATTGATGTGAATTTTCCGCAGCATCCTTGTTCCCATAACTGAAACATGGGTGATCGGGCCTTTTGAAATTGGCATAGGAGACGTTTTCAGCTTCTTCTTGTTCATATTTGCTTTCACTCGATTTATTGGGTAGGGTGTAAATGCAATTAACTGTTCTGTGTCCTCCTTCACCACAAGTGACACATTTCATCACTTTCTCGATCTGCTTCTTCCCTTTTCCTCCTACTTCTTTCAATTGTCTGACATTCGTGGCAATCTTCTGGATTTGAGTGGTAATTGCTTCAAGAGCCTTGGATTCAATTGACGCCCCTTCATTAGTGGCTTTCTTAGCATATACTCTGTCCATTCTATCGTAGTCAGTTCCAGCTTGAAGCTCAGCCATGTTTTCAATGATCTTTTTGGATCTACTTGGCTTTTTACTAAGAAAGTCACTTCTTGCTACAACATTTAGCGAGACTCTTTCTTTAGGAGTGATACCATTATAGAAAGTTGTTATCAAGAAACCCTTTTTGTAATTGTGGTGCGGGCAGTCTCTTTGGTACTCTTGGAATCTCTCCCAGGCTTCATGCAAATTCTCACCTGGTTTCTATGAAAAAGATGTAATCTTCATCCTGTTACTGACAGTTTTCTCCATAGGGTAAAACTTGTTTACAAAAGCATCTGCCAATACATTCCATCCATTCAAAGATTGATGCGGCAGTCCAAGGTACCATGATAGTTCCTTGTGCTCCAAAGAGAAGATAAATCCCTTGCAGTAAATTACTTCTTGCGGGACTCCCCACATCTTAATGGTGTCACAGTTATTTTTAAAAGCATCGAGGTGATGATAAGTATTATGATTCTTTGAACTCCCTCAAAAGCCCTTGTTCTGGATCATTGAGATGACCGCGGGCTTCAGTTCGAAGTTCGCCGCATCGAACCTTGGGATGATCACTAGACATCTTGAGTTGTTAGCTTTTATTGCGACCAACTCTCGAAGAGTCTTCTCTTCTTCATCGTCATCTTCACTCGCACTATCCCTCCTATCGCGTTCATTGTTGTGGTGGTTCCTTATGTGCCTGCGGCGGTGATGACGTTCCTCATGATGATGATGTTCTGCTTCAGGTTACTCTTGTTCATGAAATTCCTATTCTTCGTCGAGATGGTCGTCGTTATAACGACCATTCCTGTCTTTGTCGGTTCCAGGCAGAGGTGGATTGTTCTGATTCCTCGTGTTCCTCTCGTATCCCGAGAGCGTAACGTCCACACGAGGAGGCATGGTGAGGAAGTGTATGACCAATCAAGTTGCTTCAATCTGGGTACCTGAATAGTCGTATAGTCAAGTTAGCGAACTAAACTTGGTAAAACAAACTATTCCGCACAAACTCAGGTTAGAAAGCTAAAAGTTATTGTGCTGTCAAGCTTATTGCTAAGCTTGAGGCACGAGAGTATGGTAAGCAGACTCGGGTTCTTAACAGTACGGTTTTGCCTTTTCCCCGACAACGACACTAAAAAGTTGACCGGCCTAAATCGCACGTCCAAAAGGAGTGGATTAAAGTAGTCGGACTTTTAAAGAGATAACCCGACTCTAAGGCCTCCGCAACAATGAACGGGGTCCGATGTAGCTATCGGGGTCGAACACAGGGACAAGATTGGTCATGCTAAGAATGCGGAATCAACACTCCTATACTCCAGTCAAAAGAGATAGCAAGATGTTGCCTAAGGAATGGTAGCACAAATATAAGAACAGTTAAACAAAAAGGTAGCAAAAGAAACAACGTGAGGACGATTATAAGAGGGAAACTTGGGTTGGGGTTCACCAACCAAAAGCGCCTCGCCAACATGCAAAACCATCCCTCTCTCTATCACACTCATATCAAGATTACAAGCAACCAAGAAAGCATCTATTCCACTCTCTCTCTCGAGATGAGGATAGATCCGGCCCAAAAGAAGCCTCTCTCTCGAGATGACATCTTATAAACCTTTGTATCAAAACATATGGTTTGAAGCTTTAGTATTCCAACACTATCGTGCATTCATACCACTCCATGACACAAGATAAAAGTGATATTACTCTCTCAAGATATCAACAATCCAACATCACAAGATGGTAGCTAATCATACAAGTGAAGCATTAAAATAGGTGCATGGAGATAATCTTGATAAGAATATGTATATTCAAAAGAAAGAGACGATATACATGTTGGGATGGCCTTGGTGGCCACCCCCAACCCAAATTAAGGCGTTTATCCGCTCATGCTTGCGAACAACATGACGACGCTACAGTAGATCCGATCCATGGAATACAATGAAGAATGGAAGTTAGTACAACGTGAGGAAGGAATAGATCTAGAGGGGAAGGAACATGATGCTACATACTACTCCTTCAGATCTGGATCTACCCCGTGGAGTTCGTCTTCTCTCGAAGAAGAAGGCGGTGTGATGGTTGGCATTTGTGAACGAGCGTCTTCTTTCTCCTCATCTTTCACTCCGGAGATGGATGACCGCCGATGAATCAACGATGCGACAGCGCTTTGAGGTATCAGGATCCGATCTCTATGATCTCCCCCCTTTGACAAGACAGGTGGGGGCTCTATTTATAGGCGCCTTCCACCAACTTAAGATCGCGTTCGCGGTCTTTTCTAAATATTCACGGTCGCGATCTTCCTTACTGCAGTCTTTTGAGTGCTCGCTATTGGGATCCTTGGAGAGATCGCGGTCGCGGTCTTTATTATTACCGCGGTCGTGGCTTTAGAGAGACCGCGGTCACAGTCTTTTGGCACTACCGCGGTCGCAATCTTTTTGCACTACCGCAGTCACGGTCTTTTGGCACTATCGCGGTCGCGGTCTCAAAGGACGCGACCTAAGCCATGTTGATTCCTGAAATCTTTAAACAAGGTTTTAGTCTAAAAGATAAAGAAATTATATGAAAAACTAACTAAAGTCATGCTAAAAGTGGTGTAAAATATATACAAAAAGTACGTAAAGTACTGCGTTATCACACACAACAATATAAAAGAATCATATTTATTCTACAAACTAAAAATCTAAATTCATACATATAAGAGTATTTCTAGTGATCTCCAATCAAATAAGAAATATAAAGCAAGAATTATATCACATCCTATGTTTAATCTCTTACTCCTACATTAATTTCCGGTTTCTTATCCCTAAGATTTCTAGGGTTTTTCTCTAGCCCATCCTTCCTCTGCATACCTGGCCAGGGTATTCAGGGAAGAATAGACAGAGTAGCTTGATACTGGTCAATCTAAGCACTCAGATACCTGGCCAGGATATCTAAATACTCGAACCTCCCAGAGCTAAAGACACATCACTTCCAATCTACCTCACTTATAACTGTATCTTTCTATCCTAATGGTACTTGACGACTCAACCTAATCTCCCTACTTGGTTCTCGTGACCACGTCCTCTTCCTACCATCTGCATTAGTATAACATAACACTTCCTATTAGAAAATTGCAGTGAGAAGGAAGACACCTAAGTCCTAATCCTATTGGTCTCTTATTGTCCCCTAACCTTGACTTAGAGTAACCATGTACTCAACCTATGCTCTGATACCAAAGTTAGTTGTGACGCCCCGATCCCCGAGCCATCTCTTATGACCCCGAAGACAGGGGAGTCACCCTCGGTAAACCACTCTTAACTTTTCTTTACTAGATCACTTAAATACAACTTAAAAGAAAATCATAAAACTCAAACAACATCGAATTGAAATAAAACTACGGAAGTAACTTACCATTAACCCTATTAGGAGGAAAACCAAACTTACATGTCATATTACACTGTTTTATTCGAAATATGAAGCACAATAGATAACTGTAAATTTAAGCTACATATTACATAACATCCTCTCTATCTTACCACACATCTAAGGACTGAGGGGAAAGGACCAAGAGACCTCTAAACCTAACTAAACACTACCTTCTAAGAGTCTGGGTGATATGCTCCTTCAGCTTCCTCGTGCTGACGCATACCTGAAAAATGTTTCAGTAGGTTGGTGAGCTACTTGCTCAGTGAATAGAATTTCAACCAACCATCGCAGATAACTCATGTCATGTTTATTATTTGGAAATTAAACTACAAGAAATACTATACTGAACAGAGTTAGAACAATAAGATTTAAATAACAGGAAATATCAACATTTCATCAAGTAACATCTACTGCAATGCTATAGATATAATCAATAACAGAGGATATCAACATTACATTTAACAAACAACTGATACAAATTTAAACTCAAATCTTTCTTAATTCTTTAATTCATAAGAAACTCTATGAACCTATATGAACATATTTTAGCTTATGCCCTGACTATATACAGTGTACTCTACATATGAAGACTCATAGTGAAGTACGATCTCACCGTACAACACTTAGCTTAAAACTCGGGAAGCTAAGCCTAAAACCGAGTCTGGGTCTGCTTGGCTCGAACCGTCACGTCTGACTAAGGTGGCTAAACAGTTGGCCTTTAACTGGACCTCTCCTCTAGGCTGAGTACACAGGCGGAGGGTCTGAGACACTCTGTGGGCCTCAACTTGGTATGCTCTGTGGGTACCTCTGGGTTACCATCGGGACTTCCAGTTCATGTTGGGTAACCTATTTTTTCTTAGGAGACTTCCTCAAGGGCTTCGACTCCCCGCACGCTCTGTGGAAGTGTTCCGATCCATGTATACTGATCGCTGCTAGGGTGGATCGTTTCCTCCCTACAGTGCAGACATCCGTAGGGAATCTATGGTGTCAGGGCACCTATGGAAAACTCTCACTATATGGTATCTCTTTCTCATTTATACTTGACTTTGGTATCTCTATTAAATCTCTTCAATTTAATCGAAGCTTATAACGTAACACGAATATCATTCTAAACATGACAAGTTGTATACTCAAGTACTGCAGATACCAAGAGATTCAACATATAAAGCCTGCAGGCAGATTTCAAGTTCTTGAATAAACCAAATTCATATCCCCATGAAATTTATCGAGAAATCAACATTATTATGCAGGCAGGCGGACACAAATTTTTAAATAAATAGTAATCATATCAACTTGGCACATATACGCTGAAATCATACAAATGATCATCGTAACATGCTAACGAGAGTTATTTACTCAATATATATGAAATTGTCGATAACACTTGAAAATTATCTAAAATTCCTCGATAATTGTGCACATCAACCTAAATTTTGGGTTGAGAATCACATAACTCAATTAAAGATTAATTTACTTGTCATGGTAAGATTCAACATATATACATACGTAGTAACCCAAATCTTGAACTATGCATCACATAACTTAATTAAGTTTATAATTACTCATCATGTCACAAATTATTAATATTAATTAAAATTTCAAATAATTTCTTGAGTTAAGCATCTCATCACTCAAATAATAGTTAAATCATTATCATAGAATGAATTATTATTAATAATTAGGAATTCCTAATAATATCTTCGAGAAGCATGTCAATTTGAGTAAATATTAAATCATTCACATTAAATATGACATAGAGCGTGCATCTTTATTTTCTTTGAATATTTTTCACATCATCGTCATTTGTTTGTAATCGTGCATCATTTAATACATTCTGGGTTTATACCCAGACTTTCCAGTTTCTGGTTGTGCACTACTCTTTTCGACATTTAATCAAGTAAATTAGGTTTCGATCAATCATGAATTTTGGTTAAACGCCGACATCTGCGTTTAAAACTAATTTAATCTGAAACGTTCATTTATACGAGTCGATTCGTGTGATTTGGGAGTGAAATTCTACTCACTGCCATTCGAAACGTCTAAATTCGACTGGGAATACGTGTAGATGCCTATTTTCGGGCGTCAGCAGGCAATCTTCAACCTCCGGACAGCCCTGGTTTCAAACGTGTCCCATGTTTTGAGAGTTGCTCGACGTTGCTTTGAACTTGGACCTCAAGGACGGGTTCTAAGCTTCGTTCCTCGATGCTTCCTTGCACCCAAGGCGGCTAATCGGCCAAAAATGCAGCAGTTGCTGCTTGGGCAAGGTGGGGCGCCACCCAACAGATTTGGGGCGTAGCAGGTGAAGCTAGGGTGAAAAGGAGGTTAGTGGCGTCGTCATGAATGCTTGAGAGTGTTGCGGAGCCGTCCCTATCCTTGCTTTAGTTGCTGGCTGCGTGCTGCTGCCACTACTAGCTGGAGCGTTGAGCAGCAGATAGAGGTGCAGGTCGGGCGCGGCAGGGGCACCGCTAGAGCGGAGGAAATAGAAGGAAAGAAGAGGAAGAAGAAGGAGCGCAAGGAAGAGGAGGTAGGGGCGTTCTGATCGAAGCTTTGGGAGCCTAAATCGGCCGCTCCTTCAACCCCTAGCAAGCTGGTCGGGCACATCAATGGGGCGCCGTTCTCTGGAAGTGTCGGTCTGTTTGGGGAAGAAGGGGATAAGAAATAAGGAAGGAAAGGGGAAATATAAGCCAAATACTGAGAAAATTGCATCTTAAGTCCAAGATTCTTGAAAATGCCGTAACTCTCGCCTCGATTGTCCGATTGAGGTGATTCTTTTTGTAAAACTTTAAGCATGAAATTATCTACAACCTCAAGGTAAGAAAACATACTAATAAGACTATAATGCTGGATCAAAGCACCAATTGTATCTTGTGTACTTAATTCAACTTAATTAACTTATTAATGTTGTGATTATCATACTTACTAGTTAATTTTAGTGTGGGACATAAAATTATTTCTGATAAAATGAGTGGAATTTTTCCATCACTTAGGTCACAATTTAACTGGGGTCAACATCGTTATTGTCTTCGACATCTTCGTGAGAACTTCCATCAAAAGTTCAAGTCACAGGAGTTGAAGGAACTTTTGTGGAATGTGGGATCCACAACTGATACACTTGTATTTGATCGTATAATGGCTGATATAGAAACCATAGAACCAGCTGCTAAGGAGTATTTGATAGCCCAAAATTTAGTACAGTGGTCTCTCACATATGACAGAGGTTACATGTATGGGTCATTGACTAGCAATCATGTTGAAGGATTAAATGGAGTCTTAAAGGGTGTTAGAAGTTTACCAATACAGACACTAATTGTTGCCACATACTATCAGTCTGTTATAATATAGTTGGAGAGGCGTAATGAAGCATATGGTCGTGCACAATAGGGACATAAATAGCCCTTTAGGTTTCATAATAAGCTTTTTAATGTATCACAAGATGTAGAAAAACTAAGAATAACACTCCGCATGAACAATGATGAATGTCTTGTTGATGACATGGAAGGACATAAATTTGAAGTCATAGTGCGTCCAAATGGTGCAAGTGAATGCAGTTGTGGTTTTCCACAACAATGGTATTTTCCATGTTCTCATGTTTGGGCAGCTGCAAGTTCTGTCAATAATGATACTGATGGACTTGTGAGCCCATATTTCACAAATGATGCTTATTTGAACATACGGAATTGAATTTCGTGGTATTCCCGACAAGAGGTATTGGCCTCAATTTGATGAAAGTAGAGGTATTTATGCCTTATTACCCCCAAGGCAATGAAGGCACGCTGGAAGACCAAAGAAAAAAAGAAGGCATTCAACTATGGATGTTGATCTAAGTCAATATACATATCATTGTCATAAGTGTGGCAGAAGGGGCCATAATAGACACACTTGTCCTAATATAATATGATGTCTGGTCATGTAATGTGTCAATTTCAGTTTGTTCAAGTCATGTAATGTTTGCAATTTCAATTTACTCAAGTCATGTAATGTTTGCAATTTTAATTTGTTCAATTCATGTACTGTTTGCAATTTCAATTTATTCAAGTCATGTCTTGTTTGCAATTTCAATTTGTTCAAGTCATGTGCTATTTGCAATTTCAATTTAATGTAATATTTGCACTTTTCATTTAATGTAATATTTACACTTTTCATAGATATGGCTCCTAGACAAGCATCCTTCCGACTCTCCCAGCACCACTTCATGTTGTCACAATGGCCTATTACTGACCCGGGTGTTTTGGAAAACATTTCTTTTGCTAGTTTTGGGCTTGTTCATAAGCTACAATCCATCCACCTTGATTCCAATTTAATCACTGCCTTAGTTAACTGATGGGACCACTCTAGTAATAGTTTTAGGTTTCCCCCTTTTGAGATGAGTGTCACCCTTCAGGATGTTGCAGTTCTTTTTGGTCTTAGCATTGATGGCCCACCGGTTATAGCTTCATATCCTTTTGACATAGATGAGGGGAAATTTTCTTCATGGTCTCACCTTTGTGAGAGTTTCTTAGGAGATGCACCAGATGGGATGTCTAAGGGGCATATCTCCTTGATATGGTTGCATGAGACCTTTAGGGGGATGGATTTCACCTTGGGAGATGAAGAACAACAAAGGCAAATGAGGATAAGGTATACTAGAGCACATCTCCTATATTTTTTAGGTAGTTACCTTATTCTAGATAGTACCAGGGATAGCGTTCATGTACGGTGCCTCCCGCTTGTGTCTGAATTTGCAAGTTGTAGCACTCTATCTTGGGGTGTTGTAACTGTTGCATACTTGTATAGGGAGTTGTATACGGCTACCATCCGTTCTAGGAAAATTGTCCACCTATCTGGTTATGTATGTCTACTGCAGATGTGGTGTTGGGAGAGGTTAGTAATAAGACACACCGGTTCACTGGTTATGAACTGGGGGGAGTGGCCAGAAGATGTTCTCTTAGGTTACATGCAAAGATTTACACAATTTCTTTATACATTTGTACAAACATTTTTTAATATTTATCTAAATTTAGTTTATCGATTTAATAGGTGGCCTATATTTGTTCAAAGGAGTGATACTATGAGAGAATGGGTCTAGTTTTATGATTAAACATTTGACTAGATTTTTCCCTCTCAGGTATAACTTACTTATTTCTACTAACATGGTGTATGATATATGTTGTATTTTTTATGTAATTTACTCCATTTTATATGATACATGTTGTATCTATTTGAATAACAGATGTAGTTAGCTCCTTACACTGCTGATATTCTAGAAAGACTTCCAGTCTTGTGTTGAGAGGGTCATGATATTTGGTTGGCACGAGAGCCTTTAGTGTGCTACACAGTAGTAGAGTGGCACTTCCCTGACAGAGTACTTGGACAATTCAGATTTGTTCAAGTACAACCTACTCTGGAGTTTCCACACCTTAGTAGGATAGATGGGAGGGGTCATGCGGCTGAGGACTGGTTGCATCTTTATAGGCGGGAGGTGCAAATGTGGAACAACAGATGTGAGAGCTTACTTCCCCCTCCACTAGCAGAGACAGTCTTCAGTCCACATGTGCACTACGCATGGTATCATCCCCAGTATGTACTACCCCCTCCATCCCAGCCTCCGACCACATACAACCCATAAAGTTATCGTCAACAATAATTTATGAGTATCATTATTATTTCTTTTACAAATTGTAATTATTTATCTTTATTATTTGTAATATATGTGATTGGTCTTTATTATTTGTACATACTTTGTTTGAATAGGTGGAATCACATGTGTGGATCTGAGCGGCTTTACAACATGCCCCTACGCAGATCAGAGATGGCATCTATGGAATCTAGGGGACTTACTTTGACAGTCTTCTCGACTATGCTCGTATGATCCCATACCCACTCATTCCTCAACCCCTGAGCCCACTCCTACTCCTACTCCTGTGCTTACTGCTCCTGAGCCCACTCCCACTTCTCAGTTTGTGGGATGGGGACCGAAAGGTCCATACCATACATGAGTTGGTTCATTTTCTTCATTCATCACCCCACCTCCACCGTCATCCTACTACGGAGCAGGTTCTTCTTCTATTGCATACACTCCACTCCCACCACCTATTATTCATGAGACTCGACCACCATCCTATGCCACATACTCATTGACTTCATTAGATTTCTCTGGATACACCCCCCTGATGCCTCACATCTTAGTTTTCAGAGACCCCTCACCCCACCTCCAGTTTATCCTTACTTCTCAGGTTCTCGTCAGGATGCCGCTACACAGCTGTCCCCAGTTGAGGCATCTCCAAATGACTTCAGTACTCAGGAGCCAGATGTACATGGAGGTGGGTGGGGACGTCGTGGGCGTGGAGGACGTGCTTAGTTTTTCATATATTGTAGTGTGTTGTATATATGTCTGTATGAAGGCATTTATTTGGCTTGTATGTGGATATATCATATTATGATATCATATGAGTTCATTTTGGATCTATCATATTGTTCTGTTGTGTATTATTTTCTCGTCAAGTTGGTTCATATTTTAACCTTGTTTTTAATTGATATTTCATTTTTTAGGATTAATTTATTCTTATATAATCAATTAAGAACCAACTAGTGTTGGTTGCAATACCACTTCTATAATCTATATGCATGTTCAGAGCTATTGAAATTAACAAAATTATAGTAATTGACTATATTATAGACATTCAAATATAAGTGAAGAATTGTAAATGTACACATATAATCAATATTAGTAATGTACAAATCAATAAGCATGAAATAATAATAATGAATGCAAAAAATTGTAATATGTTTTGTATGGGGACGTTTTACTCTGATGTGGCAGTAATACGTCCCTATGCAGGACACATTGTTTTCCTGTGGGGCCAATACGTCCAGTCCGGGAACGTATTGCTCTGCGAGAGAGCAATGCATCTCAGAGCTGGACACATTGGTCCCACAACAGGGCAATATGTCCTGATAAAGGACACATTGGTCTATGGTGGGACCAATGCGTGTAGCGCCGAGACACATTGCTCTCTTGCTCTGCCACGGGACAATGCGTCGCCCGTCGGGATGCATTGCTCTACGACAGAACAATACGTCTTCGACGAGGACATATTGCTCCCTAAATGTGTCATTTTGAGAATTAAGTTCAAGAACGTGTTATTCTGGGCATCAAAATGGCCAAACGTGCCATTTTGATTTTTTTGCCAAGAAATTAAAATGCACAAGATTTATTTGGTTCAAGATAAGTGAAACGGGACGTTTTGGAGGTGTTTCTGTTTGGTACATCGCAGTTCCACACACAAAGTTGTGTACATCATCCTAGCAACTCATGATTTCTGCATGATGTGTGTGAGCATCCATGCACAGATCTGTACAGCTGACAGCTATGGAAAACGAATTGCGCCAAAATAGGATGCAGTTGGTTTCAGTGAGTTTCTACATATATCATCTGCATTATGCAGTTTATTTTCATAGCGTGGGTTACAAGTACGCTGTATCAAACGTAAGTGGTTTAAGAACACGTGCCGTTGTAGCTGCACACGTTCCATTTCAATGGAACCAAACGGGCCCTAAGCATCCTACATGATAAATCATCTATTCCGCTGGATTTTTCCATTTATGTGGATTGACATTCATTTCTTTGAGTTAATATATTATTATAATACTCATCTAATATTTACTTTAAAATGCAATGACATCAAAGTTGTTATCATATCAAAAAAACGACATGCAATAAAAATTTCTTAGTGATTATTCAGAAAATATTGTTCCCAATATATAATATTTATATTTGTATTAATTTGTGTTAGTTTTTCTAAAAATATTTCCACAAAATTTATTTAAAGGATTTAGCAATTTTTGTATCATCAAAAAGTTTAATCACTGATTAAAAATTATACATACGATAAGTTTTTTTTTCTGTCTTTATCCTTCCATTGTTCTATTTCTCATTTTCTCATCACACAGTTAAATATCAATTCCCAATAACCGAATATAAGTATGATGATGCATGCTAATGTGTGTATCACTGTCCATTCTGAAAGTAGATGACAAGCAAGTCAAATACAGTGCCATCGTCGCATCTACCTGCTGAAATATACGCACACGCGTAAGCAAATTCTTGCCAAATCTTTGTTTATTCCTACTCATTATAGTTTGTTTTATCGTGTAATACCCATCGCGTACGTTCACAATACTGCACTGTCTTGTCGATCAATTTTCTCATCTTATTTGACTCCAGACCTTGTTTATTTTACATACCACAGTTGTGTTGGTCATTTTTGGACTACCAAGCATCGGGATGAGGCAACCAACACTGGTCATGCACCTCAATTTAGATAGTTATGACACAACAATTTGGTTTTATTAATAGTAAAAATACAGTTATGCTCGTAGATTCCGTTTAAAGATAAGTTCCAGCTCATTTTGCAACTGTTATCAACATTCATTAATCATGTTTCATCCCACTGATATAGTGGATATATTAAATAATCTTGATGTGTTCTTCAACTTGCTCTTGCTTTGTGAATAGTTTGTCTTTTCTACTCATCAAAAACATTAACAATGTTGTAGGTAGCTCGTTATATTTCATTCTTACACATGAAAATATTTTTTTTTGGTGTACCAGATATAATAGTAAGTGCGTTAAATAGTAGAAACAAATGAATGGCCTAGGTTCACCCAACATTTGACCATATAAGATCTAATGTTGGATTATAAAGGGAGAAAAATGTGAAGAGCGATGCATAATTAAATGGATAAGTTTTATAAAACAAACCTCCACTGACAATATATAAAACAAATAATTTGCATAAGAAAATATTTTTCCCACTCTTACTACCACAAAATTAAGTATATAATGATTGTATGCTTAACACTTACCCTAAGGGTAACTATTTTCTTTTAGTAACTATATCTCTCCTTGATTGATGAACGCTTATTCATCTTAGATATATAGTTTCATATTAGCAAAAATTAGCATTTTATCGTGTGATGTCATCTTAGAATTGACTGAAATTATGTTTTATATTTCCTAATTATTTTATTGTTTTTAATATAGAATTCATGTTTGCTTATAGGAAATGTTCATAAGAAGCTCCCTCATGGGGCCCACTTGAAAGCACATTGGATCATCGCTCCCTAGATCCAATGTTTGGAGTGATGATCCCAAGCTCCATTGTCTTGTTGCAAAACCCTAAGATCCTAGCCCATCAGTTGGAATCTCTAGTCAATCAGCTTGAGGGTAATTTTCTTATGCAACCCATATAGTAAGTGAGACGATCATCTGACTCCTCCAGTCGATCAAGTCACATTTACCAGTAAGGATAAGTAAATCAACATAGTTTTCAAATGGTGGGCTAAATTCTCCATCAAGTAAACTGTTACCCTCTTTAGAAATCTATAGTACGCTTCATTCACTCAACTCACTTGACAAGTCAAAATAGATGACAAGAAGTCAGATGCAAAGTTCAGTACCCAGTTGACCAACTCATTCACCTAGTTAATTGATTGGGACTCATAATACACATCCTGCTATAGTTGAGTTGATTGACAATCCATCTAGTTGTTTGACTCATTTTCCTTTCAAGACAAAATTAATGCCTACCACAACCACTTATTCCACTAGTGAATGGAACCAAATGGTAGATGTATAAATGTTTTGACCTACACTCGAGAAAAGGATCCGCTTGGCTCATGTTCAGACTCATGTATTCTCTACTCTAAGGGATAGAAGGATGACAAAGGAGATGAGAAGCTCCAATGAAGATCCAAAGATCTGTGTGGCTGCTCTATTGGATTCCCCTTCATCTTCCGCTAAAAAACCATTCATCGAAAACCAATGATCTCCATCCTTTCCTTACTGCGATGACGATACATTCTTCTCTCCTTATTTGTGTTGGATCCCATGTAACTAAGTAATTTCCTTGTTAGGATACATAGAGTAGCCTCATTACCCACATTTGTGAACTTGTATATATTTTTGTCATTCTATGAACTATTTGAGTTATGAACGAATCTTCCAATGCTTATTTTTATATTGATCATCTACTTTTCATGTTACTTCAATCTTACATGTAGAGAACTTTGGAATCTATTGTTAGAATACCAATTCATTCATGTTGACTCCCAAATCATAACTTTAGAAGGACAGTCTCTGAGGCAATGGGTGGATGACCCTTAGGTAATACTATGAACAACCTTTAATAATTACCATCCATGCAAATTCCTCAAACCTAAAGAACCAAAATTTACACGAACTCAATTATTGTTCATATCACTGACAACTTGATAATTGTGAGTGAAAATTTGTAGTAATGGTGAAATTATCACATCTTAGTTATCCCATCATAAATTAAAACCAATTTTATGTCAACAATTTTGATTCTTGCACTATCTTAATAAACAAGCTCAAACTTTTGGATTTAAATAGTTGTTCTAATTTAGACTGAGTCAATCAACATAATTGATAATGAGATTGTGATCAGTCTTAAACGTGGGTCAAAGGTGTAAAACAATTGCCTATCTAAGATATTGGACTTTAATATTTGTACCCAACATCCAAGAGAGTCTACAACTCAATACATAGTCTATTGTAGTAGTCTGAGGTCGAACATAGGGATAAGGAAAACAACAAAATAAGAAAAAAAAGTCTTGACTTGAGCTTAGTCTAATTAAAATGATAATTTGCGGTATTTTAATTAAGAAATTAATTAATCTATTTAAAGAAATAAATCTAGTTTATGGAGTTGGAAAAAATTAAAATAGTTACAAATAAATATAAAAGGAAAACTTGAATTGGGTTTCTCCAATCAGACTCATATCAACCATAAAAAACCATCTCTTCTAGATTACATGTACCCTTGACATATTTTCACAAGCAGTCATACAAAATAGGTTGATTTATATCGACACCTCTCTCTCGACATGATAACCAAAAGAACAATGGATAAAAGTATGACATTATTCTATAATGCCTACTAATCTATACTCTAGATCTTACTAAACTTCTTATCTAGGATTTATCTATGTAAACCATCACAGGAGCGTAGCTAGTCATACAAGTGATGCATTAAAGTAGGAGTATAGTAACAAAACTATAAGGACCCTGACCTTTGTTTTGGGCTTATCCTATTTTCTTTGAGTAAACCTTGTGCTTAGTTTCTTGCTAATCACCTTTAGTGATGATTAGGGTTTACTTGTGCTTTGTTGAGAGTTGGAGGTGCTACTTGCAAATAACCTAAGCTTAGGGTTGATGAGCAAGTTTGTCACCTTGAGAGATGATTTTCTCTCTCCTTGCTTCCTCTAGAGTTGAGAGGAAGGGTTGGGCTTATTGCTTGAGTTGCCTTGAGCTTTGTTGAGCTCTGTTGGGCCTTGTTTTGGGCCTTGCTTTGCCTTGTTGAACCCTGTAGTGAGCCGTATGTCGTCCATGGATGTGTCGCCCATGGGGTTGTGTCGGGCAAGGGAGTGAGTGTATCGGACATGGACCATCTTTGACTCTTAGCTTCGTTTGTGTCACCACTCTAGTGGACACTTGGTGCATGATGCTTGCATGTGGAAATTGCCTTGGACATGTGTTTGAGGTGAGATAAGGAGGTGGCATTGCCCTTGGACAAGTGTCCCTAAGTGGGCAACACATTGCCTTGTTTTCTCCTCCATCCTCTTCTATATATGTATCTCCTTTCTCTTGCTAAGGATCCCTTAGTTCCTTTGTTTCTCTCTTCCTTGGTGTACGACACCTCTCCTTTGCAACCTTGGTGGCCAATACACTTGGAGGAGCTAAGCTTGGTGGTCGATCCTTCTCTTTGGAGTCTTCTTCTTCTTCTTCTTCTTCTTCTTCTTCCTCTTGTGGTGGCCGAAGGTATTGCTTGGTGCTAGGAGCTTGGAGCTTGCTTAAGGCGAGTTACATAACTCCTAACCTTAGCTATACTACTCCCCTTTCTTGTTGCATAATGTGTTTTGTCTTGATCGGTCATACTCCTTGCTAGATATGTTTCTTTCTCTAGTTTGGACCTTTGATCTTGTCGGATATATGATCTTGTTGCTATAATGGATGTGTTAGATGTGCTTTTGATCTTGGTGGCCGAACCCTATATGTAGAGTTTCTTGGGAAAAACCCCTTTCTCTCCTTTGGTCTTGAGAAGTGAGTTAGGCCCTAGTGTTATAGGAAACACCCCTCTCTCTTGATTGTTGAGAGGTGAGTCTATACTCTAGTTGCTTGGGAAATACTCTTCTCTCACCATCGATTAGAGAGGTGAGCCTTGGTGGAGTGTTGACCTAGTAGTGGTTGAGAGCTTGGCCGACATGATGTGTTGAGGGTTGTTGTCTTGATGCCTGATATGGCTCCCGTGACCTTGATGGCAAGCTTGGGCGATACACCTTGAACTAGATGGTCCTTTTCCCTAGATGGTGTGGTCCCTTGGCCGATAGGGTGCTTAGTAGGTGCCTTTGCCTAGTGTCTTAGGCGACACAATTAGTTTGCTGACCGATATAGCATTGTATGGAGAATCCTGGTCTTGCCTTATAATTGCCGATAGGTTGAGCTTGACTTAGTTGGGCGATAGGGTCCCTCTTGTTGCCCTTGTACCGATTGTTGATGTGTACCTTGATGGGCGTTATGGTGTTGGCCTCGGGCACCACAATCTTAGACGATAGGGTGGTGATGGTTTCCCGACACAACCCAAACCCTAACCTTAGCTAGCCGTTTGAGCTTTACTCGATACATATCGCTGCCCATCACACCTTGATCATGGGTGCACAATATGCCCCATGGACCCAGTTGCACGATAACACCTTTTCTCTCTAGTTGCATGACACACCATGAAGTGGTTGTCGATATTCCTTGCCCTTGGATCGGTCGTTATGTGGCTAAATGCTTGGCCGATGGGCTTGGGTGAGAGTAGTTACCCTGCCCAATACCACCTGTGGTGAGGGTTGCCCTACCCATCACACTTCTAGTACGGGTAACAGGCACCTTTGGTGAGGGTCATGACCAACCCAAAAACCCTAACTAGTGGTTCTTTATCATGCATTCTCATCTTTGATGATGATGGGTTATGGATGATGGTTTGTAAACTAATTCTATGTTTAATGCATGAAGATGATGCCTATTAAGATGATAATATGCTAGTTTATGCTTATAAGCTTAAATGGATGCCTATGATTTGATAGAAGTAATGTAATTGATACAGTATGCCACACATAGTCTTGATCATGACATGTGTAACTGCAAACCCTAATGACATGATAATCAATAAATCTCTATGTCTAGTGATTTTAAGTTATCTCTCTTGCTGTGTATACTAACCATGCAGGTGTATAAGATGAATTCATAGCCAGGTAAGAGCTATGAGGCATATGTGTTTGAATAACACTGTATCATGATGATAACTCTTGTTGATGAGATAACATGCATCACCAATATAAGAAGATAGGTCTGTGAACCTGATGAAGGCTGAGTGCCTAGTTGAGGTGTTACCCTCTTGATGATGAGATAAGGGATTGTTATCCCAGGAAATGATGTAAGATGGTGATGATGCCCTGAGAGGTAGTTGTTTCTCTGTGATGAGGGATTGAGATCCCAGGATGATGACAATAACAATATAGCTCAATGTTGTGTATGTTTTACAACTTGGTTGCCTCAATAACCCACTTAAAATATACTAATTAATTACAGTGGAATATATCATGTAGTTTGCCCTGGCCATAGATCCATCATCGTTAGTAGCTGGTGATGGAGAAACGAGTTCTCTTACGGGTTAACCCAGAGCGCATATTGTTGAATATGTGGGGTTTCTCCTATAGCCGAAAATAGGAGGATTTGAGTGCAACTGCGGTTGCAGACTCAGGATATATGGAGCATGGTGAACAGGCCCATGGCTTAGGATATGTGATAGAGCATGAATGTGTTCATGGCTTAGAGCACAGTGAATAGGCCCGTGGCTCAAGATTTACTAGCGTCGTGACCTGTACCAAGGCAGGCTAGGGTTATGGGTAAATTATGGAGCAGACCCTGTGGCTGAGGCCACTTAAGCATGAGACTGCAATCCTGCTTTGGTTCTCATGCACTGACCACGAGGTGGTGAGGTTGTGGAGTCCGGCTCTTCCATTGACCTTGTATGGCACCGGCTCTGGGTTTTGCAGCCGTCGGTTGGATTTGAGCGGTACGACTCACTTCCTCAGGGCATAAAAATACATAATTCAGCCGAATAGTATTTATTGCTTAAGTACAACATATAGAACATTGGTTGAGGCCTTGCTTGTGTAGGTAATCTTATTATACTTTGCAGTTACTTGTACATTCCTTATGTTTTGTGATAAGATATTACAAATCTTATCTTGTTAATCATGTTCCATAAAGAAATTCAGGTTATATGCCTCCTGGATATCTTAGCAAGTTGGATAATACAATAAGTTCTACTCGGTATGCTGCTCATATTATCTACTTATGTCAGTTATCTACTTTACCTGCTTTAGCTTTCTGGAGTTTTATACTTACGACGGGGAGTTATGTAACATACCAGGTTTTGAGGCCTCAGATATAATGATCTTATAAGGAATGATTGGACTACCCATATCATTAAGGTGCACCTCCTTTTCAGGAAGCCCATCACTAAAGAACTCCATAGTTAAGCGTGCTCAACTTGGAGTAGTACTAGGATGGGTGACCACTCGGAAAGTTGATCCTGGCTTGCGCGTCGGTGGACAAAGTGTGCAATTAAGGCTAGTGGTGGTTTTTGGGGTCATTCGTCATTCCTGAAACCCTACTAGAGCCTTGGGCAGTGTGCCCGGTCGTTACAAATGGTATCAGAGCCAATTCCCCTCCAGTAGGTGGGGCCCACATGGACATGGCATGCCAGTCTTGAGTGGTGCGGTCCAGGCATGTAGGAAAGGATTGTTCATGGTTGACGTAGCCACCCTTGCGTTGGTATTCCATGATCGGGAGTTGGGTGTCCATGGGCCATTGTGGGTTTGCACTGAAATGGGGAAGAGATTATGAGGCCTTATAGTTGAGCCTTGACGAGGACGACAAGAGTCTAAGTGGGGGAGACTGTAACATCCCATGATTTGAGGCCTCAGATAACATGATCTTAAGAGGAATGATTAGACTACCCATATCACCAAGGTGCACCTCCTTTTCAGGGAGCTCATCTCTAAAGAACTCCATAGTTAAGCGTGCTCAGCTTGGAGTAGTACTAGGATGGGTGACCAGTCGGGAAGTTGATCCTGGCTTGCACGTCAGTGTGGACAAAGTGTACAGTTTAGGCTAGTGGTGGTCTGTGGGGCCAGTCATCATTCCTAAAACTCTACTAGAGCCTTGGGCAGTGGGCTCGGGCGTTACAAATGATATCAGAGCCATAACCCCTCCAGTAGGTGAGGCCCACATGGGCATGTGACATGCCAGTCTTGAGCCGTGTAGTCCAGGCATGTAGGAAAGGGCTGTCCATGGTTGACGTAGCCACCCTTGCGCTGGTATTCTGTGATCGGGAGCTGGGTGTCCATGGGCCATTCTGGGTCTGCACTGAAATGAGGCAATATTATGAGGCCTTATAGTTGAGCCTTGACGATGACGTTAAGAGTCTAAGTGGGGGAGATTGTAATGTCCCAGGATTTGAAGCCTCGGATATAATGATCTTATAAGGAATGATTGGACTACTCATATCACCAAGGTGCACCTCTTTTTCAGGAAGCCTATCACTAAAGAACTCCATAGATAAGCGTGCTCAGCTTGGAGTAGTAATAGGATGGATGACTAGTCGGGAAGTTGATCCTGGCTTGTGCGTCGATGTAGACAAAGTGCGCAGTTAAGGCTAGTGGTGGTTTGTGGGGTCATTCGTCATTCCTAAAACCCTACTAGATCCTTGGGCAGTGGGTCCGGTTGTTACAAGTTATGTTTCTCGCTGGGACTGGGTGTCTCACTCCGTTGGTTTACAATTTTTTAGGTGATCACGCTAGACGTGGTGGTCGTGAGGTTTTCACTGAGTAGCAAGAAGAGGAGCAGTAGAAGGTAAGAGATGGACATGCTGCATGTTTTGGTGTTTTGTTGTAGCGTCCTAGAGTCATCCCTGTACTCTCATGTCCTCGGATGTGGTTTGATGATGTTTGATGATGTTTTACGATGTTTAGCTGTTGTACCTTTGTTTATCCTGCTTCTGGCCTTATGTGGCCTATTATGTACATATAAAAAGGTGATGAACTCTTGTGTTGGAAGAACAGTTGGTTCCCTTAAGCTGTGGACATATATCAGGCTTGTAATGTTTATATAACATGTTCCCTTGTAGGATCTGGATGTAATAGTTCTCTTATGTATGTTTCCGCAATCGGTTTTAATTAACCTGTGTTTTTGGTAATATGTGGTTCCACACATTTTCGCATGTCATTTCGTTGTTTGTGTGATAGAGGGATGTCACAGTTTAGTTGGTATCAGAGCTCTAAGTTCATTGAGTCTACAGGGATCTAGGACTAGGTTTATAATCTTCTGCCCTCAGCGGAAGAAAAAGCTTAAAGATGTCAGGAAACCATGAAGAACATGCTGCCGAGAGCAGCGAGGCTGCATCCATTGATGGAGATAGAGTGTAGACACATGAAGATCGGGTGCCTGAGGTCCCCCAACTTGACCCAACCATTCTCGAAAACCCTGCTTATCAGCAACTTATGGGGCAGTTGATGGCTACGATGAATCTCATGGTGGAGAGATTGCCAGTGCCTACGCCGAGAGCACATGCTCTCCATGGTGAAACATTGAGTATTAAGAAGACTTTTGAGCGGCTTCGTCGAGCCGGAGCTTCAGATTATGCTGGAGTGACTGATCCAGCGGATGTAGATCTATGGCTAATAGGTCTTGAGAAGGCCTTCCAGATCCTCGACATCCCCGAAGCGGACAAAGTAAAGCACCCTGTCTACCTTTTGAAAGGTAGTACTGGCCACTGGTGGGCCATTGAGGAAGATAAGCGACCCGGTGAGGTGATTAGTTGGCAGGTTTTCCGGTGAGAGTTTGTCAGCAGATACTTTCCAAAGATGTATCTGGACAAGAAGATCAACCAGTTCGAGTGTCTGCGCCAAGGAATAATGAGCATCACAGAGTATGAAGCCAAGTTCATGGACCTATTGAGATTTTTTCCTCGTATGGCGGTGACAAATGATGAACGGATCATACAGTTTGAGAAGGGTCTGAGTGCAGAGTTGAAAATGCCAGCTGTTGCTTTAGAGAATAGGGAATGGTTTGCCACATTTGTGGAGTGTTTTCAGAGGATAGAACGGTCAGTTAGGGAAAAGAGAGAGTCCATGTCCAAGAAGAGACCTACACAGTTTCAGGGACAGAGGTCTGGTGGCTTCAAGAAGCCAAGGTTTTCAGCAACTTCCGTGATGAGAGGTTCCAGTGCACCATCAAAGTGGTCCCCAAGTAAGGGAAGAGGATATGGTCCTTCGCCATCAAAGGCATATAGTACAACTTTAGTGGCAGTGACAGGGCCATCTAGGCCATAGTTTGAGGATAGGGCATGCTATATCTGTGGATAGACGGGGCATTTCAAGTTAAATTACCCAAAGAGGGATGTTGAAGTAACGCATCAGCTGAGGAAGAATCAACAAGGGTCAGATAGATAGTAGCCCAGTGGTAGTAGAGGGCGACGATGCGTTCAAGCGTTGCAAGTGGGATCGTCTACTCAAGGAAGCAGAGGACGAGGACGACATCAAGCAACGACTCGATTCTATTCTATGAGTCAGCCGGAGGCGATAGTCAACCCGCGAGTGGTGGCAGATCAGATGGAGTTATTTCATTCTGATTTTTCTTCTTCTTGCTTCATATCTATTCTGGTTGACCCGGGTGCTACGCACTCTTTTATTGCGCGTTCTATGCTTGATAACTGTTTGTTACCTGTTAATTGTAAGAAAGATAGCCTGTTGTTAGAATCCCCTCTTGATGGTTCCTCGATGCTTTGAGAGGAGTGTCCATCTTGTGTCTTATCTTTTTTGGGACACAGTATACAAATGGATCTTATACCACTTGATATGCATGGATTCGATGAGATCCTTGAGATGGATACCTTAGAAAAATATAAGGTGGTGTTGGATTGTGGTTCCAAACAAGCAGTGTTTGCAGATGGTGATGAGAAGTGGATCTTCCAAGGAGATAGAAAGATCCTTTTGACGTGTTTAGTGTCAGCAATAGTGGCAGAGAAGTTGTTGCAAAAAAGGATGTAGGGCGTTTTTAGATCATGTTGTGGATACCAAGGCAAAATGTCCTAGCCTTGAGGAGGTGTCTGTTGTCTGAGAGTTTGCAGATGTGTTTCCCAAAGAGTTTCCCGATATTCCCCCACCTCGAGAGATTGATTTTGAGATCAATCTAGTACTAGGAACACAACCAGTTGCACAGACACAGTATAGGATGGCTCCAACTGAGATGGCAGAGCTGAAGAAGCAGTTACATGAGTTGTTGGATAAGGGTTTCATCTGACTGAGCACATTGCATTGGGGTGCTCCAATTTTGTTCGTTAAGAAGAAGGACGAGTCGATGTGGCTGTGTATAGATTACCGACAGTTGAACAAAGTCACGATCAAGAACAAGTACCCGTTGCCGAGGATAGACGATCTATTTGATCAGTTACATGGTGCTATAGTGTTCTCAAAGATAGATCTACGGTCTGGATATCATCGGTTACAGATTAAGGAGGAGGACATACCAAAGTCAGCATTTAGGACGAGGTATGGCCACTTCGAGTTTGTGGTTATAGCGTTTGGGCTAACCAATGCACCTACTTCTTTCATGGACCTGATGAACAGAGTGTTCTGTCCATTTCTAGATCAGTTTGTTGTGATTTTATAGATGACATCTTGATCTACAGTCGGGATAGTCAAGAGCATGAGCAGCATCTTCGACAAGCGTTGACTCTTCTTTGCCAACACCATCTATATGCCAAGTTTAGTAAGTGTGAGTTCTGGTTGAAGGAAGTGACTTTCTTGGGTCACATGATATCTTCTGAAGGAGTCAGAGTGGACCCCAAGAAGGTGGAGTCAATTGCAGGGAGCAACCAAAGACACCAACAGAAGTTCGTAGTTTCTTGGGTTTAGTAGGATACTACTGGAGGTTTATAAGGGACTTCAGTATGATCGCATTGCCATTGACAAAGTTGACTAGGAAAGATGTACCATTTGTTTGGGATGATCGTTGCCAGCAAGCTTTCCAAAGATTGAAGGAGAATCTTACTAGTGCTCCAGTGTTGGTGCTTCCAAAACCTGGGAAAGGCTACATTGTTTTCTGCGATGCTTCTAAAAAGGGCCTAGGATGTGTGCTGATGCAGGAGGATCATGTGTTTTATTTTGCCTCGCGACAGCTTAAGAAACATGAAGAGAATTATCTAACATATGATTTGGATTTGGCAGTGGTGGTTCATGCGTTGAATATTTGGAGACACTATCTCTATGGGGAAGTATGATAGATTTTACAGATCATAAGAACTTGAAGTACATCTTCTTGTAGAGTGAGCTGAACATGCGACATCATCACTGGATAGAGTTGATCAATGATTATGATTGCACCATTGAGTATCATCCTGGTAAGGCGAACGTGGTAGACGATGCGCTTAGCAGGAAGTCTTCTTCACTTCCCACGAAGAAAGCACAGCTGAGTTCTTTGTTATGCCATAGATGGGATATGTTTGTCTCTTTGCGGAAGATGAATGTGTAGATGGAAGTTTCCCTGTTAATAGGATTTCTGGCACAGATGCAAGTCAAGCCTATGCTGAGACAACAGATCAAAGATGCATAGCAGGCAGATGATACAGTGTAGCTGATAAGATCAGAGTTTGGTAGCGAAAAGCATGATGGGTTCCATGAGTCTGAAGACGAACTAGTCTGTTATCATAATAGGATGGTGGTTCTCGATGCTAATGATATGAGGAAGCTAGTACTCAAGGAAGCACACACATCGATGTATGCTATGCATCCAGGATTCACCAAGATGTATCATAATCTGAAGGAATATTCAGACCTTGGAGGATCTTCTCTGAGCTTGTGTTTTGTAGTTCCTAGGAAGTTGGGACATGAACCTCAGTTTGATAGAGTTCTCCTACAACAACAGTTACCAGCGGAGCATTGACATGGCTCCTTATGATGCTCTATATGAAAGGAAGTGCAAATCTCCCTTATGTTGGTATGAGTCTAGCGAATATCAACTTTTAGGTCCATAGTTAGTGCAGCAGACAACAGAATAGACCAGAGTGATACAACAACAGTTGAAAGCGGCACAAGACAGACAAAAGTCTTATACAGATAATCTCCAATGACCTTTAGAGTTCTAGGTGGGAGACAAAGTGTATCTCAAGGTCTCACCGTGGAAAGGCGTGCTAAGGTTTTGTCAGAAAGGTAAGTTGGCACCTAGATATATGGGGCCATACTCAGTAGTGGCACGTGTTGGCAAGGTAGCTTACAAGTTAGAGCTACCGCCAGAGTTGCACAAATTACATCCGGTGTTCCATGTCAGCATGCTGAAGAAAAGTCATCCAGACACAGGGACAATGATACAACTAGTTGAGGTTGAGCTTGATGAAAGTGTGACCTAAGAAGAAGGTGCAGTGATGATCCTTGACAGAAGAGTAAAGAGGTTGAAGAGGAAGGACTTGGTTCTTATGAAGGTTCTTTGGCATCATTGTGGTGTTGAGGAAGCCACGTGGGATCTTGAGTAAGAGATGAGGAGGAAGTTCCCCTCACTTTTCTCTTCAGATTGGGGGGGGGGGGAATCCCTTTGTAGAGGTTTATGGCTTGTAAGGACCCTGGCCTTCATTTTGGGCTTATCCTGTTTGCTTTGCCTAAACCTTGTGCTTAGTTGCTTGCTAATCACCTTTAGTGGTGATTAGGGTTTGCTTGTGCTTTGTTGAGAGTTGGAGGTGCTACTTGAAAATAACCTAAGCTTAGGGTTGATGAGAAAGTTTGACACCTTGAGAGCTGATTTTCTCTCTCCTTGCTTCCTCTAAAGTTGAGAGGAAGAGTTGGGCTCGTTGCTTGAGTTGCCTTGAGCTTTTTTGAGCTCTGTTGGGCCTTTTTTGGACCTTGCTTTGCCTTGTTGAACCCTGTATCGAGCAAGTGAGCCTTGTGTCGGCCATGGATGTGTCACCCATGGGGTTGTGTTGGGCAAGGAGTGAGTGTATCAGCCATGGACCATCTTTGACTCTTAGCTTCGTTTGTGTCACCACTCTAGTGGACACTTGGTGCATGATGCTTGCATGTGGAAATTGCCTTGGACATGTGTTTGAGGTGAGATAAGGAGGTGGCATTGCCCTTGGACAAGTGTCCCTAAGTGGGTGACACATTGCCTTATTTTCTCATCCATCCTCTTCATATATGTATCTCCTTTCTCTTGCTAAGGATCCCTTTAGTTCCTTAGTTTCTCTCTTCCTAGGTGAACGACACCTCTCCTTTGCAACCTTGGTGGTCGATACACTTAGAGGAGCTAAGCTTGGTGGTCGATCATTCTCTTTGGAGTCTTCTTCTTCTTCCTCTTATGGTGGCTGAAGGTGTTGCTTGGTGCTAGGAGCTTGGAGCTTGCTTAAGGTGGGTTACATAACTCCTAACCTTAGCTATACTACTACCCTTTCTTGTTGCATAATATGTTTCATCTTGATCGGCCATACTCCTTGCTAGATATGTTTCTTGCTCTAGTTTGAACCTTTGATCTTGTTGGATATATGATCTTATTGCTATAATGGATGTGTTAGATGTGATTTTGATCTTGGTGGATGAACCCTGTATGTAGAGTTTCTTGGGAAAAAACCCTTTCTCTCCTTTGGTTTGAGAAGTGAGTTCAGCCCTAGTGATATAGGCAACACCCCTATCTCTTGATTGTTGAGAGGTGAGTCTATACTCTAGTTGCTTGGGCAATACTCTTCTCTCACCATGGATTAGAGAGGTGAGCCTTGGTGGAGTGTTGACCTAGTAGTGGTTGAGAGCTTGGCTGACATGATGTATTGAGGGTTGTTGGCTTGATGCGCGATATGGCTCTCCTGACCTTGATGGAAAGCTTGGGCGATACACCTTGAACTAGATGGTCCTTTGCCCTAGATGGTGTGGTCCCTTGGCCGATAGGGTGCTTAGTAGGTGCCTTTGCCTTGTGTCTTGGGCGACACAGTTAGTTTGCTGACCAATACAATGTTGTATGGAGAATCCTAGTCTTGCCTTGTAATGGCTGATAGGTTGAGCTTGACTTAGTTGGGCGATAGGCTCCCTCTTGGTTCCCTTGTACCGGTTGTTGATGAGTACCTTCATGGGCATTATGGTGCTGGCCTCGGGTGCCACAATCTTAGCCGATAGTGTGGTGATGGTTGCCCGACACAACCCAAACCCTAACCTTATCTAGCCGTTTGTGCTATGCCTGATACATATAGCTGTCGGTCACACCTTGATCATGGGTGCACGATATGCCCCATGGACACAGCTGCACGATAACACCTTTGCTCTATAGTTGCACGACACACCATGAAGTGGTTTCCGATATGCCTTGCCCTTGGATCGGCCATTATGTGGCTAAATGCTTGGCTGACAGGCTTGGGTGAGAGTAGTTACCCTGCCTGGTACCACCTGTGGTGAGGGTTGCCCTACCCATCACACTTCTAGTGCGGGTAGCGGACACCTTTGGTGAGGGTCATGACCAACCCGGAAACCCTATCTAGTGGTTCTTTATCATGCATTCGCACCTTTGATGATGATGGGTTATGGATGATGGTTTGTAAACCAATGATATGTTTAATGCGTGAAGATGATGCCTATTAAGATGATAAGATGCTAGTTTATGCTTATAAGCTTAAATGGATGCCCATAATTTGATAGAAGTAATGCAATTGATACAATATGCCACACATAGTCTTAATCATGACACGTGTAACTGCAAACTGTAATGACATGATAATCAATAAAGCTCTATGTCTGGTGATTTTAAGTTATCTCTCTTACTGTGTATACTAACCATGTAGGTGTATAAGATGAATTCATAGCCAGGTAAGAGATATGAGGCATATGTGTTTGAATAACACTGTATCATGATGATAACTCTTGTTGATTAGATAACATGCATCACCAGTATAAGAAGATAGGTCTGTGAACCTGATGAAGGCTGAGTGCCTAGTTGAGGTATTACCCTCTCGATGATGAGATAAGGGATTGTTATCCCAGGAAATGATGTAAGATGGTGATGATGCCCTGAGAGGCAGTGGTTTCTCTATGATGAGGGATTGAGATCCCACGATGATGACAGTAATAATATAACTCAATGTTGTGTATGTTTTACAACTTGGTTGCCTTGACAACCCACTTCAAATATACTAATTAATTACAGTGGAATATATCATGTAGTTTTCCCTGGCCATAGATCCATCATCGTCAGTAGCTGGTGATGGTGAAACGAGTTCTCCTGCGGGTTAACCCGGAGTGCATATTGTTGAATATGTGGGGTTTCTCCTAGCCAAAAATAGGAGGATTTGAGTGCAACTGCGGTTGTAGACTCAGGATATATGAAGCATGGTGAACAGGCCCATGGCTCAGGGTATGTGATAGAGCATGAATGTGTTCATGGCTCAGAGCATGGTGAATAGGCCCGTGGCTAAAGATTTACTAGCGCTGTGACCTGTACCAAGGCGGGCTAGGGTTATGGGTAGGTTGCGGAGCTGACCCTGTGGCTGAGGCCACTTAAGCATGAGATTGCGATCCTGCTTTGGTTCTTGTACACTGACCACGAGGTGGTCAGGTCGTGGATTTCATCTCTTCCATTTACCTTGTATGGCACTGGCTCCGGGTTTCGCAGCCGTCGGTTGGATTTGAGCGGTACAACTCACTTCCTCAGGGCATACAAATATGTAATCTTGCTGAATAGTATTTATTGGTTAAATACAAAATACGAAACATTGGTTGAGGCCTTGCTTGTGTAGGTAATCTTGTTATACTTTGCAGTTACTTGTACGTTCCTTATGCTTTGTGATAAGATCTTACAAATCTTATCTTGTCAATCATGTTCCATAAAGAAATTCAGGTTATATGCCTCCCAGATATCTTGTCAAGTTGGATAATACAATAAGTTCTGCTCAGTATGCTGCTCATATTATCTGCTTATGTCAGTTATCTACTTTACCTACTTTAGCTTTCTGGAGTTTTATAGTTTCAGTAGGGAGTTATGTTTCTTACTGGGACTGGGTGTCTCACCTTGTTGGTTTACAACCTTTTTAGGTGATCACGTTAGACGTGGTGGTCGCGAGGTTGTCGCTGAGCAACAAGAAGAGGAGAAGTAGAAGGAAAGAGATGGGCATGCTGCAAGTTTTGGTGTTTTGTTGTAGAGTCCTAGAGTCATCCCTATACTCTCAGGTCCTCGTAGGTGTTTTGATGACGTTTCATGATGTTTGGCTATTGTACCCTTGTTTATCCTACTGCTGGCCTTATGTGGCCTATTATGTACATATAAACAAGTGATGAACTCTTGTGTTGGCAGAACAACTGGTTCCCTTAAGTTGTGGACATATATCTGGCTTTTAATGTTTATATAACATGTTCCCTTACAGGATATGGATGTAATAGTTCTGTTATGTATGTTTCTGCAATCAGTTTTAATTAACCTGTGTTTTTGGTAATATGTGGTTCCGCATGTTTTTGCATGTCATTTCAATGTCTGTGTGATAGCGGGGTGTCACAAAAATCGCAAGAACATATGTACTAAATAGAAGATGTAAAGGTTACATGGTTAGGAGGGATTGATAGATACTCCCAACCCAAGTCAAAGAGTTTAGCCAGTCATGATGCAAGAAAGAAATAAATTACTATTTAGACAACTTATAATTCTTCAAAGGATAATTACAAAACAACAAGACGAGAGAAAAGAAGTTGATACACAAGTACACTGAGTTGAAAGGTCAACCTACCCACCTTTTGGTTGAATCTGACAAGATAAATGATTGGCTTGGAATAGGTCAATAGACACCCTCAATTGACCAAGGAGGTCGATGGCCTTTGCTTCTCTTGCTAATTGACCTAAATAAAGAGAGGTCCATCGATATTGGCGGAGGAGATGGATGGTGGCGGGGCTAGAGGTCAATCACCTTATCTAGTCGATATCTCACATTTTTACTAATGAGATAGGGAAGAGATTTGGTTTGAAGATTCCTTCAACTTTCTATCCTTCCAGACAGGATTTTGATGGTGACCTACATCAGACTGCTAACTCTTGAGGTAGGCTTTCTCCTTCAGCTTCCGCTTGAACTGAATCATGACTGAGCATAGTAGATCCATGATTAGATCCCATCCTTCTCTATGATAGCTCTAATACCATGCAAAAGATTTAGAATTGAGAGTGAGAGAGAATCAATTGGAGGAGGACAATGAAGATTGAATATTTCTAGGAAGAAGGCGAGAGGAAGACAAAGTTGTTGAGTTGTGTGGATGGAATTCAAATTATATTCTCCATATCCTTTCTATTCATAAACACACTCCTTTAATACATGGGTCAGTTTCATATAGAACAACCCAATTAGTTACAAAATGTAACAAGCAACAACAAAACTAGCTCAAAGTTAGTTACATGGTTGTTTAAATAAAGAAAGTATCTAAGTTAGAAACTAATTCCCTATTTACCCATCATCATAATAACTTTGATCTTTACTTTGGTTGTCTAGAATCTGATCATTATGCAATAGGAATTTAGACTGTTTAATAGATCACAACTGCTCCAACTAAAACTCAGAAATCTCTACATAACTACACATCTTCCCTATCGGGTGCATAGAAAGTTCTGTTATTGCCTATGTCTCGACAATGATGGCAGCTACCTATGACCCTTTTACACCCAAAATTCTTTTAGACCTTATAGAGATGGTCTTTGGTTAAATATGGAAATTTTCAACTATCGCAACCTTACGTTAATGTTGTGCCTACATCCTTTTTGCTTCCTGCGTGATTAGGCATGGCCCACGAGGACAACAATAGGGCAAAGGCTGATGAGGGATAATTGCCTCTCAATTATGGGTAGTTGAACAACCAATTTTGTAGGGTTGCAAACAAAATATGAGTAACAAATATGTCATGTTTTCAAATTAATGATGTTTGGTGTTGTGTACCCTTGAATTGTACGATGAAAACTAACTACACAGTTGTTGTGAGACCTATAGAAAATTGTGAAAAACAACCGTGTATGATTTGGGCACAATTGATTTTTCGTGGCCGTCCAGCTACGATGGAAATGGTTGTATTCATTATAGTCGTGCTTCCTCGATAGTTTGAGAATGAGAGTGGATCTGAGGTACAGATAGGAACCGCACGATACCAAATTAAAACAAGCCAAAGATGTTAGTATGAATTACATGTAACCAAACTATTGATACAAGGTCAAAGTTCTTAGTTTAAATTTCTATATTGAAAATCGCACATGGAAATTAAATCAAACACAATCAAACTAGCCATTAGTGTACATGTGAGTCGCTATACGTGCTGTGAGCTATGTTCTTTCCCCTACCATGGCTGGCGCTTTCCCATAGATACCAATGTGACATGCTCTGTAGCCACCGACCTTCTAGAGTAAGGGATTTATAGTTGGGGAAATGTGCACTGATAATTTAGCTACCTAACCATCTATCTATTACTCAATACTCACCCTCCAGATATGAGTTATATCGATATGACACATTTTTTATGCCTTTTTGTAGTGTCACTAGAGCTATATGTGGATCTACAACCTACTCAAACTACATATATCAAAGTCACTGAGTGGTATCTATCGCTGAAAAGCCAATAAACTTTTGTCTATTGTCTTTTGATACCTTTATATTATAAAAAATGTAGAAGTTGTGTTGATATAAGCATCAAAAGGTGAAAATGTGACAAATATCATACCATATTTTAAGTAATCTTGATTGATCACTAATTTATGGACTCCTAATTATCAAAACTCTTGCATTCTTCCATCTTCTTAGCTTCTAATTTCTTTATCTTTTTTTTCAATTATGAGTTATAATTAATATTTTTTGCGGCCATGTTCTGCTCCTCATGAAGCTTCCGAGCAAAGCCACTTTCCCCTTATGTCATTCATGCTTCTCAAAATTTTTTATCAAATATTTACATAATCCGTTGTTGTATTTGTCAAGATAGAAATGGAGATTCCAATCATATTTTTGTTGATCAATGATAATTAAGATTGTATGTATTAGATGCATTTGTGATACCCTCTTATGTGTGCAACTTTAATTGGAAATAATGCTTCTACAAAATAATTATCAAGTATTTATATTATTCATTGTTGAGTGTTATACCCTGGGTAAACAGAAGCAAAAATTCTTGGGGAGATAAAATTAAAAGTTTTAGATAGATAACATGTCTTTCATATCATAAGAAGACATCCTAGCACACATCCTTCATCCATCACCAACTCATATAATTTCATCCTTGGCTAGGTTGAAAATAAACCCAAAATATAGCTTCACCTTCACTTACTCAGTAAGAACTGTGACGTTCTCAGATAACACTTTGAATGTAAAGCGTGACCAACAAGATCAATATGGATTTGATATATCATCTATACATTTTGCAAAGGTCCTCTCTTCATGGAGAATTCCATGAGGATATCCAACATAATGCATTTGGGGTTATTGAGATCTTGTCTCATATATTGTGAGCTACATTTGTAACCAAACTTACACTATTCTCTAGATGCAAACTATATTATACTTTCTTAGAGTCTATTGACGTAGATCACCTAGTCTAGGTCACCAACACTATATAGGGAGAAGCTATATATTCTCAATCAAATAACTAAGTTGATGTCATGGATCATTTATTATCCCAATCTCAATCTTAGTGACCAGATAGATAGTGTCAAAGGAATTAAAGTATCAGTCTCTTAGAAGCCGAAGATCACATACATCATATATAGTAATTAAATAAAACTTTATTTTCATTGGAGGGTTGCAACATGAGGATTTCCCTGGAGGTCACCTATCACAATACTACTCTTCCCTAAGAACACTTAATTGTTGAGTTATGTGAGATCTGGTGCATTGGTCCTAGTTTATATTATGTATCTTTCATATCATGTTGCCTAGGATCCCTTTGAAAAAACTTTTTGGTTCAATTTTATTGAAAAGGAAGTCCTATTGAATGATTATATATATTGTATGTAGACTTTAGACCACTAATATATGGAAACTTTAATTTCTTTAACACTGCCTATCTGGATGGTAGGATTGGGGTAATAACAGACCTGTGACAGTTGGCATCAGAGCCATGTTTTGATCTTAGAACCTATTGTAAGGCCCCTGACTTTGCTTAATATGTGGAACATTCTTAATTATCATAATTTAGTTTTTAAACCTTAATATAACCTTGGAATATTATTTGGTATCACATGACAATCTTAAGTTTCAAATTTGGTCTAACTTGGACATTGTTTGTGCAAGTTATGCAATTTTATGCACATTTTGGACTTTTCTATAATTTACCCAATTGAGAGATTTTAATTGCAATTTTCACATTTATTATGGTTCTTAGATGTTATATTACCATTCTTAATCTTTTTGATCCATGAGGCACTTGCTTGAACCTTGGTTTGGTGGTGATTACCTTATATGGTGAATTAGGGTTTTACCCTTCATGAATGAAGGAGTTGCTAAGTGTGCAAACCTTGGAGGCCGAAGGTTTTGCCTGATGGGGGTGCAGACTGATGGTCCTTCTGGATGTAGGGAGGTAGAAGATTCACCCTGGAGGTGGTGAAACTGATGGTTGATGGGGGAAAATGTTGCTAACGATGGTGGTACAGAAAGTAACATTTTGCCCTTTTGTAAGTGAAATGTGTTGGCCGATGGGTCTTTTAGAAGTGGATACCGAAGGATATCCTATTATAGATGACCAATGTCTCCTATATACATCACAGGATGATTTTTAGGCAGCAGGAGGACCGATGGACATGCTTCTGTATGTCCATCCATGGAAGCTTTCGGCCATGGATACATGGAGAGCTGCTTGTACACCTCATGCTTCTTCTCTTACTTATGCTCAAGATTGATATAGCTATCCTTAAGCACCCAAACGAAAACTTTGGTTCCCTATCTATTATTATCCCTCTAGATCTTGTCTTTCCCCTTCTTGGTGGTAGATGAGGTGCCCAATGTAGAAGAAGGTGGTGATCTACCTTGTACAAGTGGCTAGAGCTCAGATCTACCCTTCTTTTAGGGGTTGTGAAGCATCTTTGCTTGTTTAGACCAAAGATATTAAGTTTCTCATTCTTACCTCCATTTACTTTGATGTTCTTCTTCCTCCTACCTTCCTCCATGTTGGAACCATGGCTTTCCATGGTAGAAGTTGTTCTAGAACTCAAGAGCCTACCTTTCTCAATTCTTCTTCTAGGGTTTTGCTTTCCTTGTGGAGAAAGATACCTACTTGGCCGAGTTCAGACCTAAATCTTGGGTTTTATTACCTTCTTTACTTGAGTTTCTTGCTGATAGAAATCTATTGTTTTCCCTAGAGGCTCGTTTTATAACCCTCTTCACTTATATTGCTTACTATAAGCTTGTTAGCTCATGTTCTTTCCTAAAAATGGTGATTTGAGCATTAAGAAGGTAAGCTTGCTTGGGATTTCAATTTTTATGGTATCCACTATTTTGTTTCTTATTCTAGATGAACCTGTAATCATGTGCACATTTTCCTAAGGATGAAGATGACTTATTTTAGGTTGGTATCACCACTGAGGGTGCTAAGCAACTATCAAATGACAGTCCATATTAGGGTTTCTAGGTTGTTTTCTTCTCTTAACACATGACCCGATGGTGTTGTCTTCTTGACAACTGATGGTGGTGACCAAGGGTGATGACCGATGGTGTCAAATGATGGTCACATGTTAGGTCAATGTTAGTCTATGTTGGAAGCTCAATGAGCAATGGTTTGGTGCCCTAGTGATGGTATCAGCCAATGGTGACATTAGTTCAAAGCTCGACGGTGAAAATGATAATAGAGCTGATCCTGCCAACCAATGGTGACACAATGTGTCACAACTGATGGTAGAAAAGGTCACCACAACCTAGGGTGAGCTAAGACTTTAAATGTATCTTCAATTAAGCCCTAAACCGATGATTTATTGGTTCAATTGATTCAAGGGTCAGACATACACTCCAATCAATATTTTTGAATGATGAACTTGATCGAATGGTTGAGATTGGATGCTTCAACATCCAATGGTTTGGATTGAAGCCTATAGTATTATATGTGAATTCTAATAATTTGAATTTTTTGGTTTCCCCTGTGATCAATTTTAGGAGCTTATTTGTTGACCATTGATGGTTTTTCTTTAAACATACAACTGATGGTGGGCTTTACCCTTACATTTGATGGTGGGTTTTATCCCCACAACTAATAGTACCCTTTAATTTACAAATAAAGGGATGTATAGAGTTAAAATGTTGACTCTTTCTAGATCATAACTCAATAAATTTAAAGTTGTTCTATTCAAGGTGTTTACTTACATAGACAACCAATGGTTTTACCTTCTGAACAATCAATGGTCATGGGTTGATGCTTGTGATAGATTGGAATGTTGTGAATAATGTGAAGCCATTGGAGGTTTGACTTATTATGTAGTCTTAGTTTTTCCCTCATATGAGTAGAATTAATAATGACCATATTATGTTGATATGCAACCCTAATGGGATATAGTTTGTTACACCTAATCTTAATGCAACTAGGTGATGTTGATTATTCATGATCAACCATTTTGAATGATTATTAGAATCATGGAGTGCTCTCTTATTATTATTGAAACTGTTGAGTTTTATAGTGTCGGAGTAGGCAGCAGAAACAAAGTTTAGTTGATCATAAACCCATAATCAGTATATCGCATCAACATCTATGTAATGGGAAGGATAGTTTTAGCAAGTTATACCTGGTCCTCCGGCTTGCTCAATGATTATACCTTGCAGCAAGTGTGATCTTCAACCACCTATTTTTGACGACATCTATGTAGCTATGGGTCTTGACCCAAACTGCGGTTGACTATCATCCTCCTAAGTGGTAGAAGTCTCCCGCCTCTATAGATAGTCCACACGAACCACCAAAAAATCTATTGGGACTAGAAGAGGTTGTCCCCTTATGTCGGTGTACTAGTCACCGAAACACTCTCCCACGACCAGTTGCTTTTCTGTAGTTGTCTTTCCCTCACTGTTCCTCCCTAGACAGGTAGAACTTGCTTGGGCTCTCTCAGTTACCACAACTAGAGAGGACAACAACTTTGCAGAGCAACTGATGTTCTGAGTTGTGTCTCTAGAGAAACCCCCTATACCCCTCTATTTATAACAAAGGGTAGGGTTAAGGTTCTCAATCTGTCAGGACTAGAAGGGTTTGAAATTCCCAAGAACAATTTGCACTGCGGCAGGTCAATCGATCATTTCATAACTGAACTGGTCATTTGGCAAGGTGAGCCGATTAGTTCACTAGTGAACCGGTCGGTTGGGAGTGTGAGCCAATCTGTTCACCCAATGAACCGATCATTTCACTTCCCATACCTGCCTACAATTGACTTTCCTTATTCATTTCTAATTTACGCAAATATTAATTCTTGTCCCAATCAAATTGAACAAGTGAAATGAAAAACTTTTTCTCACAAATCGGGACAACTGAACACTGCTCGTTTGGTCCAATTCAACCGATCTGTTCATTATAGAGAACCGGTCATCTCATTGACCATGAGCCAATCGGTTCACCTAGTGAACCAGTCGGTTAGTGGTTCAGATTGTGCAGAACACATTCAATTCAGTTCTCAATCAATCTGACACTCTAATCAGTTGGTTCAACACTTGAACTTTATGATTCTTAGTCAAGTCTATTGATTGAATGTTTGATTGAGTACCTAAACACTTTAGTAATCAATCCAAACATCATTTATGGAGAAACTCCTCTTATAGGTTAATCCTTTTTATGTGACCCTATAGGTACCATTTTGCATTGGCAGTGAATGTCCATAACTAGCTTATGACATCACAAGAAAAGAGTGGTACCTAGTCGCACATCAGTGCTACCCAAGTGAAAAAGGAAAGTTGGAGAACAACTTTCAATCCAACAGTCTATGATTGGTATTCTAGTGAATGTATAATTCCTTTGTCTCTGATATTCAGAATGAACTCAAGGCGTGGAGTTGTCATCCTTTCAACGTTCATTCATGTTTCTTGAACTAGAGCAAACTGTATTAGGTACGTGTGACATCAATATCATATATTGATTTACATGTGCATACACATTCCTTTCTTAGTCTCGCTTATAAAGTGGCCTGGACATCATACTCCCTTAGGAGGGACAAATACCATATATATCACTCACAGTCTATCTCATCCGTCAAAGCCACCCAATCATCACCTTTACAACAACCCATGTTTCAAGACTGCGTTTGATGATGTAAAAGTGTACCCAATCACATTCGACGAGTGTAGCGATTTCAGGTCTAAGAATCACAATCACCACCATCACTATGAGAGATGATTCTGACTACCATGTCATGGTTCCATGTGTCACTCTCATGGTGGGTCTGTCTGATACACTATTCTCTAACAAGTATCTATGTGCTTGGTTTGATATCATATATAATGACTAATGAGACATTGTCATCAACCAACACATACTCTAGTCTTGATGTGTCATTGTTGTCTATCAACCTTCCATAATGACATCTGACTAGGGACATAATAAGAATGTACATACTCTTAGCATCTGTATGATCTCATTATTCAGGTCCTCAACCCCAAGACATACATCATTGAGTATTGTCATTCTTTAGACATTCATTCTGCTCCATCATGTATCTCATAATTGATTGATCTAGAATAAATTATAAGCTTGCCTTTGATATTTATCAAATCAATCAGAACATATGCCAATCCAATCATCATATGATTGGCTCTCTAGGCATACATACCAACAAACCCTAGTATGCTATAGTGTGAGGGTTAAACCTTGTGTTATACATGGATCCATACTTGAGTATAGTATATGATTTAATGATAGTACTTTACCTTATGCCTCCATGATCCGATGAGGATACCATGAGTTAAGGTTTGGGAATGAGTGCTGAATTTTAGCCTCAAAGTAACTTATCTTGTTGAATCCAATCTTAATGCAAATATATGGTGGTAGTGAATCATGTTACTATTTCTTGAATGGTTAATATAATAATGGAGCATTCCTAGTAATGTTTTTGTAACTCTAATGTGTTAACTAGTGGTCATCGTAGCTTTATGATTGATGCTTTCTTATACTAAACTTGTACATTATAAGTATGATGATGACCAATCATGTATCTTCCTTATATGTGATATAATAAATATATGCTCTTAAATAGTCAGATAACCTTGCAATGATATCATGTGAACATCTATTAGTTATTTAATGCAATATCATGCTAAGCCTGTGCATCAATGTGAAAACCCATTACACTAAACAAGATTACTCAAAACATATAGCACAATCAATCACTAATTAATCACATACCCAGAAATATGGGTATATTAAAATCAATTTCAACGTCACCACCTGCTCAAAAACATTTGCATAAGAGCCCAACATCTTTCTTTTACCCATACTATGCTAAGAATTTGATACAAATTATTCTATTGTCTTAGCCACAACATATATACACAGGAGAACAATATTCATTTATTCCAAACAAACAAGCATTAATATGCTAACAAAAGTCTGATTTGTTTGAAACACCATATACAAACTTTTCCTACTCGGACCTGAGAGTACATGGACGACTCTAGGACACACTAGACATCTAATCAACTTTCTCAAAGATTCATTACTATAGCTCATCTTTGCTGCCACATGTTTGTTTTCGTCACTTCCGATTACCTAAAAAAATGTGGCGAACCACAAGGGTGAGACCCATGTCCCAACAAGAGATATAACCTCCAACAATCCTCATTGATTACAACATTTTAAATAGTAGATAACTAAGCAGTTGGAGTATTTAATAATCAATTAAATAGATTGAACAGTTCCAGTATACTAAACAGATTAAGCAAATCATCTTACCAACAAGTATGATCATCAATGCATATATATAACACATAAATCCATTTCTCTGGATAGATATCTACTCAAATATCATCAAATTGCATCTAATACAATCATTATCATTAATCTAGACTATCATCATATTCCTTGCTAACAGTACAAGCAATCTAGTAGAATAAGCATCCCTGACATCATGAATATGTCTAGTAACATAACATGTCTATCAATATTGGCATCTCAAATAAAGTGAACAAATCTATATCATAAGTAGAACTAACATCATAGCACAATTAACTTCATAGGCATTATTAGCAATTTAAGCATTTATAATTACGCATGTATGGCTATAAATTTTAAACATAGCTAGCAGCATCATCTTAACCATCGGTGTCAATATATTTGACAACATAAGCAAGTTTACAACATGAGCATAACTACAACATAAGCATATCTATTATCTCTTATTGTACCATACATGATCTCAATGAAAAGAAAGAAAACAAGGGTTATCATCCAATATGAAGCATTGTGTATAACCCTAAATAGATATGCTACACAATTGTCTTACATATTTTATTATGCCCTAAGGAATTTGAGGATACCACTCAAAATCTAATCGACCACTGCTAAGTCAAAATCAGTGCCATACAAGATCTAGGAAGAGCCGGACTCCTAAGATCTTCTCCGCCCCGGTCAGTACGGGTCCGCCACAACGACACATAAGGACAAGATGCTAACAACCTAGTTTGTCCTTGGTACAAGTCACGACAGTAGTGAAAGGAGGTGGGTACGCATACCCTACCATCCGAGGTACAACCACACTTGTCCTCCAATCTCATCACATATACAACCACTGAGACACGACTGCAACTGTTCTCAAACTGAGGGCTAGGTATGACCATAATCATCCTCCCTAAACACTTGAATTCAAGATGACAAGCACCCTACATACTCATCAATATGCACTCTGAGTTTCCCTTAGGAATACTCATTTACCATATGGAAATTTCTGACACTCAGATGGATCTATGGCACATGGCACTACATGATTAGAGTTTTACTTGATTATTTATGCCAATTGGGTGAATTAAGGCTGCATCAAACAAGTGGACATACAAACCCTAATTTACTTCTAAAATGCATATAAATATCACAACTTCAAAAGATATAAAACTTTTGAAACATAATTTCTCATCTCATCATCACATGGTACTATTCACTCACCATTCATGAGGCTATACTAGTTATCATACTATCACAAGATATAAATCCTTTTCACAATATCACAGGGTATCAACACCTATCAATACAAGAGGATTACACCTCATTCAGGGCTCAACCATGCCCAAATGTCATCAAGACCATGATATGATTCCATGCAAGATCACCATTATCATTCCATGCCTTATAGCAAGGCTCAGCAACATCACTTACATATAATACAATAGATCAACACAATATTGCATTAATGAGCTAGGAGATATTCATAAAAAATCATAGCATTGTTATATTAACATTAAGAACATTCCTGTATTACATCAACATGCAAGGAATCTAGATATGATTAACCCTCATCATATTCATAATGTACATGTTTAACATAAGAAAGTATCAACCATGTGGCTATGATAACCACCAATTAACATATTAAGGTTATTATCATATTAAGGAGGTTATTTCACCATCATTCCATCATATAAGAATGTTAAACATGAATACTCATCTTTATCTATTTGCATTATAGTTAGGTTCAACAAGATAAATTATATTAACGTTACTAATTAGCACTTATATCCAAATCCTAACTCATGACATCCCTATTGGATTATGGATACATAAGGTGAAGCATCACCATCACATTCCATATTATTCTAAAGTATGAACCACACATAAATCAAGGTGCATCCATTGAGTTATAGCATACTAGGGTTTCAATCACAATAAGAGAGTACTCCATAATTGTATGAATCATTCAGGGACTATTCATACCCAATTACCATCATTTGGTTATATTAAAGCTAGGTATAACAAGCTATACCTCATTAGGATTACATATCAACACAATATGGCTATCATCCCTTTTATTCATATGAGTAAATAGGTAAGACTACCTTATTAAGGGTAACCCTCAATCTGTTCCATCATCATTCAACCCATATCACCATACCACAATGTCACCCAGAACCATTGGATGTTTAAAAGGTAAGACCATTGGTTGTTTACATAAGTAAACACCTTAGATAAAACACCTATTAAGTCCTTGATTTGTGCTCTAGAAAGAGTCACCATCTAACCCTAGACATCCCTTGATTAACAACACAAAAAGTTCTATTGAGAGTAGGGTAAAACCCACAATGTACTGTTCATTTAAAACAAGCCATCCATTGTCAACAAGTAAGCTCCTTAATTTGATCATATAAAGGAAACCATCTAAAGCATATTATTAGGACCAACATATTACATTAGCCATCATTCCACTTTATTGGAGGAATAAACATTAGATCTTGACCATTGGGTCAAGTTCATATGTTAAAATCATCAATTATAGTATAGGTCCGACCATTGCATCCAGTGACCTAAGAAACCATTGGTCTAAGGTTTAATTGATGCTACAACTATATGATTAACTCACCATAGGTTTTGTAGACCTGATTGACCATCATTAGTGACCATTAAGTCACTATAGGTTGTTAGATCAAGATTATATTCATTAATCAACATCAAATATTAAGCTATTGTCATCATTGATTGATAACATCAATAGGGTACTTAATGGTTGATCATTAAACTTCTAATTGATCCAAAACCTAACATAAGGGGGTGAACATAGGTTGTCACCATAATGTGACACCTTGGATCCTGACCATCAGTTGTCATGATGACAACACCATAGAGTTGTTGCAATGGTACCATCATCAGGTCATGGGTTTATAGAAGAAAACAGCTTAAAACCCTAAAATTGACCATTGGTTGAATTGTGCTTAGCACCATAGGTTGTCAAACCAACCTGATCCATGTCATATTATACCTTAGGAATAACGTAAAAATGAACACAGGTTCATATAGAACTGAAAACAGAACAATGAATATTATGAAAATCGAAATCCAAGTCAAGCATTGCTTTTTAGTGCATGGATCATCATTTAAAAGCAAGAACATGAGCTAGCAAGCTTATGGTAAGCAATTAAGGTGGAGAAAGTTATAAAACTTGCCTATAATTAGAATATAAACTCCCAAACAGAAGAAAACATGAGCAAGTAGGGTAGGAAATCCAAGCATAAGCTGTGAACTCATCCATCTTACACCTTTCTTCATCAAATGAGAAATCCCTAAGCATAAGGAGCAAGAGAGGTAGGGTTTTAGAGCTTTAGAGAAATTTCTACCATGGAACAGTAAGGTTCCGACCTGGATAAAGGTATGAGGAAGGATAAAAAAGAAATAAATGGAGGAAAGAAGGGGATTCTTACTCTTTTAGGTCAAGATCACTAGAAGGAAGCTTTTCAAACCCTTAAAGGAAGTCAATTGCAACCCTAGATTCTTTTTCCAAGAAGATACCCTCTTTCTTCTTCCTTGGATAGGAAATTTGCATCATCACAGAGGGAGAACGAGGTTCATATAAGAAGGGAAGTGGTGGAGAGAAAATGGCTCGTTTGGGTGCTCCCTCATTTATTAAATTTCTAAGAAAAACAAATAATTCATTCGTTGATAGCTACTAAAGGTAGCTCACCCATGAAGGGGTAAACCCTAAAATACCCTTGAGGAAAACACCTTCAAACCAAGGTTTAAATAGGAACCCCATGGCTCAAAAAGATCAAGAATGATGAGAGAATATACAAGGAAAATAATTCAAGTGATAAATTGCAAAAAAAACCTCTCAATTGGGTAAATTGCATAAAAGTTCAAAATGTGCATAAAATTGCATTACTTGCTCAAACAATGTCCAATTGGACCAAATTTGAAACTTAATCTTGTCTTATGATTTCAAAGCATATCAGAAGGTTAGAGTATGTTATAAGAATTAAATTATGATAATTAAGTTTGTTCAACACTTTAAGCAAGGTTAGGGGTCTCACAATCACATGAATGGTAATGCATGTTGGGCCTTATAATAAAGCATGGAAAGATAATGATGATCTTACAAGGAATGATATGATGGTCATAATGACCTTTGGGCATGGTTGATACCTGAATGAGGTGGAATCCTCTTATGTTGACAAGGGTTGATACCCTATGATATTGTGATAAGGATTTATATCCCGTGATAGTATGATGACAAGTGCAGTTTCATGAATGGCAATGAATTCTACCATGTGATGATTACATGAGGAATAATAAGACCATATGTTTTATATATTTTGAAGTTGTTATATATCAATATTTTCTAGAAATGAATTAGGGTTTATAAGTCTACTTGTTTGTTACAACCTTAGTTCACCCAATGGGCATAACTAATCAAGTGAAACCCTAATCATGTAGTTGCCATGTGCCATAGATCCATTCCAGTGTTAGAATTTACTGGATGGTGAAATGAGAAATTCCTACAGGAAACTCAGAGCACATATTGTTGAATATGTGGGGGCACAAGTCAAGTACCTCCTTGCGTCCATAATTTGCAGGTTATGGAGGATGGCTGTGGTCATGCCATGGATATGTGTGAAAGGTAGTAGTATAACTATAAGAAACCTCTTATAGAATGACCATATGTGAGCCTATTCTCTAGCGCTATAACCTGTACCAAGGCCGTCTAATTATTTTTAGCTTGATAATATGTCGTAGTTGGCAGTTGACTGTTATGTCTCTACATTATCTCTTGTACTGACCAGGAGTTGTTGGTGAGATCACGGAGTTTAGATCTTCCATAGATCTTATGTGGCACTGATTTCAACTTAGCAGTGGTCAATTGGATTTGGATGGTACGACTCAAATCCTCAGGGCATTAATAAAAGATGTAATTCAACCATTTAGCATATCTATTTAATGTTATATACAACGCTTCACATTAGATGATAACCCTTGTTTGTTCTCTTTACATAAAGATTATACTTAGTGCAATTAAAAGATCGTAGATGTGCTTATGTTTTGGATATGCTCATATTGTAGATATGTACATATAGTAGCCATGCTTATGTGATAGATATACTTCTATTTTTGTCTATACTTGTGATGATAGTTATCAAAACCTGTTAACTATACTTCACTATTAAACATGCCTCTGCTATTAGAGATGCTTAATTGCTAATCTTACTTATGTAGATAATTGTGCTTTGATATTAGTTCTACTCATGAAGTAGATCTATTCAACTTTATAGACATGGTAATACTGTTAGCTATGCATATGCTGCTAGACATATTCATGATTTTTAAGATACTTATGATATTAGATTGCTTATAGTGTTATCAAGGCATGAGACAATAGTTAGGATTGTGATGACATTTGTTATTTGATGCAATCGTATGAAATCCAAGATGATAGTCTGCATATACTCTGATAATTATACTTGTTGTTAAACTTATTTGCTTAACTTGTTCAGTAGGCTTGAACTATTCAATCTGTTCAATTGCCTATCAAATAATCTAACTACTCATTTTTTAACTATTGAATCTATTGTAATTAAAATCTGTTGGAGAAAGTTATATCTCTCACTAGGACTGGGTCTCACCTCATGGGTCACCACATCCTTTTAGGTGATCATGAACAGTGGAAGCAAACCCATGACAACAAGAATAGATTGATGTGGTAGACCCTAGAGATGATAGCTTAGTTGTCTAGTACATCCTATAGTAATCCTTGTACTCTCAGGTCTGAGTATGGCATGTCTTTTCTAGATGATATACTTGTATCATCATTAGATTTTGGACAATATGTCAATGTTTGTAATATATAGCATGTACGTGTTGAATAACTTTTATATACAGGATGTGGCTGAGGCCAATCGGAATAGATGTAAATACCTATTATGGTATATGAAAATGGAAAACATGGACCTTTATGTAAATGTTTTAGAATTAGTTCATGATGTAGAAAGGTTTTTTTTATTCCTCATTTTTGACTATGTGATTTATTAGTAGTTAATCATGTTTTATGTTTTGAGTAATCTCATTTAGCGTGAGGGTTTATGCACCTACCGTGCTTCTATTGCGACGCTCTAATTTGTTTCCATAATCCAAAAGGTCCTAAAAGATACCAAATATCAACCATCTACAAATGCATAAAGGACGATAAGTAATTAGAGGGAAATTTTATATCATCACATCTTTCCCTCCTTATAAGGATTTTTTCCTTTAAATTTAGATCATCCTAAAACCATGTACGAAACACTAAATTTCACATCATCATTCCTTCCATACAAAAAATTATCATTATCATGATGAAATCTGGCCAATCTCTCATATTCACTATATTTATAAAATATAGGTAAAGAAACATGACAATTAGCTTGTGATAAAAAAAGTAAATTGTTAGTTGGAGTAATATTTATGTTTTGTTTTTCTCCACTACACCACTATAATAACTATAGTTCATTGATTCAAGAGTATATATCATGTTTCAAGTTTGATCCTGATTGAGCTAATATGGATTCAAGAGTCAAAATTTTGGTATCAAATGCCATGTTCCATATATTAAATTCTAGGGTATAAATTCATATCTAGGCCCTAGGTTTGATCATTTATTAATACATAAGAATACAAAATATTCAAGATCCAATATCAATTTCATTATCGAGGCATACAAGTTTTATAGTATGAATCTTAAGTCTTTGTAGGAACTTACCCTAATCAGATAATTGATATCATCATTATAAATATTATCCTAAAGTACATTTTCAACATTCAAGTTTCAAAATCAATCCAGCGCTTTGAGTTTGGGTTAAGAGATCAAATTGTAAGAAATGTTTTTGTTCATGGTGGATTTTAAGTCAAGAATTCAGATTATGACATTATTATTACTTTAGTCAACCTTTACAAATTCATTTAAATTTTAGATATTTCTTATACAGAGTCTACCCATAATTGAGAGAGCATAATTCAAGCCATCCTAATAAAATAAAGAAAGAAAGATGAGAAACTAACTTTTAATCATGTGGTTCAAGGTAGTATTTAGAGAAGAGATGAGATGCAAGATTGACTCTATGGTTATAGGAAAATCTATCGGTCCTTTTTTGGATCCTCCAAGGCTAGGTAGAGCATGAAATCTCAGCCACCATAGCTAAATGGATAGGAGGCAATTACTAGCTAGAAACCCTTATGTTCAATCCTAAATACCTTAGTTTCACCATTATGGACTTTAGGATTTCTTATATTCAAGAGATATAAATTTTAATGAATTATCACACAATAGGCTGTGTGTATCACTTTGATACCAAATCACATGAATATGTCATTACCCCAATTCCAATCCCAATATTTAGATAGACAATGTTAGTCCATCTTTAAGCATCCTGAATCTCACACACAACATACATAATGATTAAATAAAACTTTATTTTCATGAAAATTTAACCAAAAATACTTTAGAAAGGGGGTCGTAGGTAAATTGATTATAAACATACATAATAGAAACTAATTCGGTAGATATTGCATCCCAATTAATATAATATTCTTGTGAATATCTTCATTTGGTATTGCATGTTCAGAGTTTTCAGAAAATATCAATATAGAGGAAGAAAAATCTTCACAATAAATGTGATATAATTTAAAATAATAAAAATGGATATAATCAATGCAAGTGCATTGGTACACTTTAGAAATCAATTACCTTCAATTTTAGAATAATATACTACTTGGCAAAGTAACATAAAAAAAGAAACAAATCAATCTCTCAAGAAACTTCATTTGTCAACAACAAGCTTTTTCTATTTATTAAATATAATATACTTTAGAAAACATTATTACAAGGGAAAACTTCTGAAGCAACACCCCCACATGATGGGTCCAAAAGAGCTATGACTACCAAAGGAATATGAAGGTACCATCCAAAAGGTGGCCTTACCCCATGATATAGGTAGGTGCACCTAGATTTGTGCCCTTACCCTAAGATATGGGTAGGTACAAAAAGGTTGTGTCCTTACCCCATGATACAAACAAGTGTAATAGAGAATGAGACTTTGTATAATGCTGATCTATATCTTGCATTTTATCAATTTTAATATAATAGTACAAAAACCTAATCAGTAGGAAATGATGTAAATAAAAAAACTATCATGGCTAAGCATAGGGACTTGTATATATACAATACAACTAGAAACATCCTAATCAAGGTCAATAGGAGGATAAGTGTACCTTTGATATTTAGTGTACAGATCTTAAAAAAGTCAAATCAAGATTATCAAAGTCTTAGCATGTAAAACAATACACATGCAACAAAAAAGAGATATCAACATTTAGGGGTCACAAGGACTAAGATTAAGGAAAAATCGTAAGATTTGAACATTTTAGAATTATTAACCACAACATGAAGGTTAGATGACAATAATTGAGTTTACTATCATATCCATGAGCATATGCATCAAATTGTGGTTAAGAGTGGGTCTATAATTTTTTTAACCATCAACGTATAAATCATAATGATCTAGGGTTCTTTCGTCATAAAATAATATCAAAGATTAGTAATTAAAATAGATCATTTATTAGGAATCAACCCTATAGTTCACATCATTAATCATAACTCATAAGTCCTGATCAAGGTTATGAGTCGTGAAACTCAGATTTTGGATTGTGATTAATCATAGAGTCACTAATATTATTTGATTTAGAGGTTTTGGAATCATATCTTGAGATTTGATCATTTAAATAATTTCAAAGATATAAATAAAAAATACTTGATATGTTCAAAAAATAGGATGAGTATAAGACTTTGAAACTAATTTTATGGGGTTCCTTGTATTTTTTAATTAAAGTTGACTACTAATACAATTTATTTGGACTATCCTATCATTTACTTGAATTTTAGAATATAAAACTCATACATATCATTTTGGATCACTGGATCTACCAGCTGTGACAGGAAAGGATCCATATAACCAAAAGTTTCAACCCTTGTGAGCCCACCTATGTTGGACCAGACTGTGCCCATGCTTGACCCTACATTTGGGTAGTCAGACTGCTACCAACATAGGCTGGTGTGGCCCGATCTTCCTTGAGCACCTTGACTCGAGCCTAGATTTGCTAGCCTAAAAGTCACCCTCCCTACTTGCAGTTTCAAAGGGTATGTTTCCTTGTGTGATTCCTTGTACTCACGATAGTAATAGGACACTACCATAGCAATGATTTCCAGTGAGGATGCATGAACTCTCAATAATGTCTCATCTTGTCCTTCCTCTTCCATCACCTCCATGGCACTATGACACTGAGCCACTTAAGCTCAAGGATTAGGGAGCCCCAAACTCCTGACATTATCTTTCCCTTGGTCATAGCACACACTTATTGGTGAGGATTGAGGCTTTGCCCCTCAGGAACTATCCTACAAATTGATGGTCATAGAAGATCCACTTGGTTCGAAAGGATTCATCTAACATATGCATTGGATGCTTAGATTCTTATAGGTCCATTTCCAAGTTCATTTCTCTTGGCTTGAGACATGGGGTTTGGTGACCATGACAAGGTGGTTCTTCCTGCATTGGGTCTTCTTCCCCACTATTTGGGATATGGCCGATCCTTTCTACTCTACACTTTCATCTTTGTGCTAGTGCATGTGCACATCCACATAGAGGAACCATGGGATGGATGATCGATTTATATAAAGACCGTAGTGGTTTTTTACGATTTTGTGATCAACAAAAATATCTTCCTTTTGTAAGTCATTTCCTAAAAAAAAGTTTAATGGTCATGATTGGCAAGGAGGGGTGAGAATGAGAGGTCATGGCCAATTTGTTCTCATTTCCATGAACATCAGAGGCTAGTGATGTTAACAGATTGGTAGTCATATAAAACTGATTATTTATGACATAAATATCCAATCCTTCCATTCATTATGCAAAGGTCAAGTTTTATTCAAAGACTTACCATGAGTTTTGCAAATACTTCTTTGTTTAGTAAAAATCCATATATATTCAAACCGCAACTTCAAGCCAACAAAATGACCCAATTTCCATTCAACTTTAAAATCCTATTTGACCAAGTCAAACTCCCTTTTAAGATCATGACTACAACTTTGAATTGAATCTTAACCTCAAAACCCTTGGTAGTGGCAAATTGACCTTTTGATAATGATTTAGGTTAAGCATTAAAATGAACTAGGTGTGATGCCATCTCTTAAATTTGTTGTTGGAAAATGATGTTGCAAATTGATACTAGTCTTAAATATTTGAAAACTTAGAATCTCAATCATGGGTGTGATATAACACCTAATTTCAATAATGAGACTTAGAACTCTAATTTTGGTTTGAATGACCTCTAAATGTTGATATGTCTTCTATTAGAAACCTTGTTTCACCTGCATGTATCTTAGGGTAAGGACGCAAGTCTCAGTGCACCTGTCCATATCTTGAGGTATGGACAACTTCTAGAGGGTGTCTTGGTATTTCTCATGTATTTATGGTTCTTTTGGACCCCTCCTGCGGGTGTGGGCCCAAATATTTACCTTATGACAATATTTTCTCAAGTATAATGGAATTCATAAATTAAAAAAAAATATTTTTTGACAAATGAAGTTCCTTGAGTGTCATGTTTCTTATTTTTATATTACTTTTGCATGAATTATATTCTTCTAAAACTTCTAGTGTAATAGATTTTTATAGTGTCCCGATGTGTTTGCTTTGATTGTGTTTGTTTTTATGATTTAAGGTTATAACATGTTTGTTGATAATATCTTGCTTCTTCTATATTGATGTCTGTTAAGAACTCTGAACATGCTACACCAAATTAGGATCTTCATGGGGACATTAATGCAATTTGAGTGTAATATCTAGCTATTTAGTTTCTCTTATGTATCTTTCATATCATGTTTCCTACATGCCTCTTTGTAAGATCTGTTTGGTTAAATTTTAAATAAAAGGAAGTTTTATTTTAGTATTATGTAGAATGTGTATGATCATTGAACTACTTAGAAATGAATGCCTTAATCCCTTTAAGATTGTGTATATGGGTTGTGTTGGGAATGGAGTAATAATGGTGTGATAGTTGGTATCAAAACAAGGTTTTAATCATGGGACCTATGGGTTATGCGCCCACCATGCTTCAATTGCACCATTTACTTTCTTTTATCAAAACTCAGAAGGTCCTAAAATACCAAATATATCTATCTTGAAACATAAGTGAAAATGAGCAATTAGATGAAAATCCATTTCATCATAGTGGAGCCCTGATGAAAGTGCTTTTATAACTCCTGAAGGAGGTATAGGTTGGATGACTACCATGGATTTTCCTCCTTTTGGGATATCAATGTTTTGAAAGATATTACATTCATCTTGGGTGATTATATTAATTTAACTCAACTAGATTCCCAATGAACACAGTACATATTACTTTTTATGTCCCAATACCATGCACAAATGACTATAATTACATACTTTGGATACAAATTTAGCTTGTAATAGCTTAAATAAGTTAGTCTCTTTGTTGTATTTGTAATTGATGGTATTCACTTCATACAATATTAGTCTCTTTGTTGTCAGTTATCTTGATTAGGGAAAAGAGTGTGAAAATCAAGTAATCTTATTTATCTATGAAAATAGTAGTGAATCTATGGACTAGTATGATATATGATATCAATATGTTTATTAATCTTTCCACAAAGGTCAACTAAAGTTCAGAAACTTACATATGGTGGATTCCATAAAGTGTTGGTTTTACACTGGTAACAAATACAATCAAGATTCACACTCTTACAGAGATATCCGTATATATTGTTTTTATCTTCATTCTTAGGACTTTAAATGATATGGATTAAGCTTATTAGGTTGAATGAATAATATTTGTATCTTAGCACTTAACCTAAGGGGATGGTTGAGGGGTCATTTGAGATTTGACGTGGGTCAAAAATAGATTAATCTTGACCTCTAGGTGGGTTCTTCTAGATGTAACCTGATTATAGAACCAAGTGGAGCAATGGGTGTATCAGTGACTATGTCTAGAATTTTTTTTCTTATACAACTTCACATTATAGGCATACTCAGAAGAGGGCATGCAATCAATATTGATATTGTAGCGTTGGATTTGATGGAAATGTTATATGTGAGAAATACTCTCTCCCAGACGGTAGTTGGTAGTATAGGATGTGCTGTATACTTATTCTATAGGATAGTCATCAAAACACAGTATTTCCTTCTCATTCCTTTTCAAAACCCAACCCCCCTAAAAAATTTATGGAGAAAGAAATGTTATATGAATAATACAATGGAATTCTATTGGATACTACCAAGTTTCTATAGGACATGTCCTATAGAATGAGTGTCATACCCAGACAAGGACAATTATGCCTACTATATAGAAAAAAGGGATCATAGAATCCAATAGGAGTATAGTAGAGGTATTAGAGGTACCAAGTAACAAGGAGTAACGAACCAAGTATTAAACTACGGTGGGTACCTCTGAAAATATCCCACTACAACATATGAAAAATATAATAAAACATCATCAACTAGACCAAACGTCCAGTCATTATCTTTGTCTAACTCATAAGCCATAACCTTCTAACCTTCCCTATCTGAAGCCTCCAAAAAGGATTCAAAAGACACCAACATTTCAAAACCACCTAGTACTCTATCAGGCTAAAAGTCCAAAGGATCGAGAATCTCATGCTTCATCCATCTGCATTGAGACTGTGTCACCTAAAAGAAGAGAACCAAAGAGATAAAAGAAAAGGAGTGGTGTCATAGGTAAAACCAGATAAAGTCTTATAAAATCTATTGTTCTGTTCATACTATAAAGTTCAAAGAATGATACCACAAAAAATATTCAAAAAAGCCAAAAACAAAACTAAATGGTGGAGAGTTAAACACCTTATACATCATAAGCTCTTTAATAGTCTGTAAGTCAGCCAAGTGAGGTGAAAAAATGGATACCAAATGCTACTAGCTTGCAAATTAACAATCGAAGAAACCATGTCGAGTACCTTCACAGTGATTAAACTAGAAGTAACAAATATAAGGACCATGAAAATGTCTACAACATTAGTGCAAGCCAATCAACAATTTTGAATTGTCTAGGAACCATGCGAAGATAGATGTTAATAAAAGTAGGACATTTGATCTTCATAAAAGCAGACCATGATTAGAAATACCAAGGTTTATGAAAATATTATAGATCTTGGATACTTGAAAACCCATTTCAAAGTAACACGCGAAGTTGAACTATGGGTAATTAAATTTTCATATTTAGATATATCAACATAGAATAGACCATTATAAAGGACTATCCATTTAACCTTACTTAAAGTAGAGGATGCTAACAAACGTTTACCTTCATAGAAATCCAAATAAAGGTAATATTGGAGAATAAGAAGATGGGGAGAAACATATAAAAGAAGACCGTTAGAGAGCCAATGGTTTCGTGAAAAATTATATTTTAGGAAAGAAGACCAGAAGTGTGTTGATTGAATGTTATATGTAAAAGAAATATTTAAAAGATAACACCAAAGGTGGGTAAGGACTTGCTTTTCAAGGTGTTGTATGATTTCCTTCTTGAATAATATATTAGATTGACTAAGTTAAGACCAAATAGTTTATTGATTATTGCATAAGGCAGTAAGCTCTATGTTAAAAAGGCACAGTGAGTGTAGCCTAAGGTCTAAGATACCCCAACCAACAACTCTACAAGGACGAATGATCATGCTCTAGTTCACAATACAAATTCTCTTCTTCTCCTCTATGTCTCCCTAGAGAAAGCCCTTATGCGTGGAGTCTATTTTGTCAATGATAGTACATGGTAGGGGATTGCAACTCATGAAATAGGAGGAGATGATTGTGTGCAAAGTACTGAAAAGAACTAATCTACCAGATCTAAGAAATATTGTGTCCTAATGATAGGGTGTCTTTGGGATATTAGATAAAATAGATTCTAAACCTATGGAGAATATCTTATGGGGAGAGAGAGGAAGTTAGAGATATTTATTGGGGAAGTTATACACAAGACAACCTAAAATATAGTTAAACCTCATATTGTCGGACTCTTAACATGAGTTCCAATCAAAATAAAATTGTGGAAATTAATTCTTAACCCAAAAATATGAGAAAAGGCATCAAGAATCCAGATGAAATTTATCCTAGTTTTTTTCATTGGATCTAAGGAAAAAATGGTGTCATCAACAAATTATATAATGTTGTCTTTGTTGCACTCCTGGGGATGAACTCTGTTCAAGATGTCATTATTTAAAGCATGTTTAGTCCAACACACAACAATGGATGTAGCTATGGTAAAGAGGGTGTGTATATATGGTCTCCTTATCTAAGACTATTGTAACTAGTGGAGTAATCAAACGAGCATTTATTGATTAATGTTGAAAAATAACATGTTTTAATTCAACAATGGACCCACTCCATCCAATATTCATGGTGTCTTTGCTATTGTCAAAAACTTTCTCAAAGCCTAATTTGGGAAGGAGAAGGGGGCACTACTAGAAAGACAAGTCTGGGTAAACTGGTTGGAAAGAATATACACATCTTGATTTTCCTACCTTTGCCAAATGCATATTGTTCATAAACGATGATCGACTCCAAGTGAGGCGTGAGCCTATCACTCAATTTTTTGAGATGATTCTATAGGAAGAGTTGATCAAGTAGTTAGGTATGAATTGTTTAATTTCATAAGTTTTCTGTTTTTTTATGAGAGCAATATGAGTTTAATTCAAAATATCAATCTAAGGAGTAATTTTGTTGTGGTGTTGTATACATAAAAATGTTTAATAGAAAAAGCTTGACAAGATCGTGTGAATCCTGATAGTAAGGCATATTGATGTTCTAAAATACCCAACTCTAGGTATCTAGCATAATCCCCTTACCTTATGCCTTGTAAATATTGATGACCTTAATAAACTTTTCATAATAAACTAGGATTTTTACAAAACTAGAAACATATTGTTTTATCTAATAACCATCCTATTTGAGGCTTAAGCACATGTAATTAGGATAATGATAAAATCAGGAGCCAGTTCTATAATTTTACCATCAAGTATATTTTAGTTTGAAATTGGTTCTCTAGAATATTCCTATGACTAGGTAAGGGAAAGGAAGAGTGTAACGCCTGGGCCCACTGCCCAAGGCTCTAGTAAAGTTTCAAGAATAACGACTGTCCCCACATACCACCACTAGCCTTAACAGCGCACTTTGTCCTCACTCACGTGCATGCCAGAATCAACTCCCGACAAGTCACCCATCCCAGCACTACTCCAAGTTGAGCACGCTTAACTATGGAGTTCTTTAGTGATGGGCTCCCAGAAAAGGAGGTGCACCTTGGTGATATGGGTAGTCCAATCATTACTTTTAAGATCATGTTATCCGAGGACTCAAATCCTGAGATGTTACAATCTCCCCCACTTAGACTCTTGATGTCGTCGTCAAGTCTCAACTATATGGCCTCATAATCTGACCCCATTTCAGTGCAAACCCACAATGGCCCATGGACACCCAGCTCCTGATCACGGAATACCAGCGCAACGGTGGCTACGTCAACCATGGACAACCCTTTCGTACATGCCTGGACCGCACGACTCAAGACTGGCATGCCACATGCCCATGTGGGCCCCAATTACTGGAGGGGTTATGGCTCTGATACCATTTGTAATGCCTGGGCCCACTGCCTAAGGCTCTAGTAAAGTTTCAGGAACGACGACTGTCCCCACAGACCACCACTAGCCTTAACTGCGCACTTTGTCCTCACTCACGCGCATGCCAGGATCAAGTTCCCAAAAGGTCACCCATCCCAGTACTACTCCAAGATGAGCACGCTTAACTATGGAGTTCTTTAGTGATGGGCTCCCGAAAAAGGAGGTGCACCTTGGTGATATGGGTAGTCCAATCATTCCTTTTAAGATCATGTTATCCGAGGACTCAAATCCTAGGATGTTGCAAAGAGTCAAAATTAAATTTAATAATTAATTGGATAATGGAGGAGATGAATACATTGATAGATTGGTTCACCTTAAAGTCATTATTTTATATAGTTAAAAGTGGTAAAAGTGGAAACAAATTCAGATTAAAATTCTCACCCTTAATTATCTTCGTTGGTATGTATGCCCAGAGAGCCAATCATATGATGATTGTAATGGCATACTATATGTAAATGATTTGATTAATATATAAAGTCAAGCTTCCAATTTACTCTATTTAATTAAGTTATGAGATAATGATGCAACATAATAAATGTCTAGAGAATGATATTACTCAATGACGTATGTCTTCAAATACGTGAGTTGAACAATGAGATCATATGGATGATAAGAGTATATACATTCTCATTATGTCCCTAATTGGTTGCTATTGTGGAAGGTCGATAGACAATAGTAACACATAAGATCAGAGTGTGAGTTTGTTGATGACAAAATCTCATTAGTCATGATATAGTATATCAAACCAAGCACACAGATACATGTTAGAGAATAATGTATCAGACAGACTGACCATGAGACTGACACATGGAAGACATTGCGATGAGAGTCGTAGTAAGCTCTTATAGTGTCGGTGGTGATTGTGGTTCTTAGACCTAAAGTCACTACACTCATCACATGTCATTCAGTATGCTTTGACATCATCAAGTGTAATCCTATATAAAGGTAATAGTGATGATAGGGTGACTATGACACATGGGGACTGACTATGAGTGATGTAGATGGAATTTGTCCCTCCTATAGGAGTATTATATCCAAGGCCTCTTGATTAGAGAGACTGAGAAATGCATTGACATGCACATGTGAGCCAATATGTGATATTGAGCTTACATATATCTCAGACAGTTTGCTTTGGTTCAAGAAATAAGATTGAATGTTGATGAGGATGACTACTCCATGCCTTGAATTCATTCTAGAGATCAGTGAGAAAGGAAATATAAAAACACTATAACACCATACACAAATTGTAGATTGAAGTTATTCTCCAACTTTTCCATTTACTTGGGTAGAAATGATGTGCGACTAGGTACCACTCATTGCTTGTGATGTCATAAGTTGTTATGGATAATCATTTCCAAATAATATGGGACCTATAGGGTGACACACATAAGTCATGACCTAAATGAGGGGATTGATGTTGAATGATGATTGGATGGATGAATAAAGTGTTTAAGCATTCAATTCAAGCAACACATCGACTGACTGGACTCCCAGTCGTCCGACTCATGTGATGAAATGACTGTTTGGAGTGTCTGGTTGATTGGATATTGAATTGTCTAAGTTTTACATGAATAATGCATTAAATACTAAAATTGGACACGTAATGAGAATGCCATTATTCTGGTGAGAAATATTTCATTTTTGTATTTGTTAACATCTGTTATTACATTACTATTTACTTATGCAATTTACTGTGTTATATTAACATGTAGGGGTTTAGATGCATTCAAAAAGGCTGGAGGAACGGTCCCAAGGAAAAAGAACCAGCCAATAAATTGGCAGAACGTACAAGTAAGTTCCCGACTGCAATGTATATATTATTGATGTGAATTGTGCTTAGTTGTATTATTTTGTATGTTTCAATTTATAGTGCGCTACATAAGACAATGGTTGGGAATGCACATACTATGTGATGTGATTTATGCAGATGATTATCCGACATGCCGCATTGGATATTAATACCATACATGAGGTATGATATATAGTCTCATTAGTTAGTATGAAATATATCAATCTTATTTTTATATTATTACTTATATATATACATCATTCTCTTTGCAGGTGTTTAAAATCGACCACACTATAGGTAAACGCTTAAAAAATGTACATGCTCCATATACGATGGAAGCATTAAATGAAGTAAGAGAAGAATGGGCAAAAGCCATACAAGCAGTGGCGATTGTAAGATATAATTGGGATGCTGATAGCGATCCTGAATGATATTTTGTAAATGAATATTTCTGAATGTTAATGCATGTATTTGAATGTTTCTATATGTGTGAATGTGAGAATTGAATTCATGTCTGAATGTATCTACTTGTGTGATTTTTTTTTGTTAATTTTGTAGGTTTGTGGCCATTTGTAGGCTGATATCAATGGATGTCGTAAACGTGCAGTTCAGAAAACTGAACTACAGGTTCTCATCCTGCTGACCAGCCACAGCAGGCCTGCAAACTGATATGAAAAAAATAGATATAGGCGTCGGTTATTTACACAAAACCGTCAGCAAAGACCTACATCGTCGGTTTTTTGAACAAAACCGACGCCTAATGTGGCCACGGCCGTACTGGAAATGGTGTCGGCTGTTAGTGTACAACTGACGCCTATAATACATATAGCGTCGGTTGTTTAGTTGATCACCGATGACAAATGTGCCGTGCCACAGAAAACAGCATCATCTAGGACACTTTATGCGTCGGTTGCCAATTAAACATCGACGCTATATTCCATATAGACGTCTGTCTTTTAGTAGATAACCGACGCAGAATGTGTCCTAGATGACGCCGTTTTCTGTGGCGCGAACCATTTTGGCGTCCGTTTTCTATAAACAACTGACGCCTGTACGTTAAATAGGCATCGGTTAAAAAACCGATGCCAAAGTGTTCGACCTTTAGCGGCGCCCACATAGGCGTCGCTCGGAAACCGACGCCAAAGGGGGTTAAACAACCGACGCTAAAAGGCATTTCTGTAGTAGTGATTTATTCCTCGACTGATTTCTCCCTCCTCAATGATCGGTTTTGCAAGATTTTTACAGCCCCATATTCATCTCTCTCCCCCACATCCGTCAAGACCTAAAACTACCCCTCTCGTGCCCATTTAAGGAAACTCCTCTTAGGGCGTCGTTCCCCCTCTCCACCAGTTTTAGCAACCGCCACCCTAGCCTCCTCCACTACCTGACCAAGGCCCCAAAAGCATCGCCAGACCCTATAGTTCCTTCCTCTATGGCCAATTTATTTCCCACTAGCCCTGAACTCCCCGACCACCTCCACCTTCTTCTCCGGAAACCTTGGCCTGGTGTGTGTCGCTCCGACCACCTAGGTTCAATCGGGCTTGCAGTAAGAATCCTTGGAACCTACCCTATGTTTTGCTCTTTCAATATTTCTTGGTTGTCACCCCAAACACTGTACCCTGTAGACCCCCGCAAGGTCCTCACTGGCTCTTTGACACCATGGCACCTAAGGGACTCACTGGCCAAGGTAACACTGGCCATGACCTTGCACGACTCCACTCGATCCTCCACGGCCTTGGTTGGTGTTCCTCCCGCCATGTGCATCTGCGTTTAGCTCTCCACCGCCTTCCCCTATTTCTGCCTTAGAACCCAGATTCTCAAGGGATGAGGTCCTGTTTTTGGTGACACTCATCACATTTGCCTCTGTGGCATCTCTTAAGCACATCGGTGTCTGATTTTCTTGCTTGGTCAGCTAGTTTTGGGCGACTTGCTTTCTTGCTACCGCCTTCCATGGCAACGAAGGTAGAATTGTGACTCCTATACATGCCAAATCCTAGAGCATAGCTCGGTATCTCTGCTATGAGGTAGGTAAGGCCCATGAGGTCTCATGTCCCTGTAGTCGACCCCTCCTCTTGAGCAGTGATCGAAGGTTTAGGCTTCGGACGCCTGTCCTCGACGCCATGGTCGGGGGAAAGAACCCCGATCAGTAAATGATCGTAATACCCCCTCCATGTTAATCTATGCATTACAGTCGCATGGGTACTTTTGGGTTTGCACACCTTCTCGGTTCTTTGACCACTAATCCACCTGGGCAAGACCCGCGCGTATATGATGAGCTCTCATTGGCCCATGTGGAATTTTTCTATATTCTGATTGGTCCATTTTCATTAATTCATAGTAAATCGCTCGATGCTCATAAAAATAAGAAAAAATATGTTTTGGAAATGGTTTGATGAGAGGAATTTGAATATGTAGTTTTCAGAGTCCAAATTTAAATAACCAAACCTTGGTTTTATGAGAAATGGAAATTAGGGTTTAATTTGGTGAATAAAATGTATAATAATGTGAAACATGTTGTATACAAGGTGATTAGGGTTACCAGACCCCCAAGATCGTGATTAGGGTTTTATTCAACCTAGGGAGAGAGAGAAGATACTCCCCAAGTGAAAAGGTAAGTGGTCCATGCAATTGAACATAGTTAAATTGGTTGATTTAATTATGCATATATGAATTTTGCAATGAATGATATGTTTATGTTATTTATTGTTCCTAATTGTTAAATTCAGTAAAGTTAAGATGTATTGAATTGCATATTGTGTATGGTATAATTCTCATGAATCTTAATGGTAATGGTACAAATAAAGTCTAATGTAAAAGCTAAGAGCCTTAAGAGAAAGAAAATGTTAATATTAAACTTATATAAGTGCCTCATAAGAGAAGATGCACTTCGGTGCATAAGAGAAGAGACACTTCAGTGCAACCTAAGAGGCACTTCAGTGCATACGAGAAGAGGCACATTTGTGCAACCTGAGGTTACTTATATATGTTAAGATAAAAGAAATTGACCTAAAAGAAAATGCATGTCTTTTCAATGTTCAATGTTTAATGTTAATGCTTATTTTCACTTTTCAAGTTTTCTTTATATTATAACATGTTCAATCCACTTACCATTTGTTTGATGCATGGTTGGGGCGTGATGTCCACATGTTAGAATCTAGTTAAGGAGGGAAGTCCATCTAAGGAGGAAACCCTAGCTCAAGGACTTTCAAGGAGAAGAGAATTGGTGGGATGCCAAGCATACCCGGTTTATATACCTTTTTCCTTTTACCATGATTATGTACATGTAACCTTTGTTAAGATTTGAGAATGAGAAATTGTAATTTTGATCCTGTGATGGTTTATTTAAACTCTATTTTGTGCAATGAATATCATGGTTGTGACATCCCCCTTGATGTGACTGTATATATGTGCTTCCGCTATGAATGATATAAGTGGGGTGTTACAATAATGGTAACAGAGACAAAATATGGTTGGCCACCAGGATTTTCTCATGATCTCATGTAGTTTATGTCTTTTTCATAGTGATGGCTCCTAATAAGAAAGGTGAGAATGAAAAGGTAGCCATGGTTGGGGACGAAGGCGAATCTATTAGCATGGGAGAATGTTGAGAATCTCCACATCAAGAAACCCCCATGGTGCCCTCTGATGTCCTTGTTAGAGCTCTAGCCACTGCATTGGGGATAAGAGAAGACCAAGTGGGCAACCCTAGGGTCAACCCTAAGCTTTCCCTAGTCGACTTTTTGAAGATCAAGCCTGACTCATTTACTAGGGAAGAAGAGATGGATGTGGTAGGCAAAGACGAGAGCTAGATGCAGCACATGGAACATTACTTCTGTGACTTAGACTATCCCAATCACTCCAAGGTCCATTTTGGGACACATATGCTGAAGGGTGCTGCTAGGACATGGTGGGAGGGGCTACTAGGTTCTCGATAAGCTGATGCTCCTCCATTCACATGGGAGGAATTTTCTGAGGCCTTCAAAGACCACTACATATCCAAGGCCATGATCAAGAAGGAGGAGGAAGAATTTCACAACCTACATCAGCATGGTGACATGACGGTCACCCAATATGCGATGAAATTATGGATCCTGTAGAAGTATGGTTACGACTATGATGAACGTTGCAAGAAAAAGAAGTTCATTAGAGGTCTTAAGCTAGACCTTAGTTTTGCATTGTCGGGATGTGGGCACCATACACTACATAGTGCCCTAGATGTTGCCCTAGAATTAGAGGATCATCCCAGAAGGGCATGGAAGAAGGAGAGCCACCACAACTCCCACCATCACAATGATAAGAAAAGGAAGGCACTGGTTGAAGTTTTTGCAAACCAACATGCAAAGACCCAGTTTGCAAAATGTTCCAAGTATCGCCTAGGTGAATGCATGTTTGGGACAGGTGTTTGCTATGCATGTGGCGAGATAGGCCACATTAGACCTAACTGCCCCAAAGTTCAAAAGAATGAGTCTAATGTCAATCAAGCACCTAAGGAGAAGAGGCATGCTAGAATCTTTGCCATGGTAAATGAGAGTGAGGATGATAAGACTGAGTAGAGTTTAGTAGCATAGTTCTTTTCTTTTCAAAACTTTATTTTTTCATGCAATGTATGAAACTATGGTTTTACATGGTAATAATAGTATATCAATATTTTTGTGTTAAAGATATGAAAATTCCTAAGGTGGGTAGCCTAACAAAATTTTGAGGACAAAATTTAATTTAGGTGGGTAGAAATGTAACATCCCTCTTTTCAGTAGTAAAATAAAACCTTTTATGTAGTTTTTTAAATGATATTTTGTTAAGGACCTTAAGGAAAAATTTCCAAAATAGTTTTACTTCTAGGATTTCAATGCAAAGAGAAATAATAAAAGGACTCAAAATAAGTTTTTCCTTTATTTAATGTGTTGCAAATGATTGTGTGATATTGGTAATGTATTTTCCCTTTTTATTTTTATCAAATAAATCTAAAAGTAATGAAAGAGAAAGAGAAAGAAAAAGAAGCAAGAAATTCGAAATTCAAATCACTTGGGCAATAAGTGTGCTTTTTCTTTTTATATATTTCAAGATAAATCCTTTAATGTCCATATTTCTCTCTCTTCTTCTTGGATTTGCCAAAAAGGAATCATAATGTGCCCCTTATTCATTAATTTTGAAAATATGAGAAAATTTATTCTCTTGGCATCACTAAGATACTTTCCCTTTTATTTTTATAAAAACATATGAGGGAAGAGATATTACCTCTTGTTTTCTCTCTCCTCTAAAGAAAGTGCATAAAAAGGCAAGGAATGAGTATGTCATGACTTTAAAAGAGATGAATAGTGATCATCTCGAATTTTGGAGTAAAAAGCCACAAAGGGAAGATTCCCCTTAATTATTTAATTAGTGTGTGCATTTAAATTAAGATAAGTAACAAAAATAGAAATCATTGACTTAACATTCAAGAAACCTAAATCTGATTAGCTAGGAATATTCTAGAGCATCTAATTAGTCAATGGTCCAAATTTGGACTCATTTGGAATTTGTTTGACCCTCCATTCAAATTAGGAAGTTTTGAATATAGTTTGATTAGGAATTACATTTAATTTCTTTGATTTCCCTAAAGTTGGATGTAATTTTCCCTGTCACTCTTCCTGTTCTTTTATTTTTCATGCACGCCTCTCGTGGTCATCCAATTTGGATCATATGGTATATGGATCATCCCCTACCTCCTTCTTGTTTAGGCAAGTGGGGCGCCGACCCAGCCATTTATTCCCTGACCGATTTCTCCCTCCTCATGTTGGTATGTATGCTCTGAGAGCCAATCATGGGATGATTGGTGGGATACATTAAGATTGATTTGATAAGCATCAAAGGCAAGCTTCCAATTCTTTCTGGTTCAGTCATATGTGATAATGATAGAACAAATTGAATGTCTAGAGAATGACAATACTCAATGACGTATGCTTTCAGGTTCAGGACCTCAATGATGACATCATACGGATGCCAAGAGTTTGTACATTCTCATTATGTCCCTAGTCGAATGTCATTATGGAAGGTAGATAGACAACAATGACACACAAGACTAGATTGTGGTGTTGGTTGATGACATAATCTCATTAGTCATGATATGGAGATATCAAACCAAACACATAGGTACTTGTTAGAGAACAAGTTTACCGGACAAACCCACTATGAGTCTGACACATGGAACCATGACATGGTAGTTACAGTCAGTTCTCACAGTGATGGTGGTGAGTGTGATTCTTGGACTTGAAATCACTACACTCAACACAAGTCGTTGGGTACAATTTGGCATCATCAAACACAGTCCTGAAACATGGGTTGTTATAAAGGTGATGATTGAGTGGCTTTGACACATGGGGCTTTTGAGGGGTGAGTGATAGATATGGGATTTGTCCCTCCTGAGGGAGTTTGATATCCATGTCCACTTGATGAGTAGGATTGAGATAGGTGTGTGCACGCATGTGTGAGTCAATATGCGATATTGATGTCATACATATCTCCTCCAATCTACTCTAAGATCAAGAAAGTGAATGAACGTTGACAGGATGACTGTTCCATGCCTTGAGTTCATTCGGGATATCAGTGACAAAGGAATTATACATTCGTTGTAACACCATTCACAGATTGTAGGATTGAAAGTTGTTCTCCAACTTTCTATTTCACTTGGGTAGCACTGATGTGCGACTAGGCACCGCTCTTTGCTTGTGAAGTCATAAGTGTTATGGACTTTCACTGCCAACGTGAAATGGACCTGCAGGGTCACACACATAGGATTTAACCTGGAAGAGGAGTTTATCCACCAATGATGTTTAGATTGATTACTAAAGGAGTTTAATAGTTCAATTAAACACTCAATCAGTTGATAACTCAATATCATAGTGTTCAAGGTGTTGGACCGATTGATTAGAGTATCAGATTGATTGAAATTGCAATTGACTGATTCTGCATAGTCTGCTGCCCCAACCGATTGGCTCATGGGATGAACCGATATGGCACTTGATTTGCCGCTTTGCTTTTGTTGTTTACGGATATCTCGACAGTTAAGCCTTCTATGGGGTTGCTCTCTCCTGAGGACTGCTATAATTCTACTGAATTAAGTGTGGCTAACTTTGCATCTATCTTTCCATCATAGACTGAATCATTATGCTCGTACTGCATTGGGTCTTGTCAAAAATCATTGTAGATATCGATTCTGAATGTCGTGTCGTCCAAGAACTAGTTGAGTTCTCTTATTTCTCGTGATGTGAGATCTTCTATGGCAGTGCTTTCATCCCTGACGATGATGACTGGTTTAGGTTCCTTAGTTGTAGCCTTATCCTCTTCTGGGCTACTGTTCAAGTTGAATATTCTTGAGAGGGCATTTGTTTTCTTTGTCTCAGCGTCTTGATGAGATTCTGACTGTTGCGGTGTTTCTGTTGTAGGAGGTTCCACCCTTGGGGTGATTTTCACATTGGCACTCTCATCCTATGAAGCTTTGCCTACACCTATCCCTCCTATCTCATCATTATATTTATTTGGGCTCGAGGGGCTTGAGGAAGCTTGTGATGTGGAAGGGTTGGTTAGATGCTTTGACTTCTTTATTTGTCACAAACCGTCTATATTTTGGCATTCTGCATCAAGCTATCAGCATTCCTCATCTAAGCACTGAAGTTCCTTCTTCAGGTCATCTAACATTTCGTCAAACCCCTTCCACATCATTTCTTTATCTGCTCTCATGGAATCTCATTCCTTTCTGAGGTCCATCATTTCTTCAGTCAGTATCTTCAAAGCCCCCAATATTGCATTTTGGGTGTTGATGACTCCTTGTATGAAGTGGGGGAGTTCCTCAGTCCTCATGTTTAAACTTTGTACCTATATAGTTAGTGTGCACATGCTAGAAGTAATATTGAAATTAATTTCGGGAGAATGTTGCAATGTGTAATCACATGGCATCAGATTTGTGCCATAATACATCACCAAATTTTGTGGGTTGTGGTATTGCTACTCTACAGGCGTTGTTGATGGTGTCATAGACGTTATGGGCTCCTTAGGTTGTGGAGCTGGCATGTTTTACATAGGATCAACATGGTTTTCTTGGGTAGAAGTGCTCACCTTCGGTTGCTCTGGTACTTGTAGTACCACTTCTGGGATCATGGGGTTGGGTGCAACCACGGGGTCTTCGCACTCTTGACAGGTTCTTATTCAACCTCTAAATGCCATTCTCCTTCAATGGATTTGACATGTGACTGGTCACTTTCTTCATTTATTGCCACCTCAGGTTGGTCTTCTTCATTTACTACCATCTTTGTAGGAATGTGGGGTGAGGGTATAGATTTGTTTGATATTTTCTTCTTTCTCTTCCTTATCGCCAGCTTCTTTCTTTCCTCTGGCTTTTGTATCTCCATTTTTAGAGTCGTATCCTTCATGTGCTTCTCACCAATGGGTGATAATGGGCCTACAACTGTGCTAGTAATACCTAAGTACATCTTATCCACATCCCCCTATGCAGGATGCAACTTGTGGGCATCATAATATGTCATTTCTAGTAGGGGTAGAAGTACATTGTAGCATCTTTTTTTGTAGAAACGTTTACTACCTTTCTGTGCCATATTACCTATGTTGATGAGAGACTTGATGTCAATCTTGGTATACCCCTTGGTCTTCTTGTATTTCATCAACATGTCGACATCCATAAAATGATAAGCTATTCTAGTTATCTAGCTTCCCATGCCGATTTTTTTGTCTTCTTTGCTTCAGACTGCGGCTGATAGCCTCTTAATTAGTGGTCTCTCAATGTTCATTGATTTCTATCGAGCATGGACAATATTAGAAATAGGTCCCCCTTAGTCACTCCTCTAGTTTTTGATCTCGTGAAGACTATGTTGGTGGTTATTTTCTGTATCACTTGGATAAAGCAGGAGGTGATGAGAGTTGCCTTTGAATTCTTCGAGTTATGCATGTGTTCTTCAGTCAGCTTCTCCCACATTTTGTGACGGTTGTATCTAATGATTTCTTTTTCGCATGGCATAGTTGAGTAGGCTTGTGCCTCTTCAGTTGTCTTGGTGAATATAGTATTGAGCATGGCTTCGGTAATCATATGAGCCTTGCCCCTTATTTTCACTTCTAGTTTGAAATCGCCGCCACCCTTTTTGCACTCACCATCACTGACAGTAATCTTTTGTAATAACGACATGAACTCTACTATCAATTGAGTGAGTGAAAAACTTCTGATGTACACAGGGCACACAAATTGGCACCTTCCAAGAAGTTGATAACCTTGTCTTAATTCCCATTTTCTTGAAGTCCTTGACATCCAGATATTACGTCGATTTGAACCCTTTGGTCTTTAGTACCCAGTCAAACTATGACTGTTGTATTTGACCTCTTGGTATGAATGTTGGCACCTACTGGTTGAGGGCCTTCTATTCTTCCTCATCGATCTCTTCAGGGGTTGCTTCTTTTACTTGGCCCTTTGCTTTCTCCACGGCTATCAATTTCCTCTTTTTACCGCTTTTTGCATCTTTGGTTTCAGATTTTCATTTCTTTAGCTCAGTTTTAGAAGGTTGGTACTCAGAATTCTCTGCTCGTGATGTCTCTTGAGACTCCTTAGACTCTTTTGGCATCTTTTGGGCCAAGATGTACTTGTATTTCTTCTTCATTAGCTGCAACTGAAGCTTCTACATCGGTGAGCGGTTTGGGTTATCCTTCAGTGCATTGGTTATTTTCTCTAAGTTTTCCTCTGCACCCCACAATGAAGTTCTTTTCTTCATCAAAGGGTCCTCTGTTGAAGTCGACATTCTAAAAGTTTCAATATTAAAAATGTTGTTAGCCAGATTGTATTTTATATTTTATTTCTGGCATTAGCATTTACTTCATTTTTAATAGTTTGTGCTTGAAATGCATGATATGCCATGACCGCGGCATAAATAGAAAGCAATACCACAGTCGAGGAGGGTGCCACGACTGCGGTAGGGGATTGATGAAGCAAAAGGAATGCCCCAACCATGGCATAGAAAAACCGTGATTGTGACGGGTGCCGCGACCGTGGTCGATGTTAGACCGGATCAAGAGAAACTCATACAAGCGAGGACCATGACTATGACCAAAACTACACATGGTGCCATGACCACAGTCAGGGAGGTACCTACTTGAACGCAACCGCGAAAGTCATGGTGGGTATTCCCGCCCGAATCCTGACCAACCAACTACGATACCGCCGGAAGTGCATGAGAAAAATGTCGCAATAAGTTCAGCAAAGGTTGACGTGACAAGGATAGCCGTGAACAAAGGGAAAGTGTTGACAAATTTTGGAAAAGGAGCGGAGATAAGGTGATTCCAGCAGTTATAGCAACATAGATAAATCAAAACCCAGGGTTGTAAACTCAAGAGAGGCGATGAAACCTTAAAAAGGTAAGAAAAAGAAACGGTAGTGATCAAAAGGGATGTGCACTCGGTACCTCGGCATGGTTAGGAATTCAAAATGGAAGCTAGGGAGGCAGCTGCGGAGGTGGTGCTATCACAGCAAGAGTACGAGATCGGCGGAGGTGGGTTCACAGCAAATGTTCCTTTCTATTCGATCTTCATCTCATTTTCTCTTGTCTTGAAATTCTTCAGTTAAGCTTCTTCTAACAATCAGGAGTCAGAGAGAAAGGAGAGAAGGAAAAACCCTATTGTCGAAAGGGTTTTGCTTATATACTTGGAAATGGTTGCGACTGCGGCCGAGTAGACCGTCACGACCAAGGTTAAACATGCTCTTAAAAATGTCATGACCGCAGTCCTAAGGGCATAAACTGGTACTACAACCGTGGCAGACGCTACGACCGCGGTCGGTGCCGCAACCACGATTCACACAAAACCAAGTTGATACAATCAATTAACTAAAACACCTAATCTCTCATTAAAACTTTTTCTAGATGTGAAACCAAAAATACTTAAAAGGGGAGAGTAAATAGCTCATAGACTAAAACATGAGATAAAGAAGAACATGAATTGTAAAAGAAAGCAGCAAAATCTTGGGTTGCCTCTCAAGAAGTGCTAGTTTAAAGTCTTTTAGCTTGACTTTCTCTCATTCTGGCTTCATCATCCTTCAGTTGGTGCTGATACTTTCTCATTTGTTTCATCCACTAGAGGATTGGGTTCTCCCAAACTCAGCTTGGGCCTCCCCACAAAAGCTTCATCTTAATAATACCTTTTTACTCTCTATCCATTCACCTTGAAAGTGCATGTCTTATGTCTAGTTATTTCCATCATCCCATATAGGTATATTTTTATGATAGAAAAGGGCCCGGACCATCTTGTTCTCAGCATTCTGGGGAACAACCTGATACTTGAGTTGAACAAAAGAACTTTGTCTCCTTCATGAACACCCTGGCTCTTCAGGTGGGAGTCATACCATACCTTAGTTCTTTGCTTATAGATCCTCACATTCTCATAAGCATGCAGTCTCAACTCTTCGAGTTCCTAAAGTTGGATAAATCTTTTCTATCCCACCTTATCAATATCCATGTTTAGAAATTTGATAGCCCATAGGGCTTTGTGCTCTAACTCGACAGGAAGATGACATGAATTCTCATAAATCTACCTGTAGGGTGTCACGCCTATGGGTGTCTTATACGCTGTGCGGTAAGCCCATAGCACATCATCGAGTTTTATAGACAAATCCTTCCTTATATGACTTACAATCTTCTCTAGGAATTTTTTGATCTGCCTGTTAGACATGAGACTTGTCTCAATGTTTGCGGATGGTATGGTTTTGCAACTTTGGGTTTTACTCCATACTTCCTCAATAGAGATTCAAACTGGTTTTCCCCGAATTGAGACCCTCTGTCACTTATAACAGTGTGTGGTACTCTGAACTGTGGGAAGATAGTTTTCTCGAATGACTTGATTGCTATCTTGGAGTTATAGATTTGGGTGGAAACAACCTCTACCCATTTCAAGACATAGTCGACAACAATAAGTATATATTGGTTTATTTTAAGGTCCCATAGAGTCAATCCCTTGTACATTGAAAATTTCAACTTCCACCTAATCGACCATCAACATCTCGTTCCTTTGGCTGATGTTTCCTATAAGTTCACACTCTTTGTAGGTCTGGACAAATGCCGCAACATCTTTAAAAAGAGTCGGCCAATAAAATCCTGACTGTAGAACTTTTGCGGCTATTCTTTCCCCTCCGTGGTGGCCCCCATAAGGTGAGGAGTGGCATTCTTGGAGGATTAGGGGATTTTCTTCTTCTAGTATGCAACAATGATATAAGTTGTCAGAGCATCTTTTGAACATTAGTGGATCGTCCCAATAGTATTTTTTGGATCAGAGAATAATTTATTCTTTTGATTATAAGTGGTCTCTAGTAGAAGTTGCCCGCAGGCTAGATAATTGCAAATGTTAGCAAACCAATGCACGCTCCGCTCTTTCGACTGGGCCATCAAGAGAGCTTCATCAGCATAGTTGTCATTTAATAGAAACTTACTTTCTTCATCAAAAACTATCCTTGACATGTAGTCTACAACCACATTTGCTTTTCCTTTTTTATCAATGATCTCATGGTCGAACTCTTGCAGTAACAAGGCCCATCGTAGAAGTCTCAGCTTTATTTTCTTCTTCTGCATGAGGTATTTTATAGATCCGTGATCAATGTATACTCGTACTTTTGACCCTACCAAATATGATCTGAGCTTATCAAAGGCAAATAAGATAGCCAACATTTCTTTTTCTATGGTGGTGTAATTTACTTGGGCTTTATCAAATGTTTGACATGCATAGCAAATCACATGGTGTCACTTATCCTTCTTCTGTCCTAGGACAACACCGATGGAGAAATCACTGGCATCACACATAATATAAAAAGGTAGCTCCCAATCTGGCGCTTGTAGAATTGATGTTGTTGTTAACGCCCTTTTAAGGGCCTGGAAGGTGTCTAAACATTCTCTAGTGAGTTCAAATTCAACATCTTTAATCAGGAGATTCAAAAGAGGTTTAGCTATCTTTGAGAAGCCTTTATAAATTGTCTATAATGTCCCACTTTCCCTAAGAAACTCCTTACTTCTGTAACAGATTTAGGTGGCAAGATCTTGGATATGACTTCATTCTTACTTAGGTCCACTTCAATTCCTTTCTTGAAAACTTTATGCCCTAAGACGATACCGTCTTGGACCATAAAATGGCATTTTTCACAGTTCAAGACAAGATATTTTTCCTCACATCACTACAACACTAAAGATAGGTTTCTTAGACATGCCTCAAAATCTATTCCATAGGTAGAGAAATCATCCATGAAGACCCCCACTATGTCTTATAGAAAGTCTGGAAACATATATATCATGCAGCATTGGAAAGTTGTTGGTGCATTACACAACCCGAATGGCATCCTTCTGAAAGTGTACGTGTCATGGATGCATGTTAAGGATGTCTTTTCCTAATCATTAGGATGAATAGGTAATTGATAGAATCTTGAATACCCATCTAGAAAATAGAAGTAATCGTGATGAGCTAATCTTTCTAGAACTTGATCTATAAATGGCAAAGGGAAATGATCCTTTCTAGTAGTAGCATTGCGCTTGCGGTAGTCAATGCACATACGCCAGCTTGTTACCGTTGTAGTTGGCACTTCATCTCTGTCCTCTCCTCTTATCACTATCATCCCACCTTTCTTAGGCACCACATGGATAGGGCTTACCCAGTTACTATCACTTATTGGGTAAATGCTCCCGGCATCCCACATCTTAATAACTTCCTTCTTCACAACTTCCTTTAGCATTTGATTCAACTTCCTATGTGGTTAAGCTAAAGGTTTAGCTATTTCTTTGAGATGTATTAGGTGCATGCATAAGGCAGGGTTGATCCCTCTGATGGCTTCTACTAAATACCCACAACCTTTTTATGTGATCTGAGCTCCTTTAGCAACCTTTCTAGCTAATCATCTATCAAGTTGGCATTCACAATCACATGATTCCTCTCTTCTTTGTCCAAGAATTCATATTTTAGCCCTTTCAAAAGCAGTTTCAATTCTAGCTTTGGTTTTGATGATCTCTTTTCTTCGAGTGTTTTCTCAAGTGAGGCGTACTTTGTGGTCTCGACAGTCTCTTCATCATCACTGAGTTCTTCTTTAGGTTGATTCAGGTAATCCAAGATCTCTACAACCTTTGCGTCTTCCACTGTAGGGTCTATACTATTCAAGGCTCACATGAGGGGATCAACAATCTCTTTATCCTCTTGCACCTCTTTGTAGTATGGATTGTAGCTATCCATAAAGTAAACTGACTCAAAGAGAAATTGTCCTCTCATAGCATCTTGTGCTCAGAAGTCGATGTGATCATCCCCTATGTGCAAAGTAATGATTCCTTCTACTACATCTATTAGAGCCCTTCAAGTTCTGAGGAAAGGTCTCCCAAATATCATCAGACACTTAGAGACCTTGACTGTGTCGATCAATTCTATGTCGCCTGGTATGAAAAATTGCTTGACCCGTATTGGAACATCTTCTACTATTTCCACGGGTCTTGAAAAGGTGTGATTTGTTAATTCATTTTTTCATTCTCATTTTTACCATATTCTTTAACCCAAGCCTTTGCGCTAGAGTCAAGGGAATAAGACTAATGCTTGCTTCCAAATTGGCTAATCCCTTCCTTTCCACATTATCTCTGATATAGAAGGGTATGTTGAATACCCTAGACCTCTTTTTTTGGTTAATAACTCAACTTTAACAAAGGCGCGTGAAATTTTTTCCAATTGTACAGTGTCAACATGGTATCCTCTCCTTCTCTTTGTGATAAGTTCATTAAAGATATTTGCATATTTCAACATCTCTTCAATCACATCGAGAAATGGGACATCCAGGTGTAACTTTTTTACTGCTTCCATAAATTTCTCATAGCTCTTCTTAAAATTGCTTTGATTAGTTTGTAGGGAAAGGGAACTCTTGGGGCATAAGGATTTCTCTTCGTAAGAACTTCTCCTATAGGATCTAAGTTCTTGACCTCTTCATCCTTCTTCTTTTCACCATTTCCTTCTTTTGGGCCGTCTTCAGCTGATCCTTGTCCCTTGGACTCTTCCGGTGTAACCACCTTATTAAATTGTTTCTCACCACAACTTCATTCTTCATTAGTCTTGTTAGTATTAGGGTCTTCGAACATCCTCCCTGATCAGAGAGTGGCCATATTTATAGTCTTTGTGTTTGACGAGATCTTTCTCAAAGGGTTTTTCATAAGTTCTGCTAGTTGCGCAAGCTATTGATTGATCTACCTTTGATGAGTTTGCATGTCTACCATCTGAGTTTGCATTGTGGTTAACAATCCTGAATTAGTGATGGAACTTTGAGCAAGTTGGTCGTTTATAGAAGCTTGCCTCTTTGCAAAGTTGAACAATTGGGCAATCATGTCAGTTTGGCTTCTATCCTTGACCTAGCTTGATCCTTGGCCTTGTCCTTGAACCTGTCGACTCATATTTTATTTTGACTCTAGTAGCTATTTTTGTTTTTCTGATAACTAGTAGTTCTAGCATATTGAGTCGGTCCTCCTTTCTTCTCGAATCATGGAGGTTGTTTATACGAACTTCTCAGTTGATGAGCATTTTCAACAGCTTCTTTGTTGTCGTAGTTAAACCTAGGATGATCAAGACATTTGAAATTGGCATAAGAGACATTTTTAGTTTCTTTTTCGCTTTCACTTTCTTCACTCTCTTCTAGCAATGTATAGATATAGTTGTCAACTCCATCCCCTCCTTCTCTGCATGTAACACATTTTATGACTTTTTCTATGTGTTTCTTATCCTTTCCCCTGATGTCTTTTGAACATTTGGCTTCGATAGTGATTTTCTAAATATGAGCTGTAATGGTTTCTAAAGCTTTAGCTTCGATTGATGGTCCCTCAGATCCCACCTTCTTGGTTGTCCCTCTATCGTTTCTATCATAGTCCATGCCTGCTTACAATGCATCCATGTTATCGATGATCTTCATGGTTCTGCTTGGTTTCTTACCAAGAAAGTCTCTTCCGACGGTTGCATTCAATGAAGTTCTTTCTATGGGAGTTAGCTCGTTGTAAAAAGTGATTACCAGAAATCGTTTACGGTAATTATGGTAGGGGAAATCTCTATGGTATTCTTGAAAACATTCCCATGCCTCGTGAAGGTTCTCCCTTGGTGTTTGTCTGAAAGAAGTAATCTTTTGCATATTACAAATATTTCTTTTAGTGGGAAAAAATTTTGTGACAAAAGCATCTGCAAGGGGTCTCCATCCATCGATGGACTGGTGGGGCAAGTTAAGGTACCAGGATAGAGATTTATCTTTAAGAGAGAAATTGAATCCTTTACAATATATGACTTCTTGGGGCACTCCCCTCATCTTGATGGTATCATAGATGTTTTTGAAGGCATCAAGATGATGGTACAGATTTCCGCTCCTTGAGTTCCCATGAAAATTGTTCTAGATCATCGAAATTACAATAGATTTCAACTCAAAATTAGTTGCATCGAAGTGCGGGATGATAATTGGGCATCTTGACTCATTGGCTCTAGTTGCGGCCAGCTCACTAAGAGTTTTTCCTTCCTCATCATCTTCACTCTCATCATGTTCACATTCATTCTCGCATTATTCTCACAATGATTTTGTATGATGCCTTCTACAGTGATAGTGACGTCATTCTTCCTCACATCATTCTTCCTCACGACGGCGACCATCTGAGTGATGATTGTCTCTTTCTTCATCTCTCTCATGCAATGGTGGGTTGTGTTGAACTCTTGCATTTTGATTGTCCCCACTAAGACTACCAACCACACAAGAAGGCATGGTGACTCAAAGTTAAGGTGAAGAATAGAACAGAGTTGCTTCCCTCCAGGTTCCTTGAATAGACCGCACAGTCAAGTTAGAAAGTTGGACCTATTATAATGAACTACTCTACGTAATCGTAGGGTAGTAGAATTAGAGTTTTTGTTCAATCAAGCTTATCGCTAAGCTTGAGGCACGAGAGTATAGTGAGTGGACTCATGTGCTTAACAGTACAATTTTGCCTTGTCCTCAGCAACAACGCCAAAAAGTTAACCGACCTAAATCACATGTCCAAAATAGAGCAGATTTAGAGTAGTAGAACTTTTAGGATTATAACCCGAAACTCAAGCCCCAACAACTATTATACGGGGTCCAATGTAGTATTCGGGGTCAAACCACCGAGATAAGGTCGACAAGTATTAAGTACGCAGAGTCTCGCACTCTTACACTCCAAACAAATAGTTGGGTTAAAAAGGGTGTTTCTTAAGGAGCGTTAAGAAAGATAAAGAAAGAAAATAAAACTAAGAGAAAAATGTAAACAAGTAGTAAGAAACAAAGATGAGGAAGGAAACTTGGATCAAGTTTCACCTACTAAGCTCTCTCTCCAATATTCAAAACTCACACCCCTTCATATACTCTTATCAAGATTAAAAGCAATCATCAAAACGTCTATTCCATCCTCTCTTGAGATTAGGATAGATCTAGGTTCTATGGTAGCCTCGCTCTCGAGATGACGGCCCAACAACCACAAAGCAAACCATAAGATCGTTAGCTTTAGTATTCCAACACTTTTATGCATTCATACTACTCCATAACACTAGATAAGGTTGGTACTATTCTTTCGAGGTACCAACAAATAAACATCACAAGATGGTAGATAAGCATACAAGTGAAACATTAAAAATAAGAGTATGGAGATAATCTTGATAAAAGCATATATATATTCAAAGCGGAGAAAGACTATACATGTTGGTAGGGCCTTAGTGGCTACTCCCAACCCAAGTTAGATGTTTAGCCACACATGTTTGCAGGCAGCATAATAACATCACAAAATGATAGATACATCAATAACCACGAAGAAGGAGAGTACAATGTGATGAAGATGATAGATCGAGATAGATAGATAAGATGGTTATACACCATTGTACTTCTTCAAATATAGATCTGGAGTGGGCGATGTGGCAGCGGCTTCTTCCTTCGAAGAAGAGGGCTATCAATCTTCTGTCTCCTTCGACTTTCGTCTTTAGAGATCCAAGACTGATGGTATGGATGTGAGTGACTCTGGAGTTTGGTAGAACTTCGTGGTCCTTGATAATATGATGATTTGACAAGTCGAAGTGGGGGTCTATTTATAGATGTTGCCACTGACTTAATCATCTGGGTCGCGGTCACAGTATGGCCTCAGTCGTGACCTCCATCGTGATCGAGGTGTACTGGTTGTATGCCATGGTCGAGGGGGAGCCTCAGTCACGGTATGGCCTCGACCACAAGGCGTTGCCCTGGTGAAGGGTTGCGGTTGGTGAAGAGAAGGCAATGGAGGCATCAATCGTGACAAGATCCCTAGTGGACTATACAACCACAGTCGCGATGTCGGCCGCGACCAAATCTTGGCATGACCCTGCAAAAGTGAAAGATGTGTGAAATTGAGATTTTTGACATTAAGGAACCGAAATAAGTATAGAAATATATAAGAGGTATGCTAGGGGAGGCATAAATCATACGCAAACGGTATGCAAAAATGATATGTTATCAGTGTTTCCTTGGGTTCAATAACCAAGGGAATGTAGATCAACATCTACATATGCATTACTTATATATATGTACAAGATGACTGGTGTTAATGATAGTCTTGAGTTATCAATTATAATCCTTTGGTATAAACATTCATCCTACACTCAAAGCTCATTAGATGTCTGGGCATTGCCATATAAGATCATATCTTTCGAAATAGATACATCAAAAATTCACTCAATTGATTTATCATCCTTGTCATACAAGTTACTTTAAAGTAAATGTTCCTATTATACTGGAATAATGAAATACCAATTTTACTAACTCTATTACATACCCATTGGGATAAGATAAATTTAAATATAGACTTTGGCTTATGCAACTCTTGCTCTGCCTTGTCCATCCTTTTCCTTTCATAAAGGATTTTACTTCTCGTCAGATCATGCACATCAGGTGTGTTAGATCTCTATTTGGTATCATATACCAACATGAAGAAGTAATCAAATTTATCTTATAGTGTTTATACCTAAAGTGGAGGTCTCAATTCCTTCCTTCTTCATCTTTAGTTCCTCAACTAGAGTGGGCAATTTCTTTTCCAGTGTCCAGGTTGGTGACAATGGTAACAATCGCCCCTTTTCTTCAGTCCTCCTTTTGCTTTGAGATCTAAAGACTTGGGCTTCTAGCTAGCTTTTGAACTCCTATTAGATTTTCCTTTGCCTTTAGACTTCCCCTTTGTCTTGCCGATCACCATCACAGAGTTGGGCTTGTCTTTTTTCATTTGTGTCTCAGTTGTTTTCAACATGCCCAACAACTATGTCAATGACTTGTTAAAATCATTCATGTTGTAGTTTGTGACAAACTAACTATATGACTCTAGTAGGGACTGCAAAATCATGTCAGTGGCCAACTCTTGACCCAAAGGGAATTCGAGTCTAGCTAGGTTCTCCACATACCCAAAAAAAGGTTATCCACATACCCAATGAGCGTGAGTACATGAGGACCTACTGGATCTCCTTCTGCCATGTTGCACTCAAACAACACCTTGGATACATTGTATCTCTCTTGTCTTGCATGATCTTGGAACATGTTCTTGAGATATGTGACCATCCCAATCACATCCATGTTCTCATGCTACCTCTGCAACTCATAGTTCATGGAGCAAAGCATCAGACACTTGACATCCACGATATCTTTAGTATGCTTCTTGTAAGCATCCATGTCAACCCTTAGTGCATATTGAAGTGGTTCTTCTAGTTCTGGCATTTCTAGGACATAGAGTTTGTGCTCCTGTGTGAGAATGATTCTCAACATCCTGAACTAATCATTGAAGTTGTTCCCATTAAGCTTGTCCTTCTCAAGGATCGATCATAGAGAAAAGTGATTGTTGTTTGCTACCATTTGGTTCTACAAAAGAATTTGTAAGTTTGTCAAAAAGGCACATTTATTTGATTTGATTAAAATTTGTGTGATTATTATTAGGTCCTTAATTAATTATCGTTCTCATTATTTTGCACAAATTATAACCCTCAAGTATCAATCTAGAAAATTGCAGTGAACAATTTTCTAATGAGCCAAGATCCATATATATCAATTCATGAGTCAGCTTTGGTTGATCACCCATAACCTGACTATTTAGGTAGGCAACTCCTACCAATCACATCCATATGTAATTTTTGCATATAAAATATGTGCAACTCTTTGCCATGATCATCTGCATGCCTCTGGGCCTAGTCTCTCTGAGGATCACCAGTTAAGCTTGACCCAATAGCCAATACAATAATAATGTACCCCATTTTTGCAGCATCTACATTACTACCATCACACTTCCATGAGTAGATGACGCACCATGCATTGGCGTAACCTATGATTGGTCAAACAAGTTTTTCATGTGTATTGATAATGGAAAGCATCTTAGACTTAATATGTTGGATTAAGGGATTATATATATATACTTTATCCAGTCACCACATATATAGTATGTATCATATACATGTTATGTCTCATAACGTAAACATACAATATAAAACAAAAAGTGATGGTTATGGCCATGTCTACTGTAATTCCTTGGAGCCAGAAGGAATTACTACCACCTAGATCAATCATCACATTATATACATGAACATGTTGTTGGTGTAGATATGTGCTTTCCAGTCTTGGTAAATCTATTCAACCCTTGAATTGGTCATCTCGCCTCTTGGCCGGTTGGTTGGTCATCACGAATGCTTGCTTGGCCTCCAGTCCAACTGATTTTTGGACTCCTTACGAATGGTTGGTGGGTCCACCTGGCAGTAGTCTGGCTCCATCATTCTGTCCTCCATGATCCTCTAGATGGTTGGATCATCTCACTTACTAGTTGTCTCATCTAGCAGTGATCATCTTCTTCATCGTTGCAAGAAAGAAAACAAATTGCAAGAAACAAAAATATCCTATTTCTATTAAAATATTACATACTAGAGAGAAACCTCAAGTTACATTTAAGGGGAGAAAAGGTAGGAAAGAATTAACTTTACATTGACAAGATAGAGGTAAAGGCTCGGTACCCAGACTGGGATAAACATGAATTAAACCATACCATCCAACCACACAAAGATATTGGATTTAGGCCATAATCATGCTACACATCACCCCATCAAAATAGCTTTTAGGGAAATACATGTAAATTGTATGTGTGTGTATATATATATGTATATATATATATATATATATATATTAGTTTGGGATTATGTGATCTTTAATCGGATACACATATGAGAGAAGTTTAAATATTCACATCATATGCAATAAATAAATGATAAAACAAAATTTTATCATATCGATTATCCTAAACATAGTAAATTGACGCGGCTCTAATACCAACATTGGGAAATATGGGCACATATTATAGCAGAGGAAACAAAAATTTATCTATCTGTATTCCCATAACCATCAAGATTGCCTCAACTACTATGAAATACAAAGTATGTTTTAATGAGTTATACCTAGTATTGGAGAAAGTTTAGTGACAACAACTCGCTTCAATGCAAATGTGAACTAGTTGCTCTTAGATGTTGGTTGTGTAGCTCCTGGTCTTCATGAAAAATGACAGGCTAAACAACTTTTGTAGCGGCTCCTGTTGTCTCGCCATGGACTGCAGGCTGTCTTTGCTCTCCGAGAAGCAGCCAAATGACTCCTACCTCTAGAGTATTCTACACAAACCAACTAGAACTCTTATCGTTCAATTACAACGGATAGGAATGAGTTGTCCCTCTTGTTGGTGTACGAATCACCAACCTGCTCTCTTACAATAATGATCCTTAGTTATTCTTTCCTGTAGCTATCCCACGCTAGTCAGGTAGAACTTGCTTGGGCTCTCTTGGTTACCACAACCAGAGAGGACAATGATTTCTAGAGCAACTCTTTCTTAATTGATTGCTATTGTGTTCTAGAAAGCCCCCAATACCCCTATATTTATAGGTAGGATTTGGGCCAGGGTTCCCAGCTAATACAAGATCTAAGTAGGAGTGGAAGGGACCAGAAGATGTTGAATTTTCACAACCTACGAGACCCCAAATGATCATATGGTGATCTAGACGATCGTCGGGCCATGCAAGACAGTCGTACCGTGAGACAGTTGTCTGGAAGTTTCGAATCGCATACAAAACTTGCAGTTCGATTCCAATTAATATTACCTATTAATTCCTTGTACCATAAGAATTATGCAATCGAAACAAGTTTGAGAAGCTTTTAGAATGTTTGTTTGGCCCAATCGAGCTGTCTCACACATGCGAGACACCTTTCTGGTGAGTCGAGTAGATCCGATCGGTTCAACACATTGAATTAGTCAGTTCACATGGTAGAACTTAGCCAATTCGATTTTTGATTAGTCAAATGACCCAAACGGCTATCTCAACCCTTCATCTAGTCGTATGGTACCCCAGACAGTCATCTCACCCTATGAGATGGTTGGTTGGAAGTACAGTCATGGTATTTAGCTGATTTGTTGCGTGAATTAAGTTCCCAAACACTTTAGTAATCAATCCAATTGTCAAACAAGATCAAACACATCATCTAGATGAGTTCCTATGTGTGTGACCCTATAGGTCCCATATCACTTTGGCAGTGAATGTCCATAAGTATTTTATGACATCACAAGCAGAGAGTGGTGCCTTGTCGCACATTAGTGCTACCCAAGTGAATGGAAAGTTGGTGAACAACTTCAACCTAAAATATGTATAAGGTGTTGCAGTGATTGTAAAATTCCTTTGTCTCTGATATCCAGAGTGAACTTGAGGCATGGAATGTCATCCCTTCAACGTTCAACTCATGTTACTTGAACCAAGAGCAGACTGTCTGAGATAATGTGACCTCTTTATAATATATTGATTCACATGTGCATGCACATGCATTCCTCAATCTCTCTTATCAAGTGTCCAGGATATCAAACTCTTATAGGAGGGACAAATCCCATTGATACCACTCACAGTCTATCCCCATGTGTCAAATTCACCCAATCATCACTATTATAACAACCCATGTTTCACGACTGTGTTTGATGATGTCAAAGCGTACCCAACGACATGTGAAGAGTGCAGTGATTTCAGGTCTAAGAATCATAATCACCACCTTCACTTATGATATATGACTGTGACCACCAACTATGGTTTCCACATGTCACTCTCAAGGTGGGTCTGTCCAATACATTGTTCCCTAACATGTATTTGTGTGCTTGGTTTGATATTTCCATATCATGACTAATGAGATTATGTCATCAACCAACCCACACTCTAGTCTTTAGTGTTACTGGTTTCTATCTGTGTCACACCACATCCCACAATTACCACAAATCATGAGATTAGGGCATGACTAAGAGGATTACACTTAATACAAAGTTCACTCCCAACTTTTTCTTTTTATTTCAACTCTTTGTTTTCTCGCATTCAATCACATAAACAAACTTTACAAGAGAATTAAACTTTTATTACTCGAATATGATCTCAACATTTAATGAAACACATTCATATACTAATTATATTTCTCACACTTCCATGTACATATGACATGATAATCAGATACATTCTCTCTTATCAAGGAAACAAAGATACAAACATCATTTATAACTCTCTCACATCTATACAAGGACCTAGAGTGACAGGGACTAATTGAACTTAACTAAACTCATACTTAACTCATGTGGTAGATATACTCTGATGCTTTGACCTTCTTCAAGTCCATGTGGTTTCCCTAAAAAAATTGAGTAGAGGGGTGAACCTACTTACTCAGTGAATGAGAACTTCAAAGAAACAGTCTAAAGCACTGATATAATTATAGTTATACCTTTGAGCAACTGATATCAATTATAACAACAGTAATTACTACACTAAGCAAATCTAAAACAATACAGTTAAAATAACAGAGAATGTAAATATTGCATTTAAAGAACAACTACTATGAAACTGTATTAAAAACATTCTTAACTCTTTTTACTTATAAGAAACTCTTTAAATCTATATGATCATATTTTATCTTATGCCCTGATCATATGTAGTGTACCCTACATATGAGATTCACAGTGCACTACGATCACACCGTATAAGACTTAGCTGACACACTTGGGAAAAAGCTAAGTTTGACTTCTCACTGGTCTTCTACAGTGTAATGGCACTCTAGCCTCTGGACTCCTCCTCTAACCTGAGCACACAGGCAGAGAGTCAAGCCACCTATTGTCTTCTCTGTACTCTAGTGCTACCAGGCCCTCTGGTTGATGTTGGACACTACATTCTGTAATTTCAGGAGACTTCCACTAGGGCTTCATCCCTCGTACCAGTTGTTGATACGATCTGACCCCCATATACTGGACACTTCCAGAGTTAGGTCATTTCACCCCTGAGGTGCAGACCTCACAGAGGGGTTCTACAGTGTTCAGGGCTCATGAATCTATTATAACTTGATTATATCTTTCTCTTAGACTGATTTCTTTTAACTTTGTATCTTACTGACTACTCAGACTACTGAACTGAATTCACTGATAATACTGAACTGAAGGCTTAACATATTGTTTACCCTTTTCTTAGGGTTTCTCCTTACTCGTGCACATATAGCATTTCTCATATATTCAAACATATATCATGTCTACTAAAAAATTATTCTCATTCAAACATTTCACACATATAAACTTGGCAGAGCAGTATATTCGAAACATTGTAATATTCTGAGTAATCATCATACTATACATACAGGCAAACTAAAATTCTTAAATAAATAGAATACATGTCAACTTGGCACTTTATACACCAAAATCATGAAATTGAACTGTTAAGCATCACCACCTCTCATACTAAGAACTTTTATATCACAAAACTTGATTCATTGAACACCCTATCCTTAGGGTTTCATTTACCTCATTCACTTATCACATGGCAACACCCTATCCTTAGGGTTTCCTTTACCTCATTCATTTATCACTTGGTAACACCCTATCCTTAGGGTTTCAGTTACCACATTCACTTATCACATGGCTCTCTTAAGGATTTCATACGACATAAACATTACTGAATAAAGACTGCTTAAATCATATACAATGCCATTCACTGAGATATCATGCACCAAGAATAATATTTAATAATTAAAGTCTATCATGCCAAGATAAATACTTCAAATGGATTTCATAATATCTATTCACAAATTTCCAACTTTTCACTCATCTAGGGTTTCAACCCTTTCTAATGAGATATCAAGAAAACATTATTCACATCACACAAAATCCAAGGTAGTATCTGACATGTATGTACTATGCATTCAGATAAAAATCATTCATAATCAATAAGATTCAGATAGACAAATTTCTCTATTTAATTATACAGCAATTTTAATCATAGCCAAAAATCCTAAATTTCAAGTTACTCTTGTAATCTCTGTAACTACTTAAGGATTTCTCATTAAGAGGGATTGTATCCATTTCATATATGATTTTATCATCTAAAATTCATCAAAAACAGAAGAAGAACCCATTTCATATCATTTTACAAAAAGTAGATCAAAAGCAAAATTTAGGGTTTGATTGTCGCATACTGAGCAAATTGAAGATTATGAATGAATTAACCAAATTTCGTGCAATGTACTATTTAAAGGAAGTTCCCACTCACCTTAAGGTATGAAAACACATTAAAAACTAAGCTCATCCCTAAAAATCTCAAAGTCATATCAAATCCCTAGAAATTCACCCAATTCTTCTTCCTTTCAACTCGGAAACCCTAAAAATGAGGAATTATGAAAAAAGAGTGAGAAAGGGGAAATTTTGATACCATTTTGGATCAAATCAGAGGAGGGACGGAATCTTGACATGTGAGAGAAGATTCACCATGAAAAGCTATGCAAAGAAGCTAAACTTACTTGATTTCACCATTCCTCGGACCGCAAAACCCTAATTCAGCAATTTCACCACTTTCTCCTCTCAAACCCTAACTCTCCCTCTCTCTCTCTAGCATTTCATTTCACTGGAATGGATTATGAATTATGAGAGATTCTATAGTGTTAGGCTGACCATATAGAGCAATTGAGTTGCTTGGGTCAATTGCACTTTGACCCCTCACTTAACGTTTTCTTATTTCAGTAGATTTTTCTGTCATAAAAAGTTTTATGTAATTAGTGTATTTCAGAGATCAAACCTTATCCAAAAATTATGATAATTTATAATGTTGTGAATAATTTATATAATAAGCTTCGATTAAAATTTGAGATCATATAAGCTACCTTTAAATAATTAAAAATCTAATAGTGCACTACTATCTAGAATTTTGCAGAAATGTCAGTTATTGTAATTTGTCTACTGATAAGGTCTAAACATATCCGAATTATGAAAATTTTACATGTTGTTTATTATTGAGTTTTAGATCTCCAATTAAAATTTCAGATTATTTGGAGTTACCAATAAATAAATAAAAATAAAACACTACACTGCTGAAAAGCACTCTGTCAGCATTTTGGTCAAAGTATAGATCGACCGAGAACCACATTCAAAGAACACTCAAATATTCTGAAAGTTTTCTCCAATATGCATGATTGAGTTATCCATATCATCAATTAAATACAAAATTTGTAGAAAATGTTAAAAATCATTTACCACACTACTATCCTGATCAAATTCCATATTCATGTACTATCAAAACCCTAATTTGGGTCGATTAGGGTTTTCAAATGTTAACCCTAATTATGTGGATCAAAGTATGATTAAACCTTCTTATTGTATTTAAAACATAAAAACTTAACTACCATCATTAATTAAGATTCAAACAATGATTAACATAATTAAGCATACAATCATCCAAGTAAACCCTAATTTTTACCGATTAGGGTTTACATTTCTCAAACCCTAATTCTTCAAACTAAAATCATAGTTAGAGTTTCTTCTTATATTTGAAACATAAAAATTGATCCACTATCATTAATCAAGTCTAAACGATGTTCAATCTAATCAAGCATGTAATCATTCAGGTAAACCATAGTTTACCAATTAAGCACAATTGTGGTCATAACAATCCACCTTCTGTAGTAACAACTGACTAGGGCAAAAATAAGAATGTACATACTCTTAGCATTTGTATGATCTCATTCTCCAAGTCACATACTTAAATAAATATGTCATTGAGTTATTTCATTCTATAAACATTCATTATGTCCTCTCATTATCTCATAACTGAGTGAAACAGATGAATTGGAAGCATGCCTTTATTATTTATTATCATTAATCAAATACTTTACATAGTATCCCATGTCAATCATCATATGATTGGCTCTTTGGGCATACCTTACAAGCAATTCTTAAATGTGACAACTATATAAAACGTAGGTAGCAATTAACACATCTATCATGAAGATGGGGTGAGAAGGAAAATATACCCATCTACTTCACAAAAATGGGGTGATTAGGAAACATACATATCTACTCTAAAATATGGGGTGAGAACGATATATAGACATCCACTCTATAATATGGGGTGAGAAAGAAAAGATAAACATTTTCACTTAGTAGGACAAGATACACATATGCTATTTAACATATGCATTTGCAAGAATTATTACCTCGACACAATTATCCAGTGTGGAAGTTTAATACATCTATACAAAATGACATATATCAAACAATGCTAATAGGTCACCACATGATGCACCATAAAAGTGAAAGTAATTTTAAACAGAATGGATGAGATCATCCATAATGTATCCAATTAAGGTCAAATGACCCATCAATAATGGTCCAAAAAATTTCAGTAACCAAAGAGGGAGAAAGTCTCGCAATAAAAGAATATTTTCAAAGATTACAAGAGAGAAGCAAAAAGGGATTCATTTCCAAAGATGTGCCTCATATAGGAATTAAGGTTTTAGTCGTCATGATTCCCAAAAGTAATAGAGTACATGCACATACCTTATATCTAGATCTAAAACATTTAGGGTCAAACCCTAAATCGAATCCAGTGCCTCAATTCACCTATTGAAATGTTACATAAAATTATGGTAAAAATTCATTCATGTGTAAACCCTAGTAATTGACTTTTAAACATAATCAAATTTGGTCAAGAAATCTATATCGATCAACATATTATATATTTTTATCTTAGATTGTATTTTATTATGTTTTTTTGATGTTGTAATAATTAGTTATGATTTATATAGATTAAATTTATTTAAAGAGATTTATGAAACAAAATCCAAAATCCCACTTCTAAAACATATCAATTTAGTTTTTGAAAAGCACCCAAAACAATAAGTATCATTTTTGAGAGTCTAAAACAAATTTTTATCTAATTTTATATCTTACAAATATTTAGTTATGAATTTTGTGAACTAATTCAATCTATTATATTATAAATAAAAAGGTCACGCAGAAAGACCCTTGACCCTTGTATCACACTTCACAATCATCGCCGCACTATAGGGCATATAAGTCATTCACCGACCCAAAATATCATGTGGCCTAACTAAACAAAAACTACGAGAAGACTAAAATGCCTAAATCTTGTGTGTAGGAATGAAAGAGCCCCCTTGCCCTTGCATCATGCTCCATAAAAATTGTACAAAAAGACCCCTCTTCCCTTGCATCACACTCTAAAAACATGGCTGCATTGTAGGGCATAGAAGTCATTCACCAACCAAAATGTCACGTGGCCTAACTAAAAAAAATGTGAAAAGACGAAATGCCTAAATCTTGTGTGTCGAAACAAAATCCATGCAAGGGCATATATTGAAATTGTGTCCTAGGGAATTTTTCTTTACTTATTTGCTCAATTTTGAGCTTCATGAAGCTTGATTGTCAGGCCACACCTAATTTTCATAGTGAATTAGAGACAGGAAGGCAGCATTCATGAGGCGTTTTTAGTCTTAGTGACCGAAAAAGTGGCAGCTATCATTTCCCTGACCACATATCTCTTTTCCATCATGAAAGCCATACATAGCATGGCCAGACACTGCACATAGCAACACAAACTTAAGTTTACACACAGGAGAGGGACAAAATATAGGAAGAAAATTGATCACAAGAGAGGGACTAACTGTTTAGTTGGGTTATCTGAATAAAGGTGGAAGACTATCTTCTATATGTGCGATGGGGATCCAATGGCTCATAAGAAACAAGTATTGTCTTTGGTATGCCAATGAAATTATTTTAAGAACTTTAGGAAACTAGATTATTTAAAAGTTAAGTTTAGATTTCCTTATTGACTAATAGATTCAATTATTCTCGTGTGTGAGATTTAAGGTAGCAAATAATGTCCAATTTACATGAAAATTGACAGGTAAGATTGTAGGGAAATATTTCTATAGAATAGGCAGCGAAAATAAAAAATTTATTACCATATTCCCCATAAATCAGCAGATTTCGTCAACAACTATAAGTTGTGAAGGATGGCTTAGAGGATATACCTGGTCCTACATGTAAGTCCAGTGACATATCCTTATCGGTGTAGTCATGCAACACTCCTATTTTCACTGGGGAAAACCCTATGGCGGTTTCAATTTGAAAAGTCAACTGAAAGTGCCAAACATTGTGGTGTTTTCCAACTTTTTTCTTCTAAATTTGTCAATGTTAATTTTAAAAATGTCAATATGTATTTTGCTTTCTGATACTGGATACATAAAACGTCACGTTAAGTGGTGGGTTTCCTACAAAGTGTGATATTTTGGAAACTATTTTACAAATAGTACTATATCGGTAATTTTTTGACAAAATGTGTTGTATAAGTTTTTTTTCTTTATTTAATAAAGATTTAAAAATATAATAGGGGATTTTATATATAACCTAAAGTGTGTAATTCTTTATATAACTGGGATGTACAATGTGGAACTCAACAAGTACCTTGTTATGTCCAAATTCCTCCCATTGTGCGGAGGTTTCCCATGGTCCCGTCCACTTTCACCCGGCAGGCCCATCTCAAAAGAGGAGAGACGTCGGAGAATATGAAAAAGGATGCTTTCAATATCGTACGGGGAGGTTAGCACAGCCCTAGCATGAACATGGAAACTTTAAAGTGACACGGAAAAAGAAGTGAACTACCAAAGAAGCAAACCTTTCATACAATCTTCAACAGAAGCTCACATGCGTTCGGTCCTAGGACGTCGGCGTTAGTTATCTGTTGCTTTGGCAGAAGAACCATGAATTCTTATTAGTTAGACGAGCGCCGATCAGACGTTGCGCTACTCGCTCTGTCACTTATTTCCTATTCCATTCCTTCTGAGTTCTGGCCATATACACTCCGACGAAGCCATCGCTCAGCTGGTTGCTCGACTGGGATTTCTTTCGCTGCAACTGTGGTGTACGTGCCATGGCGGCCACAGGAGGGTGCGGAGGCACGGCAATGCTTGTCATCGACATGCAGGTGAGCAGCAACGACGTCTGATAAAACGTATGGCCGTTTTCTTCTCTTCCTCTTCAATTCCAACCGCTTTTGCTCCCCCTACTTCCATTTGCAGAACGACTTTGTACTCCGCAGCTCCCCGATGTGTCTTGCTACAGCTGAGGACATCGTGCCAAACGTCATCCGCGCCGTTGCTACCGCACGGGAGCGGGGCATTCTCATTGTTTGGGTAAGTTAGCTGTAGAAGCACTGTTCTGTTAATTTCGTCGAGCTACTTCACAGGTTAGAATCCCGTATGCTATCCGCTCTTGGCCTTGAACACACGTCTCTTGATTTTCAGGTTGTCCGTGAACACGATCCCCGGGGCCGAGACGTGGAGGCCTTCCGAAGGCACCTGTACAGCGGCGCCGAGACAGGCCCCGCGACCAAAGGTTCCAAGGGAGCGGAGCTCGTTGATGGGTTAGTGATGCAGGATGGGGATTACAAGCTGGTCAAGTACCGGTTTAGCACCTTTTTGGACACACCTCTGCATTCGATTCTCCAATCCAATGGGATAAAGAATTTGGTCATCACCGGTAAGCTGAGCTAGGAACTCTATGTCGTCGCATTAAATTTACCGATTCCCCAACATTCATCTTTCTTTCCCTTCCATCATTTCCTCATGTAACGAACATAATAAAAGGTACTTTATATTGAGCATCCCCTCTCACTCATATTACAGTGAGTAATATTGTCTCTCTGCCTCCCTTATGGCGTTCAGAACAACGCTAATTTTCCTGATCTTGGCAGGATTCCTCAAAGACACTACAGAAAAGCAGAGCAGATGCCACGGGGGGTTTATTTGCAGAATTAACGACCTTGCAAAGTTAACGGTTGTATCTGTTTGCAATATTCTCCCGCCACTTAGCAAGAAAATTACCCGCCATGCGAAACAAAAATATATGAATCCTTTTCTGTAATTTTTCCTTTTACACTAACTAAACACCTGCTGTTGTAATTTAGGGCGCAACATTGTGATGAGGGCCAGCCGCTAGCTTGAGAATACGGCGCGCAGCGGGAACCCATCTCAAGCGCGGGCGGCGAAACGCATCAGCGGCGCAGCAGAAAGCTGAAAACAAGTTCCGCCCGGGACACTCACATACGCTCTGGCAATTCGTTCACTGCTGCTTTGGTCAAGTCAGTGTGACCCGAAACTTTCGTTCTTGTGCCTTCCCAGATTGGATTTCACATCGTTCCGGTAGGTTTCTTCAGTCCCCTGATTAGAACAAAGCTCTCTACTTTGCATTCAATCTTTTGTCTAGAGGCCCTGCGTTGTTTGACAGCCATTAAAGTAGCACAATCCTCGTTTCTAGGTACTTGGGTAGTGGCTGGTCTGCAATATTTGTCAGATGAAACAAACGGACAGAGGGGGGGAAATCTCACAACACTCTCTATTACGATTTTCTTTGACAACGAGTACATGTTTGCGAGCAACATCTAGACCTACAGTGGTTTTTCATTAGTGTCGACTACAAGCTTGCAAACAGGCACCTGCCCTTTTGTTCTTCCAACATATTATTCTACTGAGAACAGTGTGGCAGATGATGATGGCATTTTCCATTCTTATACCAAATTTAAGTAAACAAGTATCATTCAACAATCTTGACACATACAAAAATCGTATGTCTGTGTTAGACTTGTGACTTCCATCATTTGTTAACTAGGAAAGAAAATATACAAATTGGGTGTTTGAATAAATGTTTCTTGTCATTTCTACATACGATTAATATGTCATTTGCACGACATCTATATTGTTGTCTATCATTTAACAAGTAAAATTTGCCAGTGAATATCAAATTAATTATAATCAATTCTGATTTCTGACATTTTTAAAAACAGCCAGAATGTTCGATTGACAACTCTATGTTGGTTTGTCATGAACTATAGATGATTGATATAAGAGGAGCAGTTCCCATGTTAATGATCCTCGAGTCAGTCAGGAGCATGAAGGGGAGACATAGGTTGGGGTTGAGAGTAATTCAAGCATATTTGTCCAAAAGAAAACCACCAATTTGCATTGGACTGCAAAGTCCATAAAATCACTATTTTGCATGTTTTTAATCCAATTTGGGTTATTTGGTTGAGTTCGGTGTTTTATATTTGGGTTCAAATATTTCAGGTTCAGTTCAATTCGGGTTTTGTTTTGAACTGTAGTTTAGGTTTGGGTTTGGTTCTATTTTCTTGATTGTGGTTCAGTTCAGATATACAACAATACCATTTTACTATGGCTTACATACAAAGTATGCATTCAAAATTAGAACAAAGGCTTATCATAGAACATTTAATGTATACAAGTTTAATATATTGTAGTAAAAAAAGTTATTTTTTGCATTAGGAATATGCAAGATGAAGCCAATATTCAGTATTTGGTTGTCAACATGATATTGTTTTATTTGTAGTTGATTTTTATTCAAAGAAAATTTTTATGAACTGAATTTAATTATTTCTTGTCAAAATTATTTTTTAACATGCAGTTCCAACCAAGGACTCCATAATCTAAATCAAGGACTCCAGATTCTAAATTGCGTGGATACAACAGACAAAGGGTTAGAATTTTTAACACCAAATTGACTTATCAATAGCCTGTGAGCACATGTGCAATTTAGTTTAGGAGTTTTCGGTAACTTGGTATACAAAATATCTAATTCATAATCATGGGAACTACATTAAAACTATTATATATGAGTTTAATCCAGCAAATTAATTTTTTTAGTGTGAAATTGATAGTTTGTGTCGTGATATATCTCCTACTCTTTTAGTGTGAAATTGAAGTTTATTAGGTATAATCATGACAATGTTTAACCATTGCATTATTATTTTACATTATTTTGAGATGTATTACATGCCTTTAAAAGTAACTTGTCAATTTATATATTCATCAAGTTACTTAGTATATAAAATGTGCGTGGGATATGTGGTTTCTTGTAGGAATTATCAAGATGGCACATAAATTTATTAAAGATAAGAGTTGGATGTATTGTTGCAAGTCAAAATTTGATAGATTAAACAATACACAATTCCGTGAGGGGGTCGAGTTTTTCTTAGGTTTTGCATTCAAAGACAAACCTAGCATAGAAAAACTTTGTCCATGTAGGAGTTGTGAGAATGCAATTCATCAACAATTAGATGTTATTCGGTATCACATCTTGAGTAATGGCTTTCTTGATCAGTATACAAGATGGAAGTATCATGGAGAAAATGATCATGAACCTAGATTGCAAAGTGTGAACAATGCTGAAACTATACATATGATAAACAACATGATGGGTGCTTATGAGGAAGTTGAGCAAATACAAGATTCAAGTAATAATAATCAACGATTTCATAAGCGTGATATTGACATTGATAGTTTTGAAAAGCTGATAAATGATGCAAACACTCCTCTATATCCTGATTGTCCTATCTCAAAGTTTGATGCTATACTTGATTTACTAAAAATGAAATGTGATAATAAATGGAGTAAGAAGGGTGCAAGTGATGTTTTAGAATTTGCTCATAAAATTCTTCCACCAAATAACACACTTCCCAAAAATTGGTATGAGTGCAAGAAGGTAATGAGTACTTTAGGTTTGAAGTGTAAGAAGATCCATGCTTGTCCTAGTGATTGTTTATTGTATTACAGGGAGAATGAAAATCTAGATGAGTGTCCAAATTGCAAAAAGTCTAGATGGATATCCTCAATTTCAAAGAAGAAGAAAGTTTCCCCAGCTAAGATTCTTCGCTATTTCCCTTTGATTCCAAGGCTAAAAAGACTTTTTATGTGCACAGTTACAGCTACTCACATGACATGGCACAAAAAGACAACACCAAGTAAGGTTGGAGAAATGAGTCATCCTAGGGATTCTGAAGCATGGAAAGATTTTGATAGTAAGCATCCTATGTTTAGTATCGAGCCTCGTAATGTTCGTTTGGGATTAGCATCCGATGGATTTAACCCCTTCAACATGACAAAGGGCAGCAATCATTCGATTTGGCCTGTGATTTTGATGGTTTACAATTTACCTCCTTGGTTTGTTTTGGATCAATGCAATTTTATGTTGACTCTTTTGATTGATTGACCAAAAATGCCTAGAGAAATTGATATTTATTTGAGGCCATTGATTGATGATTTGAAAATATTGTGGAATGATGGTGTAAAAGTGTATGATACCTCTGTTGGTGAAAACTTTACTATGCGTGCAGCTTTATTATGGACCATTAGTGATTTTCCAGCTTATGCCATGTTGTCTGGATGGAGTACAAAGGGATATAAAGCTTGCCCTACATGTCATTCTTTTAGTGGATCTATTTACCTTCCTGCTAGTAGAAAGATTGCATATGTGAGACATCGCCATTTCTTACCTAGTAATCATCCATGGCGTAAAGATGTTACAAAGTTTAATGGTGCAACTGAGTTTGACAATGCACCAAGACCCTTGTCCAGTGAAGAGGTAGACAACCTTTTAAATGATTATGATCCCATCAGTTTTGCTAAAAGTGGGTGGAAAAAGAGAAGTATATTCTTTGAGCTTCCTTATTGGAACACATTGTTGTTACGACACAATATGGATGTCATGCATATTGAGAAGAATGTTTGTGAAAATATTTTAAATTGGTTGTTGGAAAAAGATGGGAAGACTAGAGACATTAAAGCAAGGCTAGATTTGGAGGAACTAGATATCCAACATTCTTTGTGGCCTAGAAAAGTGAAAACAACTAAAAAAACCATTCTTCCACATGCAATATACAACATGACAGATGATGAAAAGCAAACTTTTCTAAAAGTTCTCAAAGATTTGAAACTTCCATATGGGTTCGCTTCAAACATTTCTAGTAAAATTCATATTTCAGATAGGAAGATTGGAGTTCTTAAAAGTCACAATTATCATGTATTGATGCAACAACTTTTGCTTCTGGCTTCAAGAACTACAGTTGCTAAACCTATTGCAGTGGCAATCAGTGAGTTGTCTTATTTTTTTGGAGAATTGTGCAATAAGGTCATCAATGTTGGTAAGATGGAAGAATTACAAAAACAAATTTGTATGACTCTATGCAAGTTAGAAATGATCTTTCCTCCAGCATTTTTTGATGTGATGATGCATTTGACTATTCATTTGCCCACTGAAGCAAAAATTGCGGGCTCTGTGTTTTTTAGATGGATGTATCCAATTGAAAGATATTTATTTAGACTTAAAAGTTACATCCGAAATAAAAATAAACCGGAGGGTTCTATTGCTGAAGCTTATCTCATGGAGGAGGCCGTTACCTTTTGTTCTCGGTACATGAATAGAAATACTTTGAAGGTAGGGAGTTCCAAAGCATACAAAGAGGGACCAATTGGTACAACTATGGAGTGTTTTGCTTCTGAAGAGGAACTATTCCAAGCACATCACTTTGTCTTGTTCAATACAGATGAAATCCAATCTTACTTAAGGTAAATCTAAACATTCATATAATTTCTTCATATATAAGTCATGTTACATGCATGATACTTTATCTTTAACTTATATACATATATGTTACATGTAGGATACATAAAACTATTTTACAGAATCAAAATCCAAATTGGAATGATTTGGAAATTTAGAAAGAACAACATCACAATTTTGTACATTGGTTTAAACATTATGTAAGTATCTTCATATATATCAAGGTAATTTTTAATATTATTCAAAAAACTATTAATTGTTTTCTTAACAAATTTCTACACTTGATGATTCTTATGGTTTGTCTGAAGATGTCAAATGCTTAGCTCGTGGTCCAAAACCTGGGGTATTTTCATATAAAGGATATTTTGTCAACGGGTATAAATTTGAGGTCAAAGCTAAAGAAAGTGTGAGGGTGACACAAAACAGTGGAGTAGCAACTATTGGGGTTGATGGTCAAGTATTCTATGGAACTTTGGTAGACATCATGAAAATTGCATATTCTAAAAAGCTTGTTATGTATCTATTTAAATGCACATGGTATGATTCAGTATATGGGTGTCATAAGGATGAATATAATTTCACTATGATAGATACAGTCCAAAGAAGCTATAAAGATGAACCATTTATCTTTCCATCACTAGCCCAACAAGTGTATTACTCAATTGATCCTGAATTTTTAGATTGGAGTGTTGTTTGCCATTGGAGGCCAAAAAATACATATGATTGTTCTACCTCTTCAAATATTAATGAAGATGATGATATGATTCTTAGAAATATACATCATGCCAAATTCATTGGACAAACCAATGAAAATGATGATAGTGAATCCTGGTCCAGATTTGATGTGCCTACTGATCTATTAGTAGATACATCACTAATAGATAAAGCAAGAAAATGACTAAAGAGAAAGGTTATACAAGGTATTTTTTACATGTAAAGTGAAAATTTACTTCTCAAAACTTACTGTCTATTTTTATTTATAGAATAATGCCTCGCATTGCTAGAAGGACAAGGCCACTTGATGAGATAATTGATTGAAATCCCGCATGTGAAGAAAAAGACAATTCAGGTGGGAAAGAAAAATCTTCTTTTGGTTTGAGTGAACCCTTAAGAAATCTTTCCGGTAAGATATTTTTAAGCACTTGTATATTTCTTAACAAATTAGCACAATTGTTTTAGTATTTCTTTTCAAAAATCAGGAATTAAGGCTCCTTTGAAGAAGAAATTGAAAGCTAACGTTCTGAATGATAGTAACACTAAACGTTCTGAGAATTTGGCACAACAACACTCAGATTATGGGGTGTCACTAAATAGTCCAACACTTCCATCCAATTCCTTGGCATTTTTAGATAGGAGAGATGGTTCATATCCACTTGGTTCAAGACACTCTTGTGAATCCTTACCTTCATCAATGAACCTTAAGGAGAGGGCTGATTGCCACAACATGGGTCTGTACTTTTGTATTTTTTACATTTTATAATTATACAGTTCATACTATCTCTATTATATATCTTTTTTTGTCAATAGATTCCTTTGAAGAACCTATCGCAAACATTCTCAAGTTTTTAGTCAAAGAACATCAACTCCCATCGCAAAGTGCAGTAGCTCAACATTTGATAGGCCAAATCTCTCCTATTTTGAAAGCTGCATGTGGATCAATGAATTCATCCAAATTTCCAACTCCAAATGAGGGTAGGAATTTACATGATTTTCATCAACCAAAATATAGCTTTTTAACATTTTTTCATGGCTTCCATACATATTCAAATCCCTACTTCTTATTGCATTTTCAATTCTCATGATCTTATAGATACCTTTGTTGAAGCTAGAGGGAATATATCTAGCTTTACCTCTTTACTTAATTCTACAATGACCTCAAATGAAGCATTCCATGATGGTAGATATTTCAATAATACTAGTTGTGCATGTTGTGCATGCAATCATATTCATATCTTTTTGAAATTAAATTTATTAGGTGACTTGATGCTTTCAAGGAGGGACATATCCAGCATAGTGTCTCCAAGAAATTCTACCATAGAACCAAATCAAGGTTATAAATAACTCATAACTTACATTTCTAGATATCATCTATCTTATTAATATTCTTTAGATGTTGTATGAGTTATCTTTGTGTTGTATGTGTGTTGGTCCCAAGGAAGGTCTCTAAATGCATTATAGAACAGGAAATTCTAGTCTTGATACTTGAAACAACATTAAGAGAACAACAAATGAATATGAGCATTGCTTGCTATGAATTTTGTTGGTTTCTTTTGTGTATTTAGTTAAATTCAGACCATATGTTCTTATGATATATGTTTTCATGATTTCTTTTGCATATTTTTTTCAAATTCAGACCATCTCTTTTTTCTAAAAAATGGATTTCATCTTGAAGGAAACATTTTGGAACCTAGAGGGAGCCACTCAGGCTTTAACACTTCAAGAAAATCAACAAGTCCCCCAAATGAGGATCCTCAAGGTGGTCCACAACTTATTTCTTAATTTTCTGGATAGTGTCTTATCTTCTTGATATATCTTACATGTTATATGAGTTATACTAGTACCAATTTCATATTTTTCTCCCACTTATATGTATATCTTTCTCTAATTCAATTTGGAAGGTGTTGATGTGCATCCTAGAAGAGATATTTCAGCTATTGGCTCTTTAGACAGTCTTAGAAGGATACTGACTGAAGAAGGACATGGTTTGATATACGTTTTTATGATTTCTTTGCATATTTTAGTCAAATTCAGACCATCTCTTTTTATTAAAAAAATGGATTATTTCTTGAAGGAAACATTGGGGAACCTAGAGGGAGCCACTCAGGCTTTAACACTTCAAGAAAATCAACAAGTCCCCCAAATGAGGATCCTCAAGGTGGTCCACAAATTATTTCTTAATTTTCTGGATGGTGTCTTATCTTCGTGATATATCTTACATGTTTTATGAGTTATACCAGTACCAATTGCATATTTTTGTCCCACTTATATGTATATCTTTCTCTAATTCAATTTCGAAGGTGTTGATGTGTATCTTAGAAGAGATATTTCAGCTCTTGGCTCTCTAGACAGTCATAGAAGGATACTGACTGAAGATGGGCATGGTTTGATATACGTTTTCATGATTTCTTTGCATATTTTAGTCAAATTCAGACCATCTCTTTTATTTAAAATGGATTTCATCTTAAAGGACACATTATGGAACCTATAGGGAGCCACTCAGGCTTTAACACTTCAAGAAAATCAACAAGTCCCCCAAATGAGGATCCTCAAGGTGGTCCACAACTTATTTCTTAATTTTCTAGATAGTGTCTTATCTTCATGATATATCTTACATGTTTTATGAGTTATACCAGTACCAATTGCATATTTTTGTCCCACTTATATGTATATCTTTCTCTAATTCAATTTTGAAGGTGTTGATGTGCATCTTAGAAGAGATATTTCAGCTCTTGGCTCTCTAGACAGTCGTAGAAGGATACTGACTGAAGATGGGCATGGTTTGATATACGTTTTCATGATTTCTTTGCATATTTTAGTCAAATTCAGACCATCTCTTTTATTTAAAAATGGATTTCATCTTGAAGGACACATTATGGAACCTAGAGGGAGCCACTCAGGCTTTAACACTTCAAGAAAATCAACAAGTCCCCCAAATGAGGGTCCTCAAGGTTGTCCACAACTTATTTCTTAATATTCTGGATAGTGTCTTATCTTCTTGATGTATCTTACATGTTTTATGAGTTATACAAGTACCAATTTCATATTTTTGTCCCATTTACATGTATATCTTTCTTGAAGGAAACATTGTGGAACCTAGAGGGAGCCACTCAAGCTTTAACACCTCAAGGAATTCTACAAGCCCCCAAAATGAGGGTTGTCAAGGTGTTTAGTAACTTATAACTTAATTTTATAGATAACATCTTATTTTCTCTTCTTGCATCCTAAAAGTGATATTTCTATTGTTGTCACTCTAAAAAATCATATGTTGTAGGAACTATAAGGCCCATGTCCCAAGAAAACCCTATGGGACAAAATGCAAGAATGACTACACGCTCTACTGGTATGAAGTCTTGTTAATCATGATTTCAAACTGATTTAAGAATAATATGTGATATTAAATTGTGTTGTGGTATAGCTCAAAATGTGCCCTCTATTCTGAAAAAAAGATATAGAGGAGCAGCAAAGTTAATTACTTTATTGCCACCACGAGGAAAAGTCCACACGTGTTTGTTTAATGATCGAGGAGCTCCGGTTGGTGAAGTCTCTAGGAAGTTGACTAATTATCTTGGAATTTGTGCAAAGAAGGGTATGTATTTTCCGTTGCACAAAGAATGGGGAGCGGATCATATTAAGGGTTTTGAATCCATGATGGATGATGTTATGGTACGTCAACAAATATTATATTTATTTAAATAGGAAATTTCTAACATGTATATCATTCTAGGAGTTGTATGAGTTTCGCATGACAGATGGGGAGACAATTGCAAATATGCAAGAGGTTGTATATTGGTGTTATACCAATGTACAAAGCAAGGTTAGATCTTGGAGAAGCACATTAAAAAATAAAAAGTCTATCTCTAAGAATCAAAATCAAGAATGTGAAGAAACACCTGATTCACGAGTCACTAATTGGGAATGGAAACAATTGTTGGAATATTGGAAGTCTCCTATTAAACAGGTGAAGCAATGAAAGTGATGACTTATGATGCATTCTTGATATATTTATACAATTCATATCAAATACATTCCTTTTTACTCATCACAGGAGGAGTGCACTCGAAACAAGGTTAATCGGGGAGGTCCTCGTCCCACACATAGAACTGGAGCTAAATCTTATTCTCGTTGTTACCAAGAATGGGTAAAAATGAAAGTTATTTTTTTTGTTTAACTCGTTTTGTTGATATAATCTTGACTTATTAGAAAATTTATATCTTTTTACCATGATAGACTGAAAAGGGAGTGATACAAGCTGAATGGCAAGCATACCTTAAATACCATCAAGATGTAAAGGGTAACTATTTGGATGAATACACAAAGAAAAAATGTGTAAGTCTAATATTTTGCATACTTTATAATTATTACAAAGTGATATTTCATGGCATTATGTGTAAATATAAAATTTGTAGGAAGCAATTGCTGCAAAATGTGAAGAACGAAAACTTGATAGGTCAAGAAACCACCAAGCATTTGTTCGTGTTCTTGATGATGTGATTGGGAAACATCATGGTGGTTATGAGAGGGGATATGGTATTGGAGCGTCCAGAAAAAGATGGAAGACTTCTCATTTACAACGTGTACAGATGAAACAATATGTTAAGCAACAATCCCGAATTAAGGAGTTAGAAGCAGAACTTGCATGTCTAAGAGAACAATATGGACAGGTGATAATCCACTAAACGTATTTATTTCTATCAAGATCTTACTTTAAAATACATTTCATATTTTATAGGAAAACCGAGAAGGGACATCTCATTGTTGTGAGCCACACACATCAAGTAGTCACAATGATATTGAGGTATACACTTTTATAAATTAAATCTCTATCATGTTTATGACCATATTTGGCTTACAACATGCTTTATTCTAATAATATCACAACATAACTACTCACCACATGTCTCTAATGGCCTGTGTGGCCATTAACCAACCAACTTTAGAGCATGTAAGTACCATTCCATTAAATCTTAATCTTTTTATGATTCATTTTGGTAGTATATTGTTTGAAGATCTCTTGTTCTTTGTAGATAATAAAGTTGCCATATTTTGTCTTTCTTATTGGTATATTTAAACCACTGGCTTTTTTTTTTGGAATGATGGATGTTTGTGCATGCTACATATTTTGGACCTTGGTCTATCTATAGAAATGTAAGTATTATTCTGTTAGCTTTACATATTATCTCTACTCATTTTGGTAGTGTATCATTTGAAGACACTATGTTCTTTACAGATAATCAAGGCTACTAGATTCCATCTTTCTTAGTGGTATATTCAGTCCATTGGCTTTTTTGGAACATGAATATTATGCGTGCTAGCATATTTTGGAGTACTCATGGACTAATGAAGGAGATACATAAGTCATGGACTAATAAGGAGAAGACCAAGGAGAAGCTTTTTGACGAGATCACTACTCTAAGTTCGCACATTGCTGGATACAAGGAACAGATCAGCACACTGAAGATGCACTTCGAGAAAAATAAAGCCAAGGTTTCTGAACTTGAACAGATTAAGCTGAGGCTAGAAAGTGAGGTTACCAGACTGACTCTGGAAATGGAGGCGTCTGTCAAGCAATAGGAAGAAAAATCAAGGAGTTTGGAGTTGTCAAAGGGGAGGATAAATAGGTCCCAATTAGTTAAGGTATTACATTTTCTATCTGCTATTAGTTAAGTCTGCTTAGATCGATTCTTTTTTACTACACTAGAATAAATTAGTTTACTGACGTGTATTTTACTACGCGCTAAAAACGCAAGTGTACGCGTCGAGTAATATAGGCCTTGTGAGGCCCGAGTCGAACTCAGGGATACGTGAATTATTGGAGACTTTTACTAACTAATCGCAATCAGCTAGACCGATTAACAAAGTAGGGTTTTGTTGTTCAAATTAAAAAGAAAACAAAAATCAACCAAAGAAAACAATCGATTAAAGGTTAATTTAATCAATTTAAAGAGATATCTTTAGGATGGCAGTTTCACCACGGGTCAACATTGTATTAGATTTCATATAATTCCTCACACTTCTCTCTCTATCCGGGTAGTGGCCTGAAATGAGAATTACCCACTGTCGTGGTGTAATCCACTACTTAGATTTAGGTTGATTCCATCGTCATAGTAATCATTCCCCTAAACTAAGCGCATTAAGATCGGTCCCTCAGTTCCCACCATTAATTTTACAACTCCTTTGTCAAGGGTTTTATTAATTAATGTAGAATTCGTCTCTTTTCAACCGTTAATCCTTCTGTCGAAGTGATTAAGGGCATTAATTTATTATTATGGTGATCAAACATAACAATAGCAATAGAGAAAACGAATTTATACCACGGATATGAGAGAAAAATATGAATTATCAATATAAAATCATCATACAATGTATCCCCGGGCTACTTCCGGTCCTAAAGATTGAGGGTTTTAGCCTCTCATGTTCATCTTACACGAATACATGGTAGAAATTGGGGAATTCATAAGAAAAACGTGAAATAAATGGGAAAACCCCTGAACGGAGAAGAACCGGTGGATCCTTGGCGTAGAACACAAGCTTTCCCCGCCTGTCGGTGGTGGAAATTGTCTTCGGCAACGTCCGAATCACCCAGAATGAGCTTCTCGGCCTCCGTTCTCCTTTCTCTCCTCCTCGGCACTCGTGCAATCCAAAAATGAGATGATCCTCTCGTCTGGGCGGCCGTCATTAGGTATAAGTCCCTAATTAGGTCGTCCAATAACAACAGTCGTCCGATCGAGATCAAAATAGATCCAACGCATATCTGCCGGCGTCGATACCATCGATGCGGGTCGATGGTATCGACCCAGCGGATTAGCGGCAGCTTTCCTTTCTTTTATTCTGAGCGCCTGTGGTGATCTCGATACCATCGACTTGGGTGTCGATGGTATCGACTCCTTTAGCGTCGGTTGTTGTCGTTTAGCGACGCTGTAGCTCTCCTTGTGTCGATGGCATCGACTTTCGTCGATGGTATCGAATCTGTATTGCTCTTCTCGGCTAACAACCTGTGGCTTGGTCGATGGTATCGACTTCCGTCGATGGTATCGACGAAAGCAGATACTTGTTTTTCCTGAAATTTCACAACAAGACCAAGTAAATCCACACAGTTTATAATGAGATGATAGATAATGCTCAAAATAGTAAAACAAAGGGGATTTGATATAAAATGATGGCAAAGACCAAATAAAGTGAATTATGCAATAATATCCATGAAAATGAGTAATTAAGGCACAAAACACATATGAAAAAGGTCTCTAAATGCGACTCAAAATCATCGCATCAAACTCCCCTAAGCTTAAACATTGCTCGCCCTCGAACAACTAATCTTTAGAATAAGATTGCAGATGTCAACTAACAATCAATACATCACCCCACATTCCACATGACTCCCACTGGACGTTCTCAAACCGGCCTTTCCTAATCACAGAACAGTAATTACCCTAAAGGAGACAATAATCATCAATAAAAGAAATTATCCTTCAAACCGATGAACACTATCACATAAGGCAGTTAACATAATAAAATTTGCCGATTCAGCATTGGTGCATCTTGTGATCGCCTACACTACGTTGCTCGCCCTAACTACCATCTACATGGAAGCAGTTCTCCTGCTAAACATGAGTGAGGAGAAAATCACGATGGCCTACTAATCCGAGCAACGGGTGGATGGAATGGGTGGTTCATGGAAGAATTTGGAAGTATTACACAGTTTCAAAATGCATAAAACAAAATGCCCTAAATGATGTGAATGCACATTAAAAATGCCCTAATGCCTATAATTAGGTGGAATGATGCATGCACTAACCTTCCACCTCAAAAAGAGATAGAAATCTAATTAAGCCGCATCATGTACTCAGTTTCCTTGTTATGCAAGTGATATTATGTTCCTTTCTCCCTCCTATTCCATTTCCTTCTAAATTCTCTTCTTTTTTTTCATTTTTTTTTCTCAGATTTTCAGATTTTTTTTTCTTTTAGCCCACATATCCATAATTGCTTAGAGATACATGTGTTAGGCTATTTTCTTCATGATTGGAAATCTTTGTACTAATGCGAGGGTATGGAACAATTTAGATCACTTTTCAGGTCAACTGAGGTACATGGTGTACTTATGCATGAAAATCATGAAAGTTATGAGTGCAACTACATGACATGCACCTAAAGGTAATGTGCATGAATCACTATACATTTTTTTCATTTTATGCAAAAATATGAAAATAACAATGCAAATCCTATCTACATGCTATGCACGCACAAGAAGTTAAAACTGTACTTTACTTCCAATTCTTGGGTGGATTATGGAAAAATATGAAGTGGAATGATCACAAGATTAAGTTACTGAACCTTAGAAAAATATCATGTGTCCCTCCTTACTGACATGTGTAGTAGTTCAAAGGGTTCTTTCTCGTATATCCAATTAAGGTCTCATTACTATTTGATTAGGTTAGGCTCAAACAACCGTTACTATCCACTTTTCATGAGTCAATGGGGGTGTGAGTGTGACATATTGCTTCAAAGTTGACATAATCAATCATTTTCATAGGACAAGTTTCCCAAGGACAACCAAGTTAAGCTATCCAAAAGACACAAAAATTTTGAAATTCCCTTAAATTTCCCATGAAAAATCGAGATGACAATTTTTACGACATCCACAATTACACTAGATAGATGTGGATCCTAAACAAACACTAAAATTGCAAGAACAAATAACAAAGCAAAAACAACTAAAGAAAAGATAAAAGATAGAGCTGTTCCAGCCACCCCCCTAAGCTTGAATCCGACTATGGCCTCATAGTCAAAAACCAACTTAAGGGTGGAACAGTGATACCCGATCAGTCCGATGGTGGTGGAGGTGGGTCGTGGGATCCGGATTTGCTCGGGATGATGTGACTGCATTTTTCCAATAACCCCATCTTGAATAACTGACACCGACACTGCTGTGTGCCCGTCGATACCATCGACGGAAGTCGATGGTATCGACTCGCTGATTAGGGAAACTGCCTCGCGAGTCCGGCCGCCGCCTTTTTCATTTGAACATGTCGATACCATCGACGTACACGTCGATGGTATCAACTTCACTGAGTCGATTTCTTCTGAAAATCTCCAGAGATCTCGATGGTATCGACTGGCATGTCGATACCATCGACCTTTATTGTGCAACCTGCCTGTAGGTATGTCGATACCATCGACGGGACCGTCGATAGTATCGACTCAGTGCGATTTTTGCAGCTGTCAATCCTGAACCCATGTCGATACCATCGACCAGTGTGTCGATGGTATCGACCCTGCCTGTGCCTGCACATTCAACGAACGGATCAAGGTATCATTTTTAAACTAAAATTCAAACGAAATAAAAGCAATCTATGGCTAAAATTAAACTATCCTAGTGTACCGATGGTTGGGTTGCCTCCCAACAAGCGCCCTTGTTTAACGTCTTAGGCTAGACGGTGTGACAATCATCATCTTTTCACCTTGGGAACTGGGCTTAGAGGATCATTTGGTAATTTGAATTCGACTCGATCTCCTCCAATACCCAAGGACAAAGTCCCTCTGCCTAAGGCAGTCACGACATCCGCCGTTGCTTGAAACGGTCTTCCAAGGAGAATTTCACAACTTTGGAGTGGTGGCATATCCATGACGACAAAGTCCACAGGGAATATGAATTTATCCACTTTGACGAGAACATCTTCACATACTCCATAGGGTCTCACGGTAGACCCATCTGCCAATTCAATTGTTGCAGCCAACTTCTTTATCTCTTTTAACCCCAACTTTTGAAATGTAGCCAAAGGCATGAGATTTATACTAGCGCCAGAATCACATTGTGCTTTAGAAACATGTTGACCACCTATTGAACACGGAATGTAAAAACCTCCTGGGTCCTTTCTCTTCTGTGGTGAACTCCCGTGAATCATAGAGCTCACTGTCTCATTCATCCAATAAATTTCATCGTCTTTTATCCGCCTCTTCTTATTGATGATTTCTTTAATGAACCTCCCATAGGCGGGTACTTTCTCGATCATCTCCACTAACGGAACGTTGATGTGGAGTTTTCGGAATATCTCCAGGAATTTTTTAAAGTGACGATGCTCTTTCGTTGACTTAGGTTTAACCACATTTGAAACATCTGCTGCCTCAACACGCCTATGAGGTGGCACATAAGAGCTTTTCGGGGCTACCTCCCCTAAGCTTGCTTCAATTATTCCCTCGGACGTGGGATTTGGCGAGACATCATCAATAGTGGCAGCTTGTTGTGGTTCCTCTCTCGCCTCAGATGTCTCCACATGTGCACAAACAACCTGCACCTGCTCCTCTTGCCTAGATGGAGAGACCATCCTCACAACTCTCTCTGATTTTCTGAAGAAATGGTTTCCGCCCGGCAATCTATAGTAAGTGCGTGGATACGGTATCGCCGGTGTTGCATTCACATTGAACGTCATTTTTCTTTCTTCTACAGCTTCTTGCACCTGAAATTCCTCATTTCTTACCACCGACATGTACTTAACCTGATGATGTGCTTGTGGCACATGCGCATTCTCCGCTGGTTTCTGTTGATTGGCGTGCTTGATGGCCGCCACTTCATTTGAAATCTGTGCCATGGTGGTCTCTAATGCCCGCATCTGTGCTCCATGGCTTTGCAGCGTCTGCCCAAATTTGGTTAGAATGTCACCTTGAGATTGTAATTGTTTACCAAACATGGCCATCATCTCTTGGTTTTGCTGAATCATTTGACTTAGCAATTCAGTGTTCTTTTCCTCGGTTCTTTGCTGTGGTTTGGCATCCGGATCCTGCAGAAAATTATTCGGATCCTTCCATGAAAACTTTTTATCCTTCCTCCATGCATAATCATTGTTCCTATAGCCTTGTTGTTGTATGAATTTTACTTGGGCTTCCTCATTCTCAGATGCATCTTCTTTAGTTAGCAGCTTCTTGGCTAGAAGATCTAGCTTGTCGTTCAGCTCTCTAACTATTCTGGATTCACCGGCAGCCTTGACCTGCTCCACTACACCTCTGTCGCCCCATGACTGTTTCCTAGCCATGTTCTTTAATATCTCCCAACATCTTGTATCAGTGTTGTTCAAGAAAAATCCTGAACCGGCCGAGTCCAAATTGCTTCTATCATGCTCGGAGAGAGCAAAGTAGAAGATCTTCACTTGGGTTTCCTTGTCCAGTCCATGGTGTGGACATCTCCTCAACATGACTTGGAATCGCTCCCAAGTCTCAGAATAAGTTTCACCCGCCTGTTGGGTGAAATTGTGGATCTTCCGGATCATATCATTGGTCTTCTCAGGAGGGAAGAACCTCTCGAAGAAAACCTCCACCATGTGATCCCATGATTCAACAAACTCGTCGTCGAGGTTATGAAGCCACTCTCTTGCCACTCCAGCCAAGGAACTCGGGAATAACTTGAGATAGAGCACATCCTGCGGAAATCGATCTATCTTCACCATATCGCAGTTCTCCACAAACTGACTAATGTGTGCCACTGGATCTTCATTTTTCAGTCCGTGAAATGCATTGGATTTGACCAAATTAATCAGTGCTGGGTCGATCTTGTATGTAGGTATGTTTAGCCCCTGTTTCTTTATAGGCCCCTTTGATGCCGAGGAAGAAGACGCCTTGATCTTCTCCCATATTGTCTGTGCTTCAGCAATTACTTCTTCTTGTTCTGGCTCAGATTCAGAATGTATATCACTGTGGTGTTCCTCCTCGTAGTAATCCTCGTCCTCTGGTCCCGCATATGGAACCTCTGGTGTGGGATTCACGTAGTCTCGACTACGTGTGTGCACCATGCAAAGTACCTGCAATATGGAAATAGGGGTTCAGTACAATGCTTTGAACGAGTTAACACAATTATAGAGAAATAAAGGAATTTTGAAATTGTTTTTTTTTTTAAAAATAAAAATAAAAAAATGTGGCCTAGAGTGGCCGCTCTTAGCACTCAAAGTGCCAATAATTCGCCGTATCCCCGGCAACGGCGCCAAAAACTTGACGTGTATTTTACTACGCGCTAAAAACGCAAGTGTACGCGTCGAGTAATATAGGCCTTGTGAGGCCCGAGTCGAACTCAGGGATACGTGAATTATTGGAGACTTTTACTAACTAATCGCAATCAGCTAGACCGATTAACAAAGTAGGGTTTTGTTGTTCAAATTAAAAAGAAAACAAAAATCAACCAAAGAAAACAATCGATTAAAGGTTAATTTAATCAATTTAAAGAGATATCTTTAGGATGGCGGTTTCACCGCGGGTCAACATTGTATTAGATTTCATATAATTCCTCACACTTCTCTCTCTATCCGAGTAGTGGCCTGAAATGAGAATTACCCACTGTCGTGGTGTAATCCACTACTTAGATTTAGGTTGATTCCATCGTCATAGTAATCATTCCCCTAAACTAAGCGCATTAAGATTGGTCCCTCAGTTCCCACCATTAATTTTACAACTTTGTCAAGGGTTTTATTAATTAATGTAGAATTCGTCTCTTTTCAACCGTTAATCCTTCTGTCGAAGTGATTAAGGGCATTAATTTATTATTATGGTGATCAAACATAACAATAGCAATAGAGAAAACGAATTTATACCACGGATATGAGAGAAAAATATGAATTATCAATATAAAATCATCATACAATGTATCCCCGGGCTACTCTCGGTCCTAAAGATTGAGGGTTTTAGCCTCTCATGTTCATCTTACACGAATACATGGTAGAAATTGGGGAATTCATAAGAAAAACGTGAAATAAATGGGAAAACCCCTGAACGGAGAAGAACCGGTGGATCCTTGGCGTAGAACACAAGCTTTCCCCGCCTGTCGGTGGTGGAAATTGTCTTCGGCAGCGTCCGAATCACCCGGAATGAGCTTCTCGGCCTCTGTTCTCCTTTCTCTCCTCCTAGGCACTCGTGCAATCCAAAAATGAGATGATCCTCTCGTCTGGGCAGCCGTCATTAGGTATAAGTCCCTAATTAGGTCGTCCAATAACAACAGCCGTCCGATCGAGATCAAAATAGATCCAACGCATATCTGCCGGCGTCGATACCATCGACGCGGGTCGATGGTATCGACCCAGCGGATTAGCGGCAGCTTTCCTTTCTTTTATTGTGAGCGCCTGTGGTGATCTCGATACCATCGACTTGGGTGTCGATGGTATCGACTCCTTTAGCGTCGGTTGTTGTCGTTTAGCGACGCTGTAGCTCTCCTTGTGTCGATGGCATCGACTTTCGTCGATGGTATCGACTCTGTATTGCTCTTCTCGGCTGACAACCTGTGGCTTGGTCGATGGTATCGACTTCCGTCGATGGTATCGACGAAAGCAGATACTTGTTTTTCCTGAAATTTCACAACAAGACCAAGTAAATCCACACAGTTTATAATAAGATGATAGATAATGCTCAAAATAGTAAAACAAAGGGGATTTGATATAAAATGATGGCAAAGACCAAATAAAGTGAATTATGCAATAATATCCATGAAAATGAGTAATTAAGGCACAAAACACATATGAAAAAGGTCTCTAAATGCGACTCAAAATCATCGCATCATTTACTCATCAATAAACTAGTTTACTCATCATAGATTGTTCTATTTTGATTGCATGTGCCATGTTTGACATAATGCCTCAATGAAATGGGCATCCTAGAACCAATGGGTCTTTTGAAGTAAAGCAAAAAGTTGGACTCTTCCACAGATTTAAATATAGGATGTTCTTTAGGTCAGTAAATTTTATCGTATTCTTTAGAATTTCATCTTAAGCTTACGCATGCTCAATATCTTATAATGCTTCCTCCATGTTTTGTCTATTTTCATGGTTTCACACTCCTTTGTTCAATGTGGTTCATACTTTATACAACAGCCATAGTAAATACTGCAATATTTACTCAGACGAGCTGGTCCCTCTTGTTTGGCGCCTCAATAATCTAAAACCACATTTTAGTTCTACAATTAGTAGCCTCTTGAACCATCATTTGATTGTTAACAAGTTTATTTATATGGACAAATTCTTTTAGTGCATGGAAAATGAACGTAAATTGCAAATGATGTTATCAGAAACATGATATGATAATGTTGATGTCCTTATCTTTAATTTTATTGTTGCTAAATAAGAAAATCTTGGCTGGGTTGCTGCCAAGATTGTTGAAGAGGTTTGTTAGCCAATTGTTGGGCTAGTTTCCCCTTCTTGTGGATTCTCTCTGGGGGTAGTCTTGGCGCCTTTGATCTAATCATCATTTTCGTCACTATCCATGTTATTTGATGGACGGATTTGTTGGGTATCTCTTACTGTTGGCCTTCCTCTCTTCTTTGGTTTTCCTTCTCCATTAATAGGAGCACCTGCACCTTTAGGCTTCCCAGGCCCGTAATTTGCCCCTCCATCTCGTCTAGCATCATTCTCCTCAATAATGGGTGAGGTAACAAAAGAAAGAGAGAAAAGCCTATCTTCAGGCTGAAACTTCCTCGAGCGCTTTAGGTTGGTTTTGTTCTTGGATGACAAGAGAAAACCTTCCAACCCTTTAAGAGAATTTCCACATTGATTCACATCTTGTAAATAGCTAGTCTTCAAGTCATGTACCTGCTTCTCAATGTTCCTTAACTCCTCTTGTAGCTTCTCGCTCTTTCTTATTAATAATGTTGTGAGTACGACAGATGGATTAGGTGGCATCCCTATATGACCTTCTGGCTCCATCACCATCTTGATTATCACATTCCCTTAGCACTCAAACCAACATCGTTTGTCATGAACCTGAACTTCAGGGTCCAAATACAAGGAGACCACAAGACCCCATCCAGATGAGATGAAACGACGTTGTTACTACTGTTGATTTTTCAGTCGCCGACTTCTAGTTCGGTTTCAATCCCTAAAACTAATCAGAACATAATGTATTAATTATCTTATTTATTGTTTAACTTTTAATATTACATATTGCTGCCTATAGGGTTCTGGTGCTAACATAGAGTGGAGTGCACTTACGTGAAAGGGTTAAAAGCATCATACATGCATGGGAAGCTCAGGTATATCATGAGATTACCAAGAGATTCTTTTCATTGGCATCATTTAATATGATAGTACAATTGCTGACCGAAAACATCTTCATATCTAGTAGTAATTGTTGGGTACTAGAGAAAACTTAAAATTCTAGGCTTAAAGTGTGTGCCATTCTTAAAGACAATCTTTCCTGATTTGTGGTACATATTAGTTTCATATACTCTGCATTTAGTATTGCACATGTTTATGGCTGGAGGACTTTTGGCTCCCATATATTATTGATTTCACATAAATCATGTGATAAAAGCATTACTAGCGCCGTATGACAAGACAGTAGCACACTAATTGCTCATGAGAGCCTCTGAAAAACTCTACTACTTCCACCCTTAAAAATTTATTTTGTTAGGAGCAAATGTGCTAGGGAAATATAACTTAATTGAGGCACAAAATGAACTTGAATGGCTTTGATTTATATGAATTTATATGCAACGATTTAGGCTCTTTTGGAACCTAAAGGGTTGACACCACATCCCCTTTCTGCAACAACTTTCGAACTGAAAGCAACGATCTATTATTCAGATTTTTTAGCCTCATACAAATTAATTACTTTTTTTATTAATCTTGTTCTCTGACCAAAAAGCCTCGTGGTAGTTGGAATTTTTTCTTCTACTATTATAAACAAAACTTTTTTTTCAGTCTGAAGATTACTATACATGTTCCGTATATCATGTTTATGTATCATTAGCTAATTAACTTGTTTTCAGGTCTAAAGATTACTATATACGTTCTGTATATCATGTATATGTATCATTAGCTGTAGATATTTGTATAAGCTAATCATATTTGAACGATTTTTAAGTTAGGTAATGCTTAGAAAAATGTCTTTACATGTAAAGCCACATGGTGAGTCTTGTTTCAGGTAGTAGGAAGGTATCTTGCTATTGTAGCCTGGCCAAATTTTTACAAAGTGAGCTGGTCGTTGTTGTATATGCCGTTAAGTATATTTTCACATTGTATCTCCTACTTTTTGATGTGCAATATCATGATTATTTGACTTTTGTGCTTCAAGGAAAGAAACTCTATTGCAGACAACCATGAAGATGTTTAGGCTCGTTCAAAGGTGACATCCTAGCTTGCTTTGGAAACGTTGATGAAGCTGATCATGGTGCTTTGCATGGCCATAAGAAGCAAAGTCCAGACAAACATTATTACAGCCGATCATGTGAATTGTAGCATAGTTCAAAGTCAATGTTATGTCATTTTATAAGAAACTTTAGTTGGAAAAATGTGTAGTCCACACATTTATATGTATGACAGAATATTCCGGTGTCTGTATATTGGAATTGTTGTATGATTTGAAATTATTACAATACAATATAGTGGTTCATATATGTGTTTGTGATCTGTCCAAGTGGCATGGCGATATCCTTCCCATGGTGTATCGATAGTATTAGGAATTCTAATAGGCTTACCTTTGTTGTATCTGGCTCTGTGGACTGCGAATGACTTCCTGTGCAGGTGCTTCAGAATTTAATATTGGTATTCAGGTATCAGGATGAATGGTTGCTGCCGTCAAGGTTGACCTGTTTGATGTATTGTTTATTAATATATGGACACCTCAGATGTATTGTTTATTAATATACGGGCACCTCAGATTGAACCACACTTGTCGTTGAGTATGATATACCCGTTGTAGTTGGTAGAGCCTTTAACGGAGCTAGAGAGTACGACTCGGAATCAACGGTTCAAGTAGAAAGCACGGGTGCTGCTGTTCGTTCTACTTCAGACTTAACGGGTTGACCCATTGGATCTGACCCAATTTCCACTAGTGAGACTTAGCTTCAAACATAACATATATGCTCCTATTAGCCCTCCCACTCTCTCCACCATCCTTTTGATAAAAAACGGCAAAGAGCAAGAAGAAGTTTAGGGTAAACGCAGGTCGTTTAGGCTTTCTAACTATTCCTTGAAGACTGGTTTCATCACACTTATGAACATCCTTATCTGCATTTTGGCAAAAATGTTTTCGTCGCAAGCTCCTAGTACTTCTTAGAACTACCAAGAAAATCATGTCACGTACAATCATTGGCCTAAGAATATGTTGTATATGGAAAATACTAGTGGTTGAATGAACATCAATCTATGTATGATTGAGGCACAAGAGGAAATAATTTGCATAGAGAAGTCAGAAAAGGGACTTACATGCAAGAAATTTGTTAGATTGTGAGGGTCAACCAAAGAAAGAAGTTTGCAATTTCTTTTAGCAACACAAAAGTTTATATTGACCACTCTAGATTGCATATTGGGCTATAATGCAATCTCCTCAAGAGAATTAAGGTAGACTTAATATAAACAAAATGTTTGGTGCAAGATCCAACTAGAAAGGTAATGTTTAGAATGATTAATACACTCTAGAAAAGGATCCAATGAATGGTAGTATGAGACAAAGTAAATTCAACTTTTTCAAGAAAAAAAATCTCATATAGGATCGTATAAAAATCAAAACAAATATAAAGGAACTCCATTTCAAAACAGCAAGAATAGGCAAGCATTTTAACATGAAATAAACTAGACAAGATGAAGCATGTTGGACCAAAGGGTGGCAACATCTTCTATCTATCTATATATCCATATATCTCCCTCTATGTGTTAGTATATAGAGCATATATATTGCACCTTAGATTTTGATAACCCCTCTTGTAAACGTAGTCTTGGGCAAGCACCACTTAAAATGATACCAATCAACTAATAAGCAAGAAAGGTGAGATGAAGATGATTTTTTTTCTTCAAAAAAATTACATGGGTGACAAAATTCCTACATGATCTGATACATAAAGAACTTAGGAATCTCGATGTTTTGAGTGAACTATTCTTTCTCATACACATAGTATGTGACTTTAAGAATGTACTTAACATTATATATCTACACTCTGTGAGCATAAGTGAACAAGTCTTGATCAAACTATTTTCGATGGATTCTTAGAAACATTCAGACATAGAGGACATGTACATATGTCTTTATTGAATGTTCTTATTATATCTTTACGAGATTCTTCTTTCATGAATTATCAGGTGAGTTGCAAATCTCACATACACAAACTTTATAGATAAGCTTAGATAGAAAGGGTTTCCAAATTTTTACTTTATTGACCTACACCAGTCTAACCATATGGTCTTGAACCCATTTAGAGAAACATTACTTTTGACTGATCTAGGATATTAAGCAACACCATCCTAGGTGATCCATTGATGATCTTGGTTTCATCTCAACCAACAATCTTTATGATATCAATTAATCTTTCTACGGTGGTGGGAATCCATCATAATCCGTGATAGTTTATGACTTTTTTGAGGCACTTTCAAATTCCAATCAAGTCCTTCCAATGATGTACCATAGAAAAGTGAATATATTTACTAAGCTTTCTTACGCTGTATAAAAGACTTGTTGCAAAAGTAAGAAAAATATGCAAGAATTACTATGATATATGTATGTACAACGTGAACCACATGGTCATATACATGAACCTTGGCAGAAATTGGATTATAAAGCACTTTGAGGCTACATGCACAAACATACATGTAGCATTCAAACATGTCTGAGTGGTTGCAAACCTAAAACATGATGTATCAAGTTCAATACCATAAGACTAGAAATGATATATATATATATATATATATATATATATATATATATATATATATATGAGATAGAGAGAGAATCAAGCTGGAATACACTCAAGTGTATAAAGAGCAGAATACACTCAAGTAGTTTTTCATATGCAATATTTTTTTCTAAAATCTAATCCATTGATCTTGTTAAGCATCTTGTGAATAGCTCATATATAAAATTTGAGCCAATTTGGATATTTATAGGTCATGTTATGAAGACAACAAAAATAATACATTTCAAATCAGTTTCGTGCGTCGATTTTTTTGCCCTCAGATGAATGACTTACACTCATCTAAATGGGCTCAGAATATGTATGTTGCCTAATTATGGTATGACAATGAAGATCAATGGTTTACATTTTGTAAAAAAATAATCTTGATATACAAACACCACTTCAGTGTAGCATGTGATTTGTACACTTGAGTGTATTCTAGCCTGACTCTCTCTCTATATATATATATATATATATATAATGTATGTATGTATGTATGTATAATATATGTATGTATTGAAATCGGGTAAATATATTCCGACGTCCTCCTAAAATTATAGGAGGTCAAGAGTACATGTAGGCCCAACGCCATACATCCAGAAATAGAGTTACAACTCACTCCTCTATCTAATATGTAATTTACGTCTAACACACTTACATGTTTTTACAGCAATAATTATGTCATTTGTAGAAGCTCCTTGGTGTCTTCTGGCATTCCTCTCTTCCCATATATGATAGCATAGACCAGTAAACAAAAGTTTCTTTCTCTCGTCATTGCCGCATGTGGAAAGCATTCTTCTTGGGTCCCCAGATAATTGGATTTGTAATATGAATTAATTGCATAAGAACTTCCATATCTCTTTTGTAAAATTACATTCCCCCACAAGGTGGCTATGGGATTCCTCCATCTTCTGACATAGCAAGCATAGAGTAGAAATATCATAGTTCCAGCTCTTTATCCTGTCCAGAGTAGCAAGAACATTGTGTAGAATTGTACATACACACATGCTCTACTTTGGAATATATCTACCAGTCCAGATATGTTCTCCGAGTAGGTCCTTTGTACATATTTGATTAGTTATTTCCAAGATACATAACTTATGATCTCTGAGCCTCCATCCACCGGTGTCGTTTGCAACAAACAGATGTTTGACTTGTTGCTAGAACTTCGTCATGACATTAATGGTGCATGAGTATCCTTCCCTTATCTTTGATATGAAATCCAGCCATGTTAGATATCTTTCTCTCATCCACTTTCCCCATGTAGACATGCCTTCTTGGAAATTGATTATTCTTTGCATGGTCCCCCATTTTGTAATGTCTCTGGGTATTTTCAAATTCAGCCCTCCTTCATCACTTGGGAAATACAACCCAACATATTTCATAGGATGGTATTCACTTCCCCATAAAAAATTTACCATCTTCATTTCTATTCTATCCAAGACAGAACCTGGAATCTCACCTTGTTGCACCCAAAAGATAAGAAGTCCTTCTATGACAACCTTTATCAAAATCTTTCGTCCCGCCATGGATGTTTTTTGTATCGGTCATCTGTTAATCATTTCCTCCACCTTATCATTATATTCTGCAAAATCTTTAACGTGCGGATTACCTCTAGCTAGGGGAAACCCCAAAAATTTTGTTGGGAAGTTGCCTTTCTCCACACCCATAGCCTGTATTAGCCTATTCTCCATCTGGTAACAGTTCTTAGATAAGAAGATGTGTATTTTATTTGATAATATGTAAGGGATTAAGAGAGAAAGATTCCCCCCCTCCCACGCCCGTGACGAGGGCTGAATGCCTGAGAGGGTGGTAAATTAACGCAACAACTAGGATTCGAACCCGGGTCCCTTCACGAGGAGACACCGTGCTTGACCACTTGAGCCATTCCTTATCGGCTATTTGTTAATATGTATGTATGTATGTTTGTATGTATGTATGTATGTATATATATGTATGTATGTATGTATGTATGTATGTATGTATGTATATATATAAGTATCTGAATCAGGTAAATATATTTCAAATTCCTCCTAAAATTATAGGAGGTCAAGAGTACATGTAGGCCCAACGCCAAACATTCAACACAAAGTTACAACTCACTCCTCTATCTAATATGTAATTTACGTCTAACATATTTACATATTTTACATCAATATTTGTGGCATTTGTAGTAGTTCCTTGGTGTCTTCTAGCATTTCTCTCCTCCCATATATGATAGCATAGACCAGCAAATATAAGTTTCTTCCTCTCATCATTACCGCACCCGAACAACATTCTTTTTGGATTTCCAGATAGCTGAATTTATAATCTGAATTCCTTGCATAAGAGCTCCCATATATTCTTTGTAAACTTATATTCATCCATAAGGTGGTTGTAGGATTCCTTCCTCTCCTGCCATAGTAAGCATAGAGTAGAAACTTCATAGTTCCAACTCTTTATCCTGTCCAGAGTAGTAAGAACATTGTGCAGAATTTTATAAACACACATGCTCCAATTCAGCACGTATCTACCGGTCCAGATCTGTTCTCTAAGGAGGTATTTTGTACCTCTTGAATGAGTCACCTCCCAAGTGCTCAGCTTCTGATCTCTAAGCCGCCATCCACCAGTGTTGCTTGCAACAAACAAGTATTTGACTTGTTTCCAAGTCTTCGTCATGACATTAATAGTGTGTGAGTATCATTTCCTTGTCTTTGGTGTGAAATCCAGTCCTCTTGGATATCTTTCTCTCATCCACTTTCCCCATGTAGACGTGCCCTGTTGAAATATAATGACTCTTTGCATGGTCCCCCATTTTGCAATGTCTCTAGGAGTTTTCGAATTTAGCCCTCCTTCATCACTTGGGAGCGCATTTTTAGCATATTTCATAGGATGATGCTCGCTTCTCCATAAAAAATTTGTCATCTTCATTTCTATTCTATCTAAGATAGAACCCAGGATCTCACCTTACTGCACCTAAAAAATATGCAATCCTTCTATGGCAGCCTTTATCAAAATCTTTCTTCCCGCCATGGATGTCTTTTACGTCGACCATCTGCTAATCATTTCCTCCACCTTATCAATGCACTCAGCAAAATCTTTAACGTGTAGATTACCTCTGGCTAAAGGAAAACCCAGATATTTTATTGAAAAGCTACCTCTCTCCAAACCCATAGTCTGTACTAGCCTATCCTCCATCTGGTAGAAGTTCTTAGACAAGAAGATATGTATTTTGTTTGTATTTACACACAGTCATGTTTTCCTTCTGAACTCACCAAGTTGATTTTTAAGATTTTCCAGAGAGTGTTGTTTGGCTTCTACAAACACTAGAACATCATTTGCAAAAATCAAGTGTGTCATAACCTTCGTCCCATAAATTATATAAGGCTTGATTTCTTTCTTATCCTCAACTTGTTGCATCTTTCTTGTAAGATACTCTGTGACGATCACAAAGAGAAGAGGTGAAAGGGGGTCACCCTGGTGTAGCCTGTTACCCCATCTAAAAAGTCTTGTAGATATGCCATTAACTAGGATAGAGTAGCTTGTGGTCTAAACATATTATTCCATCCATCCAATCCACTGCTCACTAAACCCCATCTATTGCATAATCAACCATAGTTTCTCCCATCTGATGTTGTCATAAGCTTTGGAAACATCCAATTTTAAGTAGGCTTTCCTACTTCCTCTCATAACATTATAGTCCAAAAGGAATTTCCCCGCTGAAAGAGCACAATCACTGATGCTTCTACCTGTCACAAAGGCCTCTTGATTTGCAGAAATGAGGTAGGGAAGGACCATCTTCAATCTAGTAGCCAATATTTTTGCAATAATTTTATATTGTACCAAACAACATGCTATGGATCTAAAATCAGTAAGAGAACAAGTGACCTTCTTTTTTGGAATAAGAACAAGGAAAGAATGATTGACCTATCTCACCATATTTCCTCTTCTAGGAACCAGCTCACATAAGCAATCAAGTCATTTTTGATAATACCCCAAGTCTTCTTATAGAAGAAAGCGTTGAAACCGTCGAACCCGGGTGATTTGTTGCTGCCTATGCTCCAAACTGCTTCCTTTACCTCTTTCTCATTAGTACTTCTCATGAGGATATTGTTGTGTGTGCTTGTAAGCTTGAACTTCCATTTCACTTCCTCTTCTTCTTCTATGTCACTGCTAAAATTTTTGTTATATAGTGACGTTTAGAAGTTTATGGCTTGTTCTTCTAAGTCCTCTTGTTTACTTACCACCCTCCCATCTGCATCAATTAGTTCAGAAATAATATTACCTGTCTCTCTTCTTTCACTGCAGTGTGATAGAGTTTGGTGTTTTGGTCCCCATCATCCATCCACTTCTCCTTACTTCTTTGCCAGTAGAATTTATCCTCTGCCTTTTTTAGTTTCTCAAGAATATTTTTTAGTTACCAATCTTTCTCAATCAAGTTTAGGTTCAGTGGATCATCCAATAGTCTTTCTCTGACATCTTTGCACTCACCTTTTGTCTCCTTTATTAGTTTTAGAGTGTTCACCTCTTCCTTGGCCAATTTCTTAAGTGCAGCCTTAGTATTCTCCAGCTTTTTTAGCAAAGATATACATTAGGTTACCTGTCACCTGTGCCCCCCAGCTATTCTTTATGACATCATCAAATCCTTTCTATTCAGCCTAATAGTTTAGAAATCTGAATGGCGTCCTCTTCTATTTCCTTTCAGTGATCTGAATTGAGATTTGTGCATGGTCGCTTAATTCAGAACCTCCTGCCTTCACTCGTACATTAGGGAGAATTTTCAGCCACTCATCTTTCACCAGATCTCTATCAAGCTTACTTGCTATTCTGTGTTCCAGTCCCCTTTCACTATTCCACATGAACAAGTCTCCTCCCACCATAGGTAGTTCATACAAACCCGCTCTATTAATAGCCTGATTGAAAGCATCTACCTCTGTAGTCAGTGCAAGCCTCTTCCCTTTTTTCTCAGCCTATAGTTGGACCATATTGAAGTCCCCTATCACCAACCATGGTACATTAACATGTTTAGATAAGAAAACAAGATCTCTCCATAGATCCAATCTGGATTTTCCATTATTATGGCCATAAATAGCAGACAACCAAATCAGTGATCCTTCGTTGTTCCTGCATTCCACCATAACATGTTGATCTAACATATGTATCACTGACACCTGTCAGGCATTGGGCTTCCATGCCACACAGACTCTAGCAACCTCATTATACTCCACATTAGACACATGGTTCCAGCCCTGTGGAAATAAGTATTTAATATTATTGATGTTTTGTACCTTTATTTTCATCTCTAACAAGGCAACTAATAAATGTCCACTAGCAGCAATCCACTACAAAATTTCCTTTTTCTTATTCCTATCACACCCGCCTTTAATGTCCGATAATAGCATGGACATCTTAAGATGATTTTTTCTGGGCTCTGGTAAGCCTTGAGGGATCCTTCATGTTGTTCTTATTTCCACCTTCCTTCTCAGCAATGAATATTTGTTCTCCTTCTTTATCTAAATCACTCAACGCTTCAAACTTGTTCTCATTGTCCAGAACATCTCCCACACCTCAAAACTTAGGGATACCCCCTTTGCGGTTGATTTTCTTAGAAGACGGTATGAATTCTCCCTCCTCTCACTGTGTACATTCTTTCCCTTTGCTCTGTGTTTCTTTGCCCAGACTCATTTCTTTCTCCTGTGTTCCATTTGCGCTACTACTGGGATCTTATCCTCCATCTATGATCATTGCTTCAGCCTGTACTTCATCTACAAACTTATGCTTTGCTTTTTCCGTCCAGACCTACTTTGGAGTTAGTCCTCACTGTTCGATTCCTCCAATGGTTTGGTCCTCTATCTTCTTCAGCCCCTCACATTACTGAGTCCCATGACCAAATGCCCAACACCTGTTGCAACTCACAGGGATGTGATCATAGACAATGGATATTGGGATCGGTTGTCTACCTTTAACATTCATCCATAATCTCGATGGCTTAGCCCCTTAAACCTCCAGTTCAACTAGGACTCGTGGTTCCTCCCCTTCCAAGGATCTCTCATCTATGTGAAGGACTTGCCCCACTCTAGCCGCAATCGTGTCGGTAGTTTGCCTGGTCCAAGATATTCCAAATGATTTCAACATAGTCCACATCGGGATGGTCGTGAACGAGTCCTTCAATTTGTCACCATGATTGTAGTGCTTTACGATCACGAGTTGTTGATCAAACTACCTGAGTCCCAATGCCAAAACATCCTCCTTATCTGTCGTCGTCGAGAAATGAACCAAAAAGATGTCGTTGTCCCAGGATAGAAACTCGAAGGACCCTTTCAGTTTCCAAGTCCATTTGATCCCAGGCTAGTAAGTGAGGATAAAATAGTCTCTTTCCCATAGTATAGACCATGATTGTATGCTCCCAGATGTTTGTAAGCCTATCTAACTCCATCTCCTCCAAATTGATATGGATCTCGCCATCTTTAATTCTGGGCTTCTGGAACTCCAAGCTTTTATCCTTATTGCCATCTGACTGTTTGAGAATTTTGTTCCATGCCACTCTCCGTGCAGGCACGTATTCTCCTTCCCCCACAGTTTGGTCTCTTGGCTTCATGTCTTCACCTTGCATCGTATGTGCTTGCAGCGTCGCTGCCCCGATGGGATTCCCTTCCGCTCCAGGTGCTGCCTGTCCAGGGTCTCCTTTGGCCGTAGCGGCTGCTGAAGCAGCGTTCCCGGCACTTGTGTTGTTGATGGACCTGCCATCCACTACAGGCCGCCTAGAGTTAGGGCCTCCATCTGCAGCAACTACCGAAGTGGCAGTGTCGAAGCCTTCACTACCTTGAGCCATAGGGCCAAGCGCTAGGTTATCATGGCAGGTTGGGGTTGGGGTGGGGGTGATGGTGGTGATGGGGACGACGGGAGAGGGAGCCCCCTTAGTCATGGTCTCCATTCCACGGCCTGTCTCCCAACGAGTCGTGAGAACACACATATGTGAGGGAGACGGGTGTTTTTTTAAATATGTATGTATGTATGTATAGAGAGAGAGAGAGTCAGGTTAGAGCACATCGAGTGTGTGGATCACATTGTACACTCAAGTAGTATTTACATATCTAGAATATTTTTATGACAAATCTGCCATGTTGATATTCATTGTTATAACAAATATAGGCAACAAGTTAATTTTAGATCATTTGGATTCTTCTAAGATACTCATCCATGATCAAAAAAATCGATGCACAAAACTAATTAGAATTGCAACATTTTTGTCACCATTAGATTCAAGACCTGTAAGTATCCGAATGAGCTAAAATTTTATATGTAGTATGTTCATAAGATATTTTAGAAAATCAATGGTTCAGATTTTCCAAATAAATGTTGTATCTTGAAAAATGACTTGAGTGTATTCGTTCTCTTCTACACTTGAGTATATTTTAGGTTGACTATATATATATATATATATATATATATATATATATATATATATATATATATATATATATATATATATATATATATATATATATAGAAAAGGGACTCTATCCCTAAAGGATAGGAAATTTCCTATACTTAAATCTTATTTGGCACACTTCCCAAGACTTTTGGCATGATCCATCCATATGGATAAGAAGTATACAAGGTAGGTAAGTTTTTTTTTAAATTGTTCCCATCAAAAATGTGTAGTACCTTCACCTATAAGTTTTATAACAATATAAATGAATGGTAACTCTAAAAATCAGCAGCTAGCATTGATATATTATAGTTTATATCTAATAAAGTAAAATTTTGATCATCATGAAATTTTAATGGAGTCTAATCCAAGCCATATATTTTTCATCTATGCAGTTAGATTACATTAATAACCATTTAATCCATGCTAAATAGTCTCAAGTATAGGGAATTTCCTATACTCTTAGGTATAGGCCCCCGATCCTCTCTCCCTCTCCCTATATATATATATATATATATATATATATATATATATATATATATATATATATATATATATATATATATATATATATGTTCATTTTTTTCCTGCACTAGTAACTAAGATTTTGCTACCCGTGCAGCCTGAAAAGTAAATACATGGTTACAAAAGTAACTATTTGGATGAAAAATTAACTATCTTGTCAAAAAGTAAGTACCAAACTGAAAAGGGTAAAAATGGGAAAATTATGCAGTAAAAATTCTAGACAAAAGATGTAATTATACATATGTAACAAATGTAACTACTATGCATGTAATGTAATTATTTGGAAGGTAATGTAACCATGTACACATTTAAAGTAATAAATTGTAGAAAAAGTAACCATTTATGGAGAGGGTAGCTACTGGGTGGGTATTAAAGATATATATATATATATATATATATATATATATATATATATATATATATATAGTGAGTTCATTCATTTCCCATGTGGTTAACTAAGATTTCCCTACATGTGCATCCAAAAAATAAGAAGTATATGGTCAGAAAACCAACTACTCAAAAGAAAAAGTAACTATTGGACTGAAAAGGTAAAAACATGTATATTACATAGTAAATATTCTAGAGAAAAGATGTAATTGTACATATATAACAATTGTAACCACTATACATGTAATGTAATTATTTAGAAAGTAATATAATTGTGTACACGTGTAAAGTAAAAAATGCAAAAAAGTAATTATTTTTAGAGTGTGTTAAAGATAAACACATATATCTCTCTATACATAGGGGGTTTTATTCATTGTTTGTGCGGGTAACTAAGGTTCCATTACCCATGATGTCTAAAAACTAACTATTTGGTCAAAAAACTAACTATATGGATAATAAAGTTTGTTGTAAAAAAAGTAACTCTTTGTTGAAAAGGTAAAAACTGGCATAACATACAGTAAACTTTCTGAAATAAATATGTACCTTTTTAGTCGTATACTTACTTTATTGACAACAGATTTACTTTCCTGTACAGATAGCTACTTTTCAGACCAAATAGTTACTTTTCAAGCTACATGCTAGCTAAACTTTAGTTGCCCGAGCGGATATTAAAGATAAATCATATATATAAATATATATATATGGGTCCATATTTAATACCTGTGCGGGAAGCTATCGGCCCCTTATTTTAGTTACTTTTTTTGAAGTTTCTTACTTTTGACATGTAGAGGGTTATTGTACCTTACAAACTGTTACTTTTCATGCATAGATAGTTATATTTACAACAAAAGATTATAATATATATATATATACATATTGTGTATTTCTCCCTGATTTACTCTTTTAGTTTTATAGTAACTTTTTTATCGACATAGTTACTTACTTTTTTTCTCATAGAGTTACTTTTCTGATGAAATTGTTACCCGTAATGGAGGCTGAATATCTAGGAGGGTGGTAAACCAAGGCCGAAGCTGGGATTCGAACCTGGGTCCCTTTGTGAGGAGACATCGTGCTTGACCACTTGAGCCACTCCTTGTCGGTTGTATATATGTATGTATGTATGTATGTATGTATGTATGTATGTATGTATGTATGTATGTATGTATGTATGCATGTATATATATAGAGAGAGATGTGTGTGTGAAACTTCTTTTGATGAAAGCATTTGTCCTTAACAGTTATTATGTTAATATATCAAATAATTAAGATGTCGACAACATTCATGCAAGAGTAATAGATGAATGTTGTGAATATAGAGTCCATATCCTTCTCAAATTCATTATGAGAAACAAGGATATATATCAATTTCATGAAAATTGTCTAATTATTTTTATATTTTCTTCAACCCCTACGTATAAGGATTTAATGAATATAGATATACCTTATGTTCTTGGCTAGCTACTAAAAGTTATTTGGGATACTATGTATATATCTATTAAGAGAATGGAAATAGGACACGTTAAATTTTAAATTAATATAAGGAATCGAAAAATTAAATTTTGTAATGAAGATAAAGAATGTTAGAATATATGATATCCTAAATATAGATAAATATGGGTAAAAAACATGAACCTTCTCTTTGGTTGCAACCCTTGGTTACAAGTTGTGTAGGACTTATTTGAATATCTACTTTTCAAAAACCACATTTGCATCAGATTGTTTTGCATCACAAATAAGATCATATATATTTTGAGTCAATTTATTCAAATAAACATTATTAATTATTCATTGTGTCCATTTGAATCTTGCATGTATATAAACAGACATTGGTAAATACTACAATTTGAAGGGTTTTATTTGACTATCATTGTGTGGTAGTGAAGACCACAATCATGAAATGTTATTCTCATGCGTAAAACCAAGGTCATTGAGTGTCAAAAAGTCATTTAAATAAAAGACCTTTATTTCCTACATATGCTACAACATGTATGGTTTGGTTACTGAAGGCATATGTCTAGAAGGTTCATGACTTACTAGTTAAGGAATTATATTTGTTTAAGGGGATATGTCTTCAAAGTAGGAAAAAAATACAATTTCTTTTTACCTTGATTGAATTCTCAATGATAAAATGGGATATTAGATTTTATAACTAGTAACTTATTGGAATTGATTTTTACTTCTTTTTTTCATATATAGTGAAAACTATGTTGTTTCAGGGGAAAAATCCATCCTTTTATCTTCATGTATCTCTATGTAGATCAAGAAAATTGAATTTTTGAGATGATATAAGCATGTTTATCCCTAAACAAGGGTTAACTAAAAATGTTTTTTAAGTTCAAACTCTCTTGATAATTTTGTTTTTAGCATGAATCCTTATTGTATAGACTAAAATAAAATTATAAGCACAAAGTTAAATATGATAATATATGCTTTATTATTTTTATAAGTGATCCCATTTGGTTGAGGAATGCATTGGGCATTGGTTTTATATATCCATCCATGGTCCTTACACATCTTATCATATTCACTACATATATATTTACCTCCTCTATGGCACAATAGTCTCATAATAAATTTCATAATATGATATTTTATTTGTTTCATGTATTTTTTTATAAATTTTCTCATCTCAATCCACCAAATCCACCCACATGCTCCAATAAATATTGTGTTTCCAACACAACATTGTTGAAGCACACAAGAAGATTGACATGTACTAGAGTGGTGTTTACTTATGATTTCTATAAACTCTTTTAATTTCCATTTGTTCATTTGTAGATTTCTTCATTTATATGAAAATATATTTTACAAAGACAAATAAAAATACAAAAACTAGTGTATTGTATCCCATATGTTAGTGTTATCAATTGTTACCATATTGAACAATGTTAAGTAAAATGGAATTCCTTGTTGTCATGACATAATTGTTTAGGTTTCGTCAATTGTAAAAATGTGAAATGAATTCATATACCAATAACATAATTTATTAATTTTCAAGGGCACTTCAACAAATTCTCATTTGAGATCATAGAAGATATTAAACCCCACACTTCAAGTTTTCTACCAAAAGAGTACAAATGGATTGATTCAACATCTACATCTCTCAAATAATTACAAAATGCCCTAGAGAAGATGCGCATAGAGGATTTCACCCCATAAGTGACCAACACAAACAATGATTATTGTTTATTTTGAAATAATTAGGGATTTATACCTTTAACTTAAGAGATGCATTGATAGTATAATAAATAGATATTCAAGCAATTAATTGGATATTAACAAACTATTCATGGTATTTATATGTGCATACGATTCTAGCATGCCAACTATTTATAGTAAAAACATACAAAGGAAATACTTAATATAAGTATCATGGAACATTAGGGACCTTTCTTTTGACATACAAAATCACAAACATAATCTATTAGCATAATTATTACAAAATTTATATTTACATATTTTTTATTTTCTAACACCTTAAGGGGTAGTATGCAAGATAAGATTGTATACAAGTTTGAAACTAGTTGAAAAATTATGTGGCCTATATAAATTCTAGAAGTGAACTTCAAGTACATGCATCATAATATGATGTGTAATAAACACATACAACATTAACTAAAAGAAGGCTAAACCCCAAAAATTAACTTAGAAGTCGTAGAAAGTAGATTTATCATGTCTTATGTGTGGTAGTGATAGACTTTATCAACCAACCAATGTATATTAACTTCTAATATAATTTAGGAATCAAGACTTTCAATCCTTAAGTGATAGAGCAAGCAATCCCCCACATTGAACATGTTAATCTCAATATTTTTGGGTGCTAGTTTCTATAAACTATTGTAACATGTATGGGATTTAATATACTTTGATCTTTTATCAAGTGAATATTTCCATAAAGGCTCTTATATGTGTCCCATGCCCAATAAAGTGTATCATCGTCATGTTGTTAGAACTTATAGGCTTCACAAGTGAAGATAATTATATTACCATGAGAGAAAAAAAGATTAAGGAAAAGGCAAATATGTCTTAATATGTGAATATTAGGTTCTTTTTGAAATATTAACAACTTGGATAGATCAAATTGAAAGGAACCAAAACGTTTCTAGCATTGTATCTTTATATGTTCCATTAGATTATGAATTTTTGGGAAATATTTAGGTGAGAGGTACTATGGAAGAAATAAAATGTACACATATTCCATGCAAAAATCTTGTCAAAACGTTTGTTTTGGGAGGAACAAGTGTGAGGTATACCTTTTCATGGAGTTCATCTAGAAAGGTTTGTCACAAAGAAAAGGTAACCAAAAATAGGTTTCGACAACGCCCTCCTAATGCAATTACAAAAGCATCTACGTCTCTATATAGTCCAGAAAGATGACAGGAACTTCGCATTAAAATAGAAAGGAGCAGTCCCTAAATTGGCAATGTCATAGTATTGCACTCTATCTCCTTCTCCCACTGTCCCTTGTAGGTAATGACAAATAAGGTTCACAAATCAAAATGTGTAACCAAAACCCTGGTCTTCATGTACCTTTACATAGGGAGGAAGGAATTAGGGTTTCTAAATGAAGATAAGAAAATTATAGGTAGTGATAATAGCAATTAAGTAGTGGTCCAAGGATGTCTAGTCAGTCGACTGTACTGCATCAAAATGTTCTACAAATAATCGGCCAACTTACTGATCTTCTTCAGTCAATCAACTAGATTTCCAGTCAAAATGATGGAGTTGACCTTCTAGTTGATCGACATGTCATATTCTTTTCCGCTCAATCAAGTGGATTATCTCGATGACCATTTAGACTAATATCGGTTCAACCAACCAACTAGACCTTCCATTTGGTCAATCACTCTTTCCATATGACCGACTAGATTTTCCGATTGACCGATTGGTCTTCTAGATAGCTATTATTGGTGTGTTGTTGATTATATAAATTCGTTAGTAACCAATTAATCTTGTTTCCATGATTATACTTCTATTCCCTATGCATCCTATGTGTGTGATCCTATAAGATCCACATTATATTGCTACTTCTATATATAATCATTTTATAACTCCACAAGAAAGATTGGTATTTAGAAAGACTTCATTTCATATGATTAATTTCATTAGTTGAATAACAACTTCAACCTAGTGTTGTGATAGTATTACAAGTATCGTATAATCCCTTTGTGTCTGATATCTAGAGGAGGCATGGAACATCATCCCATTAATTTTAGTTTTTGTTCTTTGATCTAGAGTAGATTGTTTGAGATACACGCAAGGTTGATAATATATATTGACTCGCATGAGCTTGGATATGCATTTCGCAATCTCAATAATCACCTAGACATAATATCACTCCAATGGGATAGGAAAAATTACATCTACACCGCTCAAAGTATTCCACATGTGTTACAATGTACCCAAGCATTAATTGAAAGGAAACCCTTATTCATGGTCACATTGAGTATTATTAAAGCATAATGGACAATATGTGAGTATTGCAGTGACTTTATATCTAAGTACGCCACTCACTACTACCACATTAAGGTATAATTATGACTTTAATTTCTAGCTTTCATGTATCATACTCAAGTTGGGTCTATCTGGTACACTTGTTCATAACAAGTACATATGTGTTTTACTTGGTTTCATATATCATGACTAATAAGATGGAGTCATTAGCTAAGACACATATTAGCCTTAATGTATAATTTGTGTCCTAATATCCACAATAATATTTTACTAGGGTCTTAGACAAGAATGAATACTATTAGCATACATGTGATCACATATTCATGTCATCAACCTGAGATCACATGTTCGCGAGACATGCATTCTTATTACATTATTATATTAATCCATTATCTCATATTTAAGTAAATATAATGTATATAATTGTGTTTATTAATATTCAAATCAATTATAAGGTGTGTCATACAATTGTCATATGACTTTCTCTCGAGACATACTACCCACATGAACATGTTCACTCTCAGTTTTGAAATAAATTTGTATTATCTAAAAATGGATCTGTTAAATATGTAGAACATAACATAAAGAATATAATGACTTAATTTATAAAAGATTTTTTTGGAGTAAACCACACACTCAACAATAAGTACACTTTAAATTGAAGAATGGAACCAGTTTTTTAGCTAATAGAACCACATAGAAAAGGAAAGATGGATGACTTAGATGATTTTATAATAATAATACAATGTTGTAATACATCTAACATGTAAAAGGAAAACAAATGCCCTACAAAAGACTAATATTAGAGAGGCTATTGTTGGAGAGGGATTGTATATGAAGTACTAAATAAAGAATTGGTAAAATATGAACAAATGTACAATTACAAGCATATAATGCATTTGAACTGATTTTATCTCATTCTGATCTAATGGTTGTATGAATAACTCACTAGTTTACCATTTTTAGATTTAATATTTACCATAAAGAATCTCCTACTTGTTGCTACTATATATTCAACATATTAATAGCTTGAATTTTTCAAAGAAAAATTATTTATTTTGCATTTACCTCATCTACCTATTTTGTCTATTCATTGATCAGAGTTGCAAGAGAGTAGTTCTGTTGATACTTTTTTCATCTTGATATGTTATTTAACTAATAAATAGTGTTCTTATTTGACAAGGTATTCAAACACCAAACTGCATTAGGGAGACTGTATATGACTTGATAGCTTTCAATTATGAATCAGTCACTATAAATATTGATGCAACTGCTTCATCTACTGACGAAGTGCAAATATGTAAGTATCATTGCATACTACCAATATATCTATGTTCCTTCACATTTATCCTTTGAAAATATGGATTCTTGTAACTTTTTATTTATATATATTACCCAAACTTACCATCCTTAAAGATTTATATTATATCCAAAAATGAAATTTCTTATAAGTGATCCCACTCCTAAAGATAAACACAAAATGAATTATTTGCATTCTTATTATTTTGTTTGGCATGTGAGTTAGTACTTACATATTGGATGTTGTTTATGGTGTTTGTTTACAAAGCCAACATCATGGACATGGAAAATATGGGCACCATGACTGTGACATCAAAGGACTGGTGTGAGAATAAAGCTTGATATTATGAACTCACAATGAGAATGGATGCTTTTTGTATGTGACTTGTAATAGAAAAAATAAACTTAAGGACAGTTCCCAATAAGGATGAGATGAAGCAGGAATTTTAGTGTCATATCACCACCTCTTCTTCAGTGTTGAAAAACAATATTGTCATATGTGTCAGAATATATAACATTATGCAGATAAAATCATCATTGATATATAAAATGTGATCCCTTTGTAATTTGTTTTATATCTCTAAATGTTGTTTGAGAGTCAACTAATCTATGCAACCACAAACTTCAAATATTTATTATTAAGTTGTACCACTGATAAATATTTAGTATTATATTTAACTATTGATACTTCCTTATAAAGAGGTATAATGCATAAAATAGTTTGAGAATATGAATCTCACACTATGTGGGATTCTGAACTCCTAGAAACCATAGGGCCTTTTTAAAAAAAAAAGGGTACTCATGTGTAAACAAAAGAGAACTGAACTAAAAAAAATGTAATTTTTTTATGAAATATAGAAATGCATAATCAATAAATATAATAAAGTTTCAAATAGTTATTTGTAAAATGTTGACTCAAACATGATCTGGATTATGTTTGAGTATGAAGGGGTAATCCTCATTCATAGTCATTTGAGCACCGTATGTAACGACCTCGCCTCCCGGTAACCCCTTGTTAAGGGAGACCAAGAGGTCAAAGGCGTTATCCCAAAATTGGATTAGTGGTTTTGCAAATAATCAACAATAATTAATAAATTCTACTACAACTAAACTTTTACTGGGATAAAATTTTTCTATTCATACCTTGCCAAATACAGGAAGTGGAAGTCTTTACCCAAGAAAGAACTTATGTAACTACAATCCTCCAATTCTTTATTAAGCTTTATTCCATCAATGTCACTTTAAAGGAATATCCATTTTCTTGATAGCCTAAAATGCCAACAAACAAAACGGCGGTCAGTATAATAAATTATACTAGTATGTGGGGGAAACAATAATCTTGCATTTAATTGTAACAACATATTGTAATCAATTATGGTTAAACAAGCAAACTTTACATTTTAAACATGACTACTCAATTCTTACATACCCTGCCTCGAGAGTTTACCATGTCGGGCTTGCCCAGGATGGGTTCTCTCAGTCATCAAAAAAAATTCATACATACCCTAGCCTTTGTGTTGTTCCTACAGTGGACATGGATACTACCTCTCATATGGTAGATCTCAACTAACCCCCATGATCCTACCTTACAGGTAGATCAATACATAGGGTCATGGAGTTGTATGGTCCTACCCAAGGGTACACCAACACATCAACGCATGATAACCTGATGATCCTACCTCGCGGCTAGACCATGTACTAGGTCATCTATCTCATCAACATTAGAGCTACAAATGAGGACCAGGCTCTGAGCTAGTTATGCACATATAATCATGGTGATAGTCATAGTCACTTTATAATTCCATGAAATAAAAGGCAATCAAGTATTTATTCCGAGCAATTGATAAAACCTTGGGAATCATTGGGAAACTAAAGCAGTTTAACCATAAGCATAACCACATACCTGTTCTTGAGCAATAGAATCCAAATTCAACAAAATATCCAAACAAGCACCTTAATGCAAACAACCCTTAATTCTTGAAACATATAGATTACCTAGTCAAAACACCTTTCTAATGACATGGGGATACTTTCTAAGTCTTCCGAGCCCTTAGGGTTCATTAGGGTTTCTTAGGTTTCTTTATCCAACTTTATTGCCTTTTTAGACTAGCAACCCTAAAATAGGTTCCTTATTTACAAAAACCCTAATTATCCAAATTATCTTCATTAAGGGTTCTCTAATCTTAAACCAAGTTCAAGAATCATTATATCTCTATTGTATACTTGCAATTTCGGATTACAACCATTAAAACTCATATTTTCACAAATTAGGGTTTTCATTCATTAAGACATAACATGTGCATAAAACCCCTAAAATAACCATACAATCATCTTTTTTGGATTCCCCTTTTCTTTTATTCTCAACGGGTTAATATTACTCAAAAATAACCCAAATGAGTCATCATACTTGATTTTCACATCCTTTTAGGGTTTATAATGATCTAATGTGTTAAGAGAGGTAAATTCATATACTATTTGAATTGCACATGATATCAGACTCCAATTCTATTTTTATCAGATTCTACGTATTTTTCTTATCAAAAAGCACTATTTACTTTTATTTTTTGGCTAAGGGATCGATTTTTAGTGAATTAAGCAAGATTCAATGATTTTCTGGAATTTTGGACAAGAGAGGCGACTTACTCTGGTTTTTTCAGAAAAATGTGGGTCGTTGGATCGCGGGTCATCGTTGACTGAGCGGGGTCGCGTGGTCTCTAGCTCTTGCACCAACTCGTGGCCTTCATAATAGCGGAACACTTCTGGGCCGTTGATCTATCTCGCGGCCTATCGTGGAAACCGATCAGACGGCTACTGCTTCTCACCTCCACTCAATCCAGCAAAGATACCTGCAGCGGCACCGCAGCTTGGAGCTCGCCGGAGCAAATCCAACACAAGGATCTGAAGTATGAAAGCAGAGGGGAAGTTGCCAGCTAGGTTCGCGAGGTCGTTAGAAATTGAGAGGGGGTCCTATTTATAGGATTTGGGGTTTGTTCTAGGGTTCCCAACCCTTGTCATCACCCCCCTATTTTAGGCAATTAGGTTTTTCCTCTAGAAGCCTCCACTCCTCAATAAATGAGGGTTTCCCATGTTTGGAATCCTCTCCCAAATCCAACCAAACTATTTCTTTGTCTGCACATGCGATGACTCTCGAGGAAATCAGGATTGGAAACTCGTCCTCCATCAGCCTGTTTCCTAGTCCAGTTAGAACTAGACAATGAGAAACAGCTATGGATCTGGGATCCAACGGATCACATCGCACGCACATAATCAAAAAATCAATTAATACCTCAGAAAATAATCATGACATGTATTTGACATCCTCTCACTTTAGAAAATTTTGGAAAAATAATAACTCTCAAACCATGACTCCGTTTAATCCCAAATTTTGAGGTAAACTTTATAATGACCTAATATATTGGCGTGCCAAGTTTGGGGTCAATATTCAAAAGAAAACGAACTTTTTCTTTATGTGCAAGTTATTTCTTAAATATATATATTTCATTCATATTTCCTCTCTCTCACTTTATTATTTTCCTTTATTTCGATTCCTTGTATCTCAGGGATCCATGTGGGGTTCGAAACACCATCTGTTATGATCAAACCCACACTTATCTATTTATTTCTTATATTTTCAACTTTATCCCAATTTTCATTATTATTTATGAAATTTGTATTCCCATTTAACTTGTCTTCCTGTTTTATTATCTTGGACCCATTATCACCCAAGGGTCCATGAAAAACCATGTACAAGGAAAAGTTGTAAAAGAAATACATATATTTATCATAAATCATGCAATTTACAACCAAGTACATTTCTTTTGAAACAATTGCAATTACAGTCATATAAGCAAAAAATCGAGGTTGTAACACCGTAGATCCATCATGCATATTTACAATGACTACTATCATATTTTTGGCTCACATTCACCTCAACTTCGAAAATCACACATTCTTTAAACGAAATATTATAGAAGTACAACAAATAAGGAAGCAAAGATTTAATTTTATACACTATAGTTCTAAAGACAAGACAATTACAAAACCATCTTGACCCGGAGAATTTTGTCTGACAACATATGCCTTTCTAGTGATGCAACTTTGTTAGCATGCTATAAAAGTGTAGAATAGTCTAAAAGACATAAATAATTAATGATGTCTCTTATCATCTTTTTGGGAAGTATCATTTGATAGAGTTCAAATCTAATTAATTCAAAGGAACTAGATTTATAAATTATCGGCTTGTATGACAAGATGAAAAATGATTTTGGATTCTGTTTTAGTTTTTGTTTTTCATAACTAATTAATAATAGAAATAGAATTGAACATAGTTTTTAATGGATAAATCTTTATATATATGAAACACACTTCCTAATTTTACCTTCATTTTGTTGTATCTCCTTAATTTATGATTTATATAATTTATTTTTGATTATTTTTACTAATAAAAATGGTTTTGGGTGATAACTCTCACATCTTCTTTATATCCTTTTGTGGAACTTTAGTTGAAATTTGGTTTAATAAAATTCAAAAAATGTATAGCTTAAAAAGGGTTGTTATCAGATCTCAATGATCGATGGTATTAATATTTTCTATGACATTTATCGTTGGGATTAATCGATTCAATTGACTGAATGTGTGAGATTGCCATCATCGCGACGTGTAAACTATTGTAGGTGATTGATTTAGGTATGATCCTCTATGTGAACTAGCTTGGGTTGATGAGAATTATTTTTTGTCATTGTGGGTGGATTTTAGGTCAATGCGGCCCCAAGGAGGTTAGTGATGGTTGTATGGAGTCATTTAAGGATGTTAAGTTGCCAAAATATTGTGATGTTCATTTTTTATGGCCTATATATATGGACCCTAGAGACCTTAGGACATCTATTATATTTTGTAGTGATGTAGAGGATTTTTTTTTTTTTTGGTCAGCTAAAACTTCTGTTGGTTTTTTCATTTTTCTTTTGTGAACTGATACTACAATGTTGGTTAGCTCACAAAAGAGAGATAAATAAAGTAACTTTCTTTACATCTTAAGGAACTTCAAAGAATAAAGAATGCATCAACCTGATAGACAAGTTCAAGATGTTTTCAAAAACACAAACAACAAAATCAACGATATAACCAAAAGACAGATTGCCTTTCACACTTCCAAGATGTAGAGGAATTTCTTCAGATAGAAGAAGGTGTTATTTGATGGAAACCTCCTTGTTTGTGATTTTGCAAGATTTTGAATATCCAAACTTGGGATCACTTCCCATCCTAGTAGAGATTGAATATAAGAAAGTATTTGTCTTTTCCTCATCTTTCCTACTATTTTCTATAATATCTCCCTTCTTGGAAAAAAAATATGATAGTCCATTGTAAAAATCTTGATTCCTACCTAAAAATCATCTCTTTTCTCCATCTACAAGCAAGTTTGCACATTTTAAATCTATTTAGTGGGTTTTAAAAATAGGGTTTCTAGGTTCTTTTTATGGGATACACTTTCTTCCCTAAGGATATTGAATTAGCCTATATTTTATCATCATTGTGATGCACCACTTGTAATCACCTAATAGCATCTAAATGCATAATTATGACCAAAAGTGAGTTTTTTATGATGGTTTTGCCTATAACTATATGAAATTCCACATTTTATTCATTATTATATCTTGTTATTTGAAACAAAAAGTTGATATTTTACTTCAAAAAAGTTGAAAGATAGAATTTATATATAGCACTAAATTATCAATTTAGATGTGTCTTGCAAGAAAATGGAGTTCATATGATTGAACTTCTCTACAAAACTTTATAGATATGTTTCTTATAGATATAAAATGAAATCCATGTAGTTAGAGAAGTAATTTGAGCCTAATTCATTATATAACCTATGTATGGACAAAAATTGGAAATTTCGATTGTATGTACACTCTTAATGTAAACTAGGTTTTAGTATTATCCAATGCTCTAAATGTGTATATCACTATATGATGTTCTTGATTTCATATTATTAGCATGAAATAAGATTAATTTAACAAAATAATTAGTGAAAACCTCACCATGAATTTTACAAGATCATATTAACTACTCTAGTGTTAGGAAGCCTGCGAGACGTAATATGTGTTCTTGGAGAAATATCGAGGACTATAACAAGATATCAAACTTAATTGTTATTTTACATATGTGAGCATTTGAGAATTGATGTGTGTAAACCACACATACAAAACCCAAGTGCACGTACTGAAGTAATATAGGAAAAAAGAGGCCCAGATATCAACTTGGGGAAAATGTGAGTCCAGAAATTACTACTAACAAGGACTTGATTAGCTAGACCGAAGAAAAAGAGTGATTGGTGATTAATTAGCTAAATTGCAAGAATTAAACTAAAATTACTGGTTGTGATCACAGAATGAATGGATTCCTTAGGATTATAGTTTCACCGCAATTTACACTTAATTAACACCACTTACTAACATTCTGTTCTCCCAACCATGGACCAAGGGGCATGTAGCAAGAATCATCCGCTCTTACACCGTGATTCACTACCTAATCTAATACAAATCCCACTCATGTAGAGATTTAGTTATTAGTTAGGTTCTTTAATGATACCTCTGGGCTATTCCCTTCATAGTCGTAAGCCTTCTCTTGAAGCGCAATCTAGGCTATGTACATCTACGACCTTTCCAACCCTTAATTTTGCTTTTAAACCTCAAATTAATTACCTAAGATGATCAAGCACAGATAATTCATGAAGCAGTCATAGAAATATATCCAGAAATTAAGAAAACATAAACATTAACACATAAACGCCAATTATAGTACAAAACTAGGCTACTATGAGATCCTAAGGAAAAAAGGAGATTAGCCCCGCATGATTTCCATTGTCATACACGTAAAAGAAGAAAGGAAAATGTGGGAAACATTAGAAAACTAAAGTAACCCATGAAGAAGATAGTCTGGATGACTCCCTCTGACGAATGGAGTGATTTGATGTCTCCAAGCTATAAACTTGTCCATTGGAGGTGCCTAAATCATCCAGAATGTGACCTTCTCTTCTTTTTTCTCTCCCAGCTCTCAGTTGTCATGCAATGGAAAAGAACGTGATATCTTGGTTTGGTCGCACTGCCTGTTAGTCATAGGATTGAGTTTGGGGGTCACTAAGTCATAGTTGTTATATTAATTTTGATCTTTAATCTACTCGATCGCAATGAATTGGCACACCAACAGGGTGTTGTTAGTATCGAGACCTTCTCAGTTTCATTCTCCATTGTAAACTATCGGTACCACTGACATAGTGTTGATAGCACTGAGATTTCTCTTGACATCTCCTGTTGAATTTCCTTATTCTAATCAGTAGAACCAAGATTCATTTTGAGTGCTATTGTTGGAATGTCAGTAGTGCTGATTCTTTTGTCAATACCACCGACTTTATTTGATTCATCCATGTTCCTTTTTTCCAAATGTTCATACCACTAACAGACTCGTTGATAGCACCGAGATGATTTGATTCTAGTCAATTTAGCTGAAATCAATTAATAAAGAACATACACTCCATGAATATTGATAAATCAACATGGAATAGTAAAATTAATGAGTATTTGATGCAATGAAGTGTCGCAGATAATAGTGATAAATAATATCAAAATGAGCAATAAGTGCACAAAAATGCTTAGCAAAATAGCCTGTAAAAAGCAATAATTAATCAGTGTATCAAAATCCCTTAAGCTTAAATATTGCTCTTCCTTGAGCAACACACCCTCAGATCTATTTGAGACAAGTCAACAAAAAGACAAAGAATATGAATTTCATTTCTCAACTACCCCCACTTGGAAGTCTCAAACTGGCCTATACTGACCATTGAACAATGAACTACTCTCAAGCAACAAAAATATTATAAAAGATGTCCACCCTTAGATCAATGAAACACTATCAATAGAGAAGTTAATATCATAGTCAATCAGACATTCACTTGGTATATCATGTGATTCCCTATCTACATTGCTCTTTCCTAACTACCAGACTAATTGAAAGCAGTTCTCCTTATAATAATGAGTTAGGAGATCAATCATTCATGGCCTACCAATAAGAGAAATGGATGGAATGAAGTAGGTGGCTTATGAAGACTCACAGGTAACTTTGAATCCTTCATGCAAAAATAAACATGATGAACCTAAACATGAGGAAAATGAGTAAATGCATGAACCATAATGCCTATTGTTATGGGTGCAATAATCCATGCATTGAAAGTCCCATCAGATTGATGAGAGTGAAACAAAAGAATACATCATATAGTTGTTCTCATCTTTTCTTGAAGAAAAAATTCAGAACTGAGCACAGTGCATCCTTTCTCCCTCTGTATTTCATAAGATCTCTTTTTTTTCTCTATTTTCATTGGCCCATAAAATTATAAACGGGCCTAATTATAACATCTGTAACGACCCCGCCTCCCGGTAACCCCCAATTAAGGGAGACCAAGTGGTCATAGTCGTTATCTCAATTTCTCGGATCAAAGGTTCGACAAATAATCAGTAATAATTATTAAAGTCTACCATGACTAAACTGAAAGCTGGAGTAAAAATAGAACTTTGCATACCTTTTTTTTCAAAATCTTAGATATCTAACTTCTATCCACCTCTGGACTCTATTCTAAATAATTCTCCTTGCACTTTATTTCTTAATTTCACAATATTCCACTTTACTGATTGTCCTTTTCAATTTGTACCTAAAACACCGACAAAAAAAATGTTAGTCAGCATAAATGAATATGCCGGAATGTGGGGGAAATAATAATCAGGCAATTATATGTAAAAACATATTGCAAGCAATTATGGTTTACCAAACAAACTTTACACTTTAAATATAACCACTCAATCCATGCATACCCTAACCTCTGCGTTGTCCCTACAGTGGACATGGATGCTACCTCTCATATGGTAGAACCCAACTGACCCCCATGATCCTACCTAACAGGTATATCAATACCTAGGGTCGAAGACTCACATGGAACTACCCATAGGTAGCCTAATCACTAACTCATGATATGCTAAAGAGTCGCATGGCACTACCCATAGGTAGCCCAATCCCTAACTCTTGATATGTTAAAGAGTCGCATGGCACTACCCATAGGTTTCCCAATCCCTGACTCGTGATAACCTAATGGTCCTACCTAACACGTAGACCATGTACTAGGTCATCCTTTTCATCATTAGCAAAGCCACAGAGGAGGACCAAGATCTGATCTAGTTATGTACACATATTTATGGTGATAGTCATAGTCACTTTATAGCTGCATGAAATAAAAGTCATCCAAGCAGTTATTTTCAGGCAACCGGTAAAACATTCGAGAATTTCCGTGAAACTAAAGTGATTTAACCATAAGCGTAACCACATACTTGATCCAGAGTAACTTGATGTCCAAACATTAATATTCAAGACAATCAAACAAGTAATCAACAATATCCTGAAATTAATGCATTACATCCAAGTGTCATTATTTTACCCAAAACATTCTCAAGATCGACTTGGATTCCACCTTAGGATTTCTAGGCCAACTTTAGAGTTTTATTAGGGTTTTAGCCTCCATAAAGCTTTTATCACTTTAATACCCTTTTATTCACAAACCCTAATTTCAACATCATAGGCACAATTGAATGTCAATTAAATTCAATATGTCTCTTTGACACTAAAACTACCATCTTTATCTTTTTAAGTCATATCAAGTTCATTAGGCCCAATTATCATGTTTGTTTTCTTTTGAATTGACAACTCCTATTTCATTATGGTCTAATTCACATACGAACTCTATTTATCACTAATTCCACATTTATTCACTAGAAAACCCTAATTACCAAATTAAGGGTATTCATCCACAATTAGAAACTTTTATACTCAAAATAGCTTAGATTCATCATATCTTAGTTTTATTCATGGATTCGAACAATTAAAGCTATTAAGAGTCAATATTACCAAGATTAGGGTTTCAAGGCCCATTAAAGCATATATATATATATATATGTACATGGAACCCTAAATTAATCAAATTACGCATAAATATTATCCTTTTGGATGTAATGTATCCTTTTTATAATCAACAGGTTAACATCAACTTTAAACATCCAAATCACCATTCCCAATTCATTAATCATCATAGATTAGGGTTTCTTAATCATTAATGCACTAGAGTAGATAACTTCAACTACTTTTCGAATTACAAGAGGAAATAGTTTCTGAATGTATTTTTAATGAATTCCTTGCATTTTTCTGAGCAAAATTCATATATTATATGCATCCATCTGAGCTACCATTAATAAGATATGATTTTTACAAAAACTACTTACTTGGACCAATGGGAGGCTGCCACATCACCCTTTTCATACACCACGTAGCCGATCCAGAACATAACCAAATTACCATTTTGCCCTCACTTAAGTGACTGGCACTGCACAGCATGGAGGGGCAAAACCGTCCAACGGCCCTAGGTCGTCTTCAACCTCTAGACAACTGCAATGACTGCCGATTGTAGCCCTTCGCGGGGCCACCCTCTCCTCCCTAGGCCATGAAACTTGCCGCCAGCCACCACCCTAGGTCCGCCGCCCTCCGTCGCACCTGGGGTGCCACATGGTCACGACCAGCGCGGTCAGTTTCATGCTCGTCAGGCTTGCAATGTACGGCCACTTTTGCAGTCGTGCGGCTGCTGCTGCACCTAGGCTAGGGCATGATGATGATGGCTAAGCTTCTCTCTTACATCGTGGCCCATCAAGCTTCCATCGCAACCCCTTCTTGGCTCCTCGTTTCTCCATGGTCATGCTGCTCTTCTTGGTTAGGGTTTATGGATGAAAACAAGGAAGAAGAAGAGAGAAGGATGCATGGGATCCTACTAGACTCGGCCAAGGGTTCTACCCCTTATATAGAGGAGGGTAGCAAAGACCTAGGATGCCCATCCATGAGGTAACAAGTCCCTTTCCCAAAAGGAAACTTATTTCCTTAATTAAGAAGTAATCTTCTCTCTCTTAATTATCTTCTTAATAAACCATATTCCTTGGATATTTAGGAATTCGAAAATCATCTCTCTTATCATCTTTTGACTTTTAATCCATTGGCCATGAAAGTATACTTCCTAATAGTAGAAAGTACCTCTTTTTTATAATACCACAAATTCATTAATTATGTATCACATTATCCTCTTATTTTGTATTTTTTGCATTTTCTCTTTCTTCTTATTCATTGGTACTCCTTGGACCCCAAGAAATCCTAAGATTTCGAAATTCCTTTTTAAGGATACTTATTATCCTTCTAGATGCATCTACATTGTTCATTTCTCATTATCTTACTTATTTCTTTATTAAGATATCTCTTTTCAAGGATTTTCTCTTTATCTTTTATTTCCTTTCCTCTTTTCCTATTTCCTTTATTTCTCATTCGATTGTGGCCATTAATGCCACTTTCTAGAGATTTCCATGTATTTCTCATAAATACTTTGATTAATATTCGTTATCTTGTATCTTTTTCTAATATTTGGACTTTTATTCTTTTCTTCTCTTTTATATCCATTATTTGATTAATATAATAATAGGAACCATGAAATTCCTATCAAAAGGGAGATTTGCAAAGAAGTCCCTTCTTTGAAGCAAAGCATACAACCTTTTCAATTAAGTCCAAATTCATAAAATCATTACATTATAATTATGAAAATACATGCAAAATCGAGGTTGCAACACCCTTCCCCTCTTATAGGAATTTTTCTCTCAAAATTCCACCAAACATATAAACAAGTCACGATAAGACTTTTTCATATCCGTCATTGGCTCCCATGTGGCTTCATCCACTCCATGGTGCTTCCAAAGAACCTTTATCATCTCATATTCTTTATTCTTGAGCTCTCTCTCTCACCTTGGTATCTCGTACCCTTATAGGTGACTCAGGGTAAGTTAGCCTCCCTTGGGATCTCACTAGGTTCATTGCTCAGCCCATTACTCGGGTACCTCACATAGTGATCTAGATCGGACTTGTGGAACACATCATACATCATGTTAGCCTGAGGGGTAAGGCTACACACAAGCATCTCCACCAATCCAATCTCAAATGGACCCATGTATCAGGGACTCAGCTTTCTCAGCTATAGCTCAGAGGGGTCAAATTTTCATATCACATATTCTCCCACAGTGAACTGCATGTTAGTCTACTTTGCATCAGCTCACGACTCATGTCGCCCTTGGGCTCTCTTTCAGCCATCACACGATCAAAGCGACTTCATCTGCACACATTGTGTCCTTTTTCTAACCTTCGTGAGGTCCCTTCACCCACATCATCTTAATGAAGCGGTGACCGAAACATCCTCCCTTACAGAGCTTCTTACATCTCGATACTAGCTATGGTGGCTATCATCACAACTTTCATAAGATAGGAACTATCTCCATGTATCACCATGAACGAGCACACACACTCTCATCAGACCCTCTAGTCTGGATCATAGTAACCATCAGTTAGGGTTGATAAGTTGTACTAGCATTGAGTTCGTCATGTACTTACTTCCACTACATGGTAGTGAATCCTTAGGTCATACTCATGAACCTTTGAACTCACATCATGGTGTAGTTGAACCATCTCTCTCTTATATGTAGTTCAACCAGATCTGTCCCTTGACAGTACTCTCTCTTTCTCTTAGATCATGTCATCTAGGTAAGGCAATCTACCATAACCCATATTGCATCCTGACCTTCCTCGGTCCAGGGGAGACTTACTACAACATCCATAGTGATGAACTCCCATTCCCCCTCGTGGACTCTTATCCTCTATATCAACTCAATGGGTTATTGGTGTTCATGCATGGTGACAAGCCACATGCAACTCCATACACTTCTTAGGCATCCAAAGTACTACTACCACTTATTATCTTAGTAGTACCATGATATATGGTGAACTTAAAATCATGATCTCCTGTATGTCATGATTCCTCAAGGTTGATTCCTTAGAAACCCTAAAACACTCTAGTCATGGGTTTAATCACCTTCTTTTCCAGAGAAGTGCATCTGAAGTTCTACAACCATCCTCCTATCATAACAAACCCTAGGTTGGCTAATCAAGCAACCACTAACTCGATCACCGAATCTCGTTACATCCAAGTGTTAGCCCAACATATCTCCTTTTCCAAACTTAGGGCTAACCTAACAACCTCTTCTAGCCTCTAGCTAAATTAGGTAGCTGCATCTCAACTAGAGCATCCATTACCACCTCACATCCTTATGTATTAGGTAATGTTGAAGACATACACCTCCATGTATTCCACTTATCATCTCTTCTCGGACTTTAGGTCTATATTCAAACTTATATAACTCATAAATTCCATAAAACTCATGATAAGAACGTCCTTATAAGATGACTTCCTTAGTTCTCTTGGTGTTTGTAAACCATCCACACATCGTACACTCCATAAGGGTTCGTTATTATCATAGCAATGTTTCCACTCAAATCATCTTTATCCTTGGTGTATGGCATGTGTACTGTCCTATCTCTCACTCCCATAACAAGAGGAAATAAGCATTTGGTTGAAGTCCAAATACAGAGTTCTTCCCATTCTAAGAGTAGAGATGGTACATCCCACATCACTAGTAAAACTTCAAATCTAACTGGAAACATGCATCACATGTCCCTACATCATGAACATCTCGATATCAAGGTTACTTCCATGGAAAACTGGTCTCAAACCCACTTGTGTCATCATACCATCCTTGGTCATCTCCTCTAGGTCTATAAGGTGTCGGCACTTTTGGGGTCATCCCTCTTCCCTTATGCATCCAGAGAGTGCCTTCCTGATCTACCCTTTGGGTCCCATGAGTTCATGAAGGTGATCAATCTCCCAACCCATGGCCCTTAGACAATGATAGTTGTTACCTCCCGACCCTATGGTCTTGTGCAACTAGAAAATTAGGCAACTCCTACTCCCATCTGTCTTATCCCTACCCGACCCTAGGTTAGACTTAGGATCCTAACATAGTACATATCCAGCATGAAACCTTACCCAAGTCTCCATCATCTCTCTCGGCATTCGTGGTCTGACTTACACCCTTTTGTATGGATCATGGCGACCTATCTACCTCGGTCAGACCCCATATTGGTTACCTCCATGGTAACACATCCATATGCACTTAGAGATGGTTATCTATGGGTCTACATGTTCATTCTTATACTATGTACTCTCCACTTAGCTTCTCAAGATCCTATGAGACCTCTTTAGGTTACCTTAAACCCAACAAAAGTTGTAATTCGAAAAGTAATTCAAGTTATCTACTCTAGTGCATTAATGATTAAGAAACCTTAATCTATGATAATTAATGAATTGGGAAGGGTGATTTGGGTGTTTAAATTTGATGATAACCTGTTCATTATAAATAGGATACATTAGATCCAAAAGGATAATCTTTATGCGTAATTTCATTAATTTAGGGTTCCATGTACATATATATGCTTTAATGGGACTTGAAACCCTAATCTTGGTAATTTTGACTATTAATTGCTTTAATTGTTCAAATCCATGAATAAAACTAAGATATGATGAATCCAAGCTATTTTGAGTATAAAAGTTTCTAATTGTGGATGAATACCCTTAATTTGGTAATTAGGGTTTTCTAGTGGATAAATGTGGAATTAGTGATAAATAGAGTCCATATGTGAATTAGACCATAATGAAATATGAGTTGTCAATTCGAAAGAAACTCAACATGATAATTGGGCCTAATGATCTTGATATGACATAAAAGGATAAAGATGGTAGTTTTAGTGACAAAGAGACATATTAAATTTAGTTGACATTCAATTGTGCCTATGATGTTGAAATTAGGGTTTGTGAACTAAAAGGGTATTAAAAGTGATAAAATCTTTATTGAGGCTAAAACCCTAATAAAATTCTAAAGTTGGCCTAGAAATCCTAAGGTGGAATCCAAGTCGATCTTGAGAATGTTTTGGGTAAAATAATGACACTTGGATGTTATGCATTAATTTCAAGATATTGTTGATTTCTTGTTTGATTGTCTTGAATATTAATGCTTGGACATCAAGTTACTCTGGATCAGGTATGTGGTTACGCTTATGGTTAAATCGCTTTAGTTTCACGGTGATTCCCGAATGTTTTACTGGTTGCCTAAAAATAACTGCTTGGATGACTTTTATTTCATGAAACTATAAAGTGACTAAGACTATCACCATAAATATGTGTACATAACGAGCTCATATCATGGTCCTCCTTTGTGGCTTTGCTAATGATGAAAAGGATGACCTAGTACATGGTCTTCCTGTTAGGTAGGACCATCAGGTTATCATGAGTCAGGGATTGGGATACCTATGGGTAGTGCCATGTGACTCTTTAGCATATCAAGAGTTAGGGATTGGGCTACCTATGGGTAGTGCCATGCGACTCTTTAGCATATCATGAGTTAGTGATTGGGCTACCTATGGGTAGTTCCATGCGACTCTTCGATCCTAGGTATTGATCTAACTGTTAGGTAGGATCATGGGGGTCAGTTGGGATCTACCATATGAGAGGTAGCATCCATGTCCACTGCAGGGACAACGCAAAGGTTAGGGTATGTATGGATTAAGTAGTTATGTTTAAAGTGTAAAGTTTTCTTGCTAAACCATAATTGCTTGCAATATGTTGTTACAGATAATTTCCTTATTATTGTTTCCCCCACATACCGACATATTCATTTATGCTGACAAACGTTTTGTTTGTCGGCATTTTAGGTACAAATTGAAAAGGACAAATAGTAAAGTGGCATATTGTGAAATTAAGAAATAAAGTGCAAGGAGGAATAGTTAGAATAGAGTCCAGAGGTGGATAGAAGTTAGATATCCAAGATTTTGAAAAAAAAGGTATGCAAAGTTTTATTTTTACTTCAGCTTTCAGTATAATCATGGTAGAATTTAATAATTATTACTGATTATTTGTCGAACCTTTGATCCAGAAAATTGGGATAATGACTCTGACCTCTTGGTCTCCCTTAATTGGGTGATACCGGGAGGCGGGGTCATTACATTTGGTATCAGAGCATTGGTTCCTCATTAGTCTTTAGTAATTATTAAATTTTACAAACTCTGTAGAACCTGAGGGAGTTATTAGAGGATTTTTTGAAAGACAGAGGTGTCTAGAAAAGGATCATGTCCGGGGGCTGGCAATATTTTCCTCCACACCGCTAATTGGAATACGAGCACTCCCAGATCTGTGTGACTTCTTCGCCAATGTCTTAGGATCTAACTCAAAATAAGATACCTTTAGGACTCTCTCATCTATTTTTGTCCCTTCTCAACCCTAATTCTGTTAAGATTCTAAGGTTTAGGGTTTTTGTCTCTCTTCCTCACCCTCTTGAAGTATGGGTATGTATAATAAGGTTAAGGAATCCTCCACCAAATTAATGAAAAAGCATGTAAATAAGATTTCATGGACATAAGCTTAATAGTTTAAGCATAAACTAAAAAATAGTTGCATGCTTAGGTCGCATGACATGTGTTGTCATGCTCGTAGGAGAGACCTAAGGTTAGACCTTCTTGTCAGGAGGATGAAGTAGAGTTGGTCTTAGAGGAAGAGACCTCCATTAAAGGTAGAGACCTGGCACATCCTCTGAGGATGATGCTAACCCTAACCCTAAGTGGTGGTTAGAGAGAGAGATGGCATGATGAGATGGAAGTCATGGTCAACCTTGTGTGTGGGTTGACATGTTGCTGGTTTTGAATCCCTATGATAGTGTGAACCATGTGAGGTTGGCTGACCTAGTACCTTTGGCGACCCAACCCTAGGAAGGGTCGTGCATGTTAGGGTGAAGGATAACTTCTTCTTTGATGAGGTTAGTGAAGAACCTATAGAAAACCTATGGGCTTATATGAGTATGGCATAGTATGCACCCATAGTACGTTAGTGAGTGTTGGCAGTAGGTCGAAACCCATGCTAGAAGCGCATGTTGGATAGATTATGAGCTAAGCATAAAGAGCCATAAATAATCTCGAGCGAATGTATATTTCACCCATGTTAGTGTATGCATGTGAGCTAGTTATGTACACATATTTATGGTGATAGTCATAGTCACTTTATAGTTGCATGAAATAAAAGTCATCCAAGTAGTTATTTTCAGGAAATTGGTAAAACATTCAGGAATCGCCATGAAACTAAAGCAATTTAACCATAAGCGTAACCACATACCTGATCCAAAGTAACTTGATGTCCAAGCATTAATATTCAAGACAATCAAACAAGCAATCAATAATATCCTAAAATTAATGCATAACATCCAAGTGTCATTATTTTACCCAAAACATTCTCAGGATCGACTTGTGATGGAGCTTCCACTTGCGTGGAATTGCATGCACCACTAAAAATCCTAAAGATAGTAAGTCTTCAGGTTTAGCCTTTCTTATACAAGATTAAAAACTCCACCCACGTATGCTAAGATATGTGGAAGTCTTGTCATAGTATAGTTAAGGGTCAAATCCACAAGACAACGGTCTTGTCAAGATCAACAAGATAGAAAACGTTAGAATTTCATTTAACTCCTTAACAGTTGATATTTAGATCAAAGAGTTGGTTTGGTTGTTTAAACTAAGTACAAGTAAAGTAAAATCAAGAAAGTAAATTTAGGGTTATAAACCATGTTTAGAAACCACTAGGATGTGATCAGATTTCACCACCACTACACATGGATCAAAACATGCAACATAGTAACATATATAACCTGCAATAAGAGTCTAAACATTTAGTATCCTTGTAGATTTAGTTTCCATTCAGAGAACTAACTATGAGAAGTGTTGGAATGTTACAATGCCAGCCATCCCCAAATGAATGGTGACTTACTTTGCATCATTCCCTTCGCAAAGTGTGTTCCTCGACTTATCAAGGTTGTACTTTCATATGTCAACTGATTCCATTTCATAGTATCGAAGTACAACGATGGATGTGAGTTTACTCCACTTCTTGAAAAACACTCCTAGATACCAAAACAGATGCATGGTGGCTACATGCATCAAGAACCAACATTCAATCGAGATTCAAATCTAATAGTACAAATGTAGACAATTCATACTAAAAGATAATAGGTAACACAAGTTGGTGATCAAGCAACAAGAATTCATTAAACGATTGATGTTGAAATGAAAAGAAAGTATATATCTATTGCAAACTTATGAATTACATTGCATGAAATGAAAACATGGGTTGCGGGGCTACTCCCCGCACCCTAGTGTATAAGACTACTCGCTCATGGAGAGAACAAAGAAGGGGGCAAGAAGAGAGAGAGAGAACGTCATCTCCACAAAGGAGGAAGGAAGGTCGACCCCTTGGAGAGAGGGAGAGCAACGATCTTCACACTTTGTAGCTTTCTTGATGATGAATCCTTCTCTTCCCACCTTATTTGTCGATGAGAGAGAAAGTAGCTTGGAGACGGAGTATGGATCTCAGACCGGCAGCCTCGGGGTAGTGGGTGAAGGATGGAATGGATCTGGAACAATAGAGGCAGCCTTTGGATGTCTGAAAACTTGATGCCTTGTGAGGACCCCTCGGGTCTTATTTATAGGCTTTGAGTGAGACCCAAATGGTTTGGGAGGTTTGGGCCCAAATGGTTGTGAAGACCGTTTGGACTCTCTCTCAGTTTGGAGACCGTTTGGACTCTCTCGGTTTGGAAATTGTCAAACCCCGATCTCACACTAACCACTAATCACGAGATTAGGACACGGCGGAGGGATTATCACATAAACAAATCACTGAGAACTCTTTATTTTTAAAACCTTGTAATGATATCCGGATTATTGCTGTAAACTAAAACATAATAAACTATTGTGGAAGCATTTCAATTAAACTGGCTAGAGAACATAAACAGAGTTTACAACATGTAACATTGTTTAATAGAAAGTAAATATAACAGTTAACTTACATATTTTACACATTCGCCATACATACTCTCTCTCACCCACACCATGTCCCAAGGACCGAGGGGAAAGGACTAAGAGACCACTATCTAACTAACTACATATACCTTCTACTGAATAGGGTGGTAAGATCCTTCAGATTCCTGGAACTGTCGCTGACCTGAAAATGTTTGAGTAGAGGAGTGAGCCTACTCGCTCAGTGAATAGCCTTTCATTTAGCTATCACTAAACAACTCATCAGATATATAAAATTGAAATAAAGCATAAGTGCAGTACTAAGCAGGGCAGTTCTAATGACATAGCAGATTTACAAATAATAATCACATTTCTATGCAACAACATATATTTAAACAAATAAACAGTTATAGAGAATTAACACAGAAGGTCTAAACTCTTAACATATTAAATTTACTGTGATCTTATATGATTACATATTTATATTATTATGCCCTAATCATATGCAGTGTACTCTGCATACAAAGATCTGTAGTGAACTACGATCTCACCGTACAAGACTTAGCGACACACCCGGGAAATGCTAAGTCTAACTTCTCATCCTGGTCTGCTACAGGACCCACAGGCTCTCTGGCCTCCTCTGCACTCACCATGAGTGCTCTGGACTCCTCCTCTAACCTGAGCACACAGGTGCAGGGAGTCAACACTGGGTTACCACCAGAATTACTCAACCAGTTGGTGTTGGATAACCCTTTACTTTATTTATTATTTTTCCTCAGTGCCACCGAAATTACTCAATCGGTTGATGTTGGACACTGTCTATCAACCCTCGTGCTACCAGAATTACTCAACCGGTTGATGTTGGACACGAGTTTCACCCCTAAGGTGCAGACCTCTCAAAGGGGTTCTACGGTGTTAGGGCACCTAAGTTTATCATCATTATTTAAGCAGTAAAATATAAATTGTCATAACTCAATCTTAGTTGCACACTGAGTATATTTAAGAACACTTCTATCTCATTCAACTTTATACATAATTCCACACCATTCTAAACTTGTCATAACAACAGACATTCATTTAGAGCTCAACATATTCACAGCAGTATCAGTACAAACAACATTCACTATTTTCTTCAGTTACACTAAGTAATTTAGGCTCTATAGAAATAAACACATTTCTTTAATCTCATTTATATTGTTTAGAAGTTACTCTAATTATACCGAAGCAATATATACAATGAAATCGAGTTCGATGGTGATAATTGAATGAAATACTACTCACAGCGATTTGGGATGTCCAGATTCGTCCGGAAGTGTGTCCAAGGCCTGTTTCCGGACGGAAATTGGTTGACTTCTATCTTTGGTATTTCAATTTCATGGACCTGTTCGGACCTGCTCCAATCGAATAGTAACTTGCACACACGTACAGGTAGGAGATCTAGCTCAAATGGTGCTGGAACTTGGCTATTGACTGCTGATTCTTGATTAGGCCTCTTGGCCGAACTCATTAACACTGCTTGGTGCAGCCCTCGCGCCCAAGAGGATCCTGGTCGCCGGCCCTAGTTGTTGGCCATTTCTACCGCTGCTTTGGCCACAGCTACAGGAGCGCTCAAGCATGTTGGGTTGTAGGTGGGTGCCGCTAGGGCAAGGATGAGGAGGTAAGGAGGAAGGGTGGCGTCGTCGTGCTAACTCCTGGCCATCAGTGCTTGACCTTCAGCTGCTACTGCTAGCTTACGGCTGCACATCTCCTTGGGGGCGTCGCCCTGCAAGTAGGGAGCAGCTAGGCGAGGAAGAAGGAAGGGGGTGGTGGAGGAAGGAAGGAGGAAGGAGAAGAAGGAGAAGATGGTGTTGCTGGTCGGAGCTCTAGGCTCAAAAAAATCGCCCCATGGATCGCCATCCGCCTCCTGCTGCCGGTCAAGCGCCGCTTAGAAGCTGTTCTAATCTATCGAGTGAAGGGAAAATGGGATAAAGAAGAAAACAGAAGAATAAAAGAAAAGATATAGCCTAACTTTGGGAAATTTGCAAATTAGGTCCAAGTAAACTGAAAAGGCTATAACTTTTGCCTCAAGGGTCCAAATCGAATGATTCTTTTTGCAAAACTTCAATCACGGAATCCACTATGACCTCAAAGCAAGAAATCACAATTAGTATCTTGTCACAACGGGTCAAATCACTAATTGCATCTTAGCATTTAATTGAACCTAAATCACCTTAATTATGCACTAATTGTGTCTTGTGTATTTAATTCAGCTTAATCAACTTGATGATGCACTAACCATCACATGAGCACTTAACTTATCTCAATTAACTTAATTATGGACTAATTATGATACTTACTGGTTAACTTTGAAACGGGTCATAACAATCTCCCTTCCTTATAAGAATTTCGTCCCGAAATTCCTAAAAGAGAAAAGGAAACTTGTTACACATCTCTGACTCGTGCTCCCACATAGCTTCCTCTAGGTTATGATTTCTCCATAGAACTTTCACTAATGGTATCTCATGATTCTTGAGTTTCTTGATCCTCTGATCAACTATCTGTATTGGTTCCTCAACATAGGACACATCTGATCTGATTCCAGATCAAACCACAATACATTGTCTTTCTAGAACTGTTATAACAGTAACTCAAATTATGGTAATTACTAAGAAATTATCATACTATACATGCAGACAAAAAAAATTCTTAAATAAACAGAATGCATGTCAATTTGGCACTTTATACTAAAAATCATGCAATTGAACTGTTAAACATCACCACATCTCATATTGAGAATTTTGATATCAAAATACTTGATTCATTGTACACCCTATCCTTAGGGTTTCAGTTACCTCATTCACTTATCATATAGCAACACCCTATCCTTAGGGGTTACCTCATTCACTAGTCACATGGAAACACCCTATCCTTAGGGTTTCAATTATCTCATCTATTTGATTGCAGTTCAAATCAGAACACGGTATCATCCTAGAACTGGCAGAGCAGTATATTCAAAATCATTGTAATTACTGAGTAATCCTTATATCATGCATGCAGGCAGATTTAAAATTCATAAATATCCCAAACTCATATCAATTTTGGCACATACATACTGAATTCATGCAATTGAACATCTTATTACACCAATAAGAGTAATTTACTTCACATATAAGAAATCATCTGTAATATTTATCAATTATCTAAAATTTCTCGAAGAACGTGCACATTAACCCAAATCCTGGTTTGTGCATCACATAACTCAATTAAGAGTTGCTTACGTATCATAACACAAATAATTAATAATACTTGAGAATTTCTAGTAATATCTCAGAGAAATGTGCCAATTCATGTAAATGTTAAGTCACACACATTAACATAACAGGAAGCATGCAACTAGGTTTATTTGCATATTTTAATGCTATCATACTTTCTTGAAATCATGCACCTGATGATTTACAAAATCTGTATTGTCTGGGTTTATACCCAAACCGTACCATTATCAGTCGTGTATTTCTAAACTCAACATTCACACTAAGCAATTTGGGTTTCGATGAACTGTGTAAATTCACTGGTCCAATCTACATTTTCTACCATACAGAGCTTCATACGGGGTCAAACCAAGACTGGAATGGTGACTATTGTTGTATGCAAACTCTATAAGGCTTAAATGTTCTTCCCAACTTCCACTGAATCAAAACACATGCTCTCAGCATGTCCTCAAGAGTCTGGATGGTCCTTTCTGACTGACCATCCGTCTGTGGGTGAAAGGCTGTACTGAATCTCAACTTTGTGCCTAAAGAACGATGCAACTGATTCCAAAATCTAGATGTGAACTTAGGATCTCTATCAGATATAATTGAAACTGGAATACCATGCAACCTGACTATTTCATCCACGTATATCTTAGCCAACTTTGGGACATCAAAGGTTGACTTAACAGGAAGAAAGTGAGCAGATTTAGTCAATCTATCCACAATCACCCATATCGAGTCACAACCTCTAGGTGTCCTGGGTAACCCTATCACAAAATCCATTGTGATATGTTCCCATTTCCATTCTGGTATAGGAAGAGATTGCAAAGTACCTGTGGGCTTCTGATGCTCAGCCTTAACCTACTGGCACACACTACATCTGGCCACGTACTCAATTACATCCTTTTTCATACCTGACCACCAGTACAACTTCTTGAGATTCCTAAACATCTTAGTGTTGCCTGAATACATAGCGTACACCGACGCATGTGCTTTCTCAAAAATCTGTTCTTTCAAATTACTATCTCGAGGTACACGCAACCTGTCATGCTGATACAACACACCATTATCTGAAAACCTGAACTCTAGTCTTTTTCCTTTGTCATATCATGCATGATCTGTTGTAACTCACTATCATTCTACTGAAGTTCCTTAATTTGATCATAAAAAGTAGGCTTGACTTGCATCTGTGCAATCAAACCACTATGTTATGTCACCCCAAAGTCTATGTTCAACTTCCGCATTTCTACTAGCAGGTCTCTCTTGAAACATGCCATAGAGAATGCATCAGTTGTTGAACTTGACTTCCTGCTGAGGGCATCTGCTACCACATTCACTTTTCCAGGATGATAATCTATCATTATATCAAAATCTTTAATCAATTCTAATCATCTCCACTGTCTAAGATTCAGATCCTTCTGGGTAAAGATATATTTCAAGCTCTTATGATCTATAAACACCTGGCACACCTCACCATAAAGATAGTAAAGTCATGTATTATGAGCATGAACTACAACAACTAATTCCAGATCATGTGACGAGTAATTCTCCTCATTCTATGCTACTTACTTCTTGTTACTTATCCTTCTCATTTTGATCATATAGAATAAACATCCCAAAAATTGAAACACACAAGGTAAGAATAGATTATTCCTCATTCTTATTATTACTGTAAGAATTCATTTCATATCGCACTTCACTTATATTGTATTTCTCCTTTTGTTTCAAACACATTTGTTACATTTCAAATTTGTATCTTACTCTTTTCTCTGAATCATTTTCATATTGTTTATCTACCTTTCAGATTAACTACCTTTAAACCTTGGATTACTATCAATACTAGTTTACTTTTCATAGTGCAAATCTCATGATTTTGTTTTATAGAGATACTACTATTCAAGGTCAAATCACTAGCGACATCCCTTGAACCACGTCAACTCTAAACATTCTAGGGTTTGGTCCTTATCAGTAACATAGCGTTATTGTGATGTGACTTGCTCCCTTAGTTTGAAAAATCAACTTTGAATCTCATAAGTTTTACTAAAGTCTTCATTATCTTATCACTGGAATTTCCTCTCTTGTGTGGACATTCAGATAAATTACATTCTCAATTTACCTTGCTAGGGTTTCATCATCATATTGTGTGTCATTATCTCATTCACTTGGACGTCTCTACCATGGTAGTTATGCATCATATATGATTCATTTATTTTCTAAATTACACATTTATTCTTTATTTTAAGAACTAGTTTGTTAGTCTATAGAAACTTAGAATCCAAAGGTAGTATGTATGAATGTATTAAACTTTATAATAAAAATATACATTCCATACTCTCAATTATGTCATGTAATCCTCATTTTTTAATCAAGGTCATCATTTCTATCATTTCTCTTGATTCAACTAAGTTTCTTGTCCTGGTCTTATGATTTACATATTCATCTAATTCTTTATGTACTTATTGTATACTTAACTCTTTTCTTCTATTTTCCCTTTGCTTTGAAGTACATAAAAACATTGTACTCGGTTATATAATCAATTCCTCATGATTGATTCTTACTATCTTAGCCCTTACATATTTTTCTGATATCTTTTCCATATTCTCATATTTAGAGTTCATATAATACTAATCAATGAATTTAATTTGAACCTTATATCATGTTCCTTTATTTCCAATTAAGGTTTGCTCATATGAGGTTCCAACGTTGGGTCTCCTATATCAGTTCCAACAAATTCTTAGTTGTTCTAATCTTTCCCTTTTATCTCAACATCATATTGTATACATTCTCACTATGATTCAGGTCTAAATTATCCAGAGTCTACTTTTATTATATTTTAATAGGAGTCATTAGATCCCAGTAACACATCCTGCCAGCCGGACCAGGCCGAACCTGTAGTCCTGAAGCCAAGAGATACTCAGGATTAACCAACTCTTATTGATCTCAAACATGTGGAAAGAATATCCACTTAGGGCAAACTGATTTAAACATAACTCCTGGTCTACTTACTACAAGGAATTTAAACAATAAATAAATCATTTCATGACGCACAACAATATAAAAGAATCACATTTACTTTACACACTGAAAATCTAAATTCATGCATATAAGAGCATTTCTAGTGATTTCCAATCAAATTAAGAGTTGTATCACATCCTATTTTTAATCTCTTACTCCTACATTAATTTCCGGTTTCCTTAACCCTAAGATTTCCAAGGTTTCTCTCTAGCCTATCCTTCCTCTGCATACCTGGCCAGGGCATCCAGAGAAGAATAGACAGAGTAGCTTGATACTGGTCAGTCTAAGTATTCAGACACCTGGCCAGGGTATATAAACACTCAGACCTCCCAGAGCTAAAACATATCACTTCATATTTGCCTCACTTATAACTTTATCTTTTAATCCTAATGATTCTTAACGACTCAACCTAAGCTCTTTACTTGGTTCTCGTGACCACGTCCTCTTCCTGCCATCTGCAATAGTATAACAGAACACTTCCTGTTAAAAATTTACAGTTAGAAGGAAGACACTTAAGTCCTAATCCTATTGGTCTCTTATCGTCCCCTGACCTTGACTTAGAATAACCATGTACTCAACCTATGCTCTGATACCAAAGCTGTCACACCCCGATCTCACACTAACCACTAATCACGAGATTAGGGCGCGACAGAGGGATTATCACATAAACAAATCACTGAGAACTCTTTCTTTTTAAAACCTTGTAATGATATCCGGATTATTGCTGTAAACTAAAACATAATAAACTATTGCGGAAGCATTTCAATTAAACTGGCTAGAGAACATAAACAGAGTTTACAACATGTAACATTGTTTAACAGAAAGTAAATATAACAGTTAATTTACATCTTTTACACATTCACCATACATACTCTCTCTCACCCACACCATGTCCAAGGACCGAGGGGAAAGGACTAAGAGACCACTATCTAACTAACTACATATACCTTCTAATGACTAGGGTGGTAAGATCCTTCAGATTCCTGGAACTGTCACTGACCTAAAAATGTTTGAGTAGAGGAGTGAGCCTACTCGCTCAGTGAATAGCCTTTCATTTAGCTATCACTAAACAACTCATCAGATATATAAAATTGAAATAAAGCATAAGTGTAGTACTAAGCAGGGCAGTTCTAATGACATAGCAGATTTACAAATAATAATCACATTTCTATGCAACAACATATATTTAAACAAATAAACAATTATAGAGAATTAACACAGAAGGTCTAAACTCTTAACATATTAAATTTACTGTGATCTTATATGATTACATATTTATATTATTATGCCCTAATCATATGCAGTGTACTCTGCATACAAAGATCTGTAGCGAACTACGATCTCACCGTACAAGACTTAGCGAAACACCCGGGAAATGCTAAGTCTAACTTCTCGTCCTAGTCTGCTACAGGACCCACAGGCTCTCTGGCCTCCTCTGCACTCACCATGAGTGCTCTGGACTCCTCCTCTAACCTGAGCACACAGGCGCAGGGAGTCAACACTGGATTACCACCAGAATTACTCAACTGGTTGGTGTTGGATAACCCTTTACTTTATTTATTATTTTTCCCCAGTGCCACTGAAATTACTCAATCGGTTGATGTTGGACACTGTCTATCAACCCTCGTGCCACCAGAATTACTCAACCGGTTGATGTTGGACACGAGTTTCACCCCTAAGGTGTAGACCTCTCAAAGGGTTCTACGGTGTTAGGGCACATAAGTCTATCATCATTATTTAAGCAGTAAAATATAAATTGTCATAACTCAATCTTAGTTGCACATTGAGTATATTTAAGAACACTTCTATCTCATTCAACTTTATACATAATTCCACACCATTCTAAACTTGTCATAACAACAGACATTCATTTAGAGCTCAACATATTCACAGCAGTATCAGTACAGACAACATTCGCTATTTTCTTCAGTTACACTAAGTAATTTAGGCTCTATAGAATTAAACACATTTCTTTAATCTCATTTATACTATTTAGAAGTTACTCTAATTATACCGAAGCAATATATACAATGAAATCAAGTTCGATGGTGATAATTGAATGAAATACTACTCACAGCGATTTGGGATGTCTGGATTCGTCCGGAAGTGTGTCCAAGGCCTATTTTTGGACGGAAATTGGTTGACTTCTATCTTTGGTATTTCAATTTCATGGACCTGTTCGGACCTGCTGCAATCGAACAGTAACCTGCACACACGTACAGGTAGGAGATCTAGCTCAAATGGTGCTGGAACTTGGCTATTGACTGCTGATTCTTGATTAGGCCTCTTGGCCGAACTCATTAACACTGCTTGGTGCAGCCCTCGCACCCAAGAGGATCCTGGTCGCCGGCCCTAGTTGCTGGCCATTGCTACCGCTGCTTTGGCCACAGCTACAGGAGCGCTCAAGCATGTTGGGTTGTAGGTGGGTGCCGCTAGGGCAAGGATGAGGAGGTAAAGAGGAAGGGTGGCGTCGTCGTGCTAACTCCTGGCCATCAGTGCTTGACCTTCGGCTTCTACTGCTAGCTTATGGTCGCACATCTCCTTGGGGGCTTCGCCCTGCAAGTAGGGCACAGCTAGGCGAGGAAGAAGGAAGGGGGTGGTGGAGGAAGTAAGGAGGAAGGAGAAGAAGGAGAAGATGGTGTTGCTGGTCGGAGCTCTAGGCTCAAGAAAATCGCCCCATGGATCGCCATCCGCCTCCTGTTGCCGGTCAAGCGCCTCTTAGAGGCTGTTCTAATCTATCGGGTGAAGGGAATATGGGATAAAGAAGAAAACAGAAGAATAAAAGAAAAGATATAGCCTAACTTTGGGAAATTTGCAAATTAGGTCCAAGTAAACTGAAAAGGCTATAACTTTTGCCTCAAGGGTCCGAATCGAATGATTCTTTTTGCAAAACTTCAATCACGGAATCCACTATGACCTCGAAGCAAGAAATCACAATTAGTATCTTGTCACAACGGGTCAAATCACTAATTGCATCTTAGCATTTAACTGAACCTAAATCACCTTAATTATGCACTAATTGTGTCTTGTGTATTTAATTCAGCTTAATCAACTTGATGATGCACTAACCATCACATGAGCACTTAACTTATCTCGATTAACTTAATTATGGACTAATTATGATACTTACTGGTTAACTTTGAAACGGGTCATAACAGAAATTGTTTGCCTTTATTCAGTCCTAGGACCGTGTAGCTTCATGCGGTCTTAGGACCGGTTGATCTCCATTTGGTCTCGGGACCATTTGGCTTCATACAGTCTCAGGACCGTTTGGCTTCATACAGTCTCGGGACTGTTTGGCCTCATACGGTCTCGGGACCATTTGGTCTTGGGACCGTTTGGTGTACATTCGGTCTTGGGACCGTTTGGAGCTTTTGTAATTTTTTTTGTACTTTTCTGTAAGAAATAAAAGGGGAAAAGTTAGTCTAATGTATATTTACAAAAAAGAGGGAAATTAAAGATTCTATCTAATTTATCTAAGAAAGAGTATGGAAAATTGAGGAAAACTAGTAAGATAACATTGCAAAATGGGAGTTTATCACCCCCCTAACTTAGAATCTAACTTTTCCTCAAGCTAGATAGTGTTGAGGCATGTAGTGGCGAGGCGATTTTATTTAGTGAAGATTTCCATATTTCTGCTTCAATTCTAAACCAGAAATCTCCTGAAGTTTTATCAGTCTTCTGCTCGCACTAACTCTTTCAGGTATCGTGAGTTTCTTGGAACTCAGGTTTCTTCCGTATTGTGTAGCTCGCATTGGGACCACCTTTTCCTTAATCACATTAGGTGCATGTTTTTGACTCCAATCAGTTTTATACTTCTTTGGAAATCCTACTGGAAACTAAGATAGGCATGAGGGTTGGCGAAAGGCTGATGTGTGACTCCCCCTTTTTGTGGGGGAGGTTTTATCTAAAACTTTTAGGATCTCACTACCGGGCGTGACACATCTGCCTTTGTGAGGTCAGCTAAATGTACCGGCCGGGCGAGTCCTTTATCAGCTTTTTCATATATTCAAAGACCTTAAGATCTCATTACCGTATGCGACACATCTGCCTTTGTGAGGGCAGCTGAATGTACCGGATGGGTGAGACCTTTATTGGTTCTTTATATAGGTCCTTATGCGTGGCACAACTCTCATGTTTTTATTCAACACTCTAGCTTTTATTCTTATACGCACAGGCTTAGGAGTTGGATATTTAGGGATTTTGTTTGGGTTGCCATGCCTCTTTTTAAAAAGAAGAAAGCTATTCTTGGAGTCTTCCGACATGCACTTATTTTGGTTTTCATACTTGGTGGTCCACTTGCAAGGTTCCTTGGTTTGGATTTCACCTAGTTCCCTCCCGTCCTTCAGAGAGGTTTGGCTGGCTTTGGCTATGATGTTAACTTGTGGAGGGGCTGAAACAGAATTGAAGCAGAAGCATGAAAATCGAATGTGAAAGTAAATTATTAGTTCGCCATTACATGCCTAAATTATATGTCTGTTATTGCTGTTTGAGGACTAATTTTGATTCTAAAATTAGTTGGGGTGACCTTTTCCAAGAGTGACGTTATGCTTACTGAAAAAATGTAAAAAGAAAAATAAAAGCAGTGCATAGAAAAGCAGAAGTGAATAAAAAGAGCAGAGGGAGAAGGGTTGAAAAATGATACCTCGCCCTTGTCCAGTGTACCCCCCCCCAACTTATCACTCACTCTTTCCTCAGAGTGTCAAAGTGATAGGTTGGGAAGTACATGTACAAGGGCATTAGGCTTATGTTAGTCCTTTGTTAGCTCCATGCGTTCGGAGAAGATTGGCTGCGAACTTTCCACGTAGAGTGTGGTAATCCACATCTGTCATGTCCTCTACTTGGGGCATCCAACTCACAAAAATAAGATTAACTTAAGCGGAAGTGAATTATTTGCAGTGGATTACTGAAAATCACTAAAAAATAAAACTTTTTGCAAAGAGATCCACACATAGGAAATCTTTTCCATCAACAACCATTGTATAACATTCACATTCTGGTTCAATGTACATAACATGTACCATCTCTTTTCAGAGACTACATCATCAACTGCCTTATAAACATTATATACAGACAACATACGAATCTCGAGGCATTAAGCCAAAACCTCAGATCGATTTATCAAAAACACTGTCTAAAAACTCTGAGGACCTGAGAGTACAGAGATGACACATAGGAATTTCTAATTACATAACTTGACAGGCAGTATCTCCAACTGATATCTCACTGCTGTCTCTGATGATATTGCTTCTATCCTTTCCCTATATTAGGATTTCTTCTCCTCTGTCCGCGTTCACCTAAAAAGTTGGATCCCACGGGGGTGAGACAATTGTAAATTGCCCCAGCGGGAGATATAACTCTCCACCAAAACATTGTTATAGCAGTTTATTAAAATAAACTGAGCAGAAGGATTTATATATATAATCAACAATGGGTAAATCACTGTATGAACAGAGTAAAGTAATCTCCTTTTCCACAGAGAACATTGCATCTACACATGATAGAATCATAGTTCATCTATCTATTTGTAATGAATACAAACAGATATGAATAACATCAATGAACTACAGATATATAACAGAAATGTAACATCAGCCAATGAATTTCCGTATTCAATCCTTAAGCAAACATGCTATATGGCTGATTTTATTTTACAAACACACTTATGCCCTGCGGAGATGAGGTATACCGCTCATACTCCAACCGACCACTGCAAAGTCGAAATTGGTACCATACATAGGTCCATGGAAGAGCCGGATTCCCATGACCTCTCACATCTCGGTTAGTGCGGGACAACAAGCAGGACTGTGTTAACTGCTCAAAATAGCTTTCCAGGATATACTGGAACTTCGCTATAGAGTTATAGCATCAACTGCACTCTCATCGACCATCGAGAGATTTGTTGTTTATCTTCATCGACCTGACATAAGTATTATGGGGAGATGTGTATGACATCTATCCCAATCATCGGGAGATTAGTGATACATTCATCCTGACACATGAAGGATTGAGAGGTTTGTTGTTTACCTTCCCTCAATCTCTTCACCGTACGTAAGGATATTTTTCACCCATTTACCCCCACATATTCAAAATATGTGTTTTGGGTTTTGCCGTGGAGCACCCATTTCACCATCACCTTATTACTGACGATGATGGATCTATGATCAGGGCTCTACATGAAAAGATTTCACTTGATTAATTAAGTACATTTTCATATTCTTTTAGCATCAACCAAGTTCTCAAACAAGACTTATTACAACAATGCTATAAAGAGACATGTACCATTTTCATCAAATGCTTATCAGTCTTTTTAAAGACCTTGGGAACACAGTCCCTCATTTCAATACTGGGAATTATCATTCCATTGCAATCTCATCACCATAATCATATGGTTATGGGTATTCAAACCCTTAACTCATCATTAAGCATCATTACCATCTATTAGGTAACTATCACCTTCAGGTCATCTAACCAAGGCATTCATGATACTTGTTACACAAGCATCACACATGGCTCTCAAGGCCACAAAATATCTTGTCACCTCTTTCTAGGCAACAAATTACTCATATGACTCATAGAATCCATGCACATTGCTACTTTTACTAAGCAACAATAACATTAGGGCACATAAGGCCAATCAACATTTATTATATAAATGTCACAGCTCAAACCTGGCTATATTCATCATCTCATAATACCTGCATGGTTATTAGACATGATAATAGTTATACAAGTCATTCATCACATCATGTGACATAATAGTAACACCATTATTCCTTCATCGGGAATTAGGTTTTACTATCAAATACGGCTTTTCATTCCCTTTACCCAAATGAGGGTTAGGGTTACCTAGTTCTTATTAATTAGGGTTTCATGAATATATTATCTGTCCAACCCTTAATTCATTATTCCATACCTCTGGGGCATTAAAAGATATCATAAATAATTATATAGCATTAATGATCATCAATTCAAGGTATGAGTTCATTTCTCATCCTCATCATGGTATGATTACATCATATTCATCATTTGGGCTTAACCCCATTCTCAAGGTACATTAATTAATACTCATCAAAGTGCAACAACTCATTCCATTTCATTGTAATAGTTTCATAACACACTTCATATGTTTCTTACCCAATTATATTGGATTTGAAGTGTATCAAGGTATATAAACCCTGAAGTGTTGAATGTGATAACTATCATATCTTGATGTATCACTTTCTCATCATTTCAGACCCTCTTCAGTTAACCAACTTATCTTGTATTAAGGTATTTCCCTCTTAATACATTCCATAACTAAACTCTCACCTTTAGCATCTAATGCATAGGCCAGACATTATAATTGTCCAACTATCTTTAATGATATGGACTTGTCTAATGCTAAAGACATTGCTTACAATAATGTTGCTTATAATCAACCACTTGAAATGTTTCACCTTTATAAGGTCATTCCTTCTATCTCATCATTAGGGTTTCCTTATACCCTTAATTAAAATTAGGATTATGATTCATTGTCATATTGCCCAGGATTAGGGCTTTATGTATTATGACTCCACATTAAAGTCTCACATACCTTCACCCTTCTTAGGGCCTCTCATCACAACATAGCATTGCAGCTTCATGTGATGTTAACTCTTAATCAGGGTTTCTCATGGAATCACCCTCTGCTAGGGTTTCTCATGGAATCACCCTCAACTAGGGTTTCTCATGGAATCACCCTCAACTAGGGTTTCTCATGGAATCACCCTCAACTAGGGTTTACACCATAGTTACCCACAATTTGGGTTTACTATTCATCTCCATTAGGATTTCATTCAATTATCCATAATTAGAGATTCAGTATTCATCAAAATTAGGGTTTTGTATCTCATTACCCTAAATTAGAATTATACATATCATTACCCTGAAGTAAGGTTACATCCTCACCCTTGATTAGGGTTTCATTTAGAATTGCCCTCAATTAGGGTTAGAAATCAATAACCCTGTCAATTAGGGTTTATGTTCATGATTAGGGTTTCATGATCTCTTTACTTAAGGATCATACCCTTAATCACCACATGAATCATATTCGTGTATGAATTTCATGCATTCATCTTCTCAACTTGATTAGGCCATATCTACCCTTCAATCAAGTACATACAACTATGATTATCATAGTGTACCAAGTCATTGATCCTATAAGCAATTAGAGTTCATCCCTTAATTGGCACTAATCACTTAGGTACTATAAGGGTTTCAACCTTTGTACCTTCAATGATTATCATTACTAATCATAATTGGATCAATGGATCATTCATCATCTTAATTCTTAAGAGATTCAATCACATTGGACCTCCATTACATAAAGTATCCAATTGAATTGACCAATTGAATCTCCAATCAATTTTGACTACTTGAGCCCCAAACGGTCCTGGTCCTTCAAAGTTCAAATGGTTTGAAAACCATTTGGTAAAGGTGGTGTTTGAGACCATTTGCTAAAGCAAGTACTTGAAACGGTTTGCTAAAGGTGACCTTCAAGATCATTTACTAAAGGTGGTCACTTGAAACCGTCTGCTAAAGCACCTTTTTTTTTTTTTGAAACGGCATGAACACAACCGGTTTGGGATTGTTTGGTCCCAAATGGTCTTGAGACCATTTGGTCCCAAACGGTCTTGAGACCGTTTGGCCCAAACCTCCTCAAAACCGCATGGACCAAATATGGTCTCAACCAATCAAATTGGATTAGGGTTTCCAATGTTGATTCCTTCAATCATTGAATTCATGCAACCAATCATCAATTGGACCTATCATCAAACTTCAATTGAGTTAAATAGGTCAACCTTAAACTGATTTGACCCTCAATTGACCCTCAATTGTTCATTACTTAGGGTTTGAATCAATTGAATTTAGGGTTTGGAATCGATGATCCTTCAACATTAATCAGTGTAAGATTAGTTACTTTGAAACCATTGAACCATCATCCAAATTGAACATGACGTGACCCCAAACGGTCTTGAGGTCGTTTGGATGACCTCAAAATAGTCTTGAGACCGTTTGCCCATGTCAACATCAAAATCCAAGTCAACCAATTAGGGTTTGGATCATTGGATTGATCACCAAATCAGCAATTGATTACACTTCAACTTAGTATCTTTGGATCTTCAATTGCTTAACCATACTCAACCCTAGACCTCCAAACGGTCTTGGGTGACCTCCAAACGGTCTTGAGACCGTTTGGGTGATCCCCAAACGGTCTTGAAACTGTTTGGGTAAATCAACCCAAGTTTCCAACTTAATCAATTTGGAAATCAGCACTTAACCTGATTAGGGTTTTGGTGATTCATTGACCTTCAACTTATGAACCAATTGGAACTAATCAATCAAAATTGATGGATCATTAACCTAGATCATTTTCAACAGATCTCCAAACAGTCAACCCTGGTCAACACCACCAAACGGTTTGCAAAACTGTTTGAGAAACTCTTTTGAAACTGTTTGCCTTAGATATTTGGAGAGGTGTGTTCTTATCATCTTCAACCTCTAAAATCACAAAACCTACTGTGGTTTCCATGGTGATTGCATCCATCAACCAAATCAATTATCGTGAATATGGAAATTATCATTATTTGATAAGGAATTGAATGCAATAACAAAATCAAGGGTTCAAGTTATAAAACCCGCCTCCAATTGAGCTCTAAAGCTCCAAGCTCACGGCAACAATGTTGGATGCAACTCCTTTCACCATTCCAAGGCTCGTCCTCAAGGTTTGAGTGAAAAGGAATGGTTATATTGAAGAGGAGATCGAAATAGGAAGAAATCATGCATTGATGTGTAATTTCCACCATGAAATCGTGGTGAACCAAGGTCAAGAAGCTTACCAACAGGTTTGGGGTCGTCCTCCTTATCCTCCCAAGCTCCCTTGGTCATTTCCCAAGCAAGGAGAAGAAGTGGGGTCGAAAAAGCCTTTCATTTGGCTTATAAAAGGTCTTTTTATAAAAATTCAATGAGAGAGAATATGCTTTGCAAAAATCCATTTAATCCCAAAAATATGGCCGCCTCTTCCTCCTCAACTTCCTTAGGGACGAGGCTATCTTTTTTTCCTCTTATTCCTCTCAATTATCCATGATTTAAAGAAAATAAAATTAAGCACCTTAAATCATATTATACTAATATCCATATGTGAGTGGATATTTCTTTTTCTTATAAAATTGTGTGTGAGTTATCCACTCCCTTGGATATTTTCATGGTCCTTGCAAGGCTCAAGGATGTCCACACACATCTGAATCCAACCATTTTAATTTTGTTTGAAGGCCTTTTAATTAATACATTTATTTTTTCCCTAAATCGAATTAGGGTTTCAATTAGGATTAAATCTTGATTATTTTAATATCAAGATTCTCTGTCCTCCAAATTAATTCAAATGAGGCGCCCCTCTCATTTTATTTGCTCTACATGATGCCAAGAAACATTAGGGGCCTTATTGAAGTGGTAATTTACATATTGCACCCTAGGTTTTGAGTAAATTGCACATTACACCAAAACTAGGTTTTCATGCACAAACATTGCTTTATCAGCTCTTTCTTGGTATTCAGGCTTCCATAAGCCATATCTCAGCATCATTTTCACTCTCATGATGCTTCAACACATGAGGAACATATTATCATGCACAATTTGCATTTAAACCCCTCAACTTGGGTAATTTGCACTTTATTCCAAAACAAACAAAACATTGATTTCAACAATGTTCAAAAGGACTAGAATGGCAACATAGGTTCCTCTTGAGGCCTGATTACTTTTCACAAGATGAGATCAAGAATTTAATCATCTTTCTTAATCAAAACACCTAGGGTTAAAGTATAACCCGGGTCAAGGATGTTACACTACTGGTCTTCTAAGAACAGCGATGGTGTACATCCAGTAGAGGATGTGGAAACCACAGTCATTTGACTCTCGGAGCTGTTGGGGACATCTGTGGTAGAAGGTTGGGTGATGAAAGTGTGCTTTATCGTATGCCCTTGTGTGCTTGCTTAAGAGATCGTGTAGTGTTTCAGCACACTCCTTTGCCACCTCGTCTGTGGGTGTGCTGGCTGTAACAACATACTGCCTCTGGTTTGCATCAAACTGGCTGTCAGAACTGTTGTAGATGATTGTTGTTCCATCGTGAAGGTTTGTTTCCAGTAGCATCCACTGCTCTAAGTGAAGGAAGGGAAGCATAATGAAATTCGGAGTCGTATGTTGGAGGCAAGAGATGAGTGCCTCGATGGTTCCGAAGTTCTTTAGCTTTAGGAGATCATCCTTCATATACGTTGACATCATAGAAACCGTAGGGTGGTTCCGTCTGAGGAGATATTGATAGGCGGTCATCAAACTCACGGATAGAGACTCTTTGAATTATACAATTTCACAGAGTGTATCTGCCATAACTAGAATATCTCTATTTAGAAAAACAAGATCATCTTTCTCAGCATATAGCCTAGACATTATGAGCTGAAGTTCCTTGTTGGAAAGACTCTTGCAAGCTACAAGGTCAAAATTGGGAAACGTTGGTTCAATGGAAGATAGCGGAACTATTTGAGGATATGATCTTTTTATAGGGGCCCCTGTTAATAAATCGATGTCCCCTTTATCCTTTTCCATATCAAAGGTGTAAGGGTCCCATAGTTTTGTTTCGGGGACCGTGTTTCCCCAACTCCTGTAATGTTTGTCAGAATGAATGTTTATGTGGACGTTGGATAGCTCAGTAGAGGCAGTAAGGGACGTCATCTGGTGTCATAGTTGGGTCCTTGAAGAACCTTCTATCACATATGAGCTCCATGGCATAAGGCCCTCATAGAAAGTGAAAATCTTCTGTGGCCAGCTCGGTGAAGGGGATTTGTTGATTAAACACTTGTATGTGGCGTATAGTGCAGAAAGTGCAATCCCTGAATCCTTCTTGTGTTTGGACTTGTGGGTTTATTATCCGAAACCATGGTTGGTTCCAACCTTGTCGTAGTGATGGCTTTGCATCCCAAATTAATTTTAGAAGCTGGAAAGGGATGCATCTTGCCTCCCCGGCTCCTAGACCAGCAAAATTGATGATTCCAGCTTTAAGCTCACTAGCATAGAAGTTGTACACTTTGGCGTCGTGAGCCTCGGTGTCAACGATCATGAGCAGCCAGTGGCTGGAAACTTGGAAGGGTATTGTGATATATCATACCTTCTGTTCAATCCCCCTACACAGCCGCTCGATAGTCTTGTTGTGTAAGTCCTTGTACAGTAGACTTAGAGCCAAAGCAGGTGAAGCATTGAGAACTGGCTGCGACCGTTTTGAGCTTCTGTATGTTTCGATAGCGTTGGCAAGAAGGACACAGAAGATTGCCATCGTCACTTTTGATTGAGGTCAGAGGATGACGTGGAAATCTTCACGTGTCAACTTGCGCTTAGTCTTTATATTTGTGTAGATGATGTCCCCCCCTTCTTTGGCATCATCTATGATAGTGTTTAGGATGAAGATATCCTGGACATCTAGGGTAGAGATGGCTGCCATGTCTAGGTCGTGTATCTTCTTAGGTAGAGGTGGCGGCGGGGGAAGCTCTTGCAGTGACGGAAAAGAAGTCTGCTCTAGGTCGTCCATATAGTGTTGCAGAACTTCATCATTTTTAGATTCAGAATCAGAGTCGAGTTCATCATCTGTGTCTAAACTCACTCTGTCTAACTCTTCTTGCTTTGGGGGTAAAGACACCAATTGTTCTGGTGCAGAGTAATGATGGGTTGCTGATGTTGGTGGACTAATGTTGGTTCCTAGGATACATTGCTGGAACTCAGCAAAAGATGCTTCTTTGTAGCTTCCCCCATAGATCCCATGGCAGAATAGTTAAGGAATTGATCCCCATATGATATGCTAATGTTGTCAGTGTGATTGGGGGATTTGGGATCTTGTCCACCTTTTTGGTGGTTTTTGTCTGCTCCCTTCTTTGAAGATTTTGTTCCTCGGCTGGTTCCCTCCCCAGCATGTCCTAGGTCATCAGGTTTGTCATCCGAAGAGGAGGTGCCATCGTTGGAGTCAGCGGAGGAGTCAAAATCTTCATCTTCATCTTCGTCTTCTGCTTCTTCTTCGTCATCTGCCGCCTTATCTTTTATTTGTTTTGGTGTTGTTTTCTTGCACTGCCAGTGAAGTGCTTGTAGTTCATCAAGAGCCACTTGCACATGCTCGTGTGTCTCAAGCAATGCGCCATGGGTTTCCTTGAGATCAGAGTATTGTGCCTCGGAAGAGAGGAGTCATGCAGAAAGATCTGTAATTTGGGCTCGTAGGTGATTGATTTCATTATTTGATGACTCCTCTTAGTGGCTATTGAGTCGTGCAAAGGTGTTAGTGATGTCGTCCAAACATGTACTGAAAGCAGTTTGCTGCTGCTTAAGCTCGTGAAGGCTCTCTGGCAGAGGTTGAGTCTGCATAGAGATCCTTTTGACTTGTTGAGCCAACGTTGCTTGCTGGCTTTTCACCTCAAGAACCAACTGTAGCAATTGTTGTAGGCGGTCGTCAATGCGTTCGATTTTTGTGGCCGCTACTTCCTGTCGTTGGTTGATGCTTGAGAGGATGCCAGGTAGGGCGTGGTTTTGCTCGTCGATCTTAGCGACATGTTTTGTAAGACCCTACACAGAAGAAAAAATAGATTGCATTATGTTAGAAGGGTCGGTGAGGAGGTTTCAGATGGCGTCAAATTGATGTCTGAATTCCTCACCGACGTTTGTAAAAGGGACCCTAGAAAAGGATGGGTGGGATGGCTGGGGTTGGGGTGGAAGGGTGGGAGTGTCTTGCGAAAGAGACACTGAAGATGGTCCTGTGAATTGCATGGTGACTATAGATGGAGTCACCAGCGGTGTCGGGGTGGTGGCGGATGCGAAGGGTGATGACATTTTGGGAGAAAAGGGTTGATCCGTAAATGTCGATGGGAAAGCGGTGGCGGTGGATGTGAACGAGGTGAAAGCGAGGTTGGGCATTGATGTGAATGGAATGCCCGATGGGAAGGGGATTGAGGCAGAGGATGCGGGTGGAGGTGTGGATGTGGGAAGGGATTTGTTGGTGGAATTATTGTGGAGACTGATGCGAGGGTGGGGGATTGTGGAATGGTGGAGGATGGTAGCGTGGTGGGGGTGGTGGTGGAGGTAAGCTCAACATTTAGACTCATAATGGAAGAGTCTAATGATGAGGTGGTGATGTGTTCTTCAGGAAGAGGAGGTTCCGCTTCTGTATTTGGTCATGATGTCAGCGTCCCCGACAGCTATTGTGGTTGTAAACGCCCTTTGGATGGTCGTTTCACCGGGATTTTTGTTATTCTAGTTGTCGGGGCGGTGATGCTATGCTCCATATGTCCTGCTTTTGCTTTCTTGTCTTCTACTTGGACTGACGCAAAGAGGTTGGTAAGCTCCTCTTCAGTGAATAAGAGCTTATCCTTGTCATAATCTGCGAGCTCTGGTAGAGGAAGCAGCATCCTAGAGGATTTTTCTGTGGGACATAAGATGTAGTGTACTTGAGCATCCTTTTCTTTAATGATGTATGAATTCTTTAAAGTCTATTCGTTGGTAAGGATGTCGCCCTTGATCTTCGTGCATATGGGTAGTAGTTTGTCCATCTTGAGATAATGCAGAATTGAGGTTATGTGTCCTCCGACGCATACTTCTTTCCCGAGGGTGTAAGTTGTGTGCTTGTGTATCAATTGTCGTCCTATGTTGACCGGCAACCCATTAAGGACAGACCAGAGGATGAAAAGATCAGAATTTGTAACATTTCCGCCCTCTGTCCTGGGGAAGAGTGCACGTGTGAGGATTTTGTGTAGAGTGTGCACCAACCCAGAATGAATATTGGAGGCCTTGTAGGTCTTTTCCTAAAAGGTTGGGATTCCTATCAGGGATTTCCAGAAGATGTGTTTGTTGAACTGGGAGCTGTCGACGCCTACAGCTTTGGCTTTTTCCAACTTCTCCTTGTTGTCTATAAATATTTCATTGAGTAGGTTTTCTGTTATGACAACTTTGTTGTCTAAGAGTTTGGTGACCAGCCTACGGTCGTCTCCGTCTCTTGATCTGTCCATTATGTCCACTGCTTCTTTGTGGATGAAGGTGAAAAATTCAGTTGTTGGCTCAACATAAGAATTCTCTATGATAAAGCAAAGTCTTGCGAGGTTGTCATTGTTGAGAAAGGTGAGGATTATGTCATAAATCCCCATCTTTTTCAGTATGCTGGGCATTTTGTCGAAGGATGGAAGGGTGTGGATGAATAGGTTTTCTGGTGGTGGTGTTGTAGTGGTGATGGTGGAGAAAACAAGAATAGTGGTGGTAGCGGGAGTGGTAATGGTGGTGGTGGTAGTGGTTGATGAAATGTATCCCGCCAGGATTTGTTCCCTTGCAGTGGCGGGATGGACCTACTTCCTTGCCCGTTTCTTTTTTGGTTGTTCTTTGGCAGCTTCCTGGGCCTTCCTTTTCCCTTTGGACTTTGTAGTTGGGGATTCCTCCTCGAGAGCTGGCTCATATTCTAAGCCTTCATCACTGGAAGAAAATTCTTCCACTTCTTGATCAGGATCCTCGGTTAAACACATGTTGATGCGGTCAATTTCATACATGATCGCAAGCAAGTTGACTTTCGGTGGGACCTGTCCAGTCCTTTCGTAGATGTCAACGACCTTCTGGAACTTGGCGCGGTCTTCTATCAGTTGCTCCCTTGTCCAGAAGGGAGCGTCGTTGGTTCCGGTGGCTTCTTTTGCGGGTGATGCCATATCTGAAAAATTAGCTGAAAATCGTGTGTTAAAAGGATTTGAATTTGCAAAGATAACAAGTTTATTAAAAGAAAATGTTACATTATGTATGTGTTAATGTTTTTAGGTTTTAGTGGAATCCAAGTCAGTTTGTAAAACCAAACGGTTTCAGGACCGTTTGGCTCCAAACAGATTCAGGACCGTTTGGCGCCAAACGATTTCAAGATTATTTGGCTCCAAACGGTGTCAAAATCGCGAGGAAGGAGGAACGTCGGGGTTGTCAATGGTTGGTTAAAAAGGTGGAAAAAGTAGTGAAAGACGGCGGAGACACATGCGTCGGTGGCTAACAAGAACCCCTTTGGTGACGCAGCGTTGGCGACGGCAAAAACAAAGTGGTGTGGTGACGGAGAAAATGGCAATGGCGATGGTGTCGAGCTGTTGGTTCACCTTGTTGTGTGATGGCGACTCTGACAGTGAGAAACTTCATGAAAATACACGGGGAAGACGGTGGTGTCATCGAAGATGGTGGAAAAGAGAGCAGGTGTCACGAGTTGTGCGGGAGTAAGAAACGAAAGGGATGAAACAGTGCTCACGCGAGGGTTTAGGGAGTTCGAGATTTTAGAAGAGGAAAAAGGGAGGGGTTGGGGTTATATTTATAGGATATGGGGGAGGGCATTACAAATTCCCAAGGGTAAACACTTTTGAGACCGTTTGGGGTCCAAACGGTTTCAAGACCGTTTGGGTTCCAAATGATTTCAAGATCGTTTAGGATCAAACGGTTTTGAAACTGTGAGGTTAAGATTTAATTGGATTTTATATTTTTATGTTTGTTTTGGTTATTTATGTGAATTTTTATATTTTCATATTAAAGATGATAAACCTAAATCAAACAAAGAGATAAGAAAAAACTAGGCAAAATAAAAATTGTGATACTCAGGTCTTGGGTTGCCTCCCAAGTAGCACCTGGGTTTTACGTCGTTGGCCCGACAGAAATCCAGTTTGGTTATGTCGATGCTGAGGGATTGTGGATCTTGATAGTCTGTCTTAGTATTTTGTCTGCTGGTGTGTAGTATCTCTTCAATTTGTGTCCATTAACGATCCGTTCTCCCCCCTTATTGTCAAGGATGATGACTGCTCTGGTGGGGTAGATGTGTTTAACTGTGAATGGTCCAGACCACTTCGTGCGGAGTTTTCTAGGAAACATCTTAAGTCTGGAATTGTAGAGGAGGACCTTATCTCTGATAGCAATGTCTTTTCTCTTGAGGTGGCCATCGTGCCACATCTTGGTTTTTTCTTTATAGATTCTGGAACTATGGTAGGCTGTCATTCTGAGCTCCTCAAGTTCTTGTAACTAGAGTTGTCTGTATTCGCTGGCACTTATAAAATCAAAATTCAGTTGTTTAATGGCCCACCAGGCCTTATGTTCCAGTTCAACTGGAAGATGGCATGATTTCCCATATACCAGTCGGAATGGGGTTGTTCTAATCGGTGTTTTATAAGCTGTGCGGTAAGCCCAAAGGGCATTGGGAAGCTTGGTGGACCAACCGGTATGATGTCTATTGACTATTTTCTCTAAAATTGCTTTCAGTTGTCTATTTGAAACTTCGACCATGCCACTAGTTTGTGGATGGTAAGGTGTGGCGACCATATGGTTGACTCCATATGTTACGACCCCACCTCCCGATAACCCCCAATTAAGGGAAACCGAGAGGTTGAGCCGCACCCATTAATCCCGGATCAAAGGTTCGACATATAACCATAAACAATTATTAAATTCTAACAGACTATACTGAAAATGGTAATAAATTTTTTTTCTTTACATACCTTTTGAAAACTTGGATCTCTAAACTTATATCCACACCGATACTAATCTATCTAATCCTCCTTTTCACTTTAATTCTCATTTAGTATCACATGTGCCACTTTACTGTTTGTTCTTTTCATTGTACCTAAAATGCCGACAAACAAAACGTCGGTCAGCCGTAGCTGGTATGTGGGGGAAACAGATAATCATGCAACTAGGATAACCATGTAATAATTCAATTAATCATTTAACAACCAAGATTACATTTTAGATATAACTCCGCGATCCAAGAGTACCCTATCCTCTGTGTTGTCCCCATTAAACCCCTCATGATCCACCTATAAGTGAAACAGTTTCTAGGGTTGAGTCACATGGTACTACTCGTAAGTAGACCACTCCTTAACTCGGGATTTGCTAAAGAGTCTCTAACTCACGGTAACCTAGACCTTACTCTAGGATTACCCCTTTTTAGCCTTTTCAAAGTAACAGAGGTGGACCCGGATCTAGCCAGTTATACATGCACATTTATGGTGATAATCATAGTCACGCTATAGTGGCATGAAATAAATAAACATCCAACAGTTTAGTTGCATTCAATGCGATTAAACATCCGAGAATACATCGGGAAACTATATCGGTTATTCATAATCGTAACCACATACCTGATCCATAGCAACTTGATGTCCATGCATTTAACATTCAACACAATTAACAAGCAATCAACAATATCCTGAAAATAATGCATAACATCCAAGTGTCATTGTTTTATTCAAAACATCCACAAGATCAACTTGGATTCCACCTTATAATTTCTAGACCAACCTTAGGGTTTTATTAGGTTTTTAGCCTTCATTATGCATTTATCACTTTTAATGCTCTTTTAGTTCACAAACCCTAATTTCTGCATCATAGGCACAATTGAATGTCAAATAAGTCTAATATGTTTCTTTTACACTAAAACTATTATCTTTATCCTTTTAGGTCATATCCAAAACATTAAGGCTAATTATCACCTTCAGTTTCTTTCAAATTGACAAATCATATTTCATTATAGTTCAACTCACATATATGAACCTTATTTATTACTATTTCCACCTTTATACACTAGGAAACACTAATTATCCAAATAATTCACATTAAAGATCTTTGGTACACAATTTATCTTCGAATCATCATACCTCCATTTTATTCTTCGATTTGTACAATTAAAACCATTAGAATTCATATCAACATAAATTAGGGTTTCTAATCCCATTAAGGCATATTCATGTACATAGAACCCGAAGTTAAACCAACTATACCAAAAGATCATCTTTTTCAAATCTTATTTTCACTTTTATTGACAACAGGTTAATATCAGCTTGAATTATCCATCTATTATCAAATCTAAGGGTTTTTCCTTAGTTAAATCATTAAAGAGGATAACTTTATGTATTTTTCCAATTTCAAGCATATAAATTCTAAATTAAACTAATCATGTGCAAAGTTCTTCCTTTTTGAACTCAATGTACCGTTTTACATTTAACAGGTTAATATCAACTCTTATGATCTATTAAACCCTATTAAACACTTTAATCATAACAAAATAGGGTTTCTTTAAACATCATTACACTAAAGATGATATTTTACACTACTTTTTGAATAGCATGCAAAATTATGATTCAAACATAATTTCTTTGCGTTCCTCTCGTTCTGAGGATAAATTTTCATATATAACTTGTATTTATCCGAGTTACTATGAAGGAGTTATGAATTTTATAAAAGATACCTTTATAGACCAATCCAGGAGCGCCACGTCAGCCTCTTCATGCAAGCGCTAGATTTAGGAAATATAACAATTTGACCATAGTGCCCCTGCATAAGTGGGTTAAGTCTTCATCCATAGGGAGGGTATAACGGTCCAATGTCCAGAGGTTATCTTCAACCTCTGGATCGTGAGATGCAGCCACCCTAGCTACGTTCGGCTTGGTTCCTCCTTCTCCTCTGGGCCCGATGGCGGCCACTGAACCCCTCCCTTAGCTCCGCAGCCCTCCGCCGCCCATGGATCTCATCCCACTGCTGCCAACGCGGCCTCTACCATGAGGGAGCAGCCCGCGATCGCTGCTGCAACTGCAGCAGACCGTCAGTGGTTACAGGGAGCCTAGGTCGAGGGAGAAGCAACCGATTGATCCGGTTGATCATGGAGGCTATCAGGCTCAAGCGAGATCACCAAAATGAACCTTTGTAGTTCCAGGAAAAGATCTCTACTCTCGGTTAGGGTTTTGGACGTGTAAGAAGCAAGGAGAAGAGCTGCGTGGAGTTTCTTCCTAAACTCGATCCCAGATCCTACCCCTCTTATAGGGGAGGGTATCCACGCCCCAAGATGAGCATACCAAGGGAAACAAGCCCCTCTCTATTAGGAACGGGATTCCTTCTTAAAAAACTTGTTTCTTTCTCTCTCTCATAAATCCTTAATCTTCTTTATTCATTAGATATTAGGAATTCGAGAATCTCCTTTCCCTTTCTCTTTATTCTTAAATTTTAACTTATTTGCCACGAAATATATATATATATATATTTCCTTAAGAAAATACTTCCTTTTATCAAATTTACACAATTAATGGATTATGTATATCCATTATCTCTTTATTTTATAATTATGGTATTTTCTCTTCCTTTTCCTTTATTGGGACTCCTTAGTTCCCAAGAAACTTTATGATTTCGAAATTCTTTTCCAAGGATATTTATTATCCTTCTAGATGCATCTAAATGCATCATTTCACATTATCATGTTTATTTCTCATGAAAATATCTCTTTTTGAGGATTTCTTTTTATTTCCCTTTTATTTTCCCCATGGGTATTCCTTTTATCATTAGAAACTTCATGGATACGAATTATCACCAAGAAAACTCATTTATGCCTCTTTCCATTCATCTTCCACATTATAAACATTATTTCCAATTTCTTTCTTAATCAAGAAATACTTAATTAATCGATTCTTTTCTTATTGCTTCCTTTATGCAACTTAGTATTCCTTGGAACCCAAGGAACCCAAGAGGCACGAAATCCTCTTTGGATTTGCCTTCTAGAGGTTTCCACATATTTCTTTTATCAATTATCCAATTATTCATTTACTAATTGAATTTTCTTTGTTATTTCCTTGTTATTGGGCCTAATAGCCAATAAAGCCCACAAATCAAATAACAAGGCTATTTTAAACGAAATCCAATTATTCTCAACCAAATATATGATTATTTGTTCAAACATCTTTAATATGAGAAATTATATTTCTCACCACTTGAACCCAAAAATTGGGGTTATAACATCCTTCCCCTCTTATAGGAATTTTGTCCTCAAAATTCAAACAAACAAACAAACAATTCAGGATAAGACTTTTCCATGTCCATCATTGGCCCCTATGTGGCTTTGCTGTACCCATGGCATTTTCATAGAACCTTTATTATCACATATTCTTTTCTCTGAGTTCTTTCATCCTGGCGTCTATAAACTACACATGTGACTCAGGCCATTTCAGCCTCCCTTGGGGCTCACTAGGTTCATTGCTCAGCACATGGTCGGTATCTCACATAGTGCTTTAAATTGAACACATGGAAAACATCTCCCATTACTCTATCCTGAGGGGTAGGGTCAAACCTAACCTTCTCCACCCATCCATCTCTAATGGACCCATGTATTGGGGACTCAGCTCTCTTAGATATAACATAGAGGGGTCGGATTTTCATGTCACATTTTCTCCCACAGTAACTGGTATGTCAGTCTACTTTGAATCTGCTCGCGACTCTGATCGTCTCTAGGCTCCTTTCAGCCCTTGCACAATCAAAGTGACTTCATCTACATGTACTGGGGCCCTTTTTTTTCTAACCATCATGTGGTCCTTTTCACGAACATCACCTTACTGAAGTGGTGACCGACACAACCTCCCTTACAAAGCTTCTTATAAAACCTGATACCGGATATGGTGGTCATTGTCCCATCTTTCATAGGATAATAACTGTCTCTAGATATCACCCTGAATGATCACACATGCCCTCATCAGACCCTTTAGTCTGGATCATACTAACCATAGTTAGGGGTGATAAACTATACTAACATAAAGTTCTCAATGTACCTACTTCCACCTTTTGGAAGGGAACCTTTAGTTCAAACTCAAGAACCTTTGAACTCACTTTGTGGTGTAGTTGAACCATCTTTCTCATGGGTAGTTCAACTAGATCTGTCCCTTAACAGAACTCTTCCTTTCTAGGTAAGGCGACCTACCATAACCCCTATTGTATCTTGACCTTCTTTGGCCCAGGGAAGACCTATCACAACATCCATAGTGTTGAGATCCCATTCCCTCTTAGGGATTCTTTTGTCCCCTATATCGATACACAGGGTTACTGGGGTTCATCCTTTACCTCCTGGCTTGCATGGCCATAAACCACATGCAACCTCATCTTAAGCTTCCAAAGTGCTTTTGTCATTTTCCACGGTGTATGATGATCTTCCACCATGATTTCCTATATGTCATGATTCTTTCAAGATCAAATCCTCTGAAACCCTAAACCACTCTAGTCAGGGTTTCATCACCTTCTCTTCGAAAGAGGTGCATCTGAGGTTCTACCACCATCTTTTCATTGCATCGAGGACTAGACTGGCTAACCAAACAACCTCTTATTCTTTCCATGTATCTTGTTACATCTGAGTGTTATCCAAACACCTCTCCTTTTCAAACTTGGGGTTATCCAAACAACCTCTTCTAGCTTCTAGTCAAACAAGTCTTAACCAGAGCATACATTACCACCTCTCATCTTTAGGTATTAGGTAACATTACACTTCCATGTATTTCACTTATCATGTCACCTCAAACTATATGTTTATCTTCATAAGAACACTCTCTGATTCCATCATCATGGTGTTCAAACTCATTCTGGTATAACTTGTAAGTTTCACATAGCTCATGATAAAAACATCCTCATAAGGGGACTACCTCATTTCTCTTAGTGTTTACAAACCATCTATGTATCATTCACTTTACCAGGGTAGGTTATCCTCTCTATCCCCATTTCACGTGGCAATTTTCCAACCTACCTCATCTCTTATCCTTGGTGTATGACATGCATAATGTCCTATCTCTCACCCCCATAACAAGAGGAAATAAGCATTTGGCTGCAGTCCAAATACAGAGTTCTTCCTGTTCCAAGAGTAGAGATGGTACATCTCACCTTGCCAGTACACTTTTAAATCTAAGTTGCAACGTGCCACATATGTCTCTTCATCACAACCATCATGATATCAAACTAGTCTTGAACCTACCGAGGTTTATATCCTTGGTCATCTCCTCTAGGTCTATAGGGTACCGATTCTTTTGGGGTCATCCCTCTTCCCTCATGCATCAAGAGAGTGCCCTACTCATCTGTCTGTTGGGTCCCATGAGTTCATGAAGGTGATCAATCTCCTAACCCATGGCCCTCAGACAATGATAGCTGTTACCTCCCGACCCTATGGTCATGTGCAACTGGGGAATTAGGAAACTCCTACCTTTATCAGTCTTATCCCTACTCGACCCTAGGATCGACTTAGGATTCACCATTATAGTGCATGTTCACTTAGAATATTACCCATGTCTTCATCATCTCTCTTTCTGCATTCCTGGGCTGGCCCTCATCCTTTCATAGGGATCATGGCAACCCGCCTACCTTGGTCAAGCCCCTTACCGGTCACTTCCATGTAACACATTCATACGCAAACAGAGATAGATATCTATGGGTCTACAGGTTCATCCTCATACCATGTACTTTTCGCTTAGCTTTTCAAGATCCTAAGAGACCTCTTTAGGTTACTTTGAACCAACAAAACTGATATACACCCTTCCAAAGGGGTTCCTCTCCCAGGATGGGAAGAAATCTATCTCTAAGGTCACAAAAGCTCTTAGGTCTAGGGTTTACATACACACGAGTCTACTTAACCCTAGCAAGCCATTAAGGCATAAGCATACCACTCACTCTACCATGCTAGGTTATACTTATCCTTCTTTCCTCGATGTTGGATCAAGATAAAACTTTCCCCTTAAACTTAAGGGACTTCCCTTTTCCTTTATTCATGAGGCGTACCATGCTCGAAACTATAGAAACTTAATTCTCATCATGAGCATTCGGTATACCACTTCCCCTCTTAGGCCTAGGAACCCTAGGTTCACTTTTAGGTGTCCAACTGCACGCTCTATCTCTGAACCATGAATCAAGCTTGCAAAAGGCATCTCGTGCACTTCCTGTCATCCTTCTTCTCGATCAACACTTAGGGTTGGGTCCTCCTTAAGCACAACTAACAAGGTACAAGGCCTAATAGCCTTCTACTAAACCTTTCTAGGTCTAAGGAACTCTTCTTCCTACCTCAGATGGTAAACACATATACCGTAGGCACATAGGCACCAGATGCTTCATCTTCTATCTCTAGGGTTTGGTCCCTCTAAAGGCAACCAAGACATCATCAACTTTCAGGGATCGATCATGAAGTCAACCACTATCATCCATTGTTCCTCATATCTCAGGGTTTTAGGCTTCCTACCTCCTTGCTGGGTTTCCTGCTCTAGAGCTAACCCCACATCCAACCTCACCATTAGAGGTCCTCTTTTCATGAAGGATCAACCTCAAAGGTATGCTCTACATGGGTGAAGCCTATGTTCGAACTTATGGTTGCTCAAGATAACCCTTTATGCGCACTCATGATTCCTTATCCAGGGTTTCATCCTACTATCAGCACTAAGACGTGCCCTAGGTGCCAGCTATGCCCTACTTGCACAAGCCCATAGGGTTTCTATGGTCCTTCACTAACATCATCATCTAAGGAGCTATCCTTTACTCTGACATGCACGACCCTTCCCAGGGTTGGGTTGCCAAAGGTGCTAGGTCACCCATGGATCGTATGGTATCCCAAAGGCATGTCCTTTCAAACACCTGGTCCAACTCATCTCTCTCTAACCTTCACTTAGGGTTAGGGTTAGCATCATCCTCAGAGGATGTGCCAGGTCTCCACTTGTAATGGAGATCTCTATCTCCAAGACTAACTTATCCTCCTGACAAGAAGGCCTAGCCTCAGGTCTCTCCTGAGGACATGACATCTTATGTCATACGACCTAAGCATGTATCTATTATTTATTTTGCGCTTAATCTATTAAGCTTATGTCCATGACATCTTATTTACATGCCTTTCATTAATTTAGTGGAGGATTCCTTAAACCTTATTAACATTACCCATACCTCAAGAGGGTGAGGAGAAGAAAGAAAACCCTAATCCTTTGGGTCCTTATCAGAATTTTGTGATGAGACGGGATGAATAAGATGAGAAGTCCTAAAGGTATCTTATTTCGATTCATACCCTAAGACTTTGGCCAGGCGGTCACACGGTTCCGGGAGTCCTCGTATTCCGACTAGCGGTGCGGAGGAAAATCTTTCCAGCCCCCAGTCGTGATCCCATTCTAGACACCTCCGTCTTTCGGATAATCCTTTAATAACTCCCTTGGGTTCTATGGAGTTTGTAAAATTTAATAATTATTAATGGTTAACTGAGGAACCTACGCTCTGATACCAAATGTTACGACCCCACCTCCCGATAACCCCCAATTAAGGGAAACCGAGAGGTTGAGCCGCACCCATTAATCCCAGATCAAAGGTTCGACATATAACCATAAACAATTATTAAATTCTAACAGACTATACTGAAAATGGTAATAAATTTTTTTATTTACATACCTTTTGAAAACTTGGATCTCTAAACTTCTATCCACACCGAAACTAATCTATCTAATCCTCCTTTGCACTTTAATTCTCATTTAGTATCACATGTGCCACTTTACTATTTGTTCTTTTCATTGTACCTAAAACGCCGACAAACAAAATGTCGGTCAGCCGTAGCTGGTATGTGGGGGAAACAGATAATCATGCAACTAAGATAACCATGTAATCATTCAATTAATCATTTAACAACCAAGATTACATTTTAGATATAACTCCGCGATCCAAGAGGACCCTATCCTCTGTGTTGTCCCCATTAAACCCCTCATGATCCACCTATAAGTGAAACAGTTTCTAGGGTTGAGTCACATGGTACTACTCGTAAGTAGACCACTCCTTAACTCGGGATTTGCTAAAGAGTCTCTAACGCACGGTAACCTAGACCTTACTCTAGGATAACCCTTTTTTAGCCTTTTTAAAGTAACATAGGTGGACCTGGATCTAGCCAGTTATACATGCACATTTATGGTGATAATCATAGTCACATTATAGTGGCATGAAATAAATAAACATCCAACAGTTTAGTTGCATTCAATGTGATTAAACATCCAAGAATACATCGAGAAACTATATCAGTTATTCATAATCGTAACCACATACCTGATCCATAGCAACTTGATGTCCATGCATTTAACATTCAACACAATTAACAAGCAATCAACAATATCCTGAAAATAATGCATAACATCCAAGTGTCATTGTTTTATTCAAAACATCCACAAGATCAACTCGGATTCCACCTTATAATTTCTAGACCAACCTTAGGGTTTTATTAGGTTTTTAGCCTTCATTATGCATTTATCACTTTTAATGCTCTTTTAGTTCACAAACCCTAATTTCTGCATCATAGGCACAATTGAATGTCAAATAAGTCTAATATGTTTCTTTTACACTAAAACTATTATCTTTATCCTTTTAGGTCATATCCAAAACATTAAGGCTAATTGTCACCTTCAGTTTCTTTCAAATTGAAAATCATATTTCATTATAGTTCAACTCACATATATGAACCTTATTTATTACTATTTCCACCTTTATACACTAGGAAACACTAATTATCCAAATAATTCACATTAAAGATCTTTGGTACACAATTTATCTTCGAATCATCATACCTCCATTTTATTCTTCGATTTGTACAATTAAAACCATTAGAATTCATATCAACATAAATTAGGGTTTCTAATCCCATTAAGGCATATTCATGTACATAGAACCCGAAGTTAAACCAACTATACCAAAAGATCATCTTTTTCAAATCCTATTTTTACTTTTATTGACAACAGGTTAATATCAGCTTGAATTATCCATCTATTATCAAATCTAAGGGTTTTTCCTTAGTTAAATCATTAAAGAGGATAACTTTATGTATTTTTCCAATTTCAAGCATATAAATTCTAAATTAAACTAATCATGTGCTAAGTTATTCCTTTTTGAACTCAATGTACCGTTTTACATTTAACAGGTTAATATCAACTCTTATGATCTATTAAACCCTATTAAACACTTTAATCATAACAAAATAGGGTTTCTTTAAACATCATTACACTAAAGATGATATTTTACACTACTTTTTGAATAGCATGCAAAATTATGATTCAAACATAATTTCTTTGCGTTCCTCTCGTTCTGAGGATAACTTTTCATATATAACTTGTATTTATCCGAGTTACTATGAAGGAGTTATGAATTTTATAAAAGATACCTTTATAGACCAATCCAGGAGCACCACGTCAGCCTCTTCATGCAAGCGCTAGATTTAGGAAATATAATGATTTGACCATAGTGCCCCTGCGTAAGTGGGTTAAGTCTTCATCCATTGGGAGGGTATAACGGTCCAATGTCCAGAGGTTATCTTCAACCTCTGGATCGCGAGATGCAGCCGCCCTAGCTACGTCCGGCTGGGTTCCTCCTTCTCCTCTGGGCCCGATGGCGGCCACTGAACCCCTCCCTTAGCTCCGCAGCCCTCCGCCGCCCATGGATCTCATCCCACTGCTGCCAACGCGGCCTCTACCATGAGGGAGCAGCCCGCGACCGCTGCTGCAACTGCAGCAGACCGTCAGTGGTTGCAGGGAGCCTAGGTCAAGGGAGAAGCAACCGATTGATCCGGTTGATCATGGAGGCTATCAGGCTCAAGCGAGATCACCAAAATGAACCTTTGTAGTTCCAGGAAAAGATCTCTACTCTCGGTTAGGGTTTTGGACGTGTAAGAAGCAAGGATAAGAGCTGCGTGGAGTTTCTTCCTAAACTCGATCCCAGATCCTACCCCTCTTATAGGGGAGGGTATCCACGCCCCAAGATGAGCATACCAAGGGAAACAAGCCCCTCTCTATTAGGAACGGGATTCCTTCTTGAAAAACTTGTTTCTTTCTCTCTCTCATAAATCCTTAATCTTCTTTATTCATTAGATATTAGGAATTCGAGAATCTCCTTTCCCTTTCTCTTTATTCTTAAATTTTAACTTAGTTGCCACGAAATATATATATATATATATATTTCCTTAAGAAAATACTTCCTTTTATCAAATTTACACAATTAATGGATTATGTATATCCATTATCTCTTTATTTTATAATTATGGTATTTTCTCTTCCTTTTCCTTTATTGGGACTCCTTAGTTCCCAAGAAACTTTATGATTTCGAAATTCTTTTCCAAGGATATTTATTATCCTTCTAGATGCATCTAAATGCATCATTTCACATTATCATGTTTATTTCTCATGAAAATATCTCTTTTTGAGGATTTCTTTTTATTTCCCTTTTATTTTCCCCATGGGTATTCCTTTTATCATTAGAAACTTCATGGATACGAATTATCACCAAGAAAACTCATTTATGCCTCTTTCCATTCATCTTCCACATTATAAACATTATTTCCAATTTCTTTCTTAATCAAGAAATACTTAATTAATCGATTCTTTTCTTATTGCTTCCTTTATGCAACTTTGTATTCCTTGGAACCCAAGGAACCCAAGAGGCACGAAATCCTCTTTGGATTTGCCTTCTAGAGGTTTCCACATATTTCTTTTATCAATTATCCAATTATTCATTTACTAATTGAATTTTCTTTGTTATTTCCTTGTTATTGGGCCTAATAGCCAATAAAGCCCACAAATCAAATAACAAGGCTATTTTAAACGAAATCCAATTATTCTCAACCAAATATATGATTATTTGTTCAAACATCTTTAATATGAGAAATTATATTTCTCACCACTTGAACCCAAAAATTGGGGTTATAACATCCTTCCCCTCTTATAGGAATTTTGTCCTCAAAATTCAAACAAACAAACAAACAATTCAGGATAAGACTTTTCCATGTCCATCATTGGCCCCTATGTGGCTTTGCTGTACCCATGGCATTTTCATAGAACCTTTATTATCACATATTCTTTTCTCTGAGTTCTTTCATCCTGGCGTCTATAAACTACACATGTGACTCAGGCCATTTCAGCCTCCCTTGGGGCTCACTAGGTTCATTGCTCAGCACATGGTCGGTATCTCACATAGTGCTTTAAATTGAACACATGGAAAACATCTCCCATTACTCTATCCTGAGGGGTAGGGTCAAACCTAACCTTCTCCACCCATCCATCTCTAATGGACCCATGTATTGGGGACTCAGCTCTCTTAGATATAACATAGAGGGGTCGGATTTTCATGTCACATTTTCTCCCACAGTAACTGGTATGTCAGTCTACTTTGAATCTGCTCGCGACTCTGATCGTCTCTAGGCTCCTTTCAGCCCTTGCACAATCAAAGTGACTTCATCTACATGTACTGGGGCCCTTTTTTTTCTAACCATCATGTGGTCCTTTTCACGAACATCACCTTACTGAAGTGGTGACCGACACAACCTCCCTTACAAAGCTTCTTATAAAACCTGATACCGGATATGGTGGTCATTGTCCCATCTTTCATAGGATAATAACTGTCTCTAGATATCACCCTGAATGATCACACATGCCCTCATCAGACCCTTTAGTCTGGATCATACTAACCATAGTTAGGGGTGATAAACTATACTAACATAAAGTTCTCAATGTACCTACTTCCACCTTTTGGAAGGGAACCTTTAGTTCAAACTCAAGAACCTTTGAACTCACTTTGTGGTGTAGTTGAACCATCTTTCTCATGGGTAGTTCAACTAGATCTGTCCCTTAACAGAACTCTTCCTTTCTAGGTAAGGCGACCTACCATAACCCCTATTGTATCTTGACCTTCTTTGGCCCAGGGAAGACCTATCACAACATCCATAGTGTTGAGATCCCATTCCCTCTTAGGGATTCTTTTGTCCCCTATATCGATACACAGGGTTACTGGGGTTCATCCTTTACCTCCTGGCTTGCATGGCCATAAACCACATGCAACCTCATCTTAAGCTTCCAAAGTGCTTTTGTCATTTTCCACGGTGTATGATGATCTTCCACCATGATTTCCTATATGTCATGATTCTTTCAAGATCAAATCCTCTGAAACCCTAAACCACTCTAGTCAGGGTTTCATCACCTTCTCTTCGAAAGAGGTGCATCTGAGGTTCTACCACCATCTTTTCATTGCATCGAGGACTAGACTGGCTAACCAAACAACCTCTTATTCTTTCCATGTATCTTGTTACATCTGAGTGTTATCCAAACACCTCTCCTTTTCAAACTTGGGGTTATCCAAACAACCTCTTCTAGCTTCTAGTCAAACAAGTCTTAACCAGAGCATACATTACCACCTCTCATCTTTAGGTATTAGGTAACATTACACTTCCATGTATTTCACTTATCATGTCACCTCAAACTATATGTTTATCTTCATAAGAACACTCTCTGATTCCATCATCATGGTGTTCAAACTCATTCTGGTATAACTTGTAAGTTTCACATAGCTCATGATAAAAACATCCTCATAAAGGGACTACCTCATTTCTCTTAGTGTTTACAAACCATCTATGTATCATTCACTTTACCAGGGTAGGTTATCCTCTCTATCCCCATTTCACGTGGCAATTTTCCAACCTACCTCATCTCTTATCCTTGGTGTATGACATGCATAATGTCCTATCTCTCACCCCCATAACAAGAGGAAATAAGCATTTGGCTGCAGTCCAAATACAGAGTTCTTCCTGTTCCAAGAGTAGAGATGGTACATCTCACCTTGCCAGTACACTTTTGAATCTAAGTTGCAACGTGCCACATATGTCTCTTCATCACAACCATCATGATATCAAACTAGTCTTGAACCTACCGAGGTTTATATCCTTGGTCATCTCCTCTAGGTCTATAGGGTACCGATTCTTTTGGGGTCATCCCTCTTCCCTCATGCATCAAGAGAGTGCCCTACTCATCTGTCTGTTGGGTCCCATGAGTTCATGAAGGTGATCAATCTCCTAACCCATGGCCCTCAGACAATGATAGCTGTTACCTCCCGACCCTATGGTCATGTGCAACTGGGGAATTAGGAAACTCCTACCTTTATCAGTCTTATCCCTACTCGACCCTAGGATCGACTTAGGATTCACCATTATAGTGCATGTTCACTTAGAATATTACCCATGTCTTCATCATCTCTCTTTCTGCATTCCTGGGCTGGCCCTCATCCTTTCATAGGGATCATGGCAACCCGCCTACCTTGGTCAAGCCCCTTACCGGTCACTTCCATGTAACGCATTCATACGCAAACAGAGATAGATATCTATGGGTCTACAGGTTCATCCTCATACCATGTACTTTTCGCTTAGCTTTTCAAGATCCTAAGAGACCTCTTTAGGTTACTTTGAACCAACAAAACTGATATACACCCTTCCAAAGGGGTTCCTCTCCCAGGATGGGAAGAAATCTATCTCTAAGGTCACAAAAGCTCTTAGGTCTAGGGTTTACATACACACGAGTCTACTTAACCCTAGCAAGCCATTAAGGCATAAGCATACCACTCACTCTACCATGCTAGGTTATACTTATCCTTCTTTCCTCGATGTTGGATCAAGATAAAACTTTCCCCTTAAACTTAAGGGACTTCCCTTTTCCTTTATTCATGAGGCGTACCATGCTTGAAACTATAGAAACTTAATTCTCATCATGAGCATTCGGTATACCACTTCCCCTCTTAGGCCTAGGAACCCTAGGTTCACTTTTAGGTGTCCAACTGCACGCTCTATCTCTGAACCATGAATCAAGCTTGCAAAAGGCATCTCGTGCACTTCCTGTCATCCTTCTTCTCGATCAACACTTAGGGTTGGGTCCTCCTTAAGCACAACTAACAAGGTACAAGGCCTAATAGCCTTCTACTAAACCTTTCTAGGTCTAAGGAACTCTTCTTCCTACCTCAGATGGTAAACACATATACCGTAGGCACATAGGCACCAGATGCTTCATCTTCTATCTCTAGGGTTTGGTCCCTCTAAAGGCAACCAAGACATCATCAACTTTCAGGGATCGATCATGAAGTCAACCACTATCATCCATTGTTCCTCATATCTCAGGGTTTTAGGCTTCCTACCTCCTTGCTGGGTTTCCTGCTCTAGAGCTAACCCCACATCCAACCTCACCATTAGAGGTCCTCTTTTCATGAAGGATCAACCTCAAAGGTATGCTCTACATGGGTGAAGCCTATGTTCGAACTTATGGTTGCTCAAGATAACCCTTTATGCGCACTCATGATTCCTTATCCAGGGTTTCATCCTACTATCAGCACTAAGACGTGCCCTAGGTGCCAGCTATGCCCTACTTGCACAAGCCCATAGGGTTTCTATGGTCCTTCACTAACATCATCATCTAAGGAGCTATCCTTTACTCTGACATGCACGACCCTTCCCAGGGTTGGGTTGCCAAAGGTGCTAGGTCACCCATGGATCGTATGGTATCCCAAAGGCATGTCCTTTCAAACACCTGGTCCAACTCATCTCTCTCTAACCTTCACTTAGGGTTAGGGTTAGCATCATCCTCAGAGTATGTGCCAGGTCTCCACTTGTAATGGAGATCTCTATCTCCAAGACTAACTTATCCTCCTGACAAGAAGGCCTAGCCTCAGGTCTCTCCTGAGGACATGACATCTTATGTCATACGACCTAAGCATGTATCTATTATTTATTTTGCGCTTAATCTATTAAGCTTATGTCCATGACATCTTATTTACATGCCTTTCATTAATTTAGTGGAGGATTCCTTAAACCTTATTAACATTACCCATACCTCAAGAGGGTGAGGAGAAGAAAGAAAACCCTAATCCTTTGGGTCCTTATCAGAATTTTGTGATGAGACGGGATGAATAAGATGAGAAGTCCTAAAGGTATCTTATTTCGATTCATACCCTAAGACTTTGGCCAGGCGGTCACACGGTTCCGGGAGTCCTCGTATTCCGAATAGCGGTGCGGAGGAAAATCTTTCCAGCCCCCAGTCGTGATCCCATTCTAGACACCTCCGTCTTTCGGATAATCCTTTAATAACTCCCTTGGGTTCTATGGAGTTTGTAAAATTTAATAATTATTAATGGTTAACTGAGGAACCTACGCTCTGATACCAAATGTTACGACCCCACCTCCCGATAACCCCCAATTAAGGGAAACCGAGAGGTTGAGCCGCACCCATTAATCCCAGATCAAAGGTTCGACATATAACCATAAACAATTATTAAATTCTAACAGACTATACTGAAAATGGTAATAAATTTTTTTATTTACATACCTTTTGAAAACTTGGATCTCTAAACTTCTATCCACACCGAAACTAATCTATCTAATCCTCCTTTGCACTTTAATTCTCATTTAGTATCACATGTGCCACTTTACTATTTGTTCTTTTCATTGTACCTAAAACGCCGACAAACAAAATGTCGGTCAGCCGTAGCTGGTATGTGGGGGAAATAGATAATCATGCAACTAAGATAACCATGTAATCATTCAATTAATCATTTAACAACCAAGATTACATTTTAGATATAACTCCGCGATCCAAGAGGACCCTATCCTCTGTGTTGTCCCCATTAAACCCCTCATGATCCACCTATAAGTGAAACAGTTTCTAGGGTTGAGTCACATGGTACTACTCGTAAGTAGACCACTCCTTAACTCGGGATTTGCTAAAGAGTCTCTAACGCACGGTAACCTAGACCTTACTCTAGGATTACCCTTTTTTAGCCTTTTTAAAGTAACATAGGTGGACCTGGATCTAGCCAGTTATACATGCACATTTATGGTGATAATCATAGTCACATTATAGTGGCATGAAATAAATAAACATCCAACAGTTTAGTTGCATTCAATGTGATTAAACATCCAAGAATACATCGAGAAACTATATCAGTTATTCATAATCGTAACCACATACCTGATCCATAGCAACTTGATGTCCATGCATTTAACATTCAACACAATTAACAAGCAATCAACAATATCCTGAAAATAATGCATAACATCCAAGTGTCATTGTTTTATTCAAAACATCCACAAGATCAACTCGGATTCCACCTTATAATTTCTAGACCAACCTTAGGGTTTTATTAGGTTTTTAGCCTTCATTATGCATTTATCACTTTTAATGCTCTTTTAGTTCACAAACCCTAATTTCTGCATCATAGGCACAATTGAATGTCAAATAAGTCTAATATGTTTCTTTTACACTAAAACTATTATCTTTATCCTTTTAGGTCATATCCAAAACATTAAGGCTAATTATCACCTTCAGTTTCTTTCAAATTGAAAATCATATTTCATTATAGTTCAACTCACATATATGAACCTTATTTATTACTATTTCCACCTTTATACACTAGGAAACACTAATTATCCAAATAATTCACATTAAAGATCTTTGGTACACAATTTATCTTCGAATCATCATACCTCCATTTTATTCTTCGATTTGTACAATTAAAACCATTAGAATTCATATCAACATAAATTAGGGTTTCTAATCCCATTAAGGCATATTCATGTACATAGAACCCGAAGTTAAACCAACTATACCAAAAGATCATCTTTTTCAAATCCTATTTTTACTTTTATTGACAACAGGTTAATATCAGCTTGAATTATCCATCTATTATCAAATCTAAGGGTTTTTCCTTAGTTAAATCATTAAAGAGGATAACTTTATGTATTTTTCCAATTTCAAGCATATAAATTCTAAATTAAACTAATCATGTGCTAAGTTATTCCTTTTTGAACTCAATGTACCGTTTTACATTTAACAGGTTAATATCAACTCTTATGATCTATTAAACCCTATTAAACACTTTAATCATAACAAAATAGGGTTTCTTTAAACATCATTACACTAAAGATGATATTTTACACTACTTTTTGAATAGCATGCAAAATTATGATTCAAACATAATTTCTTTGCGTTCCTCTCGTTCTGAGGATAACTTTTCATATATAACTTGTATTTATCCGAGTTACTATGAAGGAGTTATGAATTTTATAAAAGATACCTTTATAGACCAATCCAGGAGCACCACGTCAGCCTCTTCATGCAAGCGCTAGATTTAGGAAATATAACGATTTGACCATAGTGCCCCTGCGTAAGTGGGTTAAGTCTTCATCCATTGGGAGGGTATAACGGTCCAATGTCCAGAGGTTATCTTCAACCTCTGGATCGCGAGATGCAGCCGCCCTAGCTACGTCCGGCTGGGTTCCTCCTTCTCCTCTGGGCCCGATGGCGGCCACTGAACCCCTCCCTTAGCTCCGCAGCCCTCCGCCGCCCATGGATCTCATCCCACTGCTACCAACGCGGCCTCTACCATGAGGGAGCAGCCCGCGACCGCTGCTGCAACTGCAGCAGACCGTCAGTGGTTGCAGGGAGCCTAGGTCAAGGGAGAAGCAACCGATTGATCCGGTTGATCATGGAGGCTATCAGGCTCAAGCGAGATCACCAAAATGAACCTTTGTAGTTCCAGGAAAAGATCTCTACTCTCGGTTAGGGTTTTGGACGTGTAAGAAGCAAGGATAAGAGTTGCGTGGAGTTTCTTCCTAAACTCGATCCCAGATCCTACCCCTCTTATAGGGGAGGGTATCCACGCCCCAAGATGAGCATACCAAGGGAAACAAGCCCCTCTCTATTAGGAACGGGATTCCTTCTTGAAAAACTTGTTTCTTTCTCTCTCTCATAAATCCTTAATCTTCTTTATTCATTAGATATTAGGAATTCGAGAATCTCCTTTCCCTTTCTCTTTATTCTTAAATTTTAACTTATTTGCCACGAAATATATATATATATATATATATATATATATATTTCCTTAAGAAAATACTTCCTTTTATCAAATTTACACAATTAATGGATTATGTATATCCATTATCTCTTTATTTTATAATTATGGTATTTTCTCTTCCTTTTCCTTTATTGGGACTCCTTAGTTCCCAAGAAACTTTATGATTTCGAAATTCTTTTCCAAGGATATTTATTATCCTTCTAGATGCATCTAAATGCATCATTTCACATTATCATGTTTATTTCTCATGAAAATATCTCTTTTTGAGGATTTCTTTTTATTTCCCTTTTATTTTCCCCATGGGTATTCCTTTTATCATTAGAAACTTCATGGATACGAATTATCACCAAGAAAACTCATTTATGCCTCTTTCCATTCATCTTCCACATTATAAACATTATTTCCAATTTCTTTCTTAATCAAGAAATACTTAATTAATCGATTCTTTTCTTATTGCTTCCTTTATGCAACTTTGTATTCCTTGGAACCCAAGGAACCCAAGAGGCACGAAATCCTCTTTGGATTTGCCTTCTAGAGGTTTCCACATATTTCTTTTATCAATTATCCAATTATTCATTTACTAATTGAATTTTCTTTGTTATTTCCTTGTTATTGGGCCTAATAGCCAATAAAGCCCACAAATCAAATAACAAGGCTATTTTAAACGAAATCCAATTATTCTCAACCAAATATATGATTATTTGTTCAAACATCTTTAATATGAGAAATTATATTTCTCACCACTTGAACCCAAAAATTGGGGTTATAACACCATATTTTTTTAGGAGGGCTTCGAAGCTTCTTTCCAGAAAATGGGTCCCTCCGTCGGATATGATAGTTTGGGGGACTCCAAATCTGGGGAAAATGATATCTTTGAACATCTTGATGACTGGCTTTGAATCGCTGGAAACGGTGGGTATAGCTTTTACCCATTTTGAGACATAATCCACAGCGACCAGTATGTAAGAGAATCCATAGGATGAGGGGAAGGGACCCATGTAGTCTATTCCCCAAACATCAAAAAGTTCAATTTCTTGCCACAAAGTGAGAGGCATTTCATTCCTTTTAGTTATACCGCCAGAAAGCTGACATTTATTGCACGATCTTACAAAATCATAGGAATCTCTTGCTATTTTTGGCCAAAAGAAACCCGATTGTAGAACTTTCAGAGCGGTCTTTTTCGAACTCATGTGTCCCCTAGTGGGGCCAGAATGACAATGCTCTAAGACAAGAGTAATTTCTTCTTCTGGTATGCAACGACGGAAAAGTCTGTCTGCACATAGGCAAAAAAGACAGGGTTCATCCCAGTAGTATTGTTTAACATCATGGAGAAATTTCTTTTTATCGTGGTGAGAGGTGGAGGGGTGGATGATTCATGTAGCCAGATAGTTCACTATGTCGGCATACCAGGGGAATCCGGTGGTAATTTTCATAAGCTGTTCGTCGGGGAGGGAGTCTTGGATAGGTATATTGTCATTGTCTTGATATTCGATGCGACTTAGGTGGTCAGCGACGACATTTTCCACTCCACTCTTGTCTTTTATTTCAAGATCAAATTCTTACAGCATTAATACCCAGCGGATGAGTCTGGGTTTTGTGTCCTATTTCTGAATAAGATATTTGATGGTGGAGTGGTCTGTATATACTACGACCTTTGATCCAATTAGATACAAATGAAATTTTACAAAAGCATAGATGACGGCTAAGAATTCCTTTTCAGTAGTAGTATAATTCTTTTGTGCCTCATCTAACGTCTTGGATGTGTAGTATATTACATATGGCTTTTTGTCTATTCTCTATCCCAACACATCCCCTATGGCATAGTCGCTAGCGTCACACATTATTTCAAATGGTTGTGACCAGTCAGGTGCTCTTAGAATGGGTGCTGAGATTAGAGCATTCTTCAAAGTTGTAAAGCTATGCAGGCATTCCTGGTCAAAGTTGAAATCAACATCCTTGGTCAATAGGTATGTCATAGGTTTTGCTATTTTCGAGAAGTCTTTGATAAATCTTCGGTAGAACCTGGCATGACCCAAGAAGGCTCAGACTCCCCTTATGTCTTTGGGTAGTGACAACTTTGAGATGACATCAATTTTTTCCTTGTCTACTTTGATTCCTCTTTCTCTTACTTGATGTTCGAGGACAACACCCTCGGTCACCATAAAGTGACATTTTTCCCAATTTAGGATAAGGTTTGTTTCCTCACATCTCTGTAGGACTTTACTTAGGTTGAGCAGACAGTTGTCAAAAGAATCTCCATATACTAAAAAAATGTCCATAAACACCTCCATAATTGTTTCAGTTAGTCCCGCGAAGATATCAGTCATGCACTTTTCGAAGGTTGTGGGTGCATTGCATAGCCCGAATGGCATCCTTCTGAAGGCATATGTTCCGAAAGGACAAGTAAATGTCATTTTTTCTTGATCTTCGGGGTGAATTGGGATTTGGTAAAACCCAAAATATATGTCGAGGTAGCAAAAAAATTTTGTGGGCTAGCCACTCAAGGACTTCGTCAAGGAAGGGTAAGGGAAAATGGTCTTTCCTTGTTGATTTGTTCAGTTTTCTGTAATCTATGCACATTCTCCAACCAGTAACGGTCCTTGTAGGTACTAGTTCATTCTTATCATTTAAGACAACAGTGGTCCCCCCCTTTTTAGGGACCACTTGGACAGGACTAACCCACTGAGAGTCAGAAATTGGATAGATAATGCCCGCTTTCAAGAGTTTAAGAACTTCGAGGCGAACTACCTCTTTCAGATTTGGGTTCAGTTTTCTCTGGTGCTCCCTCAAGGGTTTGAGCTCTTCTATCATGGGTAATTTATGCATGCACAGAGATGGGTTAATGCCTGTTAGGTCAGTCATCTTGTACCCAATTGCTTTATTGTGCTTCCTTAATTCAGTGAGAAGCCTCTCTTCCTGATCGTCATTCAAAGAGGAGCTAATGATAACTGGACATAATTTTCCTTCATCTAGGAAGACATGTTTGAGCCCAGTTGGTAGAGTTTTCATTTTCGGGGCTTTGGGTACTTCTGTTGTCTCTAATATGGAGACCGATTTCAGTTCTTCAAAAGTGGCTTCTGGGGCTTTTTCAGCCTGCTCCAAGTATTGCAGGCATTGCTGAACTAACTCGTTGGTTGAAAATTCAGCTTCCGGATTTATTAGAATGTCCTCTAGGGCATCTGCTGGTTTTGGATTTGCTTGCTTGAGTTGAGACATTTTATTAATAGCTTCGAGCAGAAAAACCTCTTCATGGATACTAGGGCTCTTCAGGCTGTTGAAAACCCTAAACTGAATAGTTTCTTTACCCAACCTCAATGTAATTGTGCCAGCCTCGACATCAATTAATGCTCTATCTATGGCGAGGAAAGGTCTACCGAAAATTATTGGGTACCTTAGGTCTTCTTTTATATCCATAATGACGAAATCACAAGGGACATAAGATTCCCTCCCTACTCTTACTAGAATATCTTCAATGATTACCAGGGGTGCAGTAATGGTGGAATCAGCGAGCTGGATGGTCATTGTTGTAGGAAATAAGTCTGTAAACCCCAATCTTTTGCACATGGAAAATGGCATTATTGATATGCTGGCTCCCAGGTCGGCCAATCCCTTTTTACAAGAAGTATTCCCAATAGAGCATTGTATGCCAAAGGAGCCAGGGTCTTTCTATTTTTTCGGCATTTTATTCAAAATGATATCATAAGTGGTTTGGGCTAGCTTGACAGTTTCATGCTCCTCTGTTATATATTTCTTTGACAGCAAGGTCTTCAGATATTTGGACCAGGCTGGGATTTCAGATAAGGCATCGAGAAAAGGAATATCAACATAAAGTTTCTTCATTGCTTCTTTGAATTTCTAGAATCTAGAGTCTAGTCTGGTTTCCTTTAGCCTACCAGGATAGGGTATCCTTGGCTTATATTGTGGAACCTCTGGTTCTTTGGGACCTTGTTCCTTTTCTTTCTTCTCTTTAGCATCTTGACCTAATTCTTCTGTTGGGATGATTTCAGTTACATCCCCGTCTTCTTGATTAACCGAGATGGCTTCAGTGAGAGCATGACTAGACCTTGTTGTAACATCATTTAATTGTTCTGGTCTATGTTGGTCATTTCTTGGATTTGCTTCTGGTTGGCCAGTGAAAGTGCCTACTGGAGGTTTTTGCTGAGTTGCTATCTGTGCTAACTGAGTTTCCATAGCTTTTTGCTGGGCCTGCTGGTTAGCCAGCATGTTTGCTGTGATTGCAGCATTTTCCTTATCAAGGACAGTTCATCAGTCTGCTATGGTGGGGCATTCTTCTGTTGAAATTGAGTGAGTTGCTGCTACCCTTGAAGTGGTTGTTTTTTAGGTGTCGGCAACTGAGGTTGTTGCGGCTGTTGCAGTTGAGTTTGTTGTAATTGTGGGTGTAGAGGAGGGTGAGTATACTAGTAGTATGCGGAGGGATTTCTTGGGTAGTTGGATCTTTGGAAATTGTTTCTAAGATTCCCTTGATTTTGGTTGTAGTTGCTTTGAAATCCAGGTGGTAGTCTGTTGGAGGATCCACCTTGTGTTTGATGTTGCGGGTTAGCAGTCCCCGCAGGATTTCCATATTGAAAACCAGGATGATTTCTCGGTTGATTTGGATTGTAGTAAGCTTGTCCTGGTATGGAATGAATGGAATTTACTTGTTCTGTCAATTGATCCTCAGGGTGTTCAATGATCATCTCATACTGCGGTTGAGGTGGTTGCAAATCCATCATTACATTGTACAGAAGACCACATGACAATGTGGGATGATCTGATGCATGACAGGCCTTGCAAGTTCCTATGGCTGCTTTAGCTTGTTGGGGGTTCTTCTTTCTGTCATACTCCCCAAATGATGCTTCGAGGGCTTTTTGTTTGTTGGTTGTGGTTTTCAAAGCTTCGGCTATGGCTTTCATTTCTGTAGATTCTTCAGCTTTACAAACCTTTAGAACTCCTCCTGTGGTCGCCCTCCCCCAATTGGATTGATTTTCTACTCCGAGAGTGATGATTCTCCAGGCGTCTTCATAGTTTTGTCTCATAAAGCTTCCTCCATATGAGGAATCTAAGAAATTTTTAATTTCATCACTTACTCCCCTGTAAAAAGTTTCTATGAGTTGATTTTGTGAGATTCCATGGTGAGGGCATTTCCTCAAGAGTTCTTTGAACCTTTCCCATGAGTCAGCCAGTGACTCTCCCGGTAGTTGAAGGAATTGGTTGATTTGCCCTCTTATTTGGTAGGTTAGTGAAGGTGGGAAGAATTTCTCCAAGAACTTCTCTTCTAAGGGAGCCCAGGTGGTGATTGGCTCCCCGTCCAAAGAATTGTACCAGCTTAGTGCTCTTCCAGACAAGGTGAAGTTGAAGAGTCCAAGCATGACTGCATCCATGGTTGTTCCAGCTTGTGGTACTATCCTACAAAGAGCCTTGAACCTCTTCAAATGGTCCATGCAGTCATCTCCGGCACTTCCAGAGAATGAGATGTCCTGCATTATTTGGATCCATTGTGTCCTAATCTCAAAATTAGGTGTGTCGATGAGTGGTGGTTGGACTGTATGGTTGTCTTCGTAGTTCTTGGGAATAGCGTAGTCCCTTAGTTGCTTGCTCTTTATCAACATTTGCAAAGCAACCTTGGCTGCTTCATTCTCAGCACGGATGCGGGCTTGCTCTTCAGCCTGAACTTGGGCGCGCGTGTCGCGATGAGTTGCACTCACTGGGCTGCTATGGCAGCGTTGACCCTTTCCATCACTAGTGCAACTTGGCATTGATCTTTGGCCATTTGTCTGGCTCTTTGACAATTAAGTCTAATGTGGCAGTGGAAACTTCTCTCTACCTCAGAGTCGTACTCTGGATCAGGGGAGAATCTAAGATTATGTGTTGGTTGCATACACGTCTTCTACCTGAGTACAGGAAGAAACACACTTTTCAGATGATGTGGGAGATATGATGAAATCAAGAGAATATGGAGTAATATTAAAGAAAAAGTGTAAAACCCTAACCAACTAGCAAGATGATAAATGAAATTAAAACATTCCGTTATCCCCAGCAACGACGCCAATTTTTGATGGAGCTTCCACTTGCGTGGAATTGCGTGCACCACTAAAAATCCTAAAGATAGTAAATCTTTAGGTTTAGCCTTGCTTATACTAGATTAAAAACTCCACCCACATATGCTAAGATATGTGGAAGGCTTATCGTAGTATAGTTAAGGGTCGAATCCATAGGATAATGGTCTTGTCAAGATCAACAAGATATAAAACGTTAGAATTTCATTTAGCTCCTTAACAGTTGGTATTTAGATCAAAGAGTTGGTTTGGTTGTTTAAACTAAGTACAAGTAAAGTAAAAGCAAGAAAGTAAATTTCGGGTTATAAACAATGTTTAGAAACGACTAGGATGTGATCGGATTTCACCACCATTACAGATGGATCAAAACATACAACATAGTAACATAACCTGCAATAAGAGTCTAAATAGTTAGTATCCTTGTAGATTTAGTTTCCTTTCGGAGAACTAACTACGAGAAGTGTGGGAATGTTGCAATGCCAGCCATCCCCAAACGAATGGTCACTTACTTTGCATCATTCCCTTCACAAAGTGTGTTCCTCGACTTATCAAGGTTGTACTTTCATACGTCAACTGATTCCATTTCATAGTATGGAAGTACAACAATGGAAGTGAGTTTACTCCACTTCTTGAAAACACTCCTAGATATCGAAACAGATGCATGGTGGCTACATGCATCAAGAACCAACATTCAATCGAGATTCGAATCTAATAGTAAAAACGTAGACAATTCATACTAAAAGATAATAGGTAACACAAGTTGGTGATCAAGCAACAAGTATTCATTAAATGATGGATGTTGAACTGAAAAGAAAGTATATCTCTATTGCAAACTTATGAATTACATTGCATGAAATGAAAACATGGGTAGTGGGGTACTCCCCACACCCTAGTGTATAAGACTACTCGCTCATGGCGAGAACAAAAAAGGGGGCAAGAAGAGAGAGAGTGAATGTCATCTCTACAAAGGAGGGAGGAAGGTTGACCCCTTGGAGAGAGAGAGAGAGCAACGATCTTCACACTTCGTAGCTTGCTTGATGATGAATCCTCCTCTTCTGTTACAACCTCAATTTTGCATGTGTTTTCATAATTAAACTACAATGATTTTGTGAATTTGGGCTTAACTAGAAAGGTTGTAAACTTTTCTCCAAAAGATGGGTTTCCTTGTAAATATTCCTTTGGATAGGAATTTAGTGATTCCCATTATTATAATAATCCAATAATGGATATAAAAGAGAAGAAAAGTCCAAATATTATAAAAAGATACAAGATAATGAGTATTAAGAAAAGTATTTATAAGAAATACTTGGAATTATCTAGAAAGTGGCATTAATGGCCACAATCGAGTAAAATTCGTTTACATATGATTTCTGATAAAAGAAATATGAAAAGAGGAAAAAGGAAATGAAAGACAAAAGAGAAATCATTACAAAGAATAAGGAAATAAGTAAGATAATAAGAAAATGGATAAAAGATAAGTGAAGGCAAAGTAATATTTCCCCAAGATGGGATTTCATGCCTTTAGGGTTCCTTGATGTCCAAGGAATTCAAGATAATAATTTAATAGCAAAGCAAAGAGAAAATAGGTGAGAAATATACATAATTGAGTAATATCTTGCACCTAAGGAAAAGGAATGTTTTCTTTTAGATAATGAGTCCAATTTTGGTAGAGAGGTAGATTAAGTCATTAATAAGTTTCCCTCAAAATTTGGTGTTGTTTGGACATGTGGTTTGAGAAATATGATTTTTGCAAGATTCTCTAAAGTGAAAAGGAAATCCTGAAATGTCACATTCATCTTATTAATCCAAAAATTTTGTTCTTGGCTCTGAGACGAGGGTCGTTGGATTTAGGATCCAACGATAACTGTTCTTCACGCTCTTGTTTTGGGAAAGAACAGGGAAATGAGTTTGTAGGATCGGATTTCTCAATGACCTCTACACAAGAGTTGTTGGGAAGAGTCCCTTTGAGATCAGGTGGGAAAGACGCACCCAATGATCCCTAAAATCCTATCTTATCGACTGGGATAGGGAGTTTCCCCAAACGAGCTGGATTCCATGGGAACTAGCTTGTTGCCCGCCTGTATATAAGGGGTAGAATTCCCCTTTGAGAACTCCCTCATACTCGCGTGACCCCGTGAGATCCCCTAAACCTATCCCCTACGTTCATTTTACTTTCAGTTCCCTAAGATCCCTCTGTTCTACCCCTGGTGTCGCTGCCAAGGAAGACCCTTCTCGTCCCAGCCATCCCGTGCACCTGTATAGGGTTTGGTCCCGCCAATAGGTTCGGCTGGAGTTGGCGAAGGGAAACATTGCTTTTCGTAAGGGATCGGGCAGCAACATCACAAAGTCAACACTGGAGTAGACCGGGCATCGGCATTCTTGTCTCACATTGTGCAACGCAGAGCTCGATTGCGAGGTTGAAGAAGAATAGGGAGAAAAGACACTCTTATCCCCGGCACGCATGAAGGAGATCATGGGCATAATGGTACATCCACCAGATCGGGGACCCTATTCACGTGGGGCACACGGGGCTGAGGTGGAGAAGCCTTATTCGCGGAAGATGATCCACATGGGAAAGGAAAGAAACCTCATTTAGATGACGTGGCGGCCATTGATTGGCCAGAAGGTAATTTCTTTGCAAAATTCATAGTTAAGTAATGGTAGCTCTGATGGAAACATGTAAAATATGAAAATTGATCAGGAGAACGTGTAGAATCCAATAAAAATATTTTTAAATCCTGATTTCGTTCATATTTGCAAAAGTGTACTAAGTTAATGAAAAGTGCTTTGAAATTATGTTAGAAACCCTAATTAAAATTAATGTCTAGGTTCATAATGCTTAATTGACGAAATTAAGTAATAGTAACCTGATGAAATGTTAATGATGAACTTGAACCTGATCTAGATGATTTATTACATGATTTAGGGTTTTACACCAATTATGAATGATTAAGCACTTAGAAACCCTAATTTAGGGTAAAAGAGGATAAGATCATATTTAATTCGAAAAAATATGATAATATGTTGTTAAATAATGGTTCTAAGATATTTGGAATATAAAAGTTCCTAATCATGGATAGATACCCTTAACATGATAATTAGGGTTTTCTAATGGATAAAGTTGGAATTAATGATAAATGGAATTCATAGGTGAATTAGACCATAATGAATTATGAGTTGTTAATCCGAAAGAAACTAAAGGTGATAATTGAGTCTAATGACCTTGAAATAACTTAAAAGGATAAAGATGGTAGTTTTGGCATAAAAGAGAAATAATCGACTTTGATTGGGCTTATGATGTTGAAATTAGGGTTTGTGAGCTAAGAGATGTTTAAATATGATAAAAGTATTATGGAAGCAAAAACCCTAATAAAACCCTAAAGTGGCCTAGAAAGCCTAAGGTGGAATCCAAGTCTAGCTTTAGAATGTTCTGGATAAACTATAACACTTGGATCCCATGCATTAATTTCAGGATATTGTTGATTGCTTGTTGCTTGTTCTTTATCCTTATTGCTTGGACAATCAAGTTGCTCTGGATCAGGTATCCAGTTAATTATGAATAATCGTCTTAGTTTCCCAAGGATTTTCCAGATGGTTAATCGCATTGAATGCAAATTATCAGTTTGGATGTTCATATTTGCAAATCATAAAGTCACTATGATTATCACATTAATAATACAAGTATGTATTGTCGCACCTACATGCCACCCTGATGGATGATACCAAAGGTCAGGCCCAGATGGGTAGACCAATGGGCACCATGAGTGGTGACCCCAGGCACCAAGGTCGGGAATGAGAAGGTGGCCTATGATATTGAATGACTAACGGACACTATGAAGGGTGACCCCAGGCACCAAGCTCGGGATTGAGAAGGTGGCCTTAAGTCATTGGCAAAAGAAACCCTAAGGTGGGTATGCCAGGGTTAGGGAAAAAGCAGTGGAGAATGTCATACTAAAAAGTGTAAATTGGCTTGTTAATTAACTTGATTGTGATAATTAGATTGTTATCCATATGTACAAACTTTTGGTTGTCCCCACATACCAGTATATTTCGATATACTGACCGCCGTTTTGTTTGTCGGCATTTTAGGAACAACAATTGAAAGAACAAATAGTAAAGTGACACATTGTGGAAATAAGAAATAAAGTGCAAGGAGGATTAGATAGAATAATTCAAGCTCTAGATAGATAGATTTCCAAAGTTTTCAAAGGTAAGTAAAGTTTAATTTTTATACCAAATTCCAGTTAGTTAGTAGAATTTCATAATTATTATTGATTATTTGTTGAACCTTTGATCATGTTAATTGAATAACGGTCTTGACCTTCGGGTCTCCCTTAATTGGGGGTTATCGGGAGGTGGGGTCGTTACAATTGGTATCAGAGCATAGGTTCCTCACTTAATCTTTAATAATAATTAAATTTTACAAATTCCATAGAACAAGGGAGTTATTAGAGGATTGTCCGAAAGATTGAGGTGTCTAGAAAAGGATCACATCCGGGGGCTGGCAATATTTTCCTCCGCACCACTAGTCGGAATACGAGGACTCTCAGATTGTGTGACTGTCTGGCCGATGTCTTAGGATATGATTCGAAATAAGATACCTTTAGGACTCTCTCATATTGTTCATCTCTTCTCAACTCAAATTATGTTAAGGACCTTAAGGATTAGGGTTTTCTCTCTTTTCCTCACCCTCTTGAGGTATGGGTAGGGTTGATAAGGATTAAGGAATCCTCCACCAAATTAATGAAAAGCATGTAAATAAGATGTCATGGACATAAGCTTAATAGAGTAAGTGTAAAAGAATAGATACATGCTTAGGTCGTATGACACGAGTTGTCTTTTCCCTCAGGAGAGACCTGAGGATAGACCTCCTTGGCAAGAGGATGAGTAGAGAGAGTTAGTCTTAGAGGTAGAGACCTCCATTAAAAGTAGAGACCTAGCACATCCTTCGAGGATGATGTTAACCCTAACCCTAAGTGAAGGTTAGAGAGAGAGATGACACGAAGAGTTAGATGTCATGGTAGACCAGGTGTTTCGATAGACATGCCTTGGGATGCCATACGAGCCAGGAGAGGTTAGATGACCCAGTTCTTTTGGCGACCCAACCCTGGAAAGGGTCATGCATGTTAGGGTGAAGGATGGCTCCTTCATGGATGAAGTTAGAAGAGAACCTATAGAAACCCTATGGGCTTATGCAAGTAGGGGATAACATGCACCCAGAGTACGTCAGTAGTACGGAAGTAGGTTGAAACCTTGGCTAGTAAGTACGATGGATAGCTTATGAGGTAAGCATAAAGAACTAAGGGTAACCTCGAGCAAACATAAGTTAAACATAGGCATCACCCATGTAGAAGTATGCTTGTAAGCTTGATCCAACTTCTTGTAGTGAGGTTGGATGTGGAGTTAGATCTAGAGAGAGAAAGTAGGACCCAAGAAAGAAGGTTGGAAGCTTAGATTCTGACACATGAGGAACAGTAGGGAGTTGAGGATGGTGCGACCTAAGTGGATGATAGTGGTTGTCTTATGCTTGATCCCTGGAGGCTAATGATATCTTGGTTGCCTTTAGAGGAACCAAACCCTAGAGAAAGGATGATGCTTCTAGTACCTATGGTATAAGTGGTTACCTGCTGGATGAGATAAAGAGTGCTTTAGACCCTGAGGAGGTTTAAGTAACCAGTTGTGAGGCTTTATACCTAGTTGGTTGTCTTGGAAGAGGACTCAACTCTGAAGTGTTGCTCGAGTAGAAGGATCATGGAAGTACATGACATACCTTGGACATGCTTGATTCATGGTTAAGATATTGAGCATGCAGTTGGACACCCAGAGGAGAACCTAGGGTTCCTAGGACTAAGAGGGGAAGCAGTGTATCTGATGCCCGTGATGAGATTTGAGTCTCTATAGTTTCGAGCATGGTACTCCTCATGTGTAGAGGTAAAGGAAATCCCTTAAGTTAAGGGTATGTTTGATGAACCCCTGACAACTAAATTGGTCTAATGTTGAGGATGAAAACAAGTATGACGTAGCATGGTTTCGTAGGTGTCTTCTTGTGCCTTAGTAGCTTGCTAGGGCTAAGAATGCACATGTGGATGTATACCCTAAACATAAGGATGTTGGTGATTGTTGTTATCAAGGTATAGTTTCCTCCCATCCTAGGAGAGGGACCCTTTTGTAGGGTGTATACCAGTTTTTTTGAGGTTTCAGAGGATCTTGAGAAGCTAAGTGAAAAGTACATGGCATGAGAATGAACCCGTAGACCCATAGATTACCATCTCTACGTGCATGTGGATGTGTTACCATGAAGGTAACCGGTATGGGGCCTGACCAAGGTAGGCAGGTCGCCATGACCCCTGTAAAAGGATGAAAGACAACCCACGAATGCAGAGAGAGATGATGAAGGATTGGGTAAGGTTCTAAGTTGAACATGTACTATGATATAATCCTAAGTCTATCCTAGGGTCAGGTAGGGATAAGACCGATGGAAGGAGTTGCCTAATTCCCTAGTTGCACATGACCATAGGGTCAGGAGGTAACCGCTATCATTGTCTGAAGGCCATGGGTTAGGAGATTGATCACCTTCATGAACTCATGGGACCCAAAGGAAAGATAAGTAGGGCACTCTCTGGATGCATAAAGGAAAAAGGGATGACCCCAAAAGTGTCGGCACCCTATAGACCTAGAGGAGATGACTAAGGATTGTGCTTGGAACAAGTAAGTTCGAGACCAGTTTTCCATGGAAGTAATGTGGATATCAAGATGATGGCACGTTTCAACTTAGATTTGAAGGTGTACTGGTAATGTGGGTTGTACCATCTCTACTCTTGGAATAGGAAGAACTATGTATTTGGACAGCCGCCAAATGCTTATTTCTTCCTATTATGGGAGTGAGAGATAGGACAGTATGCATGCCATACACCAAGGGTAAAGATGACGTGAGTTGGAACGTTGCTATAAGGAATGAGGATAGAGATGATAATGTATCCTGGTGGAGTGAATGATACATGGATGGTTTACAAACACTAAGAGTATTAAGGAAATCATCTTGTGAGGATGTTTTATCATGAGCTATGTGGAATTTGCAATTTATGCAAAGTTGAGTTGAATCACCATGAGGATGAGCTCAGAGTTTCTTGATGAAGACAAACTTAGAGTTTGAGATGAGATGATAAGTAGAATACATAGAGGTGTATGTATTCAACATTACCTGACACCTAAGGAGGCGAAGTGGTTATGAATGCTCTGGTTGAGATATGTTGGCTAAATGGACATCATTTAATCCCTTTATTTTGATAATGACAAACATTTCATTCTTGTGGATCTAACGTGCTACTTGAGTGTTGCAGGAATAAGGTGGATGACAAATACTTGGAAGATCTATATGATAAAATTGCTTTAAGTCATGAATGTAATCAAATGTAAGTACTTGTACAAGTATATAATGTACAAGTACTTAGACATCATGTAAATCAAGCGTTATATCTTCCCTAGCCAATCAAAACACTTAGATAGGTCATCCCCTAAAATAGTGTCACATCTGCACACTCATACACACACTTAGTATTTACTTTAAAATGTTGAAACAGGGTCATTCTCGGTCGACAAAATCCTCGACCGAGACACTCTCTGTCGACAAACTCTTCAACCAAGAAAGACCCAGGTAGCCATTAGACACAGCAGACAAGGTAGTTGGGAGTTGGATCAGAACGTTATACACACTTGCTCCAGACAGTCCCTCGGTCAACAAGACTTCGACTGAGAAGGACTCTCGGTCGACAAGTCTTCGACCGAGAACTGTTCTGTCTGCAATTTTCAGAGTTAATTAACTAGTCGTTGCTAAAGCAACTAATGTGTACCTAACGACTAGTTAAGCACTAAGAAACCCCTAGAAAGTGTCTAGAATTTCCTTAAGCACTTGTAGGCCATTCCTATAAATAGGACAAACCTTAGGACACCCCAACACACACTTGTGCTACACTTGAGCATTCATACTTGCAATTGGCAATTCATTCTTGTGAGCAATTGAGCAACTCCAACATTGGCTATTCATTTCCATTGCTCCAAATTCGTGTCCTATAGGCTAGCATCTCCTACCCACTGCACCAACACTTCTATATACTTTGGTTAGGAGATAAAAATGCTTGATATAGGAAATCAAGCCTTGTGCTACAATGGTATTGTAATTTCTATTTTTCCTTCTTGTTCCTTTATATCTTTTGTACTCTCCTTGCTACTCCTAGGGTTGGAGGCTGCGGATTGGAGAGGGTTTGACTTCTCAGGTGGAGAAGTGTCTTCTCGGTGGAGAAGGTGGACTTTGGACTACTTCAAGAAGGCTGTCTCAATGGGTAGCTACTTCAAGAGGAAGGCTACTTCAAGGGGGAGCTTGAGGTTACTTCAAGGAAGGTTGCTTCGAGGTTGGTGAGACTACTTCTAGGTGAAGGCTATCTGAAGGGTTTGGTGAAAGTATTGTAATTTTATGTAACATCCTTGCGAGCTAATAAAATTAAATACTTTCAAAATCCCAGTTGGGTAAGCAACCGGGTAGTGGATTAACTGCCTTAGTATTTGCTAAGGTTGGAACCACTCTAAATCCTTGTCCCCTTATCCAATATTTTTTTGGTTTCTTGCTTTGGTTAAATTAATACTAAAATATCATAAAACCCTATTCACCCCCCCTCAAGTGGTTTTTCAATTGGTATTAGAGCAGGGCTTCAAGGAACTCTAACAAAGTCTTGAAGAATGGGTGACGGATTGCTCAACAACCTCAACTTGGAAGGAACACTCGTGGCTAGACCTCCATCTTTTGATGGCACTAACTACACTTACTGGAAGAGGAGGATGCAATTTTTCTTCCAAGGAATCAGCTGGGACTTATGGAGAATGGTATCAACTCCTTATGAACATCCTCAAATGGAGTATGCAAATTGGGATGCTAATACGGTAAAGTCTGCCCAAATGAATGCAAAAGCCATAAGTATACTTTATTGCTCAATTTACGTTGGTGAGTTCAATAGAATATCAAATTGTGAAACGACTTATGAAATATGGCATAGACTTTCTATAACATATGAAGGAACTATTCAAGTTAAGAATTCTAAAATTGGAATGCTTAAACAGAAATTTGAACAATTTTGTATGGATCAAAATGGATCTATTAGTGAAATGTATGCAAAACTTTCATCTATTGTAAATGGTTTGAATGCTTTAGGAAAAGTAATCACTGAAGAAGAATAAGTATCAAAAATCCTTAGGTCTCTTCCTCCCAAATACAAGCCCAAGGTGACTGCTATTGAAGAAGCAAATGATCTCACCCCGGCTAAGGATGGAACAACTTATTGGCAACCTAGAAGCACATGAGGCAACCTTAGAGGAAGAGGAACGATGAGAGCGTGAACTACAACAAGGAAGAAAGAAATATATGTCTCTAAAAGCTTCAAAGAACACCACGCAAGAAAGTGATGAAACAAGTGAAGAAGAAGGAGAAGAAGCCCTAATTGTTAATGGTAAGAAATATAGAAGATTTAAATCTAACAGAATTGCTAGTTCTTCTTCTTCCCCTCCTAGGTGTTTTGAATGTGGAAAGAAAGGACATCTCAAAAATGAATGCCCTAAAGCAAAGAAAGGAAAGAAAAGTTCATCCAAGAAGAAGGGAGAAAAAGCTTATAAAGCTACGTGGGATGAATCAAGTGAGAGTGAAAGTGGAGAAGAGAATGTAGAGTGTCTCATGGAAAAAGAAGATGATGATGATGAATCTCAAGAGGTAAGCCTTCTTGATTTGCCAAAAGAATATCTAATTGTTAGCCTACAAGAAACTAATGATAAGTATGTTGACTGCAAAAAGAAACTAAAGAAGGCTACTAAAACAAATAAGGATCTATATGCCAAATTAAATGATCTTTCCTCTGAAAAGAACAATATTGCTTCTGAAAATTTGACTTTGAAATCATCTTTAGCTGACTGCAATATAAAGCTACTTAATTTAGAAATGAATCATGATCTTCTTTCCCAAGAAAAGGTTGATTTACTTGCTAAACTAAACAATTTTCAGACTCAACCTATTCTATGTAATCACATAGATTATGATAATGTTGTTAAAGAAAGAAACTCTCTATTATCTGATTTAGAACAAGCAAGGATAGATATAAATAAAAAGATGGATGATATTGCTAAGCTACAAAGAGAAATAAATGGCTTAAGGGGAAATGACATTCTTGATAATATTCTGAAAATTTCCTCTAGTTACAATGGAAGAAGAGGATTAGGATATGATCCAAAAAGAAAACTCTATCAACCCAAAAGAGCTAAAGAATCCAAGACTAAGATTATGTTTGTACCTAAGAACACAATTCCTAGAAAGAGAAATGAAATTGACTCTATTTCTTGTCATTTTTGTCTACGTCTTGGACATTACTCTTTTTCATGCCCTTATAAGAAGAAGGATTCTGAGTTAGTTTGGGTTCCCAAACCTCAAAATTAGAAGAATTGAATGTAATTTAGTTGAGATATGATCTAATGCTTATTCTTGAAAATCATAATGTCCTATCTCAACTAAATAAATAGTTTCATGTATTGTGTTAATTTTAGAACTGATATAAATAAATTACTGAAACAGAAACATATTCGGTCAACAAATAGTTCGACCGAGATACTCTTGGGCGAGAACAACTTCGACCGAGCGAGTGCCTGTGACAAACCAAAATCTGCAGCAAAAATCTTAGTAAAACAATAACTATTCCGGTCGAGAACTGATCGATCGAAGCTAAAATCGATCGAAAAATAGTCGACCGAACAGACTTCTGCTTCTATTCAGTATAATATGTAAAACAGAAACTTTCTCGATCGACAAATTGGTCGATCGAGACACATGTCGGTCGAACTTTTGTCGACCGAATGAAGTTCTGATCAGCTTTCTTTGTTAAAACATGTCCAGATTGAAATTAAATGTACCTAACCATAACAGACCATCACATGGGTACCAAAACCTACATTTTAATGCAGGATTGGGTGGTCGACAGTGGATGTTCCAAACACATGACCGAAAACAAGGATGCATTTCAAAATTTTGAGGAAAAGAAGAGTGGAACAGTCACTTTTGGAGACAATGGTAAAGGTAAAATTGTTGGAATAGGTAACATTGGCACAAATCTTGAAATAAAGAATGTTTTACTTGTTGATGGCTTGCACCATAATTTGATAAGTGTTAGTCAATTATGTGATAGTGGATATGATGTGTTATTCAACAAAAATTGTTGCAAGTTACTAATAGAAAATACTACAAATGTTGTTTATGAAGGAAACAGAGTTGGAAATCTTTATATTCATAGACCTAACTCTATGCAATCTGTAGTTGGAAAATGCTTACTTGCAAATGAAAATTCTTTACATCTATGGCAAAGAAAATTAGGTCATGCTAGTTCACATGTTATCAAAAAGCTAGTTAAATATGATTTTGTTTGTGGTTTTCCTAATTTATATTTTGATCAAACTAAAAATTGTGAACCATGTACTTTGGGTAAACAAACTAAAGCCTCTTTTAAACCCAAAAATGTACTTAGCACTTGTAGATCCCTATAACTCATTCATATGGATTTATTTGGACCTATGTGGACACAATCTATTGGTGGCAAAAGATATTGTTTTGTTATTGTTGATGATTATAGTAGATATACATGGGTACACTTTCTCACAAATAAAGATGACACTATTCAAGTTTTTATTAAATTTTGTTCCAATATTGAAAATATATTACAAAACAAAATATGTACAATTAGGAGTGATCATGGTGGAGAATTTGAGAATCATTTATTTGAAGAATTTTGCACATCTCAAGGCTACACTCACAATTTTTCTGCTCCATGCACTCCACAACAAAATGGTATAGTTGAAAGGAAAAATCGATCACTACAAGAAATGGCTAGGACTATGATGCTCGAACATAATACACCTAAAACATTTTGGGTTGAAGCGGTAAACACAACTTTCTATGTGCTAAATCGAGTAATTGTTCATTCTTATTTGAAGAAAACACCATATGAAATCATATATAATAAGAAACCTAGGGTTGACTATTTTCATACTTTCAGATCAATATGCTACATCTTAAACAAAAAAAAGGATAGAGACAAGTTTGACTCTAAATCACATCAAGCCTTTTTCTTGGGTTATTCCACCTCTAGCAAAGCATTTAGAGTTCACAACATTATTTCTAGAAAAGTTGAGGAATCAATTCAGATCTCTTTTCATGAAGAGCCACAATCTAAAAACCTTGAAGTAATTGATCTCACTCATCAATTAGAAAATTTATCAATACCTAATGATAGTAACAAAAACACTACTAGTGATCACCAAGTTGAGACACAACATGTTCCTAGACTCATTAAGGATCATCCTCAAGAATTGATCATTGGAAATCCAAATGATAAAGTCAAAACCCATTCTTCTTTTAAAGATATTGCAAATATGGCATTTGTTTCTATAATTGAACCTAAGAAGGTGAATGAAGCTATTAAAGATGACTATTGGATAATGGCAATGCAAGAAGAATTAAACCAATTCACTAAAAATGATGTATGGGACTTAGTTCCTAAACCACAAGATAAAACCATTATTGGAACTAAATGGGTTTTTAGAAATAAGTTAAATGAAGCAGGGGAAGTAGTAAGAAATAAAGCTAGGCTAGTAGCACAAGGATATAATCAACAAGAAGGGATAGACTTTTATGAAACATATGCACCAGTAGCAAGACTTGAAGCAATTAGAATGCTACTAGCTATAGCTGCACACAAAAACATCAAACTTTTTCAAATGGATGTAAAAAGTGCATTTCTCAATGGGATAATCCAAGAAGAAGTATATGTTTCCCAACCACCTGGTTTTGAAATACCGGAAAAAGGTGACTATGTATACAAACTTAAGAAGGCACTTTATGGTTTAAAACAAGCACCTAGAAATTGGTATGAAAGGCTCAAGAACTATTTATTTGATAATGATTTTTCTATTGGAAATTAAGATTCTACTTTATTTTTCAAAACATATACAACTGATTTTCTAGTTGTTCAAATATATGTTCATGACATTATTTTTGGTGCTTCAAATGTATCATTGTGCAAACAATTTAGTGATATTATGCAACAAGAATTTGAAATGAGTCTCATGGGTGAACTAACTTTTTTTCTTAGTTTTCACATAAAACAAACGCCTTCTGGGATTTTTATAAGCCAAGAAAAGTATACCAATGAACTCTTAAAATGTTTTGGGATGGACCACTGCAAACATGCTACCACTCCAATGGCTACCTCCATTAAAATTGATAAGGATGAAAATGGGGAACCTATTGATGACTCCTTATATAGAGCCATGATTGGTAGTTTGCTTTACTTAACCGCCTCTAGACCGGACATCATGTTTTCAATTGGTCTTTGTGCTTGATTTCAATCACAACCTATGCAAACTCATTTTCAATCCGTCAATTGGATTTTTCGATATTTAGCCGGCACCACATGTTATGGTTTATGGTATCCTAAAGGACAATCATTGGATTTTAAAGCTTATACTGATGCCAATTACGTTGGTTGTCAAATTGATCGCAAGAGCACAAGTGGTAGTTGTTTCTTGTTAGGAAGAGCCTTAGTATCTTGGTTTAGCAAGAAACAAATACAATTGCCCTCTCTACAACTGAAGCTGAATATATGGCAGCCGGATCTTGTTGTGCTCACGTGCTCTATATGCAACAAGTGTTAAATGATTATGGTTTTACTTTTTCATCCACGCCTATTTTTTGTGACAACACAAGAGCTACAAACTTAGCACATAATCCTATTTTACACAACCGAGCCAAACATATTGAAATCCGTCATCACTTTTTAAGGGACCATATTTCTAAAAATCATGTATCCCTTCATCATGTTGATACGGAAGATCAATTGGCTGATATTTTCACAAAACCGCTTCCACTAGACCAATTTAACAAAATAAGGAAGCAACTACTCATCACTCCCTTAGAGGATGTTTTCTTTGATATTTGTGCTTCTTGAAAATGGTTTTAATTGTGTTATTATTGGCTTCCAAATGGACATCTTTATCGAAATATTTGATGGTTATCTTTTTATGGGCGATATCAAATTAAGGGGGAGTTTTTCTACATTATTTTTTTTTACCGGATATCTTTTTGAAATGACAAAGGGGTGAGAAATAGATGTAAATCTTGTAAATCTTAAAATGGTAACTTTGAAAAACTCAATCAATGAGTTTCATAATCTCTTGGCTTTACATTAAAAGTTGCTATATTCCCTAAAGAATTGGATTTTATGTTCCATACTTCTTTGGGAATAATAAGCACACATTTTATAAACAAGAGAAACAAATCACAAAGTAAATCTCAGGTATGAAACTCAACTCATTTTAAAGACTAGTTGATTTATATTTTGGAAATGTTTGTCATCTTCAAAAAGGGGGAGATTGTTGGCTAAATGGACATCATTTAATCCCTTTATTTTGATAATGACAAACATTTTATTCTTGTGGATCTAACGTGCTACTTGAGTGTTGCAGGAATAAGGTGGATGACAAATACTTGGAAGATCTATATGCTAAAATTGCTTTAAGTCATGAATGTAATCAAATGTAAAAACTTATACAAGTATATAATGTACAAGTACTTAGACATCATGTAAATCAAGCGTTAGATCTTCCCTAGCCAACCACAACACTTATATAGGTCATACCCTAAAATAGTGTCACATCTGCACACTCATACACACACTTAGTACTTAGTTTAAAATGTTGAAACAGGGTTATTCTCAGTCGACAAACTCCTCGACCGAGACACTCTCGGTCAACAAACTCTTCAACCGAGAAAGACCCAGGTAGCCGTTAGACACAACAGACAAGGTAGTTGGGAGTTGGATCAGAAAGTTATATACACTTGCTCCAGACAGTCCCTCGGTCGACAAGACTTCGACCGAGAAAGACTCTCGGTCGACAAGTCTTCGACCGAGAAGTGTTCTGTCTGCAATTTTCAGAGTTAATTAACTAGTCATTGCTAAAGCAACTAATGTGTACCTAACAGTTAGTTAAGCACTAAGAAACCCCTAGAAAGTGTCTAGAACGTCCTTAAGCAGTTGTAGGCCATTCCTATAAATAGGACAAGCCTTAGGACACCCCAACACACACTTGTGCTACACTTGAGCATTCATACTTTCAATTGGCAATTCATTCTTGTGAGCAATTGAGCAACTCCAACATTGGCTATTCACTTCCATTGCTCCAAATTCATGTCCTATAGGCTAGCATCTCCTACCCACTGCACCAACACTTCTATATATTTTGGTTAGGAGATCAAAACGCTTGATATAGGAAATCAAGCCTTGTGCTACAACGGTATTGTAATTTCTATTTTTCCTTCTTGTTCCTTTATATCTTTCGTACTCTCCTTGCTACTCCTAGGTTTGGAGGCTGCGGATTGGAGAGGGTTTGACTTCTCAGGTGGAGAAGGGTCTTCTCGATGGAGAAGGTGGACTTTGGACTACTTCAAGAAGGCTATCTCAACGGGAAGCTACTTCAAGAGGAAGGCTACTTCAAGGGGGAGCTTGAGGTTACTTCAAGGAAGGCTGCTTCGAGATTGGTGAGACTACTTCTAGGTGAAGGTTGTCCGAAGGGTTTGGTGAAAGTATTGTAATTTTATGTAACATCCTTGCGAGGTAATAAAATGAAATACTTTCAAAATCCCGGTTGGGTAAGCAACCGGGTAGTGGATTGACTGCCTTAGTATTTGCTAAGGTTGGAACCACTCTAAATCCTTGTCCCCTTGTCCAATATTTTTGTGGTTGCTTGCTTTGGTTAAATTAATATTAAAATATCATAAAACCCTATTCACCCCCCCTCTAGTGGTTTTTCAAGATATAGCTGCCTAGTTTAGCTAGAGGCTAGAAGGAGTTGAGGTTGTTCGACTAACCCTAAGTTTGGAAAGAAGATGTGTTTTGGCTAACACACAGATGTAACAAGATATGTTGAACAAGTTAATGGTTTTTTGGTTAGCCAGTTTAGACCTTGATGTAGTGAAAGGATGGTGATAGAACCTCGGATACACTTATTTGGATAGGAAGGTAATAAAACCCTAATGAGAGAGGTTTAGGGTTTCCGAGGAATCAATCTTAAGGAATCATGACATACAGGAGATCATGGTTTAAGATCACTAAACACCGTGATACTAAAAAGATAATAAGTGATAGTATCACTTTGGCTGCTTGATGTGAATTGCATGTAGCATGTGGCCATGTAAGTCAGGAGGTGAAGGATGAACACCAGTAACCCAGTGCATGGATATAAAGTATAAAGAGTTCCCAAGAGGGAATGGGAGTTCATTACTGTGGATGTTGTGAGTCTCCCCTAGACCAAGGAAGGTCAATATGCAAATGGGTTATGGTAGATCAGCTTACTTCGATGACATGAGAAAGAAAGAGTATTGTCAAGGGACAGATCCGGTTGAACTACATATGAGAGATATATGGTTCAACTACAACATGATGTGAGTTCAAAAGTTCTTGAGTATGACCTAAAGGTTCACTTCCATGAGGTGGAAGTAGATACGTGAAGAACTCGATGTTAGTATAGTTTAGCACCCCATACTAATGGTTAGTATGATCCAGACTAGAGGGTCTAATGAGAGAATGTGTGCTCATTCAGGGTGATACAAAGAGACAGTTTTTAAGATGTGACGATAACTACCATAGCCTTTATCAGGATGCAAGAAGTTTTATAGAGAGGTTGTGTCGGTCACTGCTTCATTAATATGATGTTGGTGAAGGAGGCCTCGTGAAGGTCAGAAAAGAACCACAATGTGTGCAGATGAAGTCGCTTTGATCATGCAATGGTTGAGAGAGGGCCCAGAGATGACATGATTCGTGAGCTGATGCAAAGCAGGCTGACGTGCAGTTCATTATGGGAGAATATGTGATGTAAAATCCAACCCCTCTAAACTACAGCTGAGAAAGTTGGGTCCCTGATATATGGGTCCATTTGAGATGGATTGGTGAAGAAGGATGTGTTTAGCCTTACCCCTCAGGATAACATGATGTATAATGTGTTCCATGAGTCTGATCTAGAGCACTATGTGAGGTACCCAAGCCATGTGTTGAGCCTGAACCTATTCATCTTTTGAGAGGCTGAAATGTCCTGAGTCACCTATGAGGGTATGTTATACCAACGTAAGAAAGAACTCAGATGGAAGAATATGAGATGATGAAGGTTCTTGGGAAGCACCATGGAAAGGGTGAAGCCGCATTGGATCCCTGATGAACATAAGAAAGGCTTATCATGTTTGTTTGCTTGCTTGATGGAATTTTGAGGGAAAAATTCTTATAAGAGGGGAAGGATTTTACAACCTCAATTTTGCATGTGTTTTCATAATTATAATACAATGATTTTGTGAATTTGGGCTTAACTAGAAAGGTTGTAAGCTTTGCTCCAAAAGATGGGTTTCCTTGTAAATATTCCTTTGGATAGGAATTTCATGATTCTGATTATTATAATAATCTAATAATGGATATAAAAGAGAAGAAAAGAAGAAAAGTCCAAATATTAAAAAAAGATACAAGATAATGAGTATTAAGAAGAGTATTTATAAGAAATACTTGGAATTATCTAGAAAGTGGCATTAATTGCCACAATTGAGTAAAATTCGTTTACATATGATTTCTGATAAAAGAAATATGAAAAGAGGAAAAAGGAAATGAAAGACAAAAGAGAAATCATTACAAAGAATAAGGAAATAAGTAAGATAATAAGAAAATGTATAAAAGATAAGTGAAGGCAAAGGAATATTTCCCCAAGATGGGATTTTGTGCCTTTAGGGTTCCTTGAGGTCCAAGGAATTCAAGATAAGAATTTAATAGCAAAGGAAAGAGAAAATAGGTGAGAAATATACATAATTGAGTAATATATTGCACCTAAGGAAAAGGCATGTTTTATTGTAGATAATGAGTCCAATTTTGGTTGAGGGGTAGATTAAGTCATTAATAAGTTTCCCTCAAAATTTGGTATTGTTTGGACATGTGGTTTGAGAAATATGATTTTTGTAAGATTCTCTAAAGTGAAAAGGAAATCCTTAAATGTCACATTCATTTTATTAATCCGAAAATTTTGTTCTTGGCTCTGAGACAAGGGCCGTTGGATTTAGGATCCAATGATAACTGTTCTTCACACTCTTGTTTTAGGAAAGAACAGGGAAACGAGTTTGTAGGATCGGATTTCTCAATGAACTCTACACGAGAGTTGTTGGGAAGAGTCCCTTTGAGATCAGGTGGGAAAGATGCACCCAATGATCCCTAAAATCCTATCTTATCGACTGGGATTGGGAGTTTCCCCAAACGAGCTGGATTCCATGGGAACTAGCATGTTACCCGCCTGTATATAAGGGGTAGAATTCCCCTTTGAGAACTCCCTCATACTCGTGTGACCCTGTGAGATCCCCTGAACCTATCCCCTACCTTCGTTTTACTGTCAGTTCCCTAAGATCCCTTTGTTCTACCCCTGGTGTCGCTGCCAAGGAAGACCCTTCTCGTCCCAGCCATCCCGTGCACCTGTGTAGGGTTTGGTCCCGCCAATAGGTTCAGTCGGAGTTGGCGGAGGGAAACGTTGCTTTTCGTAAGGGATCGGGCGGCGACATCGCAAAGTCAACACTAGAGTTGACAGAGCATCGGTGTTCCTGTCTCACACTATGCAACGCGGATCTCGATTGTGAGGTTGAAGAAGAATAGGGAGAAAAGACACTCTTATCCCCAGCACGCGTGAATGAGATCAAGGGCATAAGGGTACATCTGCCAGATTGGGGACCCTGTTCGCGTGGGGCGTGCAGGGCTAAGGTGGCGAAGCCTTATTCGTGGAAGACGATCCGCGTGGGAAAGGAAACAAACCTCGATTAGATGACGTGGCAGCCATTGATTGGTCAGAAGGTAATTTCTTTGCAAAATTCATAGTTAAGTAATAGTAGCTCCAATGGAAACATGAAAAATATGAAAATTGATCAAGAGAATGCATAGAATCCAATAAAAATACTTTTAACGCCTTATTTCATTAATATTTGCAAAAGTGTGCTAAGTTAATGAAAAGTGCTTTGAAATTATGTTAGAAACCCTAATTAAAATTAATGGCTAGGTTCATGATGCTTAATTGACGAAATTAAGTAATAGTAACCTGATGAAATGTTAATGATGAACTTGAACCTGATCTAGATGATTTATTACATGATTTAGGGTTTTACACCAATTATGAATGATTAAGCACTTAGAAACCCTAATTTAGGGTAAAAGAGGATAAGATCATATCTAATTCAAAAACAATATGATAATATGTTGTTAAATAATGGTTCTAAGATATTTGGAATATAAAAGTTCCTAATCATGGATAGATACCCTTAACATGATAATTAGGGTTTTCTAATGGATAAAGTTGGAATTAATGATAAATGGAATTCATAGGTGAATTAGACCATAATGAATTATGAGTTTTTAATCCGAAAGAAACTAAAGGTGATAATTGAGTCTAATGACCTTGAAATAACTTAAAAGGATAAATATGGTAGTTTTGGTATAAAAGAGAAATAATCGACTTTGATTGGGATTATGATTTTGAAATTAGGGTTTGTGAGCTAAGAGAGGTTTAAATATGATAAAAGTATTATGGAGGCAAAAACCCTAATAAAACCCTAAAGTGGCCTAGAAAGCCTAAGGTGGAATCCAAGTCTAGCTTTATAATGTTCTGGATAAACTATAACACTTGGATCCCATGCATTAATTTCAGGATATTGTTGATTGCTTGTTTCTTGTTCTTTATCCTTATTGCTTGGACAATCAAGTTGCTCTGGATCAGGTATGTGGTTAATTATGAATAATCGTCTTAGTTTCTCAAGGATTTTCTGGATGGTTAATCGCATTGAATGCAAATTATCAGTTTGGATGTTCATATTTGCAAATCATAAAGTCACTATGATTATTACATTAATAATAGAAGTATGTATTCTCGCACCTACATGCCACCCTGATGGATGATGCCAAAGGTCAGGCCCAGATGGGTAGACCAATGGGCACCATGAGTGGTGACCCCAGGCACCAAGCTCGGGAATGAGAAGGTGGCCTATGGTATTGAATGACTAACAGGCACTATGAAGGGTGACCCCAGGCACCAAGCTCAGGATTGAGAAGGTGGCCTTAAGTCATTGGCAAAAGAAACCCTAAGGTGGGTATGCCAGGGTTAGGGCAAAAGTGGTGGAGAATGTAATACTGAAAAGCATAAATTGGCTTGTTAATTAACTTGATTGTGATAATTAGATTGTTATCCATATGTGCAAACTTTTGATTGTCCCCACATACCAGTATATTTCAATATACTGACCGCCGTTTTGTTTGTCGGCATTTTAGGAACAACAATTGAAAGAACAAATAGTAAAGTGACACATTGTGGAAATAAGAAATAAAGTGCAAAGAGGATTAGATAGAATAATTCAAGCTCTGTATATATAGATTTCCAAAGTTTTCAAAGGTAAGTAAAGTTTAATTTTTATACCAAATTCCAGTTAGTTAGTAGAACTTCATAATTATTATTGATTATTTGTTGAACCTTTGATCCTGTTAATTGAATAACGGTCTTGACCTTCAGGTCTCCCTTAATTGGGGGTTATCGGGAGGTGGGGTCGTTACATCTTCCCACCTTCTTTGTCGATGAGAGAGAAAGTATCTTGGAGATGGAGTATGGATCCCAGACCAGTAGCCTCAGGGCAGTGGGTGAAGGATGGAATGGCTCTGGAACAGCAGAGGCAGCCTTTGGACGTCTGAAAACTTGATGCCTTGTGAGGAACCCTCGGATCTTATATAGGCTATGAGTGAGACCCAAACGGTTTGGGAGGTTTGGGCCTAAATGGTTGTGAAGATCATTTGGACTCTCTCTCGGTTTGGAGACCGTTTGGACTCTCTCAATTTGGAAACCGTTTTCCTTTATTCGGTCCTGGGACCGTTTAGCTTCATGCGGTCTTAGGACCGGTTGATCTCCATTCGGTCTCGGGACCGTTTGGCTTCATATGGTCTCAGGACCGTTTAGCTTCATACGGTCTCGGGACCGTTTGACTTTATATGGTCTTGGGACCATTTGGTCTTGGGACCATTTGGTGTCCATTCAGTCTTGCAACCATTTGGTGTCCATTCAGTCTTGGGACCATTTGGTGTCCATTCGGTCTTGGGACCGTTTGGTGTCCATTCGGTCTTGGGACCATTTGGTGTCCATTCGGTCTTGGGATCGTTTGTGTCCATTCGGTCTAGGGACCGTTTGGTGTCCATTCGGTCTTGGGACCATTTGGAGATTTTGTAATTTTTTTGTACTTTTCTGTAAGAAATAAAAGGGGGAAGGTTAATTAAATGTATATTTACAAAAAAGAGGAACATTAAAGATTCTATCTAATTTATCTAAGAAAGAGTATGGAAAACTAAGGAAAACTAGTAAGATAACATCACAAAATGGGAGGTTATCAACTTGGATTCCACCTTAGGATTTCTAAGCCAACTTTAGAGTTTTATTAGGGTTTTAGCCTCCATAAAGTTATTATCACTTTTAATACCCTTTTAGTTCACAAACCCTAATTTCAACATCATAGGCACAATTGAATGTCAATTAAATTTAATATGTCTCTTTTACACTAAAACTACCATCTTTATCCTTTTAAGTCATATCAAGATCATTAGGCCCAATTATCATGGTTGGTTTCTTTCGAATTGACAACTCGTATTTCATTATGGTCTAATTCACATATGAACTCTATTTATCACTAATTCCACATTTATCCACTAGAAAACCCTAATTACCAAATTAAGGGTATTTATCCACAATTAGGAACTTTTATACTCAAAATATCTTAGATTCATCATATCTTAGTTTTATTCATGGCTTTGAATAATTAAATCCATTAAGAGTCAAAATTACCAAGATTAGGGTTTCAAGGCCCATCAAAGCATATATATGTACATGGAACCCTAAATTAATCAAATTACACATAAATATTATCCTTTTAGATCTAATGTATCCTTTTTATAATCAACAGGTTAACATCAACTTTAAACATCCAAATCACCCTTCCCAATTCATTAATCATCATAGATTAGGGTTTCTTAATTATTAATGCACTAGAGTAGATAACTTCAAATACTTTACGAATTAGAAGAGGAACTTGTTTCTGAATATATTTTTAGTGGATTCCTTGCATTTGTTTGAGCAAAATTCATATATTATATGCATCCATCCGAGCTACCATTAATTAGATATGATTTTTACAAAAACTACTTACTTGGACCAATGGGAGGCTGCCACGTCACCCTTTTCATACACCATGTAGTCGGTCCAGATCATAACCAAATTACCCTTTTTCCCTCACTTAAGTGATTGGCACTGCACAGTGCGGAGGGGCAAAACCGTCCAACGGCCCTAGGTCGTCTTCAATCTCCAGACAACCACAACGGTCGTCGATTGCAGCCCTTCGCAGGACCACCCTCTCCTCCCTAGGCCATGAAACTTGCCGCCAGCCACCTCCCTAGGTCCGCTACCCTCCTCCGCACCCCGGGCACCACTTGGTCATGGCCAGCGTGGCTGGTTTCATGCTCGTCATGCCTGCAATGTGCGGCCACTTTTGCAGCCGTGCGGCCGCTGCTGCACCTAGGCTAGGGCATGATGACGATGGCTAAGCTTCTCTCTTACATAATGGCCCATCAAGCTTCCATTGCAACCCCTTCTTGGCTCCTCGTTGCTTCATGGTCGCGTTGCTCTTCTTGGTTAGGTTTTATGGATGAAAACAAGGAAGAAGAAGAGAGAATGATGCATGGGGTCCTACTGGACTCGGCCAAGGGTTCTACCCCTTATATAGGGGAGGGTAGCAAAGCCCTAGGATGCCCATCCACGAGGTAACAAGTCCCTTTCTCAAAAGGACACTTATTTCCTTAATTAAGAAGTAATCTTCTCTCTCTTAATTATCTTCTTAATAAACCATATTCCTTGGATATTTAGGAATTCGAAAATCATCTCTCTTATCATCTTTTGACTTTTAATCCATTGGCCACGAAATTATACTTCGTAATAGTAGAAAGTACCTCTTTTTTATAATACCAGAAATTCATTAATTATGTATCACATTATCCTCTTATTTTGTATTATTTGAATTTTCTCTTTCTTCTTATTCATTGGGACTCCTTGGACCCCAAGAAATCCTATGATTTCGAAATTCCTTTTTAAGGATACTTATTATCCTTATAGATTCGTCTACATTCTTCATTTCTCATTATCTTACTTATTTCTTTATTAAGATATCTCTTTTCAATGATTTTATCTTTATCTTTTATTTCCTTTCCTCTTTTCCTATTTCCTTCATTAGAAATCACATATAAACGAAATTTATTCAATTGTGGCCATTAATGCCACTTTCTAGAGATTTCCATGTATTTCTCATAAATACTTTGCTTAATATTCATTATCTTGTATCTTTTTCTAATATTTGGACTTTTATTCTTTTCTTCTCTTTTATATCCATTATTGGATTAATATAATAATAGGAACCATGAAATTCCTATCAAATGGGAGATTTGCAAAGAAGTCCCTTCTTTGAAGCAAAGCATATAACCTTTTCAATTCAGTCCAAATTCATAAAATCATTACATTTCAATTATGAAAATACATGCAAAGTCGAGGTTGTAACAACATCTTATTCATCTTTTTTCATTTTATTTTGAGGTGTATGAATGTGTATCCCTGCACTATATTTTTAGAAGAAAACAACATTGGTACATGATGTAAGAACGAATGATGCAGAAGACATGCAATCTACATGGGTTTTTATGCAACTAAATGATATGCACAAAAGCTTATATATATTCTTTTCGTTTCAATGCTAAAGCTAATGCAAAATTTAAAACTAACTATCATATCACCTATCATGCTATGCAATGTAATCAATAGGAAACAATTCAGTTTACTTGATCATATTAAGATGGTGGATCAAATGAATGAATAGTGGATGGAATCACAAGATTAAGAGACAATGACTTTCTTAAACTACGATATGTCCCTCTACTATTGACCTGTGTACGTGGTAGCCTAAGAATTTCTTTCTAAAACTTCTATTTAAGGTCTCGTGAATTTTTTGGTTAGTTTAGGGTCAAACCCCATCGCCATCCACAATTTATGGATGATTAAGACTTCCATTCATATCAATTGTCCACAAGCTGACTAACCCATACACTTCCTCTGAGTGTTGCTGCCTTACAAATTTACAACTACGCCAATCTTTAATTTCAATTATTAAATTTCATTGCAAAGACATAAAAGTCACACTCCATGATGACAAAGATAGAAATCATGCTTATATTGCTCCAAGGTTACACTAGGTAGATGTGGATCCTAAACTCAGAATAATATAACTAAAAAGCAAATAAAAGATAGAGTTGTTCCAACACCCCTGTCATCTTGAACTTGACTATGTCGTCATAGTCAAAATCAATCAAAGAAGTGGAAAAGTGGTACCAGATCAAAACGGTGGTGGTGGTGGTGGCATGTTGGGATCATGGGTGTAGAAAGTGCCTCAGAACGTCAGGGTCTACTCTAGCATCTCTGGAGGATGTAGGTAGTTTCTAAAATACCCTTGTCTCTTGTAGTTGTCAAAGAACAGTTGTTGGTAGCTCTCCATCCACTGCAGGCGAGTATGAAAATTCTCCTAGTTGGCCAGAAGAAGGCGCTCATTCTTAAAGATGGCCTACTAGTTTTGGTACAGTCATCCATGAACATCTTGGATGCCCTCCAATGTTGTTGTTTGTTGTTGCTTCCCTTGCTGGAATTACTATAGCATCTCATGCATACCTTCCATGGAGTATGTTTTTCATTCTGGGTAGGTGGTGGAGCTGCATAGCTGGAAGTGCCATGTCCTTTAGAAAGCTTGTAGATGACATGCCACTGTGTGAACACCATGGTTGCCTCCTCCTCTTCTTCTTATTCCTCTTGTTCCAACTCAGTGTTGTCTTATTCTTCTTCCTCTTCCTCCATTTGCATCCTCTTATGGCCACCTCATGTGCCTCATCCCTCATAGGTTGAATATGGGGTCAGGGAGATCGCTTTCCTGACACTGGTCCTTGATTGTACAACAAGCATATACCTTCCCATGGAGCTTGTTGAAGAGGTGTTCTCTCTAGAAATTATTGCCATCCAACTTTGACAAAGTCCTCAAATAGTTGGAGGGGGAAAGGTCGAGGTCGAGGTCGAGGTTGAGATTCATAGCAATCAAAGTGATGAGCCCTCCAAAATGGATGGTGGCTTCTGTAGCACTAGCTGATTGACTGCCAACATGTGTTGTAAGAAGAAGGAATCCAGGTCGATCTTCTCCTCTCCTAGGGCCAAGAATACCCAAAGGACGTAGAGGTCCACCTGTTGTACCTTCCCCTGCCCCTAGATGGACTTGGCAAAGATCATGTTTGTAAGGTTGTGGTGCAAAATCTGAGCATCACGATTGAGACACAAGAAAGACATTTAAGTTATATATGTCACAGTAGGTCATCTGTAGTAGATCCAGATTCACATCCACCAACATATCATAATTGTGACGACCCACCACCACACGAGCAAGATTACTCAAAACTAAAGCACGTAATTAACACCAAACATCCAGATTACCAGAAGACATGGTAAATTAAAATTGATTTTATATAAACACAAAAGTAGAGCACACTACATAGAAGTCTACAAATTGTGCCACATGTATCACATATCATACCATAAAGGTATATACATCATTATAAAATGGCTATCTTGCCACAAACCTATTACAAAAGATAACATGTTCACATATACAAGCCATACATGTACAACCATGGCATGCTGCCAAGACCTCGTATCATTGTACAACATCTACAAAACACCCCCAAAGACATGTACATTGACATCACATAGGATGTCCATGACATAGTTCTTGTACCAGCTGATCGTGTAGCCCTATGGAAAGTTCGTCAATAGCCTCCAACCCTGTGAGTAGTTGAAGTCGTTGGTGGTGTAGTGCATGGCCCCAATAGGCCACCCATTGATGGCATTGAATTTCACCAAAGTCAAGTGATGGGCAGTGTTGAAGAGATGTAAGTGCACCTAATCCTCCTCCTTGCCTTCCCCATGATCAAGGATGTAAAGACCTCCAATGATGCCAAGAAGGCACAGACGATCTCTTGATAGGTTGGTCAATCACCAACAAAGGGTAATCACCCACCATGCCTTGCCCAAAAAAGACCTGGCAGAGGCTCTCTGTGAACCATGTCGTGGTGAAAAAGGCACAGTCTCCATACCATTTTGGGATCAGCTTCCTTTCCATCAAACTGGTGTTGATCCGCCTATGGTTGTTGTTGACATGTGAAATATGTGTCGGCTTTAGCACCATCATCAAGCCTCCTTCCACTGAGGAAGCACACCTTCATGTCTACACTGATCCACAACGAGAAAGAGATGGAGGAGAGAGAGCTCGGGGAAGACTGATCTCTTGGAAGCTCTGGCATTGCTCTGCTAGCAAGGAAAGTATGTGTGAGTTTGACTAAAATACTTCCCACATCCTTCCTTTTATAGCCTACAATCCACCCTCAATTCCCACATTGGTACCATCGACAGATGTGTCAGTAGCACCGACGCATCCCCCCTGATTCGTGTGAAGTCGATATCAAGCATTGATACTATCACTCCTCATTTGTTGATCTCATAGTGTGTAGACTGCCTTGTGTTGGTAGTACGTATGCACGTCACTGGTACTGAGTTTTGGAATTCTGTGTCAGTCGATGCCATCGACCATTGGATGATGATGCTCTAGTTTATTGGTTTGCGTATCCATGAATTCTATGATTTTATGTATCAATACCACTGATTGATCTGTCGATGGTACTGAGCTGCTTTTCGCTTGCCCCTATTGAAAGGTGTTGGTACCACATACTTTATGGGTTGGTGGTACCGAGTCATTAATATTCTCAATACTATCGAATGGCCTCTCGGTGGCTCAAACTTCATGCATCGTATAAGTGTTGGTGCTACTGACGTATTTAATGGTGGTATTGATCCTTCACAGTGATTGCAGCCTATCTTTGCAAGACGTCTGTGCCACCGACCTCATTTTTTCACTTCCCTGTTGAAAAGTGTCGGTGCCACCGACTTGTTTGTTGATGGTACCAAGTTTAGAAATTGCATCCACTACACCTATTGTGTTGGTTTCACTGCCAATGTGTCGGTGGTACTGACTTTTGTACTACCTGCACACCAAACAAACTAATCAAGGTACCTTTTTTACATTTGAAAATATAAAATGCAAACTAGAACAACCAAATCTACTAAAATGAATGTAAAGAAAAAAATCTTACAAATCATAAGGGAAAATTGTACTGCCTCCAACAAGCACCCTTGTTTTACATCATAGGCTCGATGATTAGATAAAAAAGGAATCAGTGGAGCTCAAGGAACTTCAACTCCTCTCCTTCATGCATCAGGTCTCCCCCATAATAGTCTTGTAGCCACTGGCCATTTACAAGGAATGGCTCATCCCATTAATTTCCATGGTTCCATGGGGAAATGCCTTAACCACTATGAACGTACCACTCCATCTATACCTCAGTTTCCCGTGGTGCAATTTCATCCTAGAATTGAAGAAAAGAATTGTGACAACCTGGTTTCTCTTACTCCTCTCATGTACTATTTCTATCTCTATGGTTACTCAAATAACTCAAGTGCATATTAATTTTATTGTTATAATGTGGGGAAGCTCTAATTGTATGACATCTACGACCAATTTCACAATGTGTGTTTTTAATTAGCTCTTTTGATCTAAGTTTCAATTTTTAATGACGCACCACTTTTCAATTAACATTGAACATGATTAGTATGATCACCTTGCTCTATATATGTTTCAAGAATTAGAGTGTTCAATTATCTTTTCAATGATACAAAAATCACCCAAATGAGACACTCAAATCCCAAGTTACAACCCTTCAAAATTTGCTAAACTTTCACTCACTTTAATGTGATTTTGACCCTAATGGTCCATATGTGGGGTGTGCGGCCCAGTCTAGTTGGGTGCCCCTCTTTGAAAACTCAATTACCCCCTTGTGTATTATCCACCAATAAAAATGCTTGGATCATGACACATAGATTGCAACTCTAATCTGATGGCTCAGAGGTCATCTCCCACCTCCGTCCGTACTACTGTAGCAGCAACTTTAGGCCAGCCAATAGGCGTCGTTCACCTCTCTTTTGGGCAAGACAAACTTGGGGAAACTTTCCCATTTCTCACTCTCGATTTTTCTCCTTCTTTCTCTCTCTCTCTCTCTCTCTCACCCTAGGGTTGTATCCCATTCTCATCTTCCTCTTCCGCAGGCCCTAGTATTGCCAAGGCTGGTGCTTTGGGCTTTTCTCCTCTAGCTCACTCCACCTCAATTGAGGCCACAGACAAATCTGTGATGGCCCTATGAAGCAGGAAGGCTATTTAGAAGTTGGTTCTAGATGGGAGGCACCCCCTTCCACCCCAATCTGACAATATGTTGGTGTGGAAGCACCACAGGTGTCACCTAGAAGGAGGCCACCGAACGATAGGCATGGGAAGTGGAGGGTCACTTGTGGGGGTGGTCGAGTCAGATGGAACGAGGCCTGGGACCAATTTCTTGTGGCATGGAGCAGTGGGTCAAAATGAGCATATGAATCAGGGGGAACCACATGTTCGAGGAGGACCAATGTGTGGATGCATGGGGCACTGAGTATGGTCTCCTCCAGATCAAGGGCTAACAGGAAAGATCTGTCACATGATGATCATGGTATGCTACTCAATACCCTATAGTTTTGAGACTAGACTTCAAAAAATGATATCTCCCAACTCCTAAAACTAAATATAGAAAAAAATTATAAAATAAATTGATCCTCTCAAAAAGATAAACACAATCGGAATGGTTTTAGACCCTGAATCTTCTTCTTATTATCCAGATTTGCTAAAATACTCACTTTGACCTTATTTGACCATGTTTAATGCATTTTTATGATCAAAGCTTGAATCTTACTACTTAATCTTCTATCCAATCCTCATATCGGTAGTTTTTATACATGTTTGGGTACATGAGGGTCCTAATCATCCTTTTTGTCCTATATTTGAGACTATTTGTACATATGTGCCTAGTTCGGGACTTTAATAATGTAATTTGCCATAAGTTACCAATTCTTCATCCAATATGAACTCTAGTCTCATCTTAACATGGAAATCACTAGATTTATGCTACCATATGGGCTTCATATCAACCATTGTACTCTTGTTCTATGTTGAAGTCATATGACACCTAATTCTTTGAATGTACCCCTACTATGTTATGAAAACTCTGAATCAAGTATGGGCTTTAATAATTATAGGACTATGGCTTTCTTGATTGAAATGTGATACATATGTATGCTTGTTTACTTGCTCAAATATTACCATGTAGTATTCTAGTATGTACTCGATGCTTATCTCATCTCATTGTTTTATAACTTGCACACATAAATAGAACTCCACTATACAAATGTTGAAACAAGGTTTTGCTCAATGACATTGGTTATTGAGGTCCCTCACATATAAAAGAGTTAGCTAGTCTTGATCACCATTACAGATCCTTCCAATGGAAAGTTGATCAAAGGCCTTATGAATACATGATATGATGGTATACTTGGAGTAAAATGACATAAAATATGGGCTCTCATTTTTCTAAGAACTTAACATGTCTTTTCCTTGCTCGTTTACTTCTCCATATCTTTTCATTATGCAAATCTTATATATACGTATCTTTTAGCCTGTACTCAGAACCTCGTGTGCTTGACCAACCTTGTTTCATGTATTTTTATAGGTTCAGAGATGGCTATAAGTTGATGGGCTTGGTGAGCTACATTAGGTGTGCTTGTTGTTAGATCCATAATGTACATGAGCAGACTTGAAAATTGTACTCCTGGATATGTAATTGAAAGCTTGTAACAAATAAAGTTGATTACTATATCTTGTTGAATGTTGAGATTATTATTGGTGCTTTTATCTTATTATATGTTCATGTATGCTAAGCATTTCATGCTGCCGCATGTTGTCTTTGTTATTCATTTAGTTCATGGGACTAGGATTCTGGTTCCATGACAGATGGTATCAGATCATGAACAATAACTACACCAAACATTTCTCACATGAAACACAAACTAAACATAACCTTACATCTCAACCCTAGATACTTAATAAGATATCCTTTGTGGACAAAGTTGACTTAGCTTTAAGGTTAGAATCTAGATGTTCTAGAACTAGTTTTAGACATGTGTATTCTTTAGAGCCTTGTTTTCTCCTCCTTATGTCCTGTAGTATGGGTTGTAGGTTCAGGAGGGTGAGAAAAGGGAGATCTTATTACAACCCTAGACATATGTTTCGAGCATGTTCTTAGGGTAACTAGATAGGTGTGCACCATGTTCTTGATAGTTATCTAGGTTCCATAACACTAGACTACCTAATGAGTGTTGCAAATCATTTTGGTTTTGGTTTTGATCGAATGGAGTATGGTGGTTTTCATTGAATGTTCCAATGTTGGAAAAAAACCTATTTCAAGTATTAGTATTTGTACATATGAAAATGTTACCACACATAGAAAGGCAATGAGTGTCCACGTAACCTAAGAGAAAGAGATGTAACATCAAGTCTAGATGAGAGTGTTTATATGCTAGTTGTAGTATTTAGAGTTATCTAGAGCCATGATACAGGTTAGGCTAATAAGTAGCCTAGATGACCTAAGTTGTTGATGATGATGATGATGATGACGACGACCATGATGATGATGATGATGATGACGATGACGACCATGATGATGATGCTGATGTGGTGTTATGAGATGTTTCAAGATGATTCAAGTAATGTTTAATGATATTAGAGGAGTTTGACCATGAAATTCTTGCTAGACTGAGCACCATGTACGGTACATATGACTCGGTTGATGTGTTAAACTTTTCCAGTGGGTTGGCATGCTTGCTTGTTCCTAGTCTTGTACATGATGAGATATGATATGTGTTATAAGGTTTGAGACCAACATGGGCCTCAATCTCTTTACAAGGGAGGACATCTATCATGGGGCATACAAAAAGGGTGATCTCTTGATATGAGTCAACCCGCCATAAGAGAAGGTCAGAGTACCCAAACTCCAAAATATGTGAAATGTTGAAAAATATGCACGATGAAATACATGATAATGAGTCCCTCGCTAGACTACTTCTAAATATATGAGTTGAGTTACCTAGTGTGTGGTTTCCTTGAGAACGTTGAACCATGTATTTCCTATGAAAAGATAGAGATGGAGGCATTTAATATATGACGTTTGCTATATAGGTGAGGGAGATGTCCGAAGACCCTAAAATGATGTACATGACATGTGATATCTATGATGAGCCTCCTACTTCAGTTGGTTGTTTGATGTAAAGGAATCTAGTGGTTGTTCTTGTTTGATATGTTGGGTGGACGTTTGGTATGGGCCAATGTTGGTGGTTAGCACACTTTGTCTTGACACAGATAGGTTTTAGCTTGAGTGGATTGATCTTGTGGATCTCTTTCTAGATACAAGTGAGATAATTATGAAAGCTCGATGTTGATATAATGTTGTTTCTTGAGATAATGCATGATGTATGAAAATAATCTCACTTACATTTAAAACTCAATATATGTATGATAAGTCACTCTCAAAAGCTAGGCCTAGTGTGAAATCAAACCATACAAGAAAGATGTAACTTTGAATTCATGAACTCAATATGATGCCTTGAGAATCTTAGAATGCCTACTCTTATATCCAAATGAAAAATGATAAACTCGACATGTCGATACTCTTGTGGTCTTAAATAGAATAGCATGATGAATACATTGCTCAATTTCATACATAATGAGGGATTATGAACATAATTAGTGGCAAGTATCATGACTGGGGGAAACTAAAACATGCATGAAATCTAGTGATATGATGAAATGCACCTTTGATGCTAGTCTCTTTTGAAAGTTGTGACAATGAACATGTACGCTTCAGATTTGACAACATATGTGTGTGCTAATGCTCCTTGGCCTCGTATGAATACATTAGAAAATCCTAATGTAATAGGCATAAGGGTTATGGAACCCTAACGCCATAATGATGTCTTAATATAACAGAATACAAAGTTAATATTTATATAATCGATAAGTACACCTTTGATAATGATAACAGCATATGTGTGCACCCCATGTTGGCATGTGCCTTGACACCTATTAGATAGTTAATTTAAACATGATGTATATGAGACTTTGACTCTCGGCTACGATCGTAGATGAATTTCAAGGATGAAATTTCTTTTAAGGAGGGAAGGATGTGACAACTTGGTTTTTCTTACTCCTCTTATGTACTATTTCTAGCTCTATGGTTACTCAAATAACTCAAGTGCATATTAATATTATGGTTAGAATGTGGTGAAGCTCTAATTTTAAGACATCTAAGGCCAATTTCACAATGTATGTCTTTAATTGCTCTTTTGATCTAATTTCATTCTTTAATGATGCACCACTTTTCAATTAAAATTGAAACAGATTAGTATGATCACCTTTCTCTATATATATTTCAAGAACTAGAGTGTTCAATTATCTTTCCAATGATACAAAATCACCCAAAGCATACACTCGAATCCCAAGTTACAACCCTTCAAAAATTTGCTCAAATTTCACTTATTTTAATGTGATTTTGACCCTAATGGGCCATATGTGGGGTGTGGGGACTAGTCTACTTAGGCTCCCCTCTTTGAAAACCCAATTATACCCTTGTGTATTATCCCCCAATCAGAACACTTGGATTGTGGCACATAGATTGCAACTCTAATTTGACAGGTCAGAGATCATCTCCCACCTCCGTTTGTACTATTGTAGCAACAACTTTAGGCCATCCAATATGCGTCATTCACCTCTCTTTTGGGAAAGATTAACTTGGGGAAATTTTGCCATTTCTCACTCTTGATCTTTTCCCCTTCTTTCTCCATCTCTCACACCCTAGGGCTTCATCACATTCTCATCTTCCTCTTCTGCTAGCCCTAGCAGTACCAAGGTTGTTTCTTTGGGCTTTTCTCCTCTAGCTCGCCCCACCTCAAGTTGAGGCCGCGGAGGAATCTGTGATGGCCCTATGAAGCAGGAACGCAATTGAGAAGTCATTTCTAGAGGGGAGGCACCCCCTTTCCATCCCACTCTGAAGAGCTACCAGTACGGAAGCACTGCAGGTGGTGCCAGGAAGGAGGCCACCAAATGATAGGCACGGGTGGTGGAGGGTGACTTGCCACCATGTGGGGGCAGTCGAGTCAGATGGAACGCGGTCTGGAACCTATTGCCTGTGGCATGGAGCGGTGGGTCAAAGTGAGAAGATGAATCGGGGGGTGCCATGTGTTTGAGGAGGACCAATGTGTGGATGCATGGGGAGCTGAGTGTGGTCTCTACTAGATCTAGGGCTAACGGCCCAGATCTGTCACATGATGATCATGGTATGCTACTTAATACCCTATAGTTTTGAGACTAAACTTCAAAAAATGATATCTCCCAACTCCTAAGACTAAATATAGCAAAATTATATACTAAATTGATCCTTTCGAAAAGATATACACAATGGGAATGGTTTAAGACCCTGAATCTTCTTATTATTCTCCTAATTTCTAAAATACGAACTTTGATCTTATTTGACCATGTTTAATGCATGTTAATGATTAAATCTTGAATCTTAATGCTCAATCTACTATCCAATCCTCATATCAGTAGTTTTTATACATGTTTGGGTACATGAGGGTCATAATCTTCCTTTTTGTCCTATATTTGAGACTAATTGTACATATGTGCCTATTTTGGGACTTTAATGGTGTACCCTGTCCTAAGTTACTAATTTTACATCCAATATGAACTCTAGTCTCATCCAAAAATGGAAATCAGTAGATTTATGCTACCATATGGGCTTCATATTCACCATTATACTCTTTTTCTATGTTGAAATCATATGACACCTAATGCTTTGAATGCACCCCTATTATGTGAATGATTGACTACACCCATGATTCAATGGTGTGTTTGACCTATTTTATGCATCCAATTACCTTGGGTATCTGAAATGACAAATCTTGTAATGCTTCATGACAGTAATGCCTAATTTATATCCGCTTTGCACTATGATGGTACTTGTGACACTTGATACATCCATAAGGACCTAATGTTTTCTAAAATAGCTTGATTTTCTTCCTTGTATCCCAAATGTGATATGGATCTTGATCTCATGTCTTCCCCTCCTAAATCAGGAGGTATCCTCCCTTATGATTATTTTGTTGTAGATGTCCCATGTAATATATAATTTGACCCCTAGTGTCATATGGACTACATTGATGCTTGCATGTATATAAGAATGTTGATAACCAACCAAGGTTGGGAATATGATGCCTAAACCCTAGGGGACATCCACCCATATTACAATGTGATTCTTATGACCATACTTTCCTAATATAAATCATTCTTTATGCTTGGATCCCTTTTCTAATTTGGATCATGACCTTGTATGCCCTAGTATGAGCCTATGACCCTATAATGTGCATAGATGACCTAAATCTTGATATGATCAAAGAAAGTGCATGGAACATCAGAATGACTTGGAACTTGAACCCCACCTTGATAATGGCCCCTAGATCAAAAAAGGATCGTCTAATGCACTAATAAGCAATGTTGCGCCTAATCTAGTAAAACCCTAAAAATGGAACTAGTAGGGTAATGATGAGAATCTAATGCATGTATACAATCTTGTTGTTAATCAGGTGTTTCTTGAGGATAGATGGTCAAGGCTAAGTTAAGTTATCAAAACTCTAAATCATGTACAGGCTTTAATAATTATATGACTATGGATTTATTTCTTGAAATGTGATACATATTATGCTTGTTTACTTGCTCAAATATTGCCATGTAGTATTCTAGTATGTACTCGATGCTTGTCTTGTCTCGTTGTTTTATAACTTACACATATATTATTGATATTCACTATATAAATGTTGAAACAGTGTTTTACTCAATGAATTTGGTTATTGAGGTCCCTCACGTATAAAAGGGTTAGATAGTCTTGAGCACCCTTACGGATCCTTCCAATGGGAAGTTGATCAAAGGCCTTATGAATACATGATATGATGGTATACTTGGAGTAAAATGACATAAAATATGGGCTCTTATTTTTCTAAGCACTTAACATATATTTTCCTTGCTCGTTCACTTCTCCATATCTTTTCATTAATCAAAGCTTATATATGTATCTTTTAGCCCTGTACTCGGCACCTCGTGTGCTTACCCGCCTTTTTTCACGTATTTTTATAGGTTCAGATATGGCTAGAAGTTGATGGGCTTGGTGAGCTATGCTAGGTGTGATTGTTGTTAGATCCATAGTGTACATGAGCAGACTTGAAAATTGTACTCCGAACTATGTAATTGAAAGCTTGTAACAAATAATGTTGATTACTATATCTTGATGAATGTTGAGATTATAACTGGTGCTTTTATCTTGTTATATGTTCATGTATGCTAAGCATTTCACGCTTCCACATGTTGTCTTTGGTATTCATTTGGTTCATGGGACTGGGATTCTGGTTCCGTGATAGATGGTATCAGAGCATGAACAATAACTACACCAAACATTTCTCACATGAAACACAAACTAAACATAACCTTACATCTCAACCCCAGAAACTTAATAAGGTGTCCTTTGTGAACTAAGTTGACCTAGCTTCTAGGTCAGAACCAAGATGTTCTAGAACTAGGTGTAGACTTGTGTATTCCTTAGAGCCTTCTTTTCTCCTCCTTCTGTCCTATAGTATGGGTTCTAGGTTCAGGAGGGTGAGAAAAGGGAGATCCTATTACAACCCTAGACATATGTTTCGGGCATGTTCTTAGGGTAACTAGATAGGTGTGCACCATGTTCTTGTTAGTTCTCTAGGCTCCATAACACTAGACTGCCTAATGAGTGTGCTAACTCATTTTGGTTTTGGTTTTGATTGAATGGAGTATTGGTGGTTTTCACCACATGTTTCAGCATTAGAGAAAAACCTTTTTCAAGTATTAGTATATGTACATATGAAAATGTTACCACACATAGAAAGGCAATATGTGTCCCTGTAACCTAAGAGAAAGAGATGTAACATCAATTCTAGATGAGAGTGTTTAGATGCTAGTTCTAGTCTCTAGAGTTGTGTAGAGCCATGATACAGGTAGGCTAATAAGTAGCCTAGATAACCTAAGTTGTTGTTGTTGATGATGATGGTGATGATGACAACCATGATGATGATGTTCATGTGGTGTTATGAGATGTTTCAAGATGATTCAAGTAATGTTTGATGATATGAAAGGAGTTTGACCATGCAACCCTTGCTAGACTGAGCACCATGTATGGTACATATTACTTGATTGATGTGCTAAACTTTGCTAGTGGGTTGGCATGCTTGCTTGTTCTTAGTATTGTACGTGATGAGATATGATATGTGTTATAAGATTTGAGGCCAACATGGGCCTCAATATCTTTACAAAGTAGGACCTCTAGCATGGGACATACGAAAAGGGTGACCTCTTGATATGAGTAGACCCACCATGGGATAAGGTCAGAGTACCTGAACTCCAAAATATGTGAAATGTTGAAAAATATGCATGATGAAATACATGAAGATGAGTCCCTCGCTAAACTACTTCTAAGTATATGAGTTTAGTTACCTAGTGTGTGGTTTCCTTGAGAACTTTGAACCCTATATTTCCTATGAAAAGATATAACCCTAGATAAGGAGGCATTAAATATATGACGTTTGCTATATAGGTGAGGGAGATGTCCCAAGACCCTAAGATGATGTACATGACATGTGATATCCATGAAGAGCCTCCTACTCAGGTTAGTTGTTTGATGTAAAGGAATCTAGTGGTTGCTCTTGTTTGATATGTTGGGTTGACATTTGGTATGGGTAGATGTTGGTGGTTAGCATGCTTTATCTCGACACAGATAGGTTTTAGCTTGAGTGGCTTGAACTTGTGGAGCTCTTTCTAGATACAAATGAGATAATTATGAAAGCTCGATGTTGATATAATGTTGTTTCTTGAGATAATGCATGATGTATGAAAATAATCTCACTAAAACTCAATGTATGTATGATAAGTCACTCTCATAAGCTAGGCCAAGTGTGAAATCAAACCATACATGAAAGATGTAAATTTGAAGTCATGAACTCGATTTGATAATGCCTTGAGAATCTTAGCTTGAATAATTACAAGTCACATGCCTACTCTTATGTCCAAATGAAAAATGATAAACTCGACATGTCGACGCTCTTGTGGTCTTAACTAGACTAACATGATGAATAAATTTCTCAATTTCATACATAATGAGGGATTATGAACACAATTAGTGGTGAGTATCATGACTGGGGGAAACTAAAACATGCATGAAATCTAGTATTATGATGAAATGCACTTTTGATGCTAGTCTCTTTTGAAATTCATGACAATGAACATGTACGCTTGAGATTCAACAACATATGTTTGTGATAATGCACCTTGGCCTCGTATGAATACATGAGAACATCTTAATGTAATAGGGATAAGGGTTATGGAACCCTAACGCCGTAATGATGTCACAATATAATGGAACACAAAGTTAATGTTTATATAATCGATAAGTACACCTTTGATAATGATAACACCATATATGTGCACCCCATCTTGGCAAGTGCCTTGACACCTATTAGGTTGTTAATTTAAACATGATGTATATGAGACTTTGACTCTCGGCTATGATCTTGGATGAATTTTGAGGGCAAAAATTCTTTTAAGGAGGGAAGGATGTGACAACCTGGTTTTTCTTATTCCTCTCATGCACTAATTCTATCTCTATGGTTACTCAAATAACTCAAGTGCATATTAATTTTATGGTTAGAATGTGGTGAAGCTCTAATTTTATGACATCTACAGCCAATTTCACAATGTGTGTCTTTAATTTACTCTTTTGATCTAAGTTTCATTCTTTAATGATGAACTACTTTTAAATTAAAATTGAACCTGATTATTATGATCACCTTGCCCTATATATATTTCAAGAATTAGAGTGTTCAATTATCTTTCCAATTCTACAAAATTGCCCAAATCAAACACTTGAATCCCAAGTTACAACCCTTCAAAATTTGCTCAAATTTCACTCATTTTAATGTGATTTTGACCCTAATGGGCCAAATGTGGGGTGTGCAATCCAGTCTAGTTGGGCACCCCTCTTTGAAAACTCAATTATCCCCTTATGTATTATCCACAAATTAGAATGATTGGATTGTGGCACACAGATTGCAACTCTTTTCTGATGGCTCGGAGGTCATCTCCCACCTCCGTCTATACTACAGTAGCAGCAACTTTAGGCCAGCCAATAGGCATTGTTCACCTCTCTTTTGGGCAAGATTAACTTGGGGAAACTTTTCCATTTCTCACTCTCGATCTTTTGCCCTTCTTTCTCCCTCTCTCACACCTTAGGGCTCCATCCCATTATCATCTTCCTCTTCTGCTAGCCCTAGCACAGCCAAGGTTGTTGCTTTGGGCTTTTCTCCTCTAGCTTGCCCCACCTCAAGTTGAGGCCACGGACAAATCCATGACGACCCTATGAAGTAGGAAGGCTATTGAGAAGCTGGTTCTAGAGGGGAGGTGCCCCATTTCCACCCCACTCTAGTTAGTTGTTGGTGCAGAAGCACCTCGGGTGGTGCCTGGCAGGAGGCCACCGAATGATAGACACGGGCAGTGGAGGGTGACTTGCCACCATGTGGGGGTGGTCGAATCAAATGGAATGAGGTCTGGAACTAGTTGCCTACAGCATGGAGCGATGGGTCTAAGTGAGTAGATGAATCGAGGGGGGCTATGGATCCAAGGAGGACCAATGCATGGATGATTGGCGTGCCGAGCATGGTCTCCACAAGATCAAGGGCTAACGGCCCAGATCTGTCACATGATGATCATGGTATGCTACTCAATGCCCTATAGTTTTGAGACTAAACTTCAAAAAATGATATCTTCAAACTCCTAAGACTAAATATAGAAAAATTATATATTAAATTGATCCTTTCGAAAAGATATACACAATGGGAATGGTTTCAGACCGTGAATCTTATTTTTATTCTCCTGATTTGGTAAAATATGAACTTTGACCTTATTTGACCATGTTTAATTCATGTTTATGATTAAATCTTGAATCTTGATGCTCAATCTGCTATTCAATCCTCATATCAGTAGTTTTTATACATGTTTGGTACATGAGGGCCCTAATCATCCTTTTTTTCCTATATTTGAGACTAATTGCACATATGTGCCTAGTTTGGGACTTTAATGATGGATTTTTCCCAAAGTTACAAATTTTGTATCCAATATGAACTCTAGTCTCATCCTAACATGAAAATCAGTAGATTTATGCTACCATATGTGCTTCATATCCACCATTGTACTCTTTTTCTATGTTGAAGTCATATGACCCCTAATTCTTTGAATGTACCCCTACTATGTGAACGATTGACTACACCTTGATTCAATGGGGTGTTTGACCTATTTTATGCATCCAATTACCTTGGATATCTGAAATGACAAATCTGGTAATTCTTAGTGATAGTAATGCCTAATTTATATCCCCTTTGTACTATGATGGTACTTGTGACAATTGATACATCCATAAGAACCTAATATTTTCAAAAACGGCTTGATTTTCTACCTTGTGTCCCAAATGTGATATGTATCTTGATCTCATGTCTTCCCCTTCCAAATCAGGAGGTATCCTCCCTTAAGATTGTCTTGATGTGGATGTCCCATGTAATCTATACGTTGACCCCTACTGGCATATGGACTACATTGATGCTTGCATGTATACAAGAATGTTGATAACCAACCAAGGTTGGGAATATGATGCCTAAACCCTAGGGGACATCCACTCATATTAGAATGTGATTCTTATGACCATACTTTCCCGATCTAAATCATTATTTATTTGTGGATCCCTTGTCTTGTTTGGATCATGACCTTGTATGCCCTAGTATGAGCCTTTGACCCTATAATGTGCATAGATGACATAAATCTTGATATGATCATAGAAAGTGCATGGAACATCAGAATGACTTGTAACTTGAACCCCACCTTGAAAATTCCCCCTAGATCAAAAAAAGATCATCTAATGCACTAATAAGCAATGTTGCACCTAACTTGATCAAAACCCAAAAATGGAACTAGCAGGGTAATTATGAGAATCGAATGCATGTATACAATCTTGTTGTTAATCAGGTGTTGCTTGTGGCTAGATGTTCAAGGCTAAGTTAAGTTATGAAAACTTTGAATCAGGTACAGGATTTGATAATTATATGACTATGTATTTCTTTCTTGAAATGTGATACATATGTATGCTTGTTTAATTGCTCAAATATTGCCATGTAGTATTCAAGTATGTACTTGATGCTTGTCTCATACCGTTATTTTATAACTTACACACATAATTTAGAATTCCATTATACAAATGTTGAAATAGGGTTTTGATCACTGACTTTTGTTATTGAGGTCCCTCACATATAAAAGGGTTAGCTAGTCTTTAGCACCCTTACGGATCCATCCAATGGGAAGTTGATCAAAGGCCTTATGAATACATGATATGATGGTATACTTGGAATAAAATGACATAAAATATGGGCTCTCAATTTTCTATGCACTTAACATGTCTTTTCCTTTCTCATTTACTTGTACAAATTTTTTCATTATGCAAAGCTTATATATATGTATCTTTTAGCCCTGTACTCGACACTTCGTGTGCTTGACCCGCCATGTTTCACATATTTTTATAGGTTCATAGGTGGCTGGAAGTTTATGGGCTTGGTGATCTATGTCATGTGTGCTTGTTATTAGATCCATAGTGTACATGAGCATACTTGAAAATTGTATTCCTGAATATGTAATTGAAAGCTTGTAACAAATAATGTTGATTACTATATCTTATTGAATGTTGAGATAATTGTTTGTGCTTTTATATTATTATTTGTTCATGTATGCTAAGCATTTCATACTTCCGCATGTTGTCTATGGTATTCAATTGGTTCATGGGACTAGGATTCCGGTTCTGTGACAAGCATCTTCTGTCCTGGAGAAAACACGCTGTGTTAAATGTGTCCATCATGAATCCTCTTATTTTTGTCCTTAGAAATACTTAAACTTTCATAGGCATCTAGTCTGAGCTCATATAATTCACTTAACTCCAACATTCTCTTATTTCCTACATCATGAAGATTATAATTCAACTTTTGTGAAGCCCACTTGGTTGTGTGCTTGAATTCCACTGGTATATGACAAGCTCTCTCATAGACCAACCTAAATGGAGTTGTTCCTATAGGTGTTTCATAGGTTGTCCTATATGCACAAAGAGAGTCATTTAGTTGCATGCTCCTATTTGTCCTATTAGTTGAGAATGTCTTCTCGATGATTTTCTTAATCTCCCTATTAGACACCTCAACCTGCCCCTGGGTTTGTGGGTGATACAGGGTTCCTACTTTGTACCTCACTCCATACTTTCTCAATAAGGCTCCAAATTTATTATTAGTGAAGTGAGATCCACCGTCTCTTATCATTACTCGTGGCACCCCAAACCTGTAGAAAATATGGTCTTTCAAAAATCTACAAACAATTTGAGCATCATTGGTATTGGTTGGAATCGCTTCCACCCACTTAGATACATAGTAAACCACAAGAAATATATATAAATTGGAATTAGAAGACACTAAAGGTCCCATGAAATCTATCCCACATAAATCAAAAACCTCAACTTCTTGGAAAATGTTTAGGGGTGTTTCATGTCTCCTAGATATATTTCATGCTCATTGGCATGTATCACAATTACACACAAAATTGTAAGCATCCTGAAAAAGCTTTGGCCAATAAAATCCACTCTAAAAAAATGTTGTCCTAGAACTAGCATGGTGTCCCCCAGTAGGTAGGGAGTGACAATGTTCCAAGATACTCTCAAATTTTCATTTGGGCACACATTTTCTCAAAAGTTCATCCCTGTATTGTTTGAGAAATATGGGGTCATCCCACACATAGAATCTCTAAGGACGGAAAATTTTCTTTTGATTTTGATACCCTCAATCTTCTGGAAGGTCGCTACAAGCTAAGTAATTCACAATGTTTGCAAACCATGGATCATTGATTTTCATAGAAAACAACTACTCATCCGGAAATTCCTCAATTATGGGTATATCTAGATCCTTCTCATCCACACTTTCCAGCCTAGACAAATGATCTGCCACCACATTCTCTATCCCTGCCTTATCTTTAATTTCAATATTAAAATATTGTAGTAGCAAAATGCATGTTATCAACCTATCCTAAGAATCTTTCTTTTGTAGCAGATACTTTATTGCTACATGGTCAATCCACAAAATGAATCTTGTCCCAACTAAATATTGGAGACATTTTTCAAAAGAAAAAACAACCTCCAAAATCTCCTTTTTAGTTGTTGTATAATTTAATTGGGCATCATTAAGAGTTTTAGACGCATAGTATATAATGGTGGGTGTTGTATCCTTTTGCAATCCTAGAACGGCCTCAATCGCATAGTCAGAGGTATCATACATATGCTCAAATGGTTCACTCCAATCCAGAGCCTGAACCATTAAGTCCAACATGCGCAAAGCATAAGAGAGATTCCAAAAGAGCATCCATGATCACAAGATTAATATCAAATAAGGTAGTTCACATGAACCATGATTTTCAAAAGAAAAGACATTATGTATGGGCTAATGTTCGTAGGAACAAGAGAAAGAGAATATAGGTGAATTTCTCAACAAAGAAAAATAGGAGATGCAAACATACCTCACTTTAGAGTCTATACAAATCCAAGTCACTTCTAGAGCCAAGTCTAGGCCTCCAAAGAACCTATTGAGCATATTTGTAGATTTTAGGTCAATACCACATTGATTATTCAAACCCTAATTTTACCACATTGATTATTCAAACCCTAAAAATTACCTTTTTCATGTATGTGATTTAGTTTATCAAAACCATGCCATATTTTAGGTTACCTTTTACCGAGTCTAAAACATATTTTATTATATTTTTTTACTTTTAAATACTTAGTTATGAATTTTACAAGTTATTATCAATTTAAGTAGATCCATTAAACTCTCTTATTATTAAATATTTGATTTAGGATATAAAAAAAATTCCATAAGATAGGAAATATTTTTTTGAATCCAACGGCTACTTATTTATAATTTTTGGCCCAACAAATAATTAGTTAAGGTTTTTTGTAAATCAGACCAATCAGGAAATTTTGAAAAGCCAAGTAAGAAGAGACAAGGCTTGCGAGAAAGAGAGAGATGCGCTGAGTTGGGCCAATCACATATAGCCAACTCAATAGGCCCCACTACCAAATCATCACATGGCTGGCGCAAAACAAATAATAATACCTAATGACAAAATATTGATTTACCCTTGGTACAAAATGGAAAATGAAGGGTGAATAGGGGTATTATAGGAAATCAAGCACAAACCCAACCTCAAGATTTGGTGCATGCCATGATTGTTGTGTAAGAAGCTGCTCGACTGGGCAAATCAGGGAAAACTCATTGAGGGTATAATTCATGGTTCGAAAAGCTCCAAAGTGAAGATAAGGGGCCGACGAACCTTACCTCAGGTTGAATTGGTCAGAGACAAGCTAGGGAGGAAGGAGTTCAAGCCACAAAAGATTCTAGTTGCCAAAGGTCTCAATGTCTAAAGGCATAAACAAGAAAGGAATTGAGGAGATAGAAAGCTTGTAGTTAGACCAGCGGTACTACCGGCAGGGTTATATATAGGTGAACTATCAAAAAAGGGCATCAGGAGATAGAAACTTCGAGAAACGAGCGATGAGATTTCGGGAAAACTTGTATAAGGGAAAGTATGGTCTTATTTAGGGTTTAAAAGATGAAGATCTCTCTCCTGAACTCAATGGAAGTGTTTCCAAGAAGATTCATGCATTAATGCCAAAAGATTCTTATCGAGATGAGTTAAAGGGGCTAGAGTTACTGTACACTCCTACCTGAGATAGGAGGCGACTCCTCAGCTGCCTGATCCAAAAATGTGTGGTCTAGATCTCTCGTAATAGTAAAGGAAAATAAAAATTGATGTGTGAAATAATATAAATCAGAAACCATAGTCGGACAATGACATCGATTAAAGTGATACATTAATTATTATCCTTTTTCTCTCTCTTCATTTAAGGGTTCAAATATTATCCAAATTAAGTGAAATTTTTCACAAAGGCCAACTAAGGCATGTAGATTCTGATTATTCAATTGGATTTTCCTTTTGAGAACTTTTAATGTGTTAAATAAATCAAATCTTATTTTCTCTTTCCTCATGAATTAATGACTTTAAGATTCTCCAAATTTTATGAAATTCACTCACAAGTCATATTTAATGTGTTGGATATGAATTTTCCATCAATTTTACATGTTGGAGTTGTTTGTACATTTATTTAATATTTTGAAGGTTCTACACACTTTCTCTCTCCTAAACTCACTTTTAAACAAACATCTTCCAAATTGGATGAAAATTCACCCAAAGGCTATAGTGTGTAGATTATGAATTTAAGATTATTTTTTACTTTTGGAGTCAATTAATATTTTATTTCCTATTGGAATAGAAACTCATGTCTTGTTTTCCAAATTGAATTATATTAATTATTATCAGGTTAATAATGTGAAACTTAACTCCCAAGTTAATTGGTACCCAAGGAACACAATTCTTAACTTAGACTCCACTTTTGGGATTTTTTTTAATGAATTATGTCACAATTAATATTTTTGGCCATTATTACTTAGGTTATCATTATATTTCACTATTAGCATTGTTATTCATCCAACTATGTTCCATTGATTAATATATTTATCAAAAGGTTTGGGTATGAGTATCTTGCACAAAATTAGATATTTAAATGAATTAATCATTTTTGTGACATATTTGATGTGGCTGGGTGATTTATTCAGGTATTAGCTTATTAGGGTTACACTAACATCTTTTAGATCTAACCTCAACCATGATTGGCTAATCCCAAAAGGTCAAACTTCTAGTGTAGGGTTCAAGATCTGGTATGTCACAACACTCCACCCCTCAAAAGTATTTTGTCCTCAAAATCTATTGATCCAAACATCAACAACAAACTACTCTCCACCCCTTAAAAGGTTTATCCTAACAAATCAAACTAAACAACATTTATGGTTTCTCGCATATCTTTTAATTGTGAATGTTTTAGAGATTTGTGTTGTTCATGTATCTAACTAATAAGTCAGAACCATCTAGGGTTGAGATTCAGGTCCTTGTGTCCCTAAGCTAACAACCCTAAAATCCAAAAAGTCATAGGGTACAAAGGGTAGGTCAACTACACCTTTATATTATCCATATATTCCTAGTCATTTCTTCACAGCAAAAACTAGGGTTAAGATCCTATTCCAACTAATTTTAGGGTTTCACCATCCATACATCCAAAAAATATACATTGTGACTTAGTCCAATAAAACTTTGATAAAATCCAGAAAATTTTGTACATATAGTAGTATCTTTGAAAATAACTTTTGGCGAAGAAATCTATTCGACATAAAACAAATGATGGATCCAAAATAGATTGTGGGAACGAAGTCACAATTTTCCATAACAAGACATCTTCATCATGCTACCTCCTAATAACTTAATTGCATTCTCAAGTCAAACCTCATAGCATCAAGAGATACAAATCATAATCAATCTATTTGATAGGATAAGATCACCTAAATCTTCATCACATTATTAGTATAGATCAATTCTAGGGTGAACATCTCATCTAGAGGGTAATTATGTAAGGCAAGGTTTCTAACTAGGGAGACAAAATCGAAATAGTTAGATTCTTACTACCATGGGCTCTGATACCATGATGTAAGGAGTGGGATCCCAGAGGGGAACCACTCCTACTAAAAAAATTGAAGAATAAAACATCCATCCCAAACATACTCAAAAGGTATGTTGAAACGGGTGTAAAATTTTCAAATCTTATGAATGGTATTCAAAACAACCAAAGTGTAATGGCAGAAGAAAATAATGACTATATTCAAATTCTCAATAAGATTACAAAAGTATATCTTAATCTCCCACAAGGGTTTACATGTATGATACAACATAAGGATCTAAGATAGAGAGAAGTCTAAACCATAACAACTTTGTCACCAAGCTTTAACTCATTAAGCTATGTCCATACCTTCATTCCATATCCAAGTCCTTCACCTAGGGTTGGAACCATACCCCAGCAAGAAGAGAAAAATAGATGACATCGGCAAAGGCTTGTATGTGCATACTAAATAGGAAATTAAGCAATTTAAAAAAATAAAAGCACATAAAAATAAAAGGATTACCATAGAAAAGTAAAGTACTACCCAAGAGGGCATTAAAAAAAAGAATCTCAAAAAAAAGACAAATAAGAGAAAAGTTTAACAATAAAGCATCCATGTGTTTCACTTGTGACAAAACTAGATAATACAAACATGTAGGTAGGGAATAAGACATCAACCATAAATTTGGGGTGAGCGGGAACTGTATACATCCACTCTAAATATGGGGTGGTCGGGTATGTCAACATCTGCCCGAGCAGGAATTTAACATCTGCCCAAATATATAAATATGTAGGAATTTAACATCTACATTCACATGTGGGAATTAAACATCTACATTCATATGTGGGAATTAAACATCCACATAAAAATGCATGCAACATTATACTATTAGTCACCCCATGATGCATAACTAAAGAATAAGCAAGAATATAAGAGATTAAGAGCATAAGAGAACAAAAAGGATGAGAACATCCATCCAAATACCATCACATAATGTGCCATATAGAAATCCACTATCATGGTGGGAAAAGAAGCACATATCATCAATTAAGTCCAACATGTGCAAATAATAAGAGAGAGTCCAAAAGAATATCCATGATCACAAGATCAATATCAAATATGGTAGTTCACATGAACCATGATTTTCAAAAGAAAAGACATTGTGTATAGGCTAATGTCCATAGGAACAAGAGACAGAGAATATAGGTGAATTTATCAACAAAGAATAATAGGAGATGCAAACATACATCACTTAAGAGTCTATACAAATCCAAGTCACTTCTAGATCCAAGTCTAGGCCTTCAAAGAACCTATTGAGCATATTTTTAGATTTTAGGTCAATACCACATTGATTATTCAAACCCTAAAATTTACCTTTTTTGTGTATGTGATTTTGGTTATGAAAACCATGCCATATTTTAGGATACCTTTTATCGAGTCCAAAGTATATTTTATTATTTTTTTACTTTTAAATATTTAGTTATAATTTTACAAGTTGTTATCTAATAAGTAAATCCATTAAACTCTCTTATTATTAAACATTTATTTAGGATATAAGACCATCACCATAAGATAGGAAATATTTTTCTAAATCCAATGGATATTTATTTGTAATATTTGGCCCAACAAATAATTAGTTATTATTTTTTGTAAATAAGACCAATCAGGAAATTCTAAAAAGTCAAGTAAGCAGAGAAAAGGCTTGCGAGAAAGAGAGAGACGCATTGAGTTGGCCCAATCACATAAGCCCAACTCAACCGGCCCCACTGCCAAATCATCACATGGTTGGCGCAAAACAAAGAACAATACATGACAACAGAAGGCTGATTTACCCTTGGTACAAAATCGGAAAACGAACGGTGAGTAGGGACATTAGTGAAAGTCAAGCACATACCCAACCTCAAGCTTCTATGCATGCCATGACTATTGTGTGATAAGATGCTCGAATGAGAAAATTGGGGAAAATCGATTGAGGGCATAATTCACGGTTTCAAAAGCTCCAAAGTGAAGATAAGGGGCCGGCGAACCTTACCCCAGGATGAATTGGTCGGAGACAACCCATGGAGGAAGGAGTCCAAGACACAAAAGATTCCAGTTCCTAAAGGTATCGATGTCTAAAGGTGTAAACAAGAAAAGAATTGAGGAGATAGAAAGCTTGTAGGTAGACCAGCGGTATTGTCAGTAGGGTTATATATAGGTGAACTATCGAAAAAGGGCATCAGGAGATAGAAGCTTCGAGAAATGAGCGGTGAGATTTGGAGAAAACTAATATAAGGGAAAGTAGGGTCTTATTTAGGATTCAAAATATGTAGATCTCTCTCCTGAACTCTATAGAGGTGTTTCCAAGAAGATTCATGCGTCGACGCCTGAGAAATTCTTGTCGAGATGAGTCAAAGGGGTCGGAGTTACTGTACACTCCTACCAAATGTAGGAGGTGACTCCTCAGCCACCCGATCCAAAAATGTGCAGTCTAGATCTCTCTCTCTATATATATATAGTAAAGGAAAATAAAAATCGACACGCAACATAATATAAATCAGAAACCATAGTCAGACAATGAAATTGATTAAAGTGATACATTAATTATTTTTCTTTTTCTCTCTCTTTATTTAAGGGTTCAAACATTATCCAAATTAAGTGAAATTTTGCATAGAGCCAATTAAGGCATGTAGATTCTGATTATGCAATTAGATTTGCCATTTGATAACTTTTAATATGTCAAATAAATCAAATCTTATTTTCTCTTTCCTCGTGCATTAATGACTGTAAGATTCACTAAATTTTATGAAACTTCACCCACAAGTCATATTTAATGTGTTGGATACGAATTTGCCATCAATTTTACATGTTGGAGTTGTTTATACATTTATCTAATATTTTGAAGGTTCTACACACTTTCTCCCTCCTGAATTCACCTTTTAAACAAACATCTTCCAAATTGGATGAAAATTCACCCAAAGGCTATGTTTTAGTGTGTAGATTATGAATCTAAGATTATTTCCACTTTTGGAGTCATTTAATATTTTATTTGCTATTTGGATAGAAAATTCATACCTTGTTTTCCAAATTGAATTAAATTAATTATTATTAGGTAAATAATGTGAAACTTGACTCCCATGTTAATTGGGACCCAAGTAACGTGATTCTTAAATTAGATTCCATTTTTGGAATTTCTTTTAATGAGTTATGTCACAATTAATATTTGTGGCCATTATTACTTAGGTTATCATATTATTTCACTATTATCATTATTATCCACCCAACTATGTTCTATAGATTAATATCTCTATAAAAAGGTTTGGGTATGAGTATCTTGCACGAAATTAGATATTTATATGAATTAATCATTTATGTGACATATTTGATGTGGTTGGGTGATTTATTCAGGTATGATCTTATTAGGGTAACACTAACATCTTTTAGATCTAACCTCAACCATGATTAGCTAATCCCAAAAGGTCAAACTTCTAGGGTAGGGTTCAAGATTTGGCATGTTATAGACCACCCAAACGTTGCCCAGTTATTAAGAGGGGATCCTATAAAGGAACCTATCTTTATTTTTCTTTTGTTCTTCTATACCACAAGCAGTTGCTCCTCATGCACACTCAATGAGGCTAAAATGATGACTGGTAGCTTCTCATTGACTACCAAGAATATGTATTTCATATGTGGAGGAGTGGCTTCAACTAAAGATCTGGAGGACTCTGCAATGATGGGATCAACAGTGGTCGAGGTAGCTTAAGACCTACAAAATGTCTAAAACACAGCAATGCTTTCAGAAACAAGGCACACTCTTACAAAGAACGAAAATGAGTGTAGTCATCCACCAAATTCATAATGCATGCCTCCAATGATAGTTGTGATTATGCATGGGTGAGAGCGGAAGATGTGGCCTCTTCAATTGCCATTCGGCACACCTCATCCTCATCATCATCAAGGTATTGTACTACCTCTATCAATGACACCTCCATGGTGTTCTCCATGATGTCCACTGCCAACGTGCCTTTTTGCACCTTTGTCACGACACGAGCTATGTCTAGAAATGCTTTCCAAGGAATAGAGACACCTCTCTATGTAACAATTGAATCATGTGGCATTGTGCCTTGTCACTAGTTGTTTATTGAGAGTCTGGCATCTTTATTTCAAAATGGTCATCCTGAATACACAATGTCAGCCAACCTCTGCCCATATCTAGAATCATATATGTTGCATCATGGAATGACCTACCCAATAGTAGATCCTGGCATGACCATCATGCATCTCCATAAATACAAAGTCAGTTGGAAAAACAAACTTGTCAACCTTGACTAGACATCTTCACATATATCATATGGTCTAACCACTAAATTTTCTACTAAATATATAGTCATGTTTCTCTTCTTGGAGTCCTTCAATCCCAACTTCTTGAATGTGATCAAGGGCATGAGATTAATGCTTGACCCTGAGTCGCATAGATCCTCTCCAAACTTAGTCTTGTCGATGAAACAAGGTATGTTGAAACAGCCTTGCCTCTTCTGTGGAAATCACCTCTAGATGAGGGCACTGACCTCCTCTTTCAACACCACTACATAAGAATCAACTATCCTCCTCTTTTTATTGATGATGTCCTTCATAAATTTTCTATAAGATGGAATCTGATGCATTGCATCAATAAGAGGAATGTTGACATGCAATTTTCTAAAAGTATCGAGAAATTTTTGAAATTTTTGGTCAACCTTCTTTGCCTTTGAGCTATTTTGGAAGGGTACTAGATTCACCAATTTCCTCTAGTGAGATGGAATATACACTTCCTTCCTGGTCTCCTTTGTCTCTTTAGTCTCCTTTTCATCTTCCTTTTCCTGTAATGTAGTGCCTGGCTCAGGTGAATCAGTAGTCATCATTACAACTATGTCATCTTCCATGTTAGTTGATTCTAAACTGGCCTTTTGTTCCTCTAATAACTTCTTCCCACTGTGGAGTAACACTGTCTTCACCTACTAGTTGCTGGATGGTATATATGTATTTCCTGGGAATCCCTACTGGCCTAGTTTCTTCAAGGAAGACACTTCTGCTATTTGATAGATCTAGTTCTCTATGTTGTAGATTTGTGCTCCTTGATTCTACAAGTCCCTTTGTTATTGGCCAATGACTTCCTCATTTTAACTAACCAGCTTGTCTAGCATGTCTTCTATGCAATCTATTTTTCTAGGGGCCCTGTCTTACTGATACTATTGATGTGCACTGCCTTGATGTGGCTTGTCCTGTTGTGCTTGACATGGGTCCTACTAATAGTTGTTAGGATCCTTCCTCCAATAAAAGTCATTGTCGCCCATGTAGTTCTATTTCCGCACATACATGCATTCTTCTTCCTTGCCTTCAAATGAATTTTCAGATTTCTGATCTAACCTCTTAGCAATTTTCTCTAACTTCTCAGTCAATGTTGTGATGACTTTATCTCCCCAATGTTTTAAGTAGATGTTGGAACTTCTCTTTCCTCACCCCATGTTTGATTTTTTCAATGTTCTTTAGTATCTCATGACACCTAGTTGCTTTATTGTTGAGGAAAATTTTGGACCCTGTGATATCCAGTGAAGTCCTTTCTCCTTTGTGTATCCCATAGTAAAAAGTCTTGGCTTGAACGTAGAGATCAATCCCATGATGAGGGACTTTCCTTGGCATTTCTAGAATCTCTCCCATGCCTCATAATCTGACTCCTCTGCCTTCTGCTTGAAATTGTAGATCTTCCCCACTAATGCATTTGTTTTCTAGGGTGGAAATTAACACTCAAAGAGGACGTCTATCATCTGATACCAAGTGTCTACAGACTCTAGCGGAAGGCTAAGAAACCACATGCGCGTCGTTGTACACGCAACAATCACTAGGAAAAGTCCTAGAGTTTAACATTCTAACCTGGTTGTCAACTTGTTGTGAACAACAAGTCAACTTAGTATAGATAGGTATCGATCCAAGGGATGGCAGAAAAGAAAAGTCAAAATCCAAATTCGATCGCAACAACAAGAAATAAATTCTGATGAGAAGGTTGTTTAAAACTAAGAATAAAAAATAAAAGTGCTGAAATAAAGTTTAACTAACCAAGAAATAAAGATCTGGGGTCTGGAAGATCACCACCAAAACCATGTTGCTATTCAACTAATCAAATTATAAACTCCAAGGATCAAATCAGGACCTTGTGGTTATATGTCCTTATGGAAAAACTCACAAGGGTCGAACTTCCCGTGAACCTGTTGGTCTCGGCGTTCACAGATCATTGCCCAACCGTCCAACATGCCATTATCCACGGTCCTATCAAAAAGCATGTGAATTCAGACTGGCATTCAAACCCAAGGCTCAGGTGGTCGCGTCACCAAGGATTATAACAAAAATAAGATTAAAAAGACAAAAAGATGATAATCGCAATTAAGAGATTATAGTTTTGTTATTACGGAGATCCACAGTCATATCACTCCATAAGAATATATCAGATCATCCAAATAATCACACATAAACAGACAGAAGACATTTGTTCGATGAAGGAATATAATTGATTATATTGAATATAACCAGGCTAAGGGGCTACTCCCATGCCCCAAAGAAATTACTCAGACATAACAAGACTAGAAGAAATACAAACTAAAATGAGATCCAACATTATACAAGATGTGGTCTACAACTAAAAATTAGATGAAATGGAATGAAGAATGGAATGCTTTTACAAGTGAAGAGTCTCTCCTTTTATAGGAGGGGGGGTAGGCTGCCCTCAAAAGAGGGGGTAAAAGAGAGGGAGACCAATTTTTGAATTTTCTGGATCTGGTCAAATCGAAAGTTGGTTGTCTTTAATTACCTTGACCATGTAACTCCCTTTAATGCAGATTCTCGCAGCAGATATTTTGAACATATTTCTCTCCCGTGAAAAGCACAAAATAGGTCCAAATAATAGGATTTTATTTTAGGAAATTAAATTCCCTTTCCAATGAATACTTGTACACTCAATTTGGAGTTCGAATGCAGGAGTTATGTCACTTTTGGTGGAGGCTATATATGAATTTCGGGACTGCTGCAAATTATGTAATTTTCCTACAAAACCCAAGAAAATAGAATTAAAACTCCAATTAAAGAGATAAATCTAAAATAACATAATTAATTATGAAACTAATAGAATAAATAACAAAATAATCCTAAACAAATATCAAAAATATATAAATAAAAGGGATTAATATACATTTATCAAAATACCCCGGACTTGAATCTTTGTTTGTCCTCAAACAAATAAAATCACAAATTATTCCAATTTATACTAACATGTCTATCCTCACCCTTGTAACATCACTTTATTCCTTACCTCCAAATTTGGCCAAGCAATCAAAATCTCCTAAAACCATAAAACACAAAATTCTATATTCCCTATTAAAAACAAATAACATATCTTGGTTCTAAATCAAGATTTTGTAGAAAAACATGCCTCATCTTACTTTTGCTTTGACACTCTCATTTTTATAAATGTATTTTTTTGTGTGAGTTGTTGCACAAGAACAAGATGAAATTAGGGGGTGTGAAAACAAAGAAGGAAGTGATGAATTTTTTTTATCCCTCCTCTATTCGACTTGGGATTTAGATTTGTGGAGTTGTGGCTACATTGGTCACAATTTTTTTCATGTGCACTTTTGGCATCTTTTGATGGTACACCCCTTTGTGGGGTATGGAATTTTTTTATGGGAAGCATGCCACCCCGGACTTGATTTTTGTATGGTGGTGATTCTTTGCTTCTCTTTTTTTTAGAGAGAAAATAAGGGGGAAACAAAAGGTGTCCTTGTGCCTATAACTTCACATATTTATTTTCTCCTTTTTTTTTAAGTGTCATTACATCAAAAAGAACATTCATGTCAATCACATTATACAAGATTTATATCAAGTTAATCAATGTTTAAAAATAGAGAAAATTTGTGTTTGGTTTTGATTGATTCCATACGGCTTGCCAACTTTTCCAAGGAGTGATGCTATTTTGGGATCTTAGGTGACATGGTGGTTTCAGACTTGGCAATTTGTAACAATTTTTTGCAAAAGATTTACTAAACTCAAAGGGGTATAACGATAAACATCTATTCATATTGGCCGACTAGATAATGGCCATGAACAAAGCAACTACATGCAAAACAAAGGTAGAAATAATGCAAGAATAAAAAAGATAAGGGGGTGGAATAGAAACATACCACCCACCTCCACCCTGAACTTAGATTTTTACTCGTCCCGAGCAAAATCGAAACCCGAGATGGAGGGAAGAGAAGAGCGAGAATTTTTAGGTGGCCCAGGTAGCCCAAAAAACGTAAAGCTAAAGGGGATGTGTATGAGGGTTGGGACCTTTATCTGAGGAGCTTCATAATGTACCCTATGATAGGGTAATTGTAGAATCTTAGTGGAGTGCTCATATTTTCTTTCACCTCGCATTCCCTCCAATAATATCCATAGATCTTCCTTCGATAGCATGGGAAGTGTTGAAGATGGATGTGGATTGGGGGAGTTTGGCGGGTACCCGACCAGTAATGCCAATAGAGCATGATGAACTGAGTCAGGTGGAGGATCTAGTTCAGGTTTTCCACCATCATGATGACCTGCATATGGGAGAATTGATGCTAATACAAAAAATTTAAAATCATTTACAAAAGTGTTTTGTTTCTCCTTAAAATTAATGCCATCAACATTGGGTTTGGTAAGTTTCATTGTTGATTTAACTTATGTCTTTGATACTTTTGTACAAGGGTTCCCCAAGTATTTAGGAGGGATGATGATGTCTTCCTTGCAAACAACAGAAGGGGGTGTGTGGGCTTCTTCCAACGGTGGTATCTCCCCTTCTAGATCAGCCATGTGTGGGGTGGAAATTGGTTGTGATGGCTTGGGAAGAATCATAAAGGGGATTAGATTCTCATTATCTAAAATAGACTCAAAAGAAGGATATTGGTTTATGGTATCATTCAGATTTATGTTGAGGATGGGAGGAGTTGTTGGATCTTCAGAATGACTCTCCTTCTTTGACATTTCATATTCAAGTAATAGTAATAGAGTCTCTAAAGGAAAGATAGGGATACCAACGTCCTCATCACACACAAAATATGGCTCCATGGTTTGTGCTATTTCTTCAGGATCCGACATATATGACACAAAATAAGGATCATCATCATCGTCGTCAGGAAGAACCATCTTGGGTTGCTCAAGCTCTATAGGGGGAGTTTGTGATTGATCCTCTAGTAAGGTAGCTAACATGGCTTGACTGGATTCAAGTTTTGCTTGTCCTTCTGCTTCCATCTTTTCTAGGGCCTTAAGTCTCTCTTTCAGTTCAAGATTAATTTGCATTTCACCATAGGATTTATACACCGCAAAATTTTGGCCATCCTAACTATACCCCCTATGGTAGTCTTGGTCCTTGTGCTTCTCATACTGATTGTGACATTGCTCCTCATAATAATCTTCAGAAGATGGTGGATTTTAATTTCCATCGCATCCATCTTGGTAGGAAGATTCAATACTATGAGGTGTCACCAAATCATGAGGAAACATATTTGAACAATCTATATTTTGGGTTTGGGCTTCTAGCAGGGCGGTTAAGAAGGCTTGGCTGGTTTCTAGTTTTATTTCTCCTTCTACTGCTATCTTCTCTAGGGCCCTAAGTCTCTCTTCTTGTTGAGGATTACATTGGGTTTCATGTTCAAAACTCCCAAGGTTTTGTTGGTTACACCCCACAAAATTTTTTTGATCATATCCCCCATTAGAATATGGATAGCAAGGTTCCCCATAATGGTTCTCAGAAAAATGTGGATTCACATTGTACCCACCAGGATGAAATGGCTTGTAATTAAAAGGGGTGTTATCATAAGCATGGGGTAGAGTCGGGCAGGCAAGAGATGCATGGTGGTAAAGACCACAATAATAACATTGTGGGGGATATTGAGATGCCCACTCCATTTGAAAAGAAAAGTTCTTGAAAGATATGTCAATCAACGAACGAGAGAAGAAAGATTACAAGATAAGAGGTTAGTCAAAAATTACAAAGAGAACAAATTATAAATCTAAGAAATTATGAAAAACTAAAATTACAAAAAAAGGTAACTAGAAAGCAGTACTGCTAGAATGGAAACTCAGCAGAAAGAGGAGATACACTTACGGAATTGTGCTCGAAAGATAAAAAGAAATTACAAAAATCTAAAAGAAATTATAAAAAAGACTAAAGTTATGAAAGTTAGAGAATATGAACAAGGATTATACAAGATATACAGGCAACCAGATCTGAAAAATAATTGTTTCATCTCCGGCAATGGCACCAAATTGATGTGCGTCGTTGTACACGCAACAATCACTAGGAAAAGTCCTAGAGTTTAACCTTCTAACCTGGTTGTCAACTTGTTGTGAACAACAAGTCAACTTAGTATAGATAGGTATCGATCCAAGGGACGGCGGAAAAGAAAAGTCGAAATCCAAATCCGATCGCAAGAATAAGAAATAAATTCTGATGAGAAGGTTGTTTAAAACTAAGAACAAAAAATAAAAGTGCTGAAATAAAGTTTAACTAATCAAGAAATAAAGATCTGGGGTCCGGAAGATCACTACCAAAACCATGTTGCTATTCAACTAATCAAATTCTAAACTCCAAGGATCAAATTAGGACCTTGTGGTTATATGTCCTTATGAACAAACTCACAGGGGTCGGACTTCCCGTGAACACGTTGGTCTCGGCGTTCACGGATCATTGCCCAACCGTCCAACATGCCATTATCTACAGTCGTATCAAAAAGCATGTGAATTCAGACTGACGTTCAAATCCAAGGCTCATGTGGTCGCGTCACCAAGGATTATAACAAGAATAAGATTAAAAAGACAAAAAGATGATAATCACAATTAAGTGATTATAGTTTTGTTTTTACGGAGATCCACGGTCATATCACTCCATAAGAATATATCAGATCATCCAAATAACCACACATAAATAGAGAGAAGACATGTGTTCGATGGAGGAATATAATTGATTATATTGAATAGAACTGGGCTAAGGGGCTACTATCATGCCCCAAAGAAATTTCTCAGACATAACAAGACTAGAAGAAATTAAAAACTAAAATGAGATCCAACATTATACAAGATGTGGTCTACAACTAAAAATTGGATGAAATGGAATGAAGAATGGAATGCTTTTACAAGTGAAGAGTCCCTCCTTTTATAGGATGGGGAGGGGGTAGGCTGCCCTCAAAATAGGGGGGAAAAGAGAGGGAGACCAATTTTTGAATTTTCTGGATCTGGTCAAATCGAAAGTTGGTTGTCTTTAATTATCTTGACCACGTAACTCCCTTTAATACAGATTCTCGCAGTAGCGATTTAGAACATATTTATCTCCCGTGAAAAGCACAAAAGAAGTCCAAATAATAGGATTTTATTTTAGGAAATTAAATTCCCTTTCCAATGAATACTTGTAAACTCAATTTGGAGTTCAAATTCAGGAGTTATGTCACTTTTGGTGGAGGCTATATATGAATTTCAGGACTGCTGCAAATTATATAATTTTCCTACAAAACCCAAGAAAATAGAATTAAAACTCCAATTAAAGAGAAAAATCTAAAATAACACAATTAATTATAAAATTAAGAGAATAAATAACAAAATAATCCTAAACAAATATCAAAAATATATAAATAAAAGGGATAAATATACATTTATCACCACAATATTACATTATCAGCCAATGAAGAAGAAAACAACTTCAAATATATCATTGTAGTTGGAACCCTATCAATCATCACCATATAGCTTTCTAGAAAGTTGTTTATGTGTGCCATTGGGTCCTCCATACTGTGACCATGGAATGCTTATGATTTAACCAGCTCTACTAGACATGGGTCTATCTTGTAATTGTCAATATTGATGGCCTATCTTCATATTGGTCCCAACTAAGCTGTAATAGAGGAGACCTTTATCTTCTCCCAGACAGTCTACTCTTCAGCTTCCACATTACCATCACCCATTTCTGGTTGTTCCAGTTGAGTTGCATGTGATGGTGGAGTTGGAATGAGTCCTTTGATAGAATCATACTCATGTGCTATGTGCCAAAGTTCTTTTATGCTAAAGTTGGATCTCTCAGGAGTTGACTTGTCGTATTTGGTGGTCCTTCTCTAAACCATGCACCAACACCTGAAAAATAGTGAAATCAATGTGAGAACAAGATACTAGTATTTGAATAAGAATTATAAATTTTAGCTTTAATTGTGATGAAAAAGAAAAAGAAAATTGTGGCCTAGAGTGGTCGGTCACAGCACTCGTAGTGTTGAATCTACCATTTCCCCGACAACGGCACCAAAAACTTGATGTGTGTAAACCACACATGCAAAATGCAAGTGCACATATTGAAGTAGTATAGGCTAAAAGAGGCTCGTGTATCAAGCTAGGGGAAAATGTGAGTCCAAAAACTACTACTAATGGTGACCTAATCAGCTAGACCAAAGGAAAAGAGTGATTGGTGATTAACTAAATAAATTGTAGGAATTAAAACCAAAATTAATGGTTGGGATCATAGAATGAATGGATTCCATAGGATTGCAGTTTCACCACAGTTTATACTACAATTAACACTTTATTAACATTTAGTTCTCCTAACCCTGGACCAAGGGGCCTGTAGAAAGAATCACCTACTCTCGTAGTGTGATTCACTAAAAAATCTAATACAATCACACTCTTGTAGCAATTTAGTTATTAGTTAAGTGCTTTAATGATACCTTCGGGCTATTCCCTTCACAACTATAAGCCTTCTCTTGAAGCATGATCTAGGATATGTACAGCTACAACCTATCCAACCCTTAATCCCTCTCTCGAAGCAATTAACAGTCTAATAATTTACCTATGGTCAATCACAAATAATTCATGAAGCAACCATAGAAGTATGTCCAAAAATTAGGGAAACTTTACCATTAACTCATAAATGTCAATTACAGTACAAAACTGGGTAATCCTGTGTCCTAAGGAACAAAGAGGATTAACCCCACATGATTTACATTGTCATACATGTGAGAGAAGAAAGGGAAAATATGGGAAATATTAGAAAACTAAAGTAACCCTTGAAGAAGCTAGTCATGATGACTCCCTCTGATGAAAGGAGCAATTTCTTGTTTCCTGGCTACAAATCTATCCACTGGAGGTGCCTAAATCACTCAAAACATGACCTTCTTCTCTTCTTCTTCTCTGTCATCTCTCTGCTATCGTGGAATGGAGAAGAACATGGTATCTAGGTCTAGACACACTCCCTCTTAGTCATAGGATTGACTTAGGGCATCATTAAGTGGCAACCATCAAATTAATTGTGATCTTTAATCTGGCCTGATTGTAATGAGACGGCACCACGGATAGGGTGTCGGTAGTACCGAGGCCTTCTTAGAGTTGCAATCCTTTGTAAACTATCAGTATCACTGACATAGTGTCAATATCACTGAGATTTCTCCTGGCATCTCCTATTGAATTTCTCAGTTCCAGTCAGTAGCACCGAGATTCTATTTTAGCGCTACTATTGGAATGGCATAGTACCACTCTTCTTTATATATCATCGAGTTTCTTTGATTCATCCTTGTTCCTTTTCTCCAAATGTTGGTACCACCGATAGACCTATCTGTAGCACCGAGTTGATTCGATTCTAGTCAATTTACCTGAAATTAATCAATAAAGAACATAAGCTCCAAAAATAAAGATAAATCAACAAGGAATAGTAAAAATAACAATTTTGATGCAATTAAGCGTCACAGGCTAATAGAGATAAATCATGTGCAAATAATGTCAAAATGAGCAATAAGTGCATAAAAATGTATAGTAAAATAGCCTATGAAAAGAGATAACTAATCTGTGCATCACGAATCCATACAAGGTATGGTCACCTCAGTGCCTACAATTTGTCCATATTTATGAATGTAATTTAGGTAGTAGTCATGTTTGAATGGAAGTCCTACCAATGTGAATGAAAAGATCTGACTATATGAGACTTGTGATATATGGAGGTGTCATGACCTAAGTACCTAGGATGGACAAGGTTGTTATATATAGGTCTTATACTAATGAGCCTCTACTTTTTATAGTCAGACTACCTAAGTGTGGAAAGATCATATTGACATAAGATAGTCTTAAGATCCTCTATGATGGGATAAGGGACTTCATAGTCATTATCGCTAATTTTTAAGGTACAATAATAATTACCTAGGACTCAATAATACAACTTATAATGAAGCATTGTATCCTTAAACATTAGATTTACTGTATACATTGTGCACCACCTTTAGTTCTCTAATAAATCTTGCAATTTCTAATCTTTGATATATAACTTTCTAATAGAATGAATATACTAAATATTGGATTACATGATTACCTAGTGTATTCATTATCTCTTACTGGGATATTGATGTCAATCTAGTAATTTATCAAATTTTTAGTCTCTAAAAACCATACCCACATGATTGCTAGTAAGGAGTATCCTTCACTGGAGAAGTGTGATGCCCCGACGTGATACAAGTGATATTACTCAAAACAAAGTGTGAAATTAATACTAATCAACCAAGTTACCAGAAAACACAGGAAATTAAAACTGATCACAACACAACATCTCAAGCTAAAACATTTCACATCTAAGCCATAAACATTGCCACATGTATCATCTGTATCACATAACATGCCAAAACATGATACATATCATTGTTCACCGGCTAACTTGTCACAACCTGTTACAAGAGGTAACCTATTCATGTATACATGCCATATCTATACAACCATGGCCTACTTCCAAAACCTCATATCAATATACAAAACAACTAAAATCACCTCAAGGACCTGAGAGTACAGGGCTGACACATGAGACTCTACTACAAAACACTAGCAGCATATCTAACCTTCAACGACTAGTGCTCCTTTTACTACTCAGCCTCAATTACACAATCTCTACCATGTGTGGATGACCACCTAAAAGATGTGGCAACCCATGAGTGAGATCAAACGTCCCAGTGAGAGATATAACTCTTTGCCACAACTATTATAAGCACGGGTGAACTTAAAGAAGCAAGATAACACATATTGTCAGTTTGAGCAAATTCAGCTAAATGATAAGGATTTAGCCAATATGACTATTTAAGTAGTTTAGCCTTCTTCTAAACATCTTATAAATTTAGAAGGAATATGAAGAACATGTATAACAGTTGATTTCTCTTACCACATTATAATTTAAGATATCAGTGCAAAAGACAAGGTAAGGGTTCATCTTATGTGAATCATATTTGACCCTAAGCATATATACTACACAACTTAATTACATCTTTTATTATGCCCTAAGGATTTGAGTCATACCACCCAAATCCAACTGACCATTGCAAAGTCAAAATTAGTTCCATACAAGATCAATGGAAGAGTTGTACTCCATGATCTTCTCCTACACTACTCGGTCATTTCAAGTCTACGATGTAGTGACATATAGTCAAACTACAAAAACAACAACTTATAGTCATAGCTATAGTCCTTTAGAGACATCAACTCATAGTCAAATCTATGGTCCTATATAACACCTAGCCTGCCTTGGTATAGGTCAAGACGCTAGAAAAATAGGGTATATAACCCTATCACTGAGGTACAACCACAGTTGTCCTCTATCACATCATATCACATGTTCATCACCGAAACTCGACCACAGTCATTGTCAAAACACTAGGGATCAAGATTCAAGGACATGCAGTCACTTGCACCTCACATACTTAATAGTATGTGCTCTGTGTTTCCCTTACAAATACTCATTTCACCATCTAGCAAAGTACTGATGCTAAAGATGGATCTATAGCACAGGGAACCTACATGATTAGGGTTTCACTTTATAGTTAAGCCAATCGGGTATCTTTTAGAATCAATCAAGTTACAACTTACAAACCCTAAATAGATTCTACAAAGATAAGGGCATGTTATAACTCTAGAAGATATAAAAGGAATGAGATATAAACTTGTCATGTCATCACATGATATCACCGCCTTACAAGGCCATCAACATTATCACATCACTAGGGGATACCAATCCCTCATCACATCATTGGAGGATATCACCTTGTACTAGGCATAAATCTTCTGCCAGGTCATCAGATCCAAATCACACAACTCATGAACAATCATTATTATCTCATCATGCGTCATAAAGTCTCACAATCATTACTGTGTGTTATCTTAACCACGTCATATCATTTGAATGGCTATGACATTCAATCACCTACAAATTTTGGTTTACACAAGTAGGATAAAGAAAACCTCATCACAATGCTACTTAAATAAGTACATCATATGCTTGGGATCAGGTTTAGGGTTTCATATGTAGCCAATTAGGGTTTTACATCACAACACTATCAACAAACCCTAGGTATCTCACCTTCCCACATTCGTGGAACAAGTGGGTCAACCATCACCATCACTCCTCCACAACACCAAGGATCAACATGACCAAGTAAGATCATCAACTCAAGAGAGTAAGAGATAAAGAGGTTAGAAGGTTGAAGAGCACACATCGTGATAGTCAAAGGTCATGGCCAAGACTAGTGACCAAGCATCACCACAACACACCAGTGATTGAAGAGATTCCTAGTCAAAGACACACATTGGTCGAAGGCTACCTTAGTGACCAAGTCAACCACTCAACCCCATCGGTCAAAGGGACATAAAACACTAGCGACCACATGCCATAACACTCCACGTGGTAGAAGACAATGGTCCACTTCAGTGACCAAAATGAAGGCATAAGGTTAGCGACCAAGCCAACAAAACTAGTGACCAAAAGCACCTCAAAACCATCAACCAAACCCTAAAAAAGCATCACATGAGATCAACATGGAAACCATACTATGAGGGGTAAAACTCAAGATCAAGCACATGAAAATAGGTCCAAAACTTCATCTTACCCAAGAGAACTGAACCAAGAACCAAGGAAACAAAATCCAAAACAAGATGCATGCAAAACCATCGTCATCTCCGTCATTTAGATTTCAGGTAAGAGAATTAGGGTTTAGATTAAGGAGCAACTACATGCAAGGTCATGATAGGAACATTACCCTAATCAAAATAACATTATTAAAAGCAAGTAATCACATTTTATTATTGAGTTTCATGTAGGAGTAAAGTGCAATAATGGTAGGGGAAGAATTATATTACATACCTTATATAATGGTTCTACCACCTCCAAGAAAAGCTCCAAAAGCAAGTGAGAAACCTAGCTTTGATCACCTCAATGACCAAGCTAGTCACCACATTAAGAGAGAAGAAAAACACTAGGTCAAAAGGGTAAGAAGGAGACCCAAAAATCCCAAGGACAAAAAAGAACAAGAAAGAAGAGAGAAAGGGAGAAGAGTTCCTCCATTAAGCTTGAGTACTACCTCAGAGAAATAAGGATTTGGCCCAAGAAAGAGGAGTACCTCCACCCCGTCACAAGCACCACCATGGAGGCTCCATGGATTCAGCCAAGAGAAGAAGAAAGAGGTAGGGTTTTGTAAAGAAATGAGATCAAGAGATGGATCACTTACCAAGGATCAAAGAATCACCACAGATCACCAAGGAAGAGTAGCTCCAAGCTTGGATCACCACATGCAAAGGATTGTGGTCACCAAGCACCAACGATGAGCTTCTCCTCCTCCAAGCACACAAGGGCCAAACTCAAGGAAAGAGAGAGAGTATAGAGGGAGAAAAAGGATCATATGCATGAAACAAGAGGCGTACATATACCCAAGGGTAGAGAGATACTGTGACGCCCCGATCCCCATGCCATCTCTAATGACCCCGGAGACCCGGGAGTCACCCTCGGTAAACCACCCTTAACCTTTTCTTTACTTAGTTACTTAGAATTAACTTAAAGGAAAAAGTCTTATAAGTTGAATAACACCGAATCGTATTAACTGCGGAAGCAACTTACTATTTACCTTACTAGGAAGATAAAATAGAGTTACATGACATATTACATTTTTCCATGTAGAAAGAAAAACACAATAGATAATTGAAATCTAAACTACATCTTACATTAAATTCTCTCTACCACACCACATGCCCAAGGACTGAGAGGAAAGGACTAAGAGACCTCTATCTAACTACGAACTACCTTCTAAGTACTTGGGTGATACGATCCTTCAGCTTCCTTGAGCTGACGCTGACCTGAAAAATGTTTCAGTAGGTTGGTGAGCTACTGGCTCACTGAACAGAATTTCACCCAACCATCGTAGATAACTCATTTATGTTTATTAATTGGAATAAAATTCAAGATAATACTATAATGAGCAGATCTAAACAATATAATTTAAACGACAGGAGATGTCAACATTTCATTAAGAAAACAAGTGCTGCAAGGTTGTAGATACGATTAAATAATAGAGAATACCAAAATTTCATTTAAAGGACAACTGCTGTGAAACTAACTCAATCTTTCTTAACTCTTTAACTTATAAGAAACTTTGTGAACCTATATGAACATATTTTATCTTATGCCCTGATCATATGCAATGTACTCTACATATGAAGACTTGTAGTGAACTACAATCTCACCGTACAAGACTTAGCTTAAACCCCAAGAAGCTAAGCCTAGAACTGAATCCTGGTCTACTTGACTCGAACCGTCACATCTGACTAAGGCAGCTAAATAGCTGGCCTTTAACTGGACCTATCCTCTAGGATGAGTACACAGGCGGAGGGTCTGAGATGCTATGTGGGCCTCATCTTGGTACGCTTTGTGGGTACCTCTGGGTTACCACCAGGATCTCCGGTTCATGTTGGGTAACCTATCTTTTCTTAGGAGACTTCCTCAAGGGCTTCGTCTCCCCGCACGCTCTGTAGGTGAATTCTGATCCCCGTATACTAGTCACTTCCAGGGTGGATCATTTCCTCCCTACAGTGCAGACATCCGTAGGGAATCTACAGTGTTCAGGGCACCTATGTCTATTATTTTATTATTCTAGAAAAGCTCTTACTACATTGCATCTCTCTCTTACTTATTCTTGGCTTTGGTATCTCTATGGTACCGAGTCTATTTATTTGAAACTTATAAATACAACATGTGTATCATTTCTAACTTGGCAGTGCAATATGCTCAAACACGGTAATTTATTGAGAAATCAACATATTGTACTTGTAGGCAGATTTAAATAAATAGAATACTTGTCAACTTGGCACATACATACTGAAATCATGCAATTAAACATCTTAATATGCTGATAAGGGTTGATTACTCAACATATGAGAAATCATCAGTAGCACTTGTAAATTATCTGAAATTCCTAGAAAAACATGTACATCAACCCTAATCCTGAGTTGTGCATCACTTAACCCAATTAAGAGTTAATTACTTATCATGACATGAATTATTGATAATAACTGAGAATTTCTTATGATATCCTTGAGAAACTTGTCGATTCGAATAATTATTAATAAACTCACATTAAATATGACCGGGAGTGTGCAACTAGGTTTCTATTGAACCCTTTTATGTCATTTTCATTTCTTTAAAATCGAGCATCTATTAACTTACTAAAAACATACATCTTGGGTTTATACCCAAACTGTATCGTTATTGGTCATGTGCTATTGAGTTCAACATTTAATTGAGTAATTTAAGTTTCAATTAATCGTGTATTTTCACTAATCCAAATCACACATATCAATTAACTAATTAGCATCGTGCAAGCGTTAATAAATTTAATGTGCAAATTAGAAATCATGCGACACTAGCACTGCCTGACACCTGGGTAAATGTTGTTACCCGCAAATAACACTGATTCAACCCAAAACACCTGATTATTTGAGTTAAATGTTCTTAGTGAGTGAAATTCTACTCACAGTGGTCCAAGATGACCGAAATTGACTTGAAATGAATCCAGAGTCTTGTTTGTGGGCATCAGCGGGGTCGTCTTCTTCCTTGGTTCAACCTGGATTCAGACCTGCTACAAACAAATGGCTCACACACATGCACAGGTGGAGAGGAACATTGGTTGGGTGCTGCTCGCAGGCTAGTTGGCGGCGGAATCGAGTTCTAGACCCTTGGTCGAGCTTATTGGCGTCGTCTTCGCGGTGTTTCCTAGGCAAAACTGCCCCTGGTTCAGACCTACTGCTCCAAGCAACAACTTCTTTCTCACATACAGGTTGAAGAGGGGAGCTTGATAGGTGTTAAATCAAGGCTAGGTGGCTGTGGATTCGTGCACATACCTCAAAATCGGAGTCGAGGGTGTTGCTTGGTGTTGCTTCTCCTGCCCAAATGATTTTCTAGCCATTGTTGCAGTTGCTGCTGCTCTTGCTAGATGGGGTGCCACCCCTTGCTAGTTGGGTTAGAGGTGGTTGGGTCACGGATGCTTGCCGGCTCGAGGGTGCTGCAGAGCCACCCCTCTCTCTCCCTTATCTGTTGGCTGCGCCGCTGCAGCTGCAACTGCTGCTACTGGCCGCCAGTACTGCTGCTAGGTCTGGCGCCTGCTAGGGCTGGTTAGAGTTGTAGATAGGGGCGAGGAAGGGAGGAAGTAAGGAAGGAGAAGAAGAAGAGAAGTGTGGGTGCTGCGGATCAGAGCTAAGGGGGAAATATGCCCCGCCCTTCCTCTGCTAGCCCACCGTTCGAGCGATGTTGGTCGAGCTCTGTTTGGGGTGCCACTTCTCAAGCAGTTCCTGGACCGTTCGGGTGAAAGAGATAAGGGAAAGGGGAAAGGGGGTTATAATGAATGGGTAAATTGAACTATAGGTCCAAAGAACTAGAAAATGGCATAACTTTTGCCTCAAAGGTCCAATTGAAGTGATTCCTTTTGCAAATTTTCAAGAACGAGGTCCTCTACCTTTTGAAGGCACAAAATCAAGCTAATTGGACTATAACACTAGATCAAAGCACTAATTGCATCTATGAGTACTTAACTCAACTTAATGAACTTAACGATGTACTAAGTGATGTGCTTACTGGTTAATCATGGAGTGGGTCATAACAATCACCCTCCCTTAAAATAATTTTGTCCCAAAATTCCTAAAAGAGAAAAGGAAACTTGTTACGCATCTCGGACTCAAGCTCCCACGTGGCTTCCTCTAGGTTGTGGTTCCTCCACAAAACTTTCACTAACGGTATCTTGCGATTCTTGATCTTCTTGATCCTCTGATCAACTATTTGCACTGGTCCTTCAACATAGAACACATCCGTTCTGAGATGTGTAGGTTCTGGGTCTACTATCTTCTCTGTACCAGGGTAACACTTCTTTAGCATCGATACATGAAACACATCATGTAAATTAGCTAACGCGGATGGCAAATCCAACATGTAGGCAATAGGTTCAATCCTATCAATGACAGGATATGGGCCCATAAACCTAGGAGTCAATTTGCCTCTCTTACCAAACCTCAACACTCCTTTCCATGGTGAAACTTTCAAATACACTTCATCACCAACCTCAAACTCAAGAGGTCTATGTCTCTTCTCAACGTAACTCTTCTACCTGTCATGTGTAGCTTTCAACTGTTCTTTGATCATTATAATCTTTTTTGTAGTCAAATCCACTATCTCTAGTCCAAGAATCTCTTTTTCACCCACCTCATACCAACATATGGGTGATCTACACTTTTTTTCCATACAGATCTTCATACGAGGCCATACCAAGACTGGAATGGTGACTATTGTTGTATGCAAACTCCATAAGGCTCAAGTGTTCTTCCCAACTTCCACTGAAATGCAAGACACGTGTTCTCAGCATATCCATAAGAGTCTGAATGGTCCTCTCTGACTGACCATCTGTCTACGGGTGAAAACATGTATTGAACCTCAACTTTGTGCCCAAAGCACGATGCAACTGATTCCAAAACTTGGAGGTGAACTTAGGATCTCTATTAGATATAATTGAAACTGGGATACCATGCAGCCTGACTATCTCATCCACATATATATTAGCCAACTTCGGGACATCAAAGGTTGACTTAACAAGAAGAAAGTGAGCAAACTTAGTCAGTCTATCTACAATCACCCATATCGAGTCACAACCTCTAGATGTCCTGGGCAAACCTACCACAAAATCCATTGTGATATGTTCCCACATCCACTCTGGTATAGGAAGAGATTGCAAGGTACCTGCAGGTTTCTTATGCTCAGCCTTAACCTGGTGGCACACACTGCATTTAGCCACGTACTCAGCTACATCCTTCTTCATACCTGACCACCAGTACAACTCCTTGAGATTACTATGCATCTTAGTGTTTCCTGGATGGATAGCGTACATCGATGCATGCGCTTCCTCAAGAATATATTCTTTCAAATCACTATCTCCAGGTACACACAACCTGTCATGTTGATACAACAAACCATCATCTAAAAACCTGAACTCTGGTCTATTTCCTCTTGTCATGTCATGCATGATCTACTGTAATTCACTGTCACTCTGCTGAAGTTCCTTGATCTGACCATAAAACGTAGGCTTGACTTGCATCTATGCAATCAAACCACTCTGCTCTGTCACTCCTAAGTATAAGTTCAACTTCCGCATCTCTACTAGCATGTATCTCTTGAAGCATGCCATAGAGAATACATCTATTGTTGAACTTGACTTCCTATTGAGGGCATCTTCTACCACATTCACCTTACCATGATGATAATCTATCATCACATCATAATCCTTGATCAATTATAACCATCTCCACTATCTAAAATTCAAATCCTTCTGGGTGAAAATATATTTCAAACTCTTATGATCCATAAACACCTAACATGCCTCACCATAAAGATAGTGATGCCATGTCTTAAGAGCATGAACTACTATAGCTAACTCCAGATCATCTGTCGGGTAATTCTCCTCATTCTTCTTAAGTTGTCTAGATGCATAAGCTACTACTTTGCCTTCCTGCATCAATAGACAGCCTAAACCTCTCCTTGAAGCATCACAAAACACTGTGTAACCTTTACCTATCTCGGGCAGGATCAACACTGGTGTTGTAGTCAACCTCTTCTTCAAGATCTGAAAACTCTTCTCACAGTTGTCTCACCAGACAAACGGTGCATCCTTTCTTTTTAAGCGTGTCAGAGGTGACGCTATAACACTAAAATTCTGGATGAACCTCCTGTAGTAACCTGCCAATCCTAAGAAGCTTCTAATCTCAATAGGAGTCTTAGGCTGCTCCCATTGTAGAACATACTCGACTTTCTTAGGGTCAAAACTTACTCCATCTCCTGAGATGACATGTCCAAGAAAAGACACCTCAGCTAACCAGAACTCACACTTACTAAACTTAGCATATAACTGGTGTTGTCTCAACAACTGTAACGCTATCCTCAGATGTTGCGCATGCTGCTCATCATCTCTGGAATAAATCAAAATGTCATCTATGAAAACCACTATGAACTGATCCAAAAACAGTTTGAAAATCTAGTTCATCATATCCATGAAAGCTGTTGGGGCATTAGTCAGTCCAAATGACATGACCAGAAACTCATAATGCATGTATCTTGTTCTGAAAGCCAACTTAGGGATATCTGAAGCCTTTATCCTCAGCTGATGATATCCAGATCTCAAGTCTATCTTAGAAAAGATTGTCGTTCCACGCAACTGATCAAACATATCATCTATCATTGGCAACAGATACTTATTATTGATGGTGATCTTATTCAACTGTCTGTAGTCTATACATAACCTCATAGTACCATCTTTCTTTTTGACAAACAAGACTGGAGCTCCCCATGGCGAAGAACTAGGTCGAATGAAACCCTTATCTAGTAATTCATGTAACTAAATCTTGAGTTCCTTCAACTCTATAGGTGTCATTCTGTAGGCTGGCAGCACTATAGGGTGACTACTTGGCAACACCTGGATCTCAAAGTCTATCTCTCTTTCAGGAGGTAGACCTGGCAACTCATCTGGGAAAACATCTGAGAACTCACAGACCACTAGGACATCCCATAGGCTAACTGTGCTCTTTTCTTCTCTAGTATCTACTACATGTGCCAAAAATGCCTCACAACCTTTCTGCAACACCTTATCAGCTACAGCGGTTGATATGATACATGTAGGAAAAATAGTCCTGTCTCTAGAAAAGACATAAGAAAATACACCCTGTTGAAAGACAACCTCCTTCTTCTAATAGTAGAGCTAAACTCGATACGTCTCTAAGCAATCCATACCCACGATAACTTGAAAAGAGTTAATATCTAGGGGTATAAGATTAACCACGATGGTGTAACCACCAAAGGTCAACAAACATCCGGGACAAAACTCTGTCAACACTGTCGGTTCACCTAACAGAACCCTCAACAGCAACTCAACTGGTAACTCTTGGGTTAACAGGTTAAGCTCACAAGCTAAAGAACGTTGTATAAACGAGTGAGTATCACCCGAATCTATCAAAATTGTAACTGAAATGTTGTTAAAGAAAAGCATTTCTCCTGTAATTACTCGATAAGAAACAATACCTTCTTGTTGTATCAGAGAGAAGAAGCGTCCTGAAGCTCTTCCTCACCCATGATGTCCTCATTGTCCTTCCCTAGCACTGGGTGTTTCACCACCTCGGGAACTTGAAGCTACAGAGGAACCAGGTCCTCTAGTTGGAGCCTATCTCAGGACATTCTGGTACTGTGACTGGGAACCCTGTGTTGCTGCTTGTTGTAACTGGGGGCAATTCCTCTTGAAATGTCCCATCTATCCGCACTGATGACATCCTTGAAACTCATTTACTCAACACTATCATGAGTGTGGTCTTCCACAGATATCACATGCTTGCATCTCTCACCTCGGTGGACTTGTAACTGAAGTTGATGATCCATATGACCTTCCTCTTAGCATATTGCTCCATCTCCCTGGACTAGATCTTCCCCTACTCTGAGAAGATATCACATCTTCAGATCCTTGTTTACTGAAACAGCCAAAACCACATCCAAGCTTCGAGAAGAACCCACCACCACTTCCTCGGTGACCACTACTAGGTTGTCCTCTGCCGAAGTCTTCGGGTCTCTTTCTATTCTCATAACGCTTATCAGCGTTCACAGACTCCTCTACACATCTTGTTGCCTCATCCACATCATCTCCACCACCTAGACCCATCAACTGAGGGTCAGGTCCAATGTGGCTCTCATCTTGGTCATCATGGCCACGTCCTCTTCCTACCATCTGCAATAGTATAACAGAACACTTCCTGTTCAAAAATTGCAGTTAGAAGGAAGACACCTAAGTCCTAATCGTATTGGTCTCTTATCGTCCCCTGACCTTGACTTAGAGTAACTACGTACTCAACCTATGCTCTGATACCAAAAATCCTATGACGCCCCGATCCACGTGCCATCTATAATGACCCCGGAGACCCGGGAGTCACCCTCGGTAAACCACCCTTAACATTTTCTTTACTTAGTTACTTAGAATTAACTTAAAGGAAAAAGGCTTATAACTTGAATAACACTGAATCATATTAACTACGGAAGCAACTTACTATTTACCTTACTAGGAAGATAAAATAGAGTTACATGACGTATTACATTTTTCCATGCAAAAAGTAAAACACAATAGATAACTAAAATCTAAACTACATCTTACATTACATTCTCTCTCTACCATACCACATTCCCAAGGACCAAGGCAAAAGGACTAAGAGACCTCTATTTAACTACGAACTACCTTCTAAGTACTTGGGTGATACGATCCTTCAGCTTCCTCGTGTTGACGTTGACCTGAAAAATGTTTTAGTAGGTTGGTGAGCTACTAGCTCAGAGAATAGAATTTCACCCAACCATCGCAGATAACTCATTTATGTTTATTAATTGGAATAAAATTCAAGATAATACTATACTGAGTAGATCTAAACATTATAATTTAAATGACAAGAGATGTCAACATTTCATTAAGAAAACAACTACTGCAAGGATGTAGATACAATTAAATAATAGAGAATACTAAAATTTCATTTAAAGGACAACTACTGTGAAACTAACTCAAATCTTTGTTAACTCTTTAACTTATAAGAAACTCTGTGAACCTATATGAATATATTTTATCTTATGCCTTGATCATATGCAGTGTACTCTACATATGAAGACTCGTAGTGAACTACGATCTCATCGTACAAGACTTAGCTTAAAACCTAGGATGCTAAGCCTAGAACTGAATCTAGGTCTGCTTGACTCGAACCGTCATGTCTAACTAAGGAGGCTAAACAGATGGCCTTTAACTGGACCTCTCCTCTAGGCTGATTACATAGGCGGAGGGTCTGAGATGCTCTGTGGGCCTCATCTTGGTATATGCTCTGTGGGTACCTCTGGGTTACCACTGGGATCTCCGGTTCATGTTGGGTAACCTATCTTTTCTTAGGAGACTTCCTCAAGGGCTGTGTATCCCCGCACAATCTGTGGGTGCATTCCGATCCCCATATACTGGTTGCTGCCAGGGTGGATCGTTTCCTCCCTACAGTGCAGACATTCATAGGGAATCTATGGTGTTCAGGGCACCTATGTCTATTATTTTATTATTCTAGAAAATCTCTTACTACATTGCATCTCTCTCTTACTTATTCTTGGCTTTGGTATCTCTATGGTACCGAGTCTATTTATCTGAAACTTATAAATACAACATGTATATCATTTCTAACTTGGCAGTGCAATATGCTCAAATACGGTTATAAACTGAGAAATTAACATATTGTACTTGCAGGGAGATTTAAATAAATAGAATACTTGTCAACTTGTCACATACATACTAAAATCATGCAATTAAACATCTTAATATACTTATAAGGGTTGATTACTCAACATATGAGAAATCATGAGTAGCACTTGTAAATTATCTTAAATTCCTATAAAGATGTGCACATCAACCCTAATCATGAGTTGTGCATCACTTAATCCAATTAAGAGTTAATTACTTATCATGACACAAATTATTGATAATAACTCAGAATTTCTTATGATATCCTTGAGAAATGTGTCAATTTGTATAATTATTAAAAAAAACTCACATTAAATATGATAGGGAGTGTGCAACTAGGTTTCTATTGAACCCTTTCATGTCATTGTCATTTATTTGAAATCGAGCATCTATTAACTTACTAAAAACGTATAGCATGGGTTTATACCCATACTGCACCATTACTGGTCATGTGCTACTGAGTTCAACATTTAATCGAGTAATTTAAGTTTTGATTAATCATGTATTTTCACTAATCCAAATCACACATATCAATTAACTAATTAGCGTCGTGCAAGCATTAATAAATTAAACATGCAAATTAGAAATCGTGCAGTGTCGGCACTGCCCGGCACCTGGGTAAACATCGTTACCCGCAACTAACACTGATTCAACCAAAAACACTCGATTGTTTGAGTTAAACGTGCTTAGTGAGTGAAATTCTACTCACAGTGGTCCAAGATGACCGAAATTGACTTGAAATGCGTCCAGACTCCTATTTCAGGGCATCAACAGGGTCATCTTCTTCCTTGGTTCAGCCTAGATTTAGGCCTGCTGCAAACAAATGACTCTCACACACACGCACAGGTGGAGAGGAACCTTGGCTGGGTGCTACTCGCGGGCTAGTTGGCGGCAGAATCGAGTTCTAGACCCTTGGCCGAGCTTATTGGTGTCGTATTCACAGTGTTTCCCAAACAAAATTGCCCCTGGTATGGACCTGCTGCTGCAAGCAACAGCTTCTTCCTCACGTACAGGTTGAAGAGGGGATCTTTATAGGTGCTAAATCAAGGCTAGGTGGCTGCAGATTCGTGCACAGACCTCAAAATCGAAATCAAGCGTGTTGCTTGGTACTACTGCTCATGCCCAAACAGCTTCCTAGACATTGTTGTACTTACTTCTTTTCTTGCTAGATGGGGCGCCGCCCCTTGCTAGTTGGGCTGCATGTGGTTGGGTCGTGGGCACATTCTGGCTTAATGGTGCTGCAGAGCCACCCCTCTCTCTCCCTTGGCTGCTGGCTGCGCCGCTACAACTGCAGCTACTATTGCTGGCTGCCAGCGCTACTGCTAGGTCGGGCACCTGCTAGGGCTGGTTGGAGCTGCGGATAGGGGCAAGCAAGGGAGGGAGGGAGGAAGGAAGGAGAAGAATAAGAGAAGGGTGGGCGATGTGGATCGGAGCTAAGGGGGCCAAGACGCCCCGCCCTTCCTCTGCTAGCCCACCGTTCAGGCGCTGTTGGTCGAGCTCTATTTGGGGCGCAACTTCTCAAGCGGTTCTTGGACCGATCAGGTGAAAGAGATCACGAAAAGGGGAAAGGGGGTTATAATGAATGTGTAAATTGCATTATAGGTCCAAAGAACTAGAAAATGGCATAACTTTTGCCTCAAAGGTCCAATTGAAGTGATTCCTTCTGCAAATTTTCAAGCATGAGGTCCTCTACCTTCTCAAGGCACAAAATCAAGCTAATTAGACTATAACACTAGATCAAAGAACAAATTGCATCTGTGGGTACTTAACTCAACTTAATGAACTTAATGATGTACTAAGTGATGTGCTAACTGGTTAATCATGGAGTGGGTCATAACAAATACCAAAGAGGTTAAGTGTCATGCACATAAGTGCCACATGTCCATCAAAGAACCACCATGCAACCACTAAAACCATGCATGCAATCTAGATCATGAAAAACAAATAAAGTTAGCAATCTCACTTCGTCCTAGTGGGCCATTGGTCAAAGGGAAACACGGCCACAAAGGCTCATGGTCGAAGACACTTCAAGCGACCAAGACTTTCAAGCGACCAAACCCTAGGTCAGTGACCAAAATAGAGGATGAGAGTATATGTGACCATTGAGACTCCATCACATGCTCAAACACCTCTATGACTATAGGGAGAACATCAAGGAAGGTCATTGAAAACCAATAACATCAAACGGTCAACACAAGGTCAACATAAACCTAGGGCATCCAAGCAAACTGTAGACACAACATTCAACATGTCACCACTTCTCTCCTCATCAAACTAAAGCATAACAAGGTGCTGCAAATCACCATCCTCCCTCTCATGATTCTAAGACATGGGGGTACAACCTACATGTGAAATTGCAAGATAACCCCTCAAATGGGTAAATTGCAACTTGGTCCAAAATAAGCACAAGTATAGCAAATCTAGGTCAAACATCATTCAAACATGACCAAACTAAAAACATAATCTTGCCACATGTTATTAAGGCATCTAAAGAGATCAAATTAAGCTTTAAGCATCTTATTAAGCCAAAAAAACACAATCAAGCACTAAGCTAGTTCAGGGGCCTTACAAGAAGTAGTGAGATGAAGGTGGAAATAGTTTGTCTAGTGGTACCGTAGAGTCATCCATATACACTAAGATCTCATCTAGGGTGTTTTATATGATGATGTATTCACAAATAAGTTTTTTTGCATGAATTGTATATGATATGTATGTTGTGAATGATAAATAGGAATATATTTTGTATAACATTGTGTGCCTTTGGTCACATGTGATGAACAATGTAAATGTAATACCCATGACCTTCCTTATAATAATTATATGATTAAAACCTCAATAGTACCTTTTGATGTTCTTTGATATCATGTGACGAGCTTAAGTTGCATTTTTGGTCCAATTTGCACACTGTTTGAGCTAGTTATGCATATATGTGCTTGTTTTGGACCTAATTGCAAATTACCCATGTCTAGGGTTTTTCTTGAAATTTTTCACGTGCCTGTTATGTCTCACATATTTTCACATCATGTTTTATATGGTTGTTCTTTGGGGTGCCTTGTTACACTTTGGTTTGAGTGGTGACACCTCATGTTGAGATTAGGGTTTGCATGGATGCCCTAAGTCAATGTTTGACCTTTAGTATTGAGCCCTAGTTTGGCAAAAACCAAGTTTTTATATGGTCTTGAGTTTTTTGTCAATGATGTTCTTTTGTGCACCTAGGGTTGGCAGTCGATAAAGGTTCCTAACTCACCTTTGGTTGCCAACACACCAATGGTTAGATACCGTTTGGATTTCTGATCTCTTAGTTGCCAAGATCCTAGCGATTGTTTTTTTTTTCTAAGCAAGTTTGGTCATTTGGTTTTCTTATTTTCTTATCCTGGTTTCCCTAGTTTCATGGATGAGTGAGGTTCTTGCATGGGTGAGATCTCTTGGACAAATGGCATGCTTGGCATGACATCTACCCCCTTTCTCTCTCCCCGGCCCTATGTTATATAAGCCTTTATCCTTACATGCAAATAACCTCTTTACACACCTAAATTTCTCTCTCTTCCCTCTTCTTACTCTTGGAGCTCATCCCCTCTTGCTTGGTGGTGAAGAAGGGAATCTGGGTTGAAGAAGGAGGTCAACCTACCTTGCATGTTGATCTAGGTTTGGATCTACCCTTCGTGGGATTGTTTGGTGATTCCTTGCTCTTCTTCTTGGTCTTGGTAAGTGAGATATCTCTCTATACCTATGTTTTCCTTACTATCATGTCCTCTCTGTTTCTCTTCTTGGATGAACCCATGGTGTTTTATGGTGGTGCTTGAGTTATATCTTGAAGAACATCTCTTTCTTGCTTCCTTGACCTAGGGTTTGCTCTCTTTTTGGAGAAGGAGCTAGCTTGGCTAAAAGGAGTGATCAATCTAGGGTTTCTACCTTTCTCCTATAAGATACCTTGTTTTTTGGAGTCTCTACATCATCTCTAAGGCGAGTTATATAACATTCTCCATGATTATTTCTTACTTCTACCTTGCATGTGCATAATTTTACCCTAAATGTGGTTATAAGTAGAAAGATAATATCCTTTACAAAAGGTTTGTGTTTACATGGTGATGTTGAGTATATAATTCTTATTGGATGAACCCTAAACCCTTTTGTACAAATCCTCTGTTTATGATGATAGTTTTGGTCCTTTCATGCTATTGGAAACAATGGTTTTTCTCTCTCAAATTATGGTTGCTAATAGGATTTTGAAGTGATCATTTTCCTTGAGAATGCAACTTGATGACCTTTAGGATTCTTGGTCGTAACCAAACTATTTGGATTCTTGTGGTTGATGAGTTTTTTTCTCTTCATGAGGTCACCAAGATTTCTCTCTCTTGTGGTCAATGAGCTTTTGGTCACAATGGTCGTTAAGATTTGAACCCATTATGGTCACCAAGATTTTGATGTTTAGTGGTCGCCAAGTTTTTTGACCATGTTGGTTGCTAAGGCCCTTGGGACCATCATCAGTCGCCAAGCCTTGAACCTTTTAATGGCTGATGAAGGATTGGATTCATAGTGGTCACCAAGAGTGGTGATTTCAATCAGTCACCAAGATTTTATGTCATCATCGGTTACCAATGTTTGGTAACCCTAGCGGTCACCAACCCCCTTGACCCTTAGCGATCAATGACATCTCTGACACTTAGTGGTCGATGAGAATTTGCTTGCTTCATGATCACTATCTTTTTTTACTTATGATTGGTGATGATGATCTTATGATTTCATGATATTATGGTGATGTTGAAAATTAGGGTTTATCTTTAAAGGTTGTTTTGTAACCCTAATTCACCTTCGCTTGTTAGACATAACCCTAATACAAGTAAGTGGTGATGATACATAGCTTTTTATGTGACTAGCATGATAATGGAGTACTTTTTCTCTCTCTGTGGTGTTGTAACCCTAATTTGCTATCTTATGAACATAATAGCTCCTAAATGTAATGTTATACCAAACTTATGTATCACATGTATGGTGATGGTATGATGAGTCTTGATGAGGCATGGAAAGATAATGATGTTCTTATAGGGAATGATTTGATGGACTTATGACCTTTGGGCATGGTTGAGACCTAATTGAGGTGTTATCCTCTTCATGGTTTGATAAGGATTTGAAATCATGTGATGGTATGATGATGAGTATGGCTACATGTATATCAATGGAATAGAACTATGTGATGATGTGATAAACATTATATTTCAGACATTTTATATCTTCTGAAGTTGCAATATACCCCAGTTTTTTTGTAGAACTCTTTTAGGGTTTGTATGTAGCTTGATTGATGCAGTTAAAATATACCCAAATTTGCATTAACTAATGAAGTGAAACCCTAATAATGTAGTACCTAATTCACTGTATATATGTCTTTCTCTCAAACTATTTTATATTGATTTGTGTGCACTTTTAGTTCATTTTCAAATTAATTTGTGCATGATTTACTCTCATTAGACTATGATACTTAATTGCATCAAATAAATATAATTTAATGTTTCCAAATGATTTATTATATTTCAAGAGCTTATGTTCGAATTTTATGGATTTTAGGAAGTTTTGCAAGAATCTACATAGCTCAATACTACTAACTTTGGAGTCAGTGGTACCGACACATGATCAATTTGGAACAGAAAGAAATCAAGAAGTCTCGATAGTACCGAACATGGTAGTCGATACTACTGACAACATCATAGAGTTGGACTTGAACATAATCAAAGAAGCTCGGTACTATTGACACATAATCAGTAGTACTCACAACTTGTCAGGTGGCCGCAACAATTAAAGGAGTCGGTAGTACCGACATGTCGGGATCAGGAAGAACTGAAGATAGCATTTAATCAGACAGTTGAGGATTATTTTGATAGGGGTTTCGGTCAACCCTATCTATCATTTCTATTTCATTATATGGCATCTGAGAGCAAGGAGAGGAGAGAGTGGAGAAAAAGACCAAGTTCTGGATGATGCGGGCACTTCCAGCAGACAGATTTGCGGCCAGAAGGTAGAAAATTGACACGTGTGCAAGAAGGGATCTTTTAGACCATCTTCTTCAGGGGTTCTTTAGCTTTACTAATGTTTCCACATTTTTCTTCTTCTCTTCTATGTATTTGACCATGGAAACCATGTGAGGCTAAACCCCTTATTCATTAGGACTTGGGAGTAGCCCGGTGATGTATTGTATTTGACTCTTATGCAGTACTATATCAATTTCTATCAATTTTTTGACTTATTTCTATGTGATTGTCATGAACTATCCATGCTTGATCACCATAGGTAGTTAATTCGACCTTTAATTGCTTTGAAAAAGGAAATTAATGGTTGGAAATTCATAGAAATACATGTTTTATATCGCCCTTTGAGAAATGTGGCTTATGAACATGAAGAGATTACCCAAAGTTTTCAATAAAGCACCTAACTAATAACACAATTGATATGAGGAGTGTGATTGGTGTTAGTGTAGGTAGGAATTACACCATGAGAGCGGGTAATTCTTGCTACAGGCTCTTAGTCTAGTGATAGGAGCGATAAGTATTATTGTTATAATTTTTAATTCCAATGTTAACTGAGGTGAAACCATAATCTTGAGGAATTCCATCCAATTGTGATCAATCACCAGTAATTTTTTATTCACTTTCTGCATTCTTAGTTAACTAACCTCCAACCAAAGTTTTCATTGGTCTAGTTGATCATATTACATATAGTAGTAGTTTTTGAATTTACGTTTCCTCATGTTCTATATTTGGGCCTCATTATTCGATATTACTCTGATAGTGGACACTTGCATCTTAGGGCGTATAGAGAATATCTATCAAGTTTTTGGCATCGTTGTTGGGGAAATGGAAAATCCAACATGATGAGTGGTGTAACCAGCACTCTAGGTCACACTTTTTATTTTTATTTTTATCCTTTTAAGATGAATTTTAAATATCATTTCTTCAATCATTAGTACCCATTATCACATTGTTTTCAATAATTTTAGGTACTAGTGCATGGTGCCCACTATAGCTCACGACTATGGGGAGTCATCTCCACATGGATTTAGTCAGGAAGAACTCTTACACCAAGGAAGGGAGTTCGGTCACTTCGGGGGAAGATTGATTCCAACTCCTTCTCTGACTTCGTCGTCAACCACTCAAATGCCTTGTCACAAAGTGGGTTTTCTGGCTTAATTTCGAGGATGAAATTTCTTTTAAGACGTATATGATGTGATGGAGTGAACTTTTTGAGTATTTTGAATACCTAATGAGATAGATGGATCTTTGTGCTTGAGTTATTTTGAGGAATTTAATTGATTGGTCAATTAGTGATAACTTGGCACCTCAAATGTAGAAGGAATGGTTCTGAAACCATGGTTGAAGTTTCATCTTGTTGGGATGATCGTAGAGAGAGAGATGGTGGGGTTTTGGATGATAAAATAATGTATGCAATTGAAGGGTTGATCATTACAAGCATGGTTTTTGGTTTATGACTTAGAGCCATATCTTATGAAGTCACGCTTCCAATGAATAATGACTAGGCACCCTTTTTCTAAAGCCACCGTATCAGTAACATGAATCAGTGTTGGCCATGCGATGTCCAGATCTGATGATATAGATATCACCATCAATCCCTATTCAGTGGGTATGTGGGTTGGCAGTTCGGCTCGTATGAGAGATATCCACCAAGATCATTGGTCATGGGGAGCAGTTCCTTAGCAAGCGATCATGGCCCGGAGGTGGTTTCTATTTGAGGGAGTACTAGTTCCTCATTGTGGGTTGTCTGTAGACCCTTATTCATAGTTGTGAGTGTTGGTGAGGATGAGGATAGGAGCATGTGGGAAGGTGTCGAGACACATACCCGGCACTGAGATGCGAACACGGAAGCTAGGGAATGATGGAGAAGCGGCTGACTCCTCGCCGGAACAGACCCAGCCTTGCAGCGGCACTGCATTACAGGATCGCTCGCACGCAATGGAGCTATCTTGACCTGGAGAGCCTCCTCGTGGAGGCGGCCATTTTCTAATAGAATAGCTTCAGGCATCGCTGAGTGCATAAGTAGTTGATCTCGTGTTAGAGATGCTTCTACCTTGCCGGAGCAGATCCCAATGGCAGCGAGCATGTAGTGGTGGCATCCCAGAGGAGGTAGAGGAGTTTCTTTGCTCACCAGAGGTTAGAGATAGTGGCGGCGCTTGCGAGCAGATGGCAGGTTAAGGGTAGAGTCGCACGCCACTGGAACTCTACGGCAGTGCCCAGAGCAGCCCCTCACGATGGCGGCGGCGACATCTGTAGCTGCGAGGACAAGCCTTGCGGTGGCGGCCTGTGTGAGAGAGAAACTAGAGGCTGCAAACGATCACCTTGAGTCTAGCTGAGAACAAGGGCAGTGTGATGGCTAAGTTTCGTGAAGGATCTTCGGGAGCCAGACCTTGCTAGAGTAACTCGTTTCTCGTCAGACTCTCCCAGCGGTGGCGGCAGTTCACGGACCAGATGATAAGTCTGTTGTTCGCGAGAGAAAGAGGAGCCTCTGGCAAGGATTCCTTATCGTGATCCAGTAGTCGGCCAGGGGCACTTGCCCGGACCGAGGAGGAGGATCATCGGATCCTTGCACAGAACTAGAAAACAGTGTGACTCATGGATGCGAGAAGAGAAGACGAAGTGAACTTGGTTCAGGCGAGTCATACCGGCCGACCCAACATAAGTCAACCAGCAAAGAACCGCCCGCTCAACTGAGCCTAGGAGGCATGAGCTGCAAGCTGTAGCGGCCACATGGCGGATCAAGATTGGCCGAAAAAGGTAAACCCCCAGATTTAGTCCAGATCTTATATAATTCGTAGAAAATAGCATGTTGATCAGAAAATTACAAATAATATACCAAAATGTTCAGAAAAATGAGTAGAACACAATTAAAGCAAAATATCAGGCTTTTGATGCATGAATATCAGTGATATCTTGTTAGTTTTGAAATGCTTAATTGATGGATAATAAATATCAAACGTCGGCCTAAAATTATGAGAATATGTCAGTAAATCAATATTCATGCTTATAATCCAGTGTATGTCAGTGATTAGGATGATGATGCACGAAATCATGTAATTTACTCCATATGGATAATTAGGGCTTTTAACCCTAAATAAAATGCAATAAATGCACACATGCTCAATAAATGATGAAATTCACAGAGTAAGCTCATATCAATATATGAAACCTCAGTTTTAATTATGATATCATAATGATGAACATAATTCATGTTATATGAAGAGCACCCTTAATACATGTGATGTCACCCTAATATGGTTATGGAAAGTGACATAATGTTAAATATGTTCACATAATAATGTGACACATGAGTATATACAGTTGATGAATTATAATCTGGAATATGACAGCAGTAAGATAAATATAAGGCAAGAATACAAGTAATCATGAGAATATCCTAATGAGATAAGATAAACCCTAATGAACACGACTAGGGTTGATATGATGAGAACCTGATGATAGTATATGATCTTGTCTTAATCAGGGTTTGAACAAGGATATAGTTTACATCAGGAGTATATGTGATGATTAGGAATATCTCTTTGGAAGGTACGCCATTACCTCTTACTTGGCCTATTATACAATATGCTTGTGTTATATCTGTAGTAAAATACTTGGCATATGATATTGGTTGAAATGATTGTTCCTGTATGTTATGTTTCTTGAGCTTTTCCATACTTATGGCTATGAACACATGAAACATAAAGTATCTGATCCATCATATGACAGCACTAAACTCTTTGGTAGTACAGTGCATTGAAGAAACATCAAAGCCCTTGGTGGCAGATGTAACATCAAAGCCATTGGTGGCAGATGTACGAGTTATATGACATGGCCTAAAAACATCAAAGCCCTAGGGGCAGATGTACGAGATATATAATGGAAACTAAGCTTAAAATATGTGTTCTCTTTTGTTATTGAATATTCTTGTGAAAGTATATGCTTTTCTTATAGTCTTCTGTTACTGCCAAGTATATTAGTTTTATCTTATTGCCAAGATATGATGAGAGGTAAATAAAAGACATGTAGGCGTACTCAGTACAATATTCTTGAATATTGTGCTGACATGTACCGCATGTAATCTTTTGTTTAGGTTATGGTTATGCTCTTAAAGATCCAGGATAGTGAGAGTTGTGTGGCGAGCTGATGTACAGGTGGACCTGTTGTCTTAAGATCATGTAGTTTAGTGGTAGTACATGTATATGTTTAGTAGTTTGTTGTTCAATATGTAATATCAAATGTTGTAACAATTCATGTTGTAATTATATGTTGAATGGTGAACATGTATGTATGGTTTGTTTATTGTTCATGTACATGTGCTACTGTGTTTCCTTCTGACTCCCTTGATTTTCTCTTTCTTAGCCTAGTGTGGGATGTTTAAATTGGGATTCTCACTGAGTTGAGGGTTTTAATTTGGACACCACACATCAGATTAAGTTTTAGAAAATCTAGGGACGTCACAGGTGGTATCAGAGCATGAACAATAGCAAAGCATGGCATTTGCTCATTATGCAACTCAAAACTAATGAACCTTGAACTTAAAAACATCTTTAGGGTTAGATTAGTCATCTTTTAGAGACTAGATCTGACTTAGCCTCTAGGTTAGCACCTAGATGTCTGAGAACTAGGTCTAGACTGGTGCTTGTATGTAGCAAGTCCTTAGATGTCGTTCTTTCCTTGTAGTGTAGCGGTATGGGATGTTGCACTATTTGGAAATGATGTGCATCAAGGGAAGAGAAACCATAGACATATGGTGCTCATTGTCTAGAGTAGCTATGCTAGTCTACACCATGTTCTCACCCTTTTCATTAGTTTTCATGACACTGGACTCTCTACTATGTGTGGGATGCTCATTTTCTGGATTTGGTTTTTGATTCCAATCGGATCGAACCTTGATAGTTTTCTTTGACGCTTGTTTTATCAGAGAAAAACTATATAATATTTTATTATGTATATGTATTACAAAAATGTGTCCCCACACATGTACGAGTAGGAGGTGATCATGCAACCTAAGTGAAAGTGAATGGCATCAGTCTAGAAGAGAGAGTAGTTCTGTATTAGATGTCTAGAGCCTTTTTGATATATATGTTAGATGGAATAGATGATATAAGTTTTGATGACATGATGTGCATCTTATATTGATGATATAAGATGGTTATGCTGATTTATGTTTGTCTTTGAGGACATGAGTTAGGTTTGAGGTTTTGAGATAAGTTTTGATGATGCAAGTAACTAGAATTTTATGTGATGAGTTATGTTAAGTTAAGATAAGATGTGAGTCAGCATGAGCCTCAAGCTCTTTTACACAGGAGGACCTCTAGTGTTGGGACCAGTTTCGGGGTTAACTCCAGAGAGAGTGAGACCCATTGGGAGAAGGTTAGAGAACCTAAACTCCAAGATATGAGAATTCTGAGATATGTGATATGATATGTCCTAAACTAGACTACTCCTGAGTGATTGAGTTGAGTCACTCTATGTATGATTCCTATAGTTTTCTTGAACCCTAGATGTCCTTGGGAGGACCAAACCCTAGAGTCAAAGAGAGGTTGGTTATATATGTACATGCAAACATGAATATGAGTGCCTACCATCTGGGTGAGGGAGAGAGCCCAAGACCCTGGAGGAGGTATCTATGTTAGTTGGGTGAAGCCTCATGCTCGGTTTGGTGGTTTCCCACATAGGAATCTAGTGGTGTATATAAGAGAGTTTTGGGTAAACATGTTTCATAGGTAGAGATCTATGATGAGAATATCATAGCATGTTTTGGTTTGTGCTTACGTGGCTAGAGCTATGAACCTATCACTAGTGCCAATGAGGTAATCCGATAACCCTAGATCATAGAGGAAAGATAAAGTATATGCATATGAGATACTCATTGAGTTGAGTTGGCTCAGAGAGACTGAGCATGGTACTACCCTCATGGTAAGGGTCAGGAGAACCTCAGTTGGGACTACATAAAGTTTTGATACATGTTTCACGAGCCACTTGTATAAGTTTGTTAGCACAACCATGATATAATATATGTAAGCATGTGATCTAATCTCAAGATGTGATATATAAATATGATATGTTGTAAACCTAGAGATGGTTAAATACGTATCGATGCATAAATGGTTAACCATATACATAAATAATGATGACAATGTGATATAGTTGGTTAATCTTGCGATGAAAACTTCGTAAATGTGACAATTATAATGAGCAATGAGATAAGATCACAGCAGAGATGTATGTTACATGAGGTGCTAATCTTAGTTCTTAATAAAGAAAAAAATGTAATTTGAAGGTTAGCACAACATAACATGTATGACACCTTGATATGATCTAGATGGATAAAGTGAGTTAATTATAGTTAACTCCCTCCTAAAAGGAATATGTTAATGTTGAACATGTTCTAACAATTATCTCAATAAAATGTTGATGACACCTTGATGTATGGGTTAACTCCTTGGGAACATGGTAATATGATGTTGAATAATAACGCATGAATAAAGATGAAGATGCAACCCTAATATATGAGATATGGAATGACATAAGCTAAGCTTCTAAACCTTGAGTTCAACCCTGAATGGAGTGTTTGTGCACCCAAAATGGTTGTAAACCTCCAAATAGTGCTTTGGATACATGGTTCTCGGTAACCATTGCGGATATGTTACACATAGAATAGTGCCTACACGTGGATGAAGGCAAGATAAGGTTTTCCCTAGAAGTATGAGTATGGTTTACTTTCGAGGACGAAAGTTCTTTTAAGATGTATATGATGTGACAAAGTGGGTTTTCTAGCTTAATTTCGAGGATGAAATTTCTTTTAAGACGTATATGATGTGATGGAGTGAACTTTTTGAGTATTTTGAATACCTAATGAGATAGATGGATCTTTGTGCTTGAGTTATTTTGAGGAATTTAATTGATTGGTCAATTAGTGATAACTTGGCACCTCAAATGTAGAAGGAATGGTTCTGAAACCATGGTTGAAGTTTCATCTTGTTGGGATGATCGTAGAGAGAGAGATGGTGGGGTTTTGGATGATAAAATAATGTATGCAATTGAAGGGTTGATCATTACAAGCATGGTTTTTGGTTTATGACTTAGAGCCATATCTTATGAAGTCACGCTTCCAATAAATAATGACTAGGCACCCTTTTTCTAAAGCCACCGTATCAGTAACATGAATCAGTGTTGGCCATGCGATGTCCAGATCTGATGATATAGATATCACCATCAATCCCTATTCAGTGGGTACGTGGGTTGGCAGTTCGGCTCGTGTGAGAGATATCCACCAAGATCATTGGTCATGGGGAGCAGTTCCTTAGCAAGCGATCGTGGCCCGGAGGTGGTTTCTATTTGAGGGAGTACTGGTTCCTCATCGTGGGCTGTCTGTAGACCCTTATTCATAGTTGTGAGTGTTGGTGAGGATGAGGATGGGAGCATGTGGGAAGGTGTCGAGACACATACCCGGCACTGAGATGCGAACACGGAAGCTAGGGAATGATGGAGAAGCGGCTGACTCCTCGCCGGAACAGACCCAGCCTTGCAGCGACGCTACGTTGCAGGATCGCTTGCACGCAATGGAGCTAGCTCGACCTGGAGAGCCTCCTCGTGGAGGCGGCCGTTTTCTAATATAATAGCTTCAGGCGTCGCTGAGCACATAAGTAGTTGATCTCGTGTTAGAGATGCTTCTACCTTGCCGGAGCAGATCCCAACGGCATCGAGCCTGTAGTGGCAGCATCCTGGAGGAGGTAGAGGAGTTTCGTTACTCACTAGAGGTTAGAGACAGTGGCAGCACTTGCGAGCAGATGGCAGGTTAAGGGTAGAGTCGCACGCCACTGGAACTCTGCGGCAGTGCCCGGAGCAGCCCCTCACGATGGCGGCGGCAACTTCTGTAGTTGTGAGGAGAAGCCTCGCGGTGGCGGCCTGTGTGAGAGAGAAACTAGAGGCTGCAAACGATCACCTTGAGTCTAGCTGAGAACGAGGGCAGTGCGATGGCTAAGTTCCGTGAAGGATCTCCGGGAGCCAAACCTTGCTAGAGTAACTCGTTTCTCATCAAACTCTCCCAGCGGTTGCGGCAGTTCATGGACCATATGAGAAGTATGTTGTTCGCGAGAGAAAGAGGAGCCTCTGGTGAGGATTCCTTATCGTGGTCCAGTAGTCGGCCAGGGGCACGTGCCCGGACCGAGGAGGAGGATCGCCGTAGCCTTGCACAGAACTAGAAAACAGCATGACTCATGGATGTGAGAAGAGAAGAAGAAGTGAAAATGGTTCAGGCGAGTCAGACCGGACGACCCAACAAATGTGAACCAGTAAAGAACTGCCCGCTCAACTGAGCCTAGGAGGTGTGAGCTGCAAGCTGTAGCGGCCACGTGGCGGATCAGGATTGGCCGAAAAAGGTAAACCCCCAGATTTAGTCCAGATCTTATATAATTCGTAGAAAATAGCATGTTGATCAAAAAATTACAAACAATAAACCAAAATGTTCATAAAAATGAGTAGAACACAATTAAAGAAAAATATCATGCTTTTGATGCATGAATATCAGTGATATCTTGTTAGTTTTGAAATGCTTAATTGATGGATAATAAATATCAAACTTCGGCCTAAAATTATGAGAATATGTCAGTAAATCAATATTCATGCTTATAAATCAGTGTACGTCAGTGATTAGGATGATGATGCACGAAATCATGTAATTTACTCCATATGGCTAATTAGGGCTTTTAACCCTAAATAAAATGCAATAAATGCACACATGCTCAATAAATGATGAAATTCACAGAGTAAGCTCATATCAGTATATGAAACCTCAGTTTTAATTATGATATCATAATGAAGAACATAATTCATCTTATATGAAGAGCACCCTTAATACATGTGATGTCACCCTAATATGGTTAAGGAAAGTGACATAATGTTAAATATGTTCACATAATAATGTGACACATGAGTATATACAGTTGATGAACTATAATCTGGAATATGACAGCAGTAAGATAAATATAAGGCAAGAATACAAGTAATCATGAGAATATCCTAATGAGATAAGATAAACCCTAATGAACACGACTAGGGTTGATATGATGAGAACCTGATGATAGTATATGATCTTGTCTTAATCAGGGTTTGAACAAGGATATAGTTGACATCAGGAGTATATGTGATGATTAGGAATATCTCTTTGGAAGGTACGCCATTACCTCTTACTTGGCCTATTATACAATATGCTTGTGTTATATCTGTAGTAAAATACTTGGCATATGATATTGGTTGAAATGATTGTTCCTGTATGTTATGTTTCTTGAGCTTTTCCATACTTATGGCTATGAACACATGAAACATAAAGTATCTGATCCATCATATGACAGCACTAAACTCTTTGGTAGTACAGTGCATTGAAGAAACATCAAAGCCCTTGGTGGCAGATGTAACATCAAAGCCATTGGTGGCAGATGTACGAGTTATATGACATGGCCTAAAAACATCAAAGCCCTAGGGGCAGATGTACGAGATATATGTTGGAAACTAAGCTTAAAATATGTGTTCTCTTTTGTTATTGAATATTCTTGTGCAAGTATATGCTTTTCTTATATTCTTATGTTACTGACAAGTATATTAGTTTTATCTTATTGCCAAGATATGATGAGAGGTAAATAAAAGACACGTAGGCGTACTCAGTACAATATTCTTGAATATTGTGCTGATGTGTACTGCATGTAATCTTTTGTTTAGGTTATGGTTATTCTCTTGAAGATCCAGGATAGTGAGAGTTGTGTGGCGAGCTGATGTACAGGTGGACCTGTTGTCTTAAGATCTTGTAGTTTAGTGGTAGTACATGTATATGTTTAGTAGTTTATTGTTCAATATGTAATATCAAATGTTGTAACAATTCATGTTGTAATTATATGTTGAATGGTGAACATGTGTGTATGGTTTGTTTATTGTTCATGTACATGTGCTACTGTGTTTCCTTCTGACTCCCTTGATTTTCTCTTTCTTAGCCTAGTGTGGGATGTTTAAATTGGGATTCTCACTGAGGTGAGGGTTTTAATTTGGACATCACACATCAGATTAAGTTTTAGAAAATCTGGGGGTGTCACAGGTGGTATCAGAGCATGAACAATAGCATGTGATCTATTCTCAAGATGTGATATATAAATATGATATGCTGTAAACCTAGAGATGGTTAAATACGTATCGATGCATAAATGGTTAACCATATACATAAATAATGATGACAATGTGATATAGTTGGTTAATCTTGCGATGAAAACTTCATAAATGTGACAATTATAATGAGCAATGAGATAAGATTACAGGAGAGATGTATGTTACACGAGGTGCTAATCTTAGTGCTTAATAAAGAAAAAAAATGTAATTTGAAGGTTAGCACAACATAACATGTATGACACCTTGATATGATCTAGATGGATAAAGTGAGTTAATTATAGTTAACTCCCTCCTAAAAGGAATATGTTAATGTTGAACATGTTCTAACAATTATCTCAATAAAATGTTGATGACACCTTGATGTATGGGTTAACTTGGGTTAACTCCTTGGGAACATGGTAATATGATGTTGAATAATAACGCATGAATAAAGATGAAGATGCAACCCTAATATATGAGATATGGAATGGCATAAGCTAAGCTTCTAAACCTTGAGTTCAACCCTGAATGGAGTGTTTGGGCACCCAAAATGGTTGTAAACCTCCTAATAGTGCTTTGGATACATGGTTCTCGGTAACCATTGCGGATATGTTTCACATAGAATAGTGCCTACACGTGGATGAAGGCAAGATAAGGTTTTCCTTAGAAGTATGAGTATGGTATACTTTCGAGGACGGAAGTTCTTTTAAGATGTATATGATGTGACAAAGTGGGTTTTCTGGCTTAATTTCGAGGATGAAATTTCTTTTAAGACATATATGATGTGATGGAGTGAACTTTTTGAGTATTTTTAATACCTAATGAGATAGATGGATCTTTGTGCTTGAGTTATTTTGAGGAATTTAATTGATTGGTCAATTAGTGATAACTTGGCACCTCAAATGTAGAAGGAATGGTTCTGAAACCATGGTTGAAGTTTCATCTTGTTGGGATGATTGTAGAGTGAGAGATGGTGGGGTTTTGGATGATAAAATAATGTATGCAATTGAAGAGTTGATAATTACAAGTATGGTTTTTGGTTTATGACTTAGAGCCATATCTTATGAAGTCACGCTTCCAATGAATAATGACTAGGCACCCTTTTTCTGAAGCCACCGTATCAGTAACATGAATTAGTGTTGGCCATGCGATGTCCATATCTGATGATATAGATATCACCATCAATCCCTATTCAGTGGGTACGTGGGTTGGCAGTTCGGCTCGTGTGAGAGATATCCACCAAGATCATTGGTCATGGGGAGCAGTTCCTTAGCAAGCGATCATGGCCCGGAGGTGGTTTCTATTTGAGGGAGTACTGGTTCCTCATTGTGGGCTGTCTGTAGACCCTTATTCATAGTTGTGAGTGTTGGTGAGGATGAGGATGGGATCATGTGGGAAGGTGTCGAGATACATACCTGGCACTAAGATGTGAACACAGAAGCTAGGGAATGATGGAGAAGCGGTTGACTCCTCGCCGGAACAGACCCAGCCTTGCAGCGGCGCTGCGTTGCAGGATCGCTTGCACGCAATGAAGCTAGCTCGACCTGGAGAGCCTCCTCGTGGAGGCGGTCATTTTCTAATAGAATAGCTTCAGGTGTCGCTGAGCACATAAGTAGTTGATCTCGTGTTAGAGATGCTTCTACCTTGCCGGAGCAGATCCCAACGGTAGCCAGCCTGTAGTGGCGGCATCCCAGAGGAGGTAGAGGAGTTTCATTGCTCACTAGAGGTTAGAGACAGTGGCGGCGCTTGCGAGCAGATGGTAGGTTAAGGGTAGAGTTGCACGCCACTGGAACTCTGCTGCAGTGCCCGGAGCATCCCCTCACGATGGTGGCGGCGACTTCTGTAGCTGCAAGGAGAAGCCTCGCGGTGGCGGCCTATGTGAGAGAGAAACTAGAGGCTGCAAACGATCACCTTGAGTCTAGCTAAGAACGAGGGCAGTGTGATGGTTATGTTCCATGAAGGATCTCTGGGAGCCGAACCTTGCTAGAGTAACTCGTTTCTCGTCAAACTCTCCCAGCGGTGGCGGTAGTTCGTGGACCAGATGAGAAGTCTGTTGTTCGTGAGAGAAAGAGGAGCCTCTGGAGAGGATTCCTTATCGTGGTCCAGTAGTCGGCCAGGGGCACTTGCCCGGACCGAGGATGAGGATTGTCGGAGCCTTGCACAGAACTAGAAAATAGTGTGACTCATGGATGCGAGAAGAGAAGAAGAAGTGAACTTGGTTCAGGCGAGTCAGACCGACCGACACTACATAAGTCAACCAGCAAAGAACCGCCTACTCAACTGAGCCTAGGAGGCATGAGCTGCAAGCTGTAGCGGCCACGTGGCGGATCAGGATTGGCCGAAAAAGGTAAACCCCCAGATTTAGTCCAGATCTTATATAATTCGTAGAAAATAGCATGTTGATCAAAAAATTACAAACAATATACCAAAATATTCAGAAAAATGAGTAGAACACAATTAAAGCAAAATATCAGGCTTTTGATGCATGAATATTAGTGATATCTTGTTAGTTTTGAAATGCTTAATTGATGGATAATAAATATCAAACATCGGCCTAAAATTATGAGAATATGTCAGTAAATCAATATTCATGCTTATAATCCAGTGTACATCAGTGATTAGGATGATGCCTGAAATCATGTAATTTACTCCATATGGCTAATTAGGGCTTTTAACCCTAAATAAAATGCAATAAATGCACACATGCTCAATAAATGATGAAATTCACAGAGTAAGCTCATATCAGTATATGAAACCTCAGTTTTAATTATGATATCATAATGATGAACATAATTCATGTTATATGAAGAGCACCCTTAATACATGTGATGTCACCCTAATATGGTTAAGGAAAGTGACATAATGTTAAATATGTTCACATTATAATGTGACACATGAGTATATATAGTTGATGAACTATAATCTGGAATATGACAACAGTAAGATAAATATAAGGCAAGAATACAAGTAATCATGAGAATATCCTAATGAGATAAGATAAACCCTAATGAACATGACTAGGGTTGATATGATGAGAACCTGATGATAGTATATGATCTTGTCTTAATCAGGGTTTGAACAAGGATATAGTTGACATCAGGAGTATATGTGATGATTAGGAATATCTCTTTGGAAGGTACGCCATTACCTCTTACTTGGCCTATTATACAATATGCTTGTGTTATATCTGTAGTAAAATACTTGGCATATGATATTGGTTGAAATGACTGTTCCTGTATGTTATGTTTCTTGAGCTTTTCCATACTTATGGCTATGAACACATGAAACATAAAGTATCTGATCCATCATATGACAGCACTAAACTCTTTGGTAGTACAGTGCATTGAAGAAACATCAAAGCCCTTGGTGGCAGATGTAACATCAAAGTGAAAACTACTAGAGGGGGGGTGAATAGAGTTTTATAGATAATTTAACAATTATTGAACTCAAACAACCATAATGAAAATATTGGACAAGGAGACACAAGGTTTAGAGTGGTTCCAACTATAGCAAATACTATAGCCGTCAATCCACTACCCGGTTGCTTACCCAACCGGGATTTGAAAAGAAATTTATTTTATTACCTCTTCAAGGAATTTACATAAAATACAATCTCTTTTCCTAAACCCTTCAAGCAGCCTTCACCTAGAAGTAATCGCCAACCTTGAAGCAGCCTTCCCTTGAAGTAGATGCACCAACTCCCGTTGCACCAGCCTTCTGAAGTAGCTTCCCTTGCGATAGCCTTCTTGAAGTAGCTTGAAGTCCCCTTCTCCACCTGAGAAGTCAACCATCTCCAATCCACAGCCTCCAACCCTAGGAGTAGCAAGGAGAGTACAAAAGATAAACAGGAACAAGAAAGGAAAAGGAAATTACAACTTATCCTTTAAGCCCGAGGCTTGATATGCCTAGATCAAGCGTAAGATCTCCTAGCCAAGTATGTGAACTTGTGATTGCTGTGGGTAGGAGAATCTAGCCTATAGGACACGAGATTGAGCTAAGGAGAATGTAGGCCAATGATCACAGTGCTCAAATTGCTTGCAAAAGATTGCTCAAGTATGCTCAAGTGTATTCTCAAGTGTAACAAGTGAATTCTAGTGTCCTATGGCTTGTCCTATTTATAAGAATGGCCTAAGTATGCTTAAGGACGTTCTAGACAACTTCTAGGGGTTTCTAAGTGCTTAACTAGCTGTTAGGTACAAAGTTGTTGCTTTAACAATGGCTAATTAATTTATTCTGCAGTTGCTGTCAGAGACCATCTCGGTCGACAAATGGTCGACCGAGACACCTACTCGGTCGAACTTTTGTCGACCGACAGGCTCTCTGGAACAAGTGATTTGCAACGTCTTTCTTCAACTACCAACTAACTTGTTTGTTGTGTCTAACGGCTACTTTGGATCTTTCTCGGTCGAGAGGTTTGTCGACCGAGAGTGTCTCGGTCGAGGAGTTTGTCGACCGAGAGTGATCCTGTTTCAAGGTTTCAATTTTAAGCATTAATTATATGTGTGAGTGTGCAAAGGTGATCCTAATTAAATGGGATGACATGTCTAACTATGGTGTTTGACTAGGGAAAATCTAACGCTTGATTTACATGCAATTCTAAGTACTTGTACATTATATATTTGTACAAGTTTTACAACATTGATTACATTGCATGAAAATATAACTAAGTAAGCTCTTGGATTTTCCCTTGCTACTTTGTCATCCTGCACACTCAAGTAGCTCGTTAGATTAATAAGAATGAAATGTTTGTCATCATCGAAACAAAGGGATTTATCATAATATCCAATTTATCCAACAATCTCCCCCTCTTTGAAGATGACAAACATTTCCTAAATATGAAATAAGGAAATATAACTCATGTGAGTTTCATACCTGTAAATTACCTTTTGTAGCCATTTATGTTTTGCAAGTGAGTGCTGGCCAAGATGTGATGAAAAACTCATTTATATTTTTGATTTTTATATTCTTTCTCCCCCTTTGTCATTTCAAAAAGATATCCAAGTTGAATATTTTTATTTTTCTTCTCCCCCTTAATATTATGCTCCCCCTTAAATAGATATCCTATTAGAAACATGGATTTTTGTCTAATTTATCCACAATTTGTTTCTCAATCATTTGCAAAGGATGTTAAGCCTTGAAATGATATGAGATTCCCTTAAGCGTATGATGAATGTATATTGATTTCTCATTTATCAAAGGATGTTAAGCCCTAAATTAAATGAGAATCCTCTAAGCTTAGAGTACATAAAAATGTCTCCATCCAAATGCAAGGGATGTTAAGCCCTGTTTTGGGTAGAGAGTTCCTTCAAGTACAAGATACTATTTTGAATAAATTCATAAATTGCTTTATAATCAAGGAAAATGTCCAGCTACACATGGTGGTTACAATGTTTTTGTAAGCTTCTTCAATCAAATGGTCAAAGTTGTTTTTAAGATCTCCCCCTTAGTCTTATGCTTTGCTCCCCCTTAGATAGATATCTCAAATGAGAGTTTGAGTACTAAGAAAATATATAAAATGTTGTAGATGATCTCCATGATTTAACAAAGATGTATGCAATTTATGTCAGTCTGGAAAACAGAAACCCGGTCGGTCGACAATTGCTCGACCGACAGTGTTCTCGGTCGACTAGTTGCTCGACCGAGGATGTTTCTGGAGAACTGTTTTGTCATTTGTCAATTTAGCCACAATGTTAATAGTTGCCTATTTTAATTATTACTCCCCTTATTTGTTATGCTCTACAATAACGAACTTATAATCCATATTTTTGAAGATGTCTCATATGCCTAAAAAAAATAACCATTTGAATCAAGCAAAGATGGCAAACTTCATTCAATAGCATGGAAAATATTACAATCATATAGAAATGACCAATTTATTACAATCATTGTCATTACAACTAGTACAACTTCAACACTTCACTGGAAAGATTTAAGAATTACATCGATGTCCGGATCTTTCCCAAGGAATGGCTCGGCTCCATAATATTTGACCAGAGTTTGCCAATCCAAAGCACCTGTCGTAGTTAACGCATATGCTTCCAGAAATGTGGGAACTCGGTCAAATCGGAAGTGAGCAGCTATATCTTGCAATTGCATGGAGGAAAATTGAGTATGTGCAAGATCCATTGATGGTGGAGGTGGAGTTTGATAGTAGTTGTATGAAGGGTTAAATGGGTTGAGCATGCCAGGATTTAAGGAATGCGGATATTCATCGGTTTGGCTCGGAGAAAGATTTTGCATTCTTTGATTTAAGTATGTCATGGCATGGTGGGTATAGTTTAGTTGGTTACTAAGATGATATTGGGAGCCGACAAGATAAGTGAGAGTATTTTGAATGGGATCAACAGAAAGATTAGTAGGAGGAGGGGGTGGTGGTATATCTTGATGTGATGATTCTCCTTCTACTCTTGCCCTTTTATGACCAAAGTCAATCCCCATCTTCTCTACGGTATTCTTACTTATCTTTGGTGGTCTACGCTCCCATGTATACCCCATATCTTCAATTTGTAACTTAAGACAATGTTGAGTGATCTGGCATACAAAATCGGCATACGGTGGATTGCCAGAAAACTCAAGCATGTTTTTAAGTATTATGCGAATGAAGTTTATAGGAATTTCTTTTATGATAGCATAAATTAGACACATGCGGAAAATAGGGACCTCAGATTTATTGGCTCTAGGATGTATGTTTGTGGAAACAATGAGGTTTACTATCCTACATGCAGGTTTCAGGTTTATTGCATAATAGGTTCCCCTATCTTCATGAAAAGTGGTATTGGTTTGAAATATGACTCTTTTTATATCACTAAGGCTAGTGGAGTGGTCATCATGGGATAATAAATTTAGTGGATTGCCGGTGGTAAGGTCAAGGAAATCTTGGTATTCTTCTATATCAATTTCTAGCATATCAAGAATATCCCCTTCGGTAAATTTAAAACTGTGCCCATTGACCATGGTGTAAAAGAATGTGATTTCATTTTCGGTGTGGGATAAGAGATTGGCATAGAATTCGTTGACTACCTTAGTGGAATAGAAAGGAAAAGAAGGATTGATGAAGTCCTTCAGCTTTTGCACTCCAAAGAGATTCTCCAGATCGACTATGTTGATGAAGTCCATAGCTTCGACCGGGCGTCGGGGAAGAGAAGCATTAGAGGAAAGCCATAGATATCGATCTCCAGCATCTCCGTCGACGAAGGCGATGTCGTTGATGATCGTCAGTGGCGGAGTGGCTTCCCGTGCTTCTCTTCTTTTTCTTCCGGCGACTTTCTTCTTCCCACGGGCAGCTGAGGATGAGGCCATTTGTGTTTCTTGAGTGTGGAGAAGAAGCAAGGAAGATTGGAGGATAAGAATGCTGAAGGGTTGCACGAAAATGCACTAGAGATGGACTATGGAGGCAAGGAAATGTAAGTGTGAGTAAGTGACTCGTTTTTGCTCCTATTTATAGCATTCCAGCGACCTGGTCGGTCGATGATTCGTCGACCGAGCGTCCGCAACGGTCGAGTTGCAGACGCGCCACTTGGTTCCCCAACGGTAAAAAAATGGTCATAACGGTCCGTCCGCAACGGTCGTATCCAACGGCTATTTCTCGGTCGAGCACTTGTCGACCGACGTTGTCTCGGTCGAGCATTTGTCGACCGACAGTTCGTCCGATATTGAGTCTGTTTAGTATTTGTCGGTCGAGAGAGATGGGCTGACCGAGAGGTTCTCGGTCGACAAATTCGTCGACCGACAGACTTACTGAGTACAACTTTTAAAGCTGATTTTTAAATGCAAATGGTAGATCATTTTTGTAGAGCATTTATATGGATATTCTAAGGGAGTAATATTGGGATAATTTAAGGCTTAAATGATAACAAATGATTTAATTTTCAAGAAAAATTTATATTAAGATTAGGTCCAAAGAGAGAATTTCCAAAAATAAGCAATTTTTGTCGAAGCTTATTTTAGGTCGCCCTTGACTACGACCATAGCGCCCCTTAGTCAAGTTTTATTTTGACCAAGAGGCAAATTTTTGCAGATTTTTCAGATTGAATATATTGAGTCTAATATCTGCATAAAATTTAAATATCAAGTTGAAGCATACTACTTAATTTGAGACACAATTAATTATTTCAAAGATACTGAGTTAGAGATTTTGTTGCAAGCAATAACATATAACTAATAAGTTATTTTGCTGGCTTGCAAACAATTTTCTATGCGCACCCAATGATGAAAGCATGGTATAAAGCATACAATGATAATTCCATTTTATGATTAGTATATGAATAGACCAGAAAATACTTTTACGAAAAATCATATGAAAATAGGAATTTTATTTGACTTAGTCTTTAAATCATCTAGGGAACAAACTAATATTAATTTCATTTACATTTGTAATTATGTATAGTTGAGATAGACATAGAAATATGCAACTAATGTCTTTGGTCATATCTCAACTTGATTTTGTTCATTTAGTTTGGAGGTTTTGGAACCCAAACTAACTCTACATCTTTTCTCTTATAAGGACATGAAAATGAATAGTGACCAAGGCGCAAACAGTAATGACAACATATTGAGTCAACTTCATATCTTTTTCTATGGTTGTGTCCTATGTTGTCATTGGGTGAGGATGTTCTTTTAGGTACATATATAGATTGGGTTTGTGACTTTCTCTGAGTGGGTTGTTGATGAGATTTTCCTTTAGGCTCGTAACCTAGTCCCCTTCTCCCAATTTGTTGATAGGGATTATCTAGAATTTGATCAAGAATGCCATGGTTATTCAAACTACGAACTTATTGTTGTAGCTTGGCAATCTCATCCATTCTTTTCTTAATGTCTATTTTTGCTTGGTCTAGATTGGATGACAATGAATTTCTTTCTTTAACAATAGTGTCATAATCTATATGGGTGCACAATAATGGTTGTTTTTTAAGATCGTTTACTTGAGTCTGTAAGTTTGAATTTTCAACAGAAAGGAGCTTGCAATCGGCTTCCATAGATTTTAACTTAAGATCAGAAAATTTATTTCCCTCTTTAAGATTCTCATTTTCAGATGCAAGAGCAAGAAGTTTAACATTTAGATCATCATTTTCCTTATTTGATTTCCTTAATTTCTTTTTGCACTCAACATATTTATTATGTGTTTCTTCAATAATAGCAACTAGTTCTTCTTTAGATAAATCAAAAAGACTTACCTCTTCTTCTTCTTCTTCTTCACTAGTTGTAGCAATAAGGCATTCTTTGTGCTTATCCTCTTCCTTTGATCTCCATGGGCATCTGGTTGTTTTGTGGCTTGTTCCCAAACACCAATTGCAGCATGTAGTGGTTTTGTCCAAGCACTTTTCACCATTTCCCTCCATTCTTCAAGACCTGGTTAGGGTTCCTTGAAGCCTGCTCTGATACCAATTGAAAACTACTAGAGGGGGGGTGAATAGAGTTTTATAGATAATTTAACAATTATTGAACTCAAACAACCACAATGAAAATATTGGACAAGGAGACACAAGGTTTAGAGTGGTTCCAACTATAGCAAATACTATAGCCGTCAATCCACTACCCGGTTGCTTACCCAACCGGGATTTGAAAAGAAATTTATTTTATTACCTCTTCAAGGAATTTACATAAAATACAATCTCTTTTCCTAAACCCTTCAAGCAGCCTTCACCTAGAAGTAATCGCCAACCTTGAAGCAGCCTTCCCTTGAAGTAGATGCACCAACTCCCGTTGCACCAGCCTTCTGAAGTAGCTTCCCTTGCGATAGCCTTCTTGAAGTATCTTGAAGTCCCCTTCTCCACCTGAGAAGTCAACCATCTCCAATCCGCAGCCTCCAACCCTAGGAGTAGCAAGGAGAGTACAAAAGATAAACAGGAACAAGAAAGGAAAAGGAAATTACAACTTATCCTTTAATCCCGAGGCTTGATATGCCTAGATCAAGCGTAAGATCTCCTAGCCAAGTATGTGAACTTGTGATTGCTGTGGGTAGGAGAATCTAGCCTATAGGACACGAGATTGAGCTAAGGAGAATGTAGGCCAATGATCACAGTGCTCAAATTGCTTGCAAAAGATTGCTCAAGTATGCTCAAGTGTATTCTCAAGTGTAACAAGTGAATTCTAGGGCTTGTCCTATTTATAGGAATGGCCTAAGTATGCTTAAGGACGTTCTAGACAACTTCTAGGGGTTTCTAAGTGCTTAACTAGCCGTTAGGTACAAAGTTGTTGCTTTAACAACGGCTAATTAATTTATTCTGCAGTTGCTGTCAGAGACCATCTCGGTCGACAAATGGTCGACCGAGACACCTACTCGGTCGAACTTTTGTCGACCGACAGGCTCTCTGGAACAAGTGATTTGCAACGTCTTTCTTCAACTACCAACTAACTTGTTTGTTGTGTCTAACGGCTACTTTGGATCTTTCTCGGTCGAGAGGTTTGTCGACCGAGAGTGTCTCGGTCGAGGAGTTTGTCGACCGAGAGTGATCCTGTTTCAAGGTTTCAATTTTAAGCATTAATTATATGTGTGAGTGTGCAAAGGTGATCCTAATTAAATGGGATGACATGTCTAACTATGGTGTTTGACTAGGGAAAATCTAACGCTTGATTTACATGCAATTCTAAGTACTTGTACATTATATATTTGTACAAGTTTTACAACATTGATTACATTGCATGAAAATATAACTAAGTAAGCTCTTGGATTTTCCCTTGCTACTTTGTCATCCTGCACACTCAAGTAGCTCGTTAGATTAATAAGAATGAAATGTTTGTCATCATCGAAACAAAGGGATTTATCATAATATCCAATTTATCCAACACAAAGCCATTGGTGGCAGATGTACGAGTTATATGACATGGCCTAAAAACATCAAAGCCCTAGGGGCAGATGTATGAGATATATAATGGAAACTAAGCTTAAAATATGTGTTCTCTTTTGTTATTGAATATTCTTGTGAAAGTATATGCTTTTCTTATAGTCTTCTGTTACTGCCAAGTATATTAGTTTTATCTTATTGCCAAGATATGATGAGAGGTAAATAAAAGACACGTAGGCGTACTCAGTACAATATTCTTGAATATTGTGCTGATGTGTACCGCATGTAATCTTTTGTTTAGGTTATGGTTATGCTCTTGAAGATCCAGGATAGTGAGAGTTGTGTGGCGAGCTGATGTACAGGTGGACCTGTTGTCTTAAGATCATGTAGTTTAGTGGTAGTACATGTATATGCTTAGTATTTTGTTGTTCAATATGTAATATCAAATGTTGTAACAATTCATGTTGTAATTATATGTTGAATGGTGAACATGTGTGTATGGTTTGTTTACTGTTCATGTACATGTGCTACTGTGTTTCCTTCTAACTCCCTTGATTTTCTCTTTCTTAGCCTAGTGTGGGATGTTTAAATTGGGATTCTCACTGAGTTGAGGGTTTTAATTTGGACATCACACATCAGATTAAGTTTTAGAAAATCTGGGGATGTCACAGGTGGTATCAGAGCATGAACAATAGCAAAGCCTGGCATTTGCTCATTATGCAACTCAAAACTAATGAACCTTGAACTTAAAAACATCTTTAGGGTTAGATTAGTCATCTTTTAGAGACTAGATCTGACTTAGCCTCTAGGTTAGCACCTAGATGTCTGAGAACTAGGTCTAGACTGGTGCTTGTATGTAGCAAGTCCTTAGATGTCGTTCTTTCCTTGTAGTGTAGCGGTATGGGATGTTGCACTATTTGGAAATGATGTGCATCAAGGGAAGAGAAACCCTAGACATATGGTGCTCATTGTCTAGAGTAGCTATGCTAGTCTACACCATGTTCTCACCCTTTTCATTAGTTTTCATGACACTGGACTCTCTACTATGTGTGGGACGCTCGTTTTCTGGATTTGGTTTTTGATTCCAATCGGATCGAACCTTGATAGTTTTCTTTGACGCTTGTTTTATCAGAGAAAAACTATATAATATTTTATTATGTATATGTATTACAAAAATGTATCCCCACACATGTACGAGTAGGAAGTGATCATGCAACCTAAGTGAAAGTGAATGGCATCAGTCTAGAAGAGAGAGTAGTTCTGTATTAGATGTCTAGAGCCTTTTTGATATATATGTTAGATGGAATATATGATATAAGTTTTGATGACATGATGTGCGTCTTATATTGATGATATAAGATGGTTATGTTGATTTATGTTTGTCTTTGAGGACATGAGTTAGGTTTGAGGTTTTGAGATAAGTTTTGATGATGCAAGTAACTAGAATTTTATGTGATGAGTTATGTTAAGTTAAGATAAGATGTGAGTCAGCATGAGCCTCAAGCTCTTTTACACAGGAGGACCTCTAGTGTTGGGACCAGTTTCAGGGTTAACTCCAGAGAGAGTGAGACCCATTGGGAGAAGGTTAGAGAACCTAAACTCCAAGATATGAGAATTCTGAGATATGTGATATGATATGTCCTAAACTAGACTACTCCTGAGTGATTGAGTTGAGTCACTCTATGTATGATTCCTATAGTTTTCTTGAACCCTAGATGTCCTTGGGAGGACCAAACCCTAGAGTCAAAGAGAGGCTGGTTATATATGTACATGCGAACATGAATATGAGTGCCTACCATCTGGGTGAGGGAGAGAGCCCAAGACCCTGGAGGAGGTATCTATGTTAGTTGGGTGAAGCCTCATGCTCGGTTTAGTGGTTTCCCACATAGGAATCTAGTGGTGTATATAAGAGAGTTTTGGGTAAACATGTTTCATAGGTAGAGATCTATGATGAGAATATCATAGCATGTTTTGGTTTGTGCTTACGTGGCTAGAGCTATGAACCTATCACTAGTGCCAATGAGGTAATCCGATAACCCTAGATCATAGAGGAAAGATAAAGTATATGCATATGAGATACTCATTGAGTTGAGTTGGCTCAGAGAGACTGAGCATGGTACTACCCTCATGGTAAGGGTCAGGAGAACCTCAGTTGGGACTACATAAAGTTTTGATACATGTTTCACGAGCCACTTGTATAAGTTTGTTAGCACAACCATGATATAATATATGTAAGCATGTGATCTAATCTCAAGATGTGATATATAAATATGATATGTTGTAAACCTAGAGATGGTTAAATACGTATCGATGCATAAATGGTTAACCATATACATAAATAATGATGACAATGTGATATAGTTGGTTAATCTTGCGATGAAAACTTCGTAAATGTGACAATTATAATGAGCAATGAGATAAGATCACAGCAGAGATGTATGTTACATGAGGTGCTAATCTTAGTTCTTAATAAAGAAAAAAATGTAATTTGAAGGTTAGCACAACATAACATGTATGACACCTTGTTATGATCTAGATGGATAAAGTGAGTTAATTATAGTTAACTCCCTCCTAAAAGGAATATGTTAATGTTGAACATGTTCTAACAATTATCTCAATAAAATGTTGATGACACCTTGATGTATGGGTTAACTCCTTGGGAACATGGTAATATGATGTTGAATAATAACGCATGAATAAAGATGAAGATGCAACCCTAATATATGAGATATGGAATGACATAAGCTAAGCTTCTAAACCTTGAGTTCAACCCTGAATGGAGTGTTTGTGCACCCAAAATGGTTGTAAACCTCCAAATAGTGCTTTGGATACATGGTTCTCGGTAACCATTGCGGATATGTTACACATAGAATAGTGCCTACACGTGGATGAAGGCAAGATAAGGTTTTCCCTAGAAGTATGAGTATGGTTTACTTTCGAGGACGAAAGTTCTTTTAAGATGTATATGATGTGACAAAGTGGGTTTTCTAGCTTAATTTCGAGGACGAAATTTCTTTTAAGACGTATATGATGTGATGGAGTGAACTTTTTGAGTATTTTGAATACCTAATGAGATAGATGGATCTTTGTGCTTGAGTTATTTTGAGGAATTTAATTGATTGGTCAATTAGTGATAACTTGGCACCTCAAATGTAGAAGGAATGGTTCTGAAACCATGGTTGAAGTTTCATCTTGTTGGGATGATTGTAGAGAGAGAGATGGTGGGGTTTTGGATGATAAAATAATGTATGCAATTGAAGGGTTGATCATTACAAGCATGGTTTTTGGTTTATGACTTAGAGCCATATCTTATGAAGTCACGCTTCCAATGAATAATGACTAGGCACCCTTTTTCTAAAGCCACCGTATCAGTAACATGAATCAGTGTTGGCCATGCGATGTCCAGATCTGATGATATAGATATCACCATCAATCCCTATTCAGTGGGTATGTGGGTTGGCAGTTCGGCTCGTGTGAGAGATATCCACCAAGATCATTGGTCATGGGGAGCAGTTCCTTAGCAAGAGATCATGGCCCGGAGGTGGTTTCTATTTGAGGGAGTACTAGTTCCTCATTGTGGGTTGTCTGTAGACCCTTATTCATAGTTGTGAGTGTTGGTGAGGATGAGGATGGGAGCATGTGGGAAGGTGTCGAGACACATACCCGGCACTGAGATGCGAACACGGAAGCTAGGGAATGATGGAGAAGCGGCAGACTCCTCACCGGAACAGACCCAGCCTTGCAGCGGCACTGCATTACAGGATCGCTCGCACGCAATGGAGCTAGCTTGACCTGGAGAGCCTCCTCGTGGAGGCGGCCATTTTCTAATAGAATAGCTTCAGGCATCGCTGAGTGCATAAGTAGTTGATCTCGTGTTAGAGATGCTTCTACCTTGCCGGAGCAGATCCCAATGGCAGCGAGCATGTAGTGGTGGCACCCCAGAGGAGGTAGAGGAGTTTCTTTGCTCACCAGAGGTTAGAGATAGTGGCGGCGCTTGCGAGCAGATGGCAGGTTAAGGGTAGAGTCGCACACCACTGGAACTCTACGGCAGTGCCCAGAGCAGCCCCTCACGATGGCGGCGGTGACATCTGTAGCTGCGAGGACAAGCCTTGCGGTGGCGGCCTGTGTGAGAGAGAAACTAGAGGCTGCAAACGATCACCTTGAGTCTAGCTGAGAACAAGGGCAGTGTGATGGCTAAGTTTCGTGAAGGATCTCCGGGAGCCAAACCTTGCTAGAGTAACTCGTTTCTCGTCAGACTCTCCCAGCGGTGGCGGCAGTTCACGGACCAGATGATAAGTCTGTTGTTCGCGAGAGAAAGAGGAGCCTCTGGCGAGGATTCCTTATCGTGATCCAGTAGTCGGCCAGGGGCACTTGCCCGGACCGAGGAGGAGGATCATCGGATCCTTGCACAGAACTAGAAAACAGCGTGACTCATGGATGTGAGAAGAGAAGAAGAAGTGAACTTGGTTCAAGCGAGTCATACCGGCCGACCCAACATAAGTCAACCAGCAAAGAACCGCCCGCTCAACTGAGCCTAGGAGGCATGAGCTGCAAGCTGTAGCAGCCACATGGCGGATCAAGATTGGCCGAAAAAGGTAAACCCCCAGATTTAGTCCAGATCTTATATAATTCGTAGAAAATAGCATGTTGATCAGAAAATTACAAACAATATACCAAAATGTTCAGAAAAATGAGTAGAACACAATTAAAGCAAAATATCAGGCTTTTGATGCATGAATATCAGTGATATCTTGTTAGTTTTGAAATGCTTAATTGATGGATAATAAATATCAAACGTCGGCCTAAAATTATGAGAATATGTCAGTAAATCAATATTCATGCTTATAATCCAGTGTATGTCAGTGATTAGGATGATGATGCACGAAATCATGTAATTTACTCCATATGGATAATTAGGGCTTTTAACCCTAAATAAAATGCAATAAATGCACACATGCTCAATAAATGATGAAATTCACAGAGTAAGCTCATATCAATATATGAAACCTCAGTTTTAATTATGATATCATAATGATGAACATAATTCATGTTATATGAAGAGCACCCTTAATACATGTGATGTCACCCTAATATGGTTAAGGAAAGTGACATAATGTTAAATATGTTCACATAATAATGTGACACATGAGTATATACAGTTGATGAACTATAATCTGGAATATGACAGCAGTAAGATAAATATAAGGCAAGAATACAAGTAATCATGAGAATATCCTAATGAGATAAGATAAACCCTAATGAACACGACTAGGGTTGATATGATGAGAACCTGATGATAGTATATGATCTTGTCTTAATCAGGGTTTGAACAAGGATATAGTTGACATCAGGAGTATATGTGATGATTAGGAATATCTCTTTGGAAGGTACGCCATTACCTCTTACTTGGCCTATTATACAATATGCTTGTGTTATATCTGTAGTAAAATACTTGGCATATGATATTGGTTGAAATGATTGTTCCTGTATGTTATGTTTCTTGAGCTTTTCCATACTTATGGCTATGAACACATGAAACATAAAGTATCTGATCCATCATATGACAGCACTAAACTCTTTGGTAGTACAGTGCATTGAAGAAACATCAAAGCCCTTGGTGGAAGATGTAACATCAAAGCCATTGGTGGCAGATGTACAAGTTATATGACATGACCTAAAAACATCAAAGCACTAGGGGTAGATGTATGAGATATATGATGGAAACTAAGCTTAAAATATGTGTTCTCTTTTGTTATTGAATATTCTTGTGCAAGTATATGCTTTTCTTATAGTCTTCTGTTACTGCCAAGTATATTAGTTTTATCTTATTGCCAAGATATGATGAGAGGTAAATAAAAGACATGTAGGCGTACTCAGTACAATATTCTTGAATATTGTGCTGACATGTACCGCATGTAATCTTTTGTTTAGGTTATGGTTATGCTCTTAAAGATCCAGGATAGTGAGAGTTGTGTGGCGAGCTGATGTACAGGTGGACCTGTTGTCTTAAGATCATGTAGTTTAGTGGTAGTACATGTATATGTTTAGTAGTTTGTTGTTCAATATGTAATATCAAATGTTGTAACAATTCATGTTGTAATTATATGTTGAATGGTGAACATGTGTGTATGGTTTGTTTATTGTTCATGTACATGTGCTACTGTGTTTCCTTCTGACTCCCTTGATTTTCTCTTTCTTAGCCTAGTGTGGGATGTTTAAATTGGGATTCTCACTGAGTTGAGGGTTTTAATTTGGACATCACACATCAGATTAAGTTTTAGAAAATCTGGGGACGTCACAGGTGGTATCAGAGCATGAACAATAGCAAAGCCTGGCATTTGTTCATTATGCAACTCAAAACTAATGAACCTTGAACTTAAAAACATCTTTAGGGTTAGATTAGTCATCTTTTAGAGACTAGATCTGACTTAGCCTCTAGGTTAGCACCTAGATGTCTGAGAACTAGGTCTAGACTGGTGCTTGTATGTAGCAAGTCCTTAGATGTCGTTCTTTCCTTGTAGTGTAGCGGTATGGGATGTTGCACTATTTGGAAATGATGTGCATCAAGGGAAGAGAAACCCTAGACATATGGTGCTCATTGTCTAGAGTAGCTATGCTAGTCTACACCATGTTCTCACCCTTTTCATTAGTTTTCATGACACTGGACTCTCTACTATGTGTGGGATGCTCGTTTTCTGGATTTGGTTTTTGATTCCAATCGGATCGAACCTTGATAGTTTTCTTTGACGCTTGTTTTATCAGAGAAAAACTATATAATATTTTATTATGTATATGTATTACAAAAATGTGTCCCCACACATGTACGAGTAGGAGGTGATCATGCAACCTAAGTGAAAGTGAATGGCATCAGTCTAGAAGAGAGAGTAGTTCTGTATTAGATGTCTAGAGCCTTTTTGATATATATGTTAGATGGAATAGATGATATAAGTTTTGATAACATGATGTGCATCTTATATTGATGATATAAGATGGTTATGCTGATTTATGTTTGTCTTTGAGGACATGAGTTAGGTTTGAGGTTTTGAGATAAGTTTTGATGATGCAAGTAACTAGAAGTTTATGTGATGAGTTATGTTAAGTTAAGATAAGATGTGAGTCAGCATGAGCCTCAAGCTCTTTTACACAGGAGGACCTCTAGTGTTGGGACCAGTTTCGGGTTTAACTCCAGAGAGAGTGAGACCCATTGGGAGAAGGTTAGAGAACCTAAACTCCAAGATATGAGAATTCTGAGATATGTGATATGATATGTCCTAAACTAGACTACTCCTGAGTGATTGAGTTGAGTCACTCTATGTATGATTCCTATAGTTTTCTTGAACCCTAGATGTCCTTGGGAGGACCAAACCCTAGAGTCAAAGAGAGGTTGGTTATATATGTACATGCAAACATGAATATGAGTGCCTACCATCTGGGTGAGGGAGAGAGCCCAAGACCCTGGAGGAGGTATCTATGTTAGTTGGGTGAAGCCTCATGCTCGGTTTGGTGGTTTCCCACATAGGAATCTAGTGGTGTATATAAGAGAGTTTTGGGTAAACATGTTTCATAGGTAGAGATCTATGATGAGAATATCATAGCATGTTTTGGTTTGTGCTTACGTGGCTAGAGCTATGAACCTATCACTAGTGCCAATGAGGTAATCCGATAACCCTAGATCATAGAGGAAAGATAAAGTATATGCATATGAGATACTCATTGAGTTGAGTTGGCTCAGAGAGACTGAGCATGGTACTACCCTCATGGTAAGGGTCAGGAGAACCTCAGTTGGGACTACATAAAGTTTTGATACATGTTTCACGAGCCACTTGTATAAGTTTGTTAGCACAACCATGATATAATATATGTAAGCATGTGATCTAATCTCAAGATGTGATATATAAATATGATATGTTGTAAACCTAGAGATGGTTAAATACGTATCGATGCATAAATGGTTAACCATATACATAAATAATGATGACAATGTGATATAGTTGGTTAATCTTGCGATGAAAACTTCGTAAATGTGACAATTATAATGAGCAATGAGATAAGATCACAGCAGAGATGTATGTTACATGAGGTGCTAATCTTAGTTCTTAATAAAGAAAAAAATGTAATTTGAAGGTTAGCACAACATAACATGTATGACACCTTGAAATGATCTAGATGGATAAAGTGGGTTAATTATAGTTAAATCCCTCCTAAAAGGAATATGTTAATGTTGAACATGTTCTAACAATTATCTCAATAAAATGTTGATGACACCTTGATGTATGGGTTAACTCCTTGGGAACATGGTAATATGATGTTGAATAATAACGCATGAATAAAGATGAAGATGCAACCCTAATATATGAGATATGGAATGACATAAGCTAAGCTTCTAAACCTTGAGTTCAACCCTGAATGGAGTGTTTGTGCACCCAAAATGGTTGTAAACCTCCAAATAGTGCTTTGGATACATGGTTCTCGGTAACCATTGCGGATATGTTACACATAGAATAGTGCCTACACGTGGATGAAGGCAAGATAAGGTTTTCCCTAGAAGTATGAGTATGGTTTACTTTCGAGGACGAAAGTTCTTTTAAGATGTATATGATGTGACAAAGTGGGTTTTCTAGCTTAATTTCGAGGACGAAATTTCTTTTGAGACGTATATGATGTGATGGAGTGAACTTTTTGAGTATTTTGAATACCTAATGAGATAGATGGATCTTTGTGCTTGAGTTATTTTGAGGAATTTAATTGATTGGTCAATTAGTGATAACTTGGCACCTCAAATGTAGAAGGAATGGTTCTGAAACCATGGTTGAAGTTTCATCTTTTTGGGATGATCGTAGAGAGAGAGATGGTGGGGTTTTGGATGATAAAATAATGTATGCAATTGAAGGGTTGATCATTACAAGCATGGTTTTTGGTTTATGACTTAGAGCAATATCTTATGAAGTCACGCTTCCAATGAATAATGACTAGGCACCCTTTTTCTAAAGCCACCGTATCAGTAACATGAATCAGTGTTGGCCATGCGATGTCCAGATCTGATGATATAGATATCACCATCAATCCCTATTCAGTGGGTATGTGGGTTGGCAGTTTGGCTCGTGTGAGAGATATCCACCAAGATCATTGGTCATGGGGAGCAGTTCCTTAGCAAGCGATCATGGCCCGGAGGTGGTTTCTATTTGAGGGAGTACTAGTTCCTCATTGTGGGTTGTTTGTAGACCCTTATTCATAGTTGTGAGTGTTGGTGAGGATGAGGATGGGAGCATGTGGGAAGTTGTCGAGACACATACCCGGCACTGAGATGCGAACACGGAAGCTAGGGAATGATGGAGAAGTGGCTGACTCCTCGCCGGAACAGACCCAGCCTTGCAGCGGCATTGCATTACAGGATCGCTCGCACGCAATGGAGCTAGCTTGACCTGGAGAGCCTCCTCGTGGAGGCGGCCATTTTCTAATAGAATAGCTTCAGGCATCGCTGAGTGCATAAGTAGTTGATCTCGTGTTAGAGATGCTTCTACCTTGTCGGAGCAGATCCCAATGGTAGCGAGCATGTAGTGGTGGCATCCCAGAGGAGGTAGAGGAGTTTCTTTGCTCACCAGAGGTTAGAGATAGTGGCGGCGCTTGCGAGAAGATGGCAGGTTAAGGGTAGAGTCGCACGCCACTGGAACTCTACGGCAGTGCCCAGAGCAGCCCCTCACGATGGCGGCGGCGACATCTGTAGCTGCGAGGACAAGCCTTGCGGTGGCGGCCTGTGTGAGAGAGAAACTAGAGGCTGCAAACGATCACCTTGAGTCTAGCTGAGAACAAGGGCAGTGTGATGGCTAAGTTTCGTGAAGGATCTCCGGGAGCCAAACCTTGCTAGAGTAACTCATTTCTCGTCAGACTCTCCCAGCGGTGGCGGCAGTTCACGGACCAGATGATAAGTCTGTTGTTCACGAGAGAAAGAGGAGCCTCTGGTGAGGATTCCTTATTGTGATCCAGTAGTCGGCCAGGGGCACTTGCCCGGACCGAGGAGGAGGATCATCGGATCCTTGCACAGAACTAGAAAACAACGTGACTCATGGATGCGAGAAGAGAAGAAGAAGTGAACTTGGTTCAGGCGAGTCATACCGGCCGACCCAACATAAGTCAACCAGCAAAGAACCGCCCGCTCAACTGAGCCTAGGAGGCATGAGCTGCAAGTTGTAGCGGCCACATGGCGGATCAAGATTGGCCGAAAAAGGTAAACCCCCAGATTTAGTCCAGATCTTATATAATTCGTAGAAAATAGCATGTTGATCAGAAAATTACAAACAATATACCAAAATGTTTAGAAAAATGAGTAGAACACAATTAAAGCAAAATATCAGGCTTTTGATGCATGAATATCAGTGATATCTTGTTAGTTTTGAAATGCTTAATTGATGGATAATAAATATCAAACGTCGGCCTAAAATTATGAGAATATGTCAGTAAATCAATATTCATGCTTATAATCCAGTGTATGTCAGTGATTAGGATGATGATGCACGAAATCATGTAATTTACTCCATATGGATAATTAGGGCTTTTAACCCTAAATAAAATGCAATAAATGCACACATGCTCAATAAATGATGAAATTCACAGAGTAAGCTCATATCAATATATGAAACCTCAGTTTTAATTATGATATCATAATGATGAACATAATTCATGTTATATGAAGAGCACCCTTAATACATGTGATGTCACCCTAATATGGTTAAGGAAAGTGACATAATGTTAAATATGTTCACATAATAATGTGACACATGAGTATATACAGTTGATGAACTATAATCTGGAATATGACAGCAGTAAGATAAATATAAGGCAAGAATACAAGTAATCATGAGAATATCCTAATGAGATAAGATAAACCCTAATGAACACGACTAGGGTTGATATGATGAGAACCTGATGATAGTATATGATCTTGTCTTAATCAGGGTTTGAACAAGGATATAGTTGACATCAGGAGTATATGTGATGATTAGGAATATCTCTTTGGAAGGTACGCCATTACCTCTTACTTGGCCTATTATACAATATGCTTGTGTTATATCTGTAGTAAAATACTTGGCATATGATATTGGTTGAAATGATTGTTCTTGTATGTTATGTTTCTTGAGCTTTTCTATACTTATGGCTATGAACACATGAAACATAAAGTATCTGATCCATCATATGACAGCACTAAACTCTTTGGTAGTACAGTGCATTGAAGAAACATCAAAGCCCTTGGTGGCAGATGTAACATCAAAGCCATTGGTGGCAGATGTACGAGTTATATGACATGGCCTAAAAACATCAAAGCCCTAGGGGCAGATGTACGAGATATATAATGGAAACTAAGCTTAAAATATGTGTTCTCTTTTGTTATTGAATATTCTTGTGAAAGTATATGCTTTTCTTATAGTCTTCTGTTACTGCCAAGTATATTAGTTTTATCTTATTGCCAAGATATGATGAGAGGTAAATAAAAGACATGTAGGCGTACTCAGTACAATATTCTTGAATATTGTGCTGACATGTACCGCATGTAATCTTTTGTTTAGGTTATGGTTATGCTCTTAAAGATCCAGGATAGTGAGAGTTTTGTGGCGAGCTGATGTACAGGTGGACCTGTTGTCTTAAGATCATGTAGTTTAGTTGTAGTACATGTATATGTTTAGTAGTTTGTTGTTCAATATGTAATATCAAATGTTGTAACAATTCATGTTGTAATTATATGTTGAATGGTGAACATGTGTGTATGGTTTGTTTATTGTTCATGTACATGTGCTACTGTGTTTCCTTCTGACTCCCTTGATTTTCTCTTTCTTAGCCTAGTGTGGGATGTTTAAATTGGGATTCTCACTGAGTTGAGGATTTTAATTTGGACATCACACATCAGATTAAGTTTTAGAAAATCTGGGGACGTCACAGGTGGTATCAGAGCATGAACAATAGCAAAGCCTGGCATTTGCTCATTATGCAACTCAAAACTAATGAACCTTGAACTTAAAAACATCTTTAGGGTTAGATTAGTCATCTTTTAGAGACTAGATCTGACTTAGCCTCTAGGTTAGCACCTAGATGTTTGAGAACTAGGTCTAGACTGGTGCTTGTATGTAGCAAGTCCTTAGATGTCGTTCTTTCCTTGTAGTGTAGCGGTATGGGATGTTGCACTATTTGGAAATGATGTGCATCAAGGGAAGAGAAACCCTAGACATATGGTGCTCATTGTCTAGAGTAGCTATGCTAGTCTACACCATGTTCTCACCCTTTTCATTAGTTTTCATGACACTGGACTCTCTACTATGTGTGGGACGCTCGTTTTCTGGATTTGGTTTTTGATTCCAATCGGATCGAACCTTGATAGTTTTCTTTGACGCTTGTTTTATCAGAGAAAAACTATATAATATTTTATTATGTATATGTATTACAAAAATGTGTCCCCACACATGTACGAGTAGGAGGTGATCATGCAACCTAAGTGAAAGTGAATGGCATCAGTCTAGAAGAGAGTGTAGTTTTGTATTAGATGTCTAGAGCCTTTTTGATATATATGTTAGATGGAATAGATGATATAAGTTTTGATGACATGATGTGCATCTTATATTGATGATATAAGATGGTTATGCTGATTTATGTTTGTCTTTGAGGACATGAGTTAGGTTTGAGGTTTTGAGATAAGTTTTGATGATGCAAGTAACTAGAATTTTATGTGATGAGTTATGTTAAGTTAAGATAAGATGTGAGTCAGCATGAGCCTCAAGCTCTTTTACACAGGAGGACCTCTAGTGTTGGGACCAGTTTCGGGGTTAACTCCAGAGAGAGTGAGACCCTTTGGGAGAAGGTTAGAGAACCTAAACTCCAAGATATGAGAATTCTGAGATATGTGATATGATATGTCCTAAACTAGACTACTCCTGAGTGATTGAGTTGAGTCACTCTATGTATGATTCCTATAGTTTTCTTGAGCCCTAGATGTCCTTGGGAGGACCAAACCCTAGAGTCAAAGAGAGGTTGGTTATATATGTACATGCGAACATGAATATGAGTGCCTACCATCTGGGTGAGGGAGAGAGCCCAAGACCCTGGAGGAGGTATCTATGTTAGTTGGGTGAAGCCTCATGCTCGGTTTGGTGGTTTCCCACATAGGAATCTAGTGGTGTATATAAGAGAGTTTTGGGTAAACATGTTTCATAGGTAGAGATCTATGATGAGAATATCATAGCATGTTTTGGTTTGTGCTTACGTGGCTAGAGCTATGAACCTATCACTAGTGCCAATGAGGTAATCCGATAACCCTAGATCATAGAGGAAAGATAAAGTATATGCATATGAGATACTCATTGAGTTGAGTTGGCTCAGAGAGACTGAGCATGGTACTACCCTCATGTAAGGGTCAGGAGAACCTCAGTTGGGACTACATAAAGTTTTGATACATGTTTCACGAGCCACTTGTATAAGTTTGTTAGCACAACCATGATATAATATATGTAAGCATGTGATCTAATCTCAAGATGTGATATATAAATATGATATGTTGTAAACCTTGAGATGGTTAAATACGTATCGATGCATAAATGGTTAACCATATACATAAATAATGATGACAATGTGATATAGTTGGTTAATCTTGCGATGAAAACTTCGTAAATGTGACAATTATAATGAGCAATGAGATAAGATCACAGCAGAGATGTATGTTACATGAGGTGCTAATCTTAGTTCTTAATAAAGAAAAAAATGTAATTTGAAGGTTAGCACAACATAACATGTATGACACCTTGATATGATCTAGATGGATAAAGTGAGTTAATTATAGTTAACTCCCTCCTAAAAGGAATATGTTAATGTTGAACATGTTCTAACAATTATCTCAATAAAATGTTGATGACACCTTGATGTATGGGTTAACTCCTTGGGAACATGGTAATATGATGTTGAATAATAACGCATGAATAAAGATGAAGATGCAACCCTAATATATGAGATATGGAATGACATAAGCTAAGCTTCTAAACCTTGAGTTCAACCCTGAATGGAGTGTTTGTGCACCCAAAATGGTTGTAAACCTCCAAATAGTGCTTTGGATACATGGTTCTTGGTAACCATTGCGGATATGTTACACATAGAATAGTGCCTACACGTGGATGAAGGCAAGATAAGGTTTTCCCTAGAAGTATGAGTATGGTTTACTTTCGAGGACGAAAGTTCTTTTAAGATATATATGATGTGACAAAGTGGGTTTTCTAGCTTAATTTCGAGGATGAAATTTCTTTTAAGACGTATATGATGTGATGGAGTGAACTTTTTGAGTATTTTGAATACCTAATGAGATAGATGGATCTTTGTGCTTGAGTTATTTTGAGGAATTTAATTGATTGGTCAATTAGTGATAACTTGGCACCTCAAATGTAGAAGGAATGGTTCTGAAACCATGGTTGAAGTTTCATCTTGTTGGGATGATCGTAGAGAGAGAGATGGTGGGGTTTTGGATGATAAAATAATGTATGCAATTGAAGGGTTGATCATTACAAGCATGGTTTTTGGTTTATGACTTAGAGCCATATCTTATGAAGTCACGCTTCCAATGAATAATGACTAGGCACCCTTTTTCTAAAGCCACCGTATCAGTAACATGAATCAGTGTTGGCCATGCGATGTCCAGATCTGATGATATAGATATCACCATCAATCCCTATTCAGTGGGTATGTGGGTTGGTAGTTCGGCTCGTGTGAGAGATATCCACCAAGATCATTGGTCATGGGGAGCAGTTCCTTAGCAAGCGGTCATGGCCCGGAGGTGGTTTCTATTTGAGGGAGTACTAGTTCCTCATTGTGGGTTGTCTGTAGACCCTTATTCATAGTTGTGAGTGTTGGTGAGGATGAGGATGGGAGCATGTGGGAAGGTGTCGAGACACATACCCGGCACTGAGATGCGAACACGGAAGCTAGGGAATGATGGAGAAGCGGCTGACTCCTCGCCGGAACAGACCCAGCCTTGCAGCGGCACTGCATTACAGGATCGCTCGCATGCAATGGAGCTAGCTTGACCTGGAGAGCCTCCTCGTGGAGGCGGCCATTTTCTAATAGAATAGCTTCAGGCATCGCTGAGTGCATAAGTAGTTGATCTCGTGTTAGAGATGCTTCTACCTTGCCGGAGCAGATCCCAATGGCAGCGAGCATGTAGTGGTGGCATCCCAGAGGAGGTAGAGGAGTTTCTTTGCTCACCAGAGGTTAGAGATAGTGGCGGCGCTTGCGAGCAGATGGCAGGTTAAGGGTAGAGTCGCACGCCACTGGAACTCTACGGTAGTGCCCAGAGCAGCCCCTCGCGATGGCGGCGGCGACATCTGTAGCTACGAGGACAAGCCTTGCGGTGGCGGCCTGTGTGAGAGAGAAACTAGAGGCTGCAAACGATCACCTTGAGTCTAGATGAGAACAAGGGCAGTGCGATGGCTAAGTTTCTTGAAGGATCTCCGGGAGCCAAACCTTGCTAGAGTAACTCGTTTCTCGTCAGACTCTCCCAGCGGTGGCGGCAGTTCACGGACCAGATGAGAAGTCTGTTGTTCGCGAGAGAAAGAGGAGCCTCTGGTGAGGATTCCTTATTGTGATCCAGTAGTCGGCCAGGGGCACTTGCCCGGACTGAGTAGGAGGATCATCGGATCCTTGTACAGAACTAGAAAACAGTGTGACTCATGGATGCGAGAAGAGAAGAAGAAGTGAACTTGGTTCAGGCGAGTCATACCGGCCGACCCAACATAAGTCAACCAGAAAAGAACCGCCCGCTCAACTGAGCCTAGGAGGCATGAGCTGCAAGCTGTAGCGGCCACATGGCGGATCAAGATTGGCCGAAAAAGGTAAACCCCCAGATTTAGTCCAGATCTTATGTAATTCGTAGAAAATAGCATGTTGATCAGAAAATTACAAACAATATACCAAAATGTTCATAAAAATGAGTAGAACACAATTAAAGCAAAATATCAGGCTTTTGATGCATGAATATCAGTGATATCTTGTTAGTTTTGAAATGCTTAATTGATGGATAATAAATATCAAACGTCGGCCTAAAATTATGAGAATATGTCAGTAAATCAATATTCATGCTTATAATCCAGTGTATGTCAGTGATTAGGATGATGATGCACGAAATCATGTAATTTACTCCATATGGATAATTAGGGCTTTTAACCCTAAATAAAATGCAATAAATGCACACATGCTCAATAAATGATGAAATTCACAGAGTAAGCTCATATCAATATATGAAACCTCAGTTTTAATTATGATATCATAATGATGAACATAATTCATGTTATATGAAGAGCACCCTTAATACATGTGATGTCACCCTAATATGGTTAAGGAAAGTGACATAATGTTAAATATGTTCACATAATAATGTGACACATGAGTATATACAGTTGATGAACTATAATCTGGAATATGTCAGCAGTAAGATAAATATAAGGCAAGAATACAAGTAATCATGAGAATATCCTAATGAGATAAGATAAACCCTAATGAACACGACTAGGGTTGATATGATGAGAACCTGATGATAGTATATGATCTTGTCTTAATCAGGGTTTGAACAAGGATATAGTTGACATCAGGAGTATATGTGATGATTAGGAATATCTCTTTGGAAGGTACGCCATTACCTCTTACTTGGCCTATTATACAATATGCTTGTGTTATATCTGTAGTAAAATACTTGGCATATGATATTGGTTGAAATGATTGTTCCTGTATGTTATGTTTCTTGAGCTTTTCCATACTTATGGCTATGAACACATGAAACATAAAGTATCTGATCCATCATATGACAGCACTAAACTCTTTGGTAGTACAGTGCATTGAAGAAACATCAAAGCCCTTGGTGGAAGATGTAACATCAAAGCCATTGGTGGCAGATGTACAAGTTATATGACATGACCTAAAAACATCAAAGCCCTAGGGGTAGATGTATGAGATATATGATGGAAACTAAGCTTAAAATATGTGTTCTCTTTTGTTATTGAATATTCTTGTGCAAGTATATGCTTTTCTTATATTCTTATGTTACTGCCAAGTATATTAGTTTTATCTTATTGCCAAGATATGATGAGAGGTAAATAAAAGACATGTAGGCATACTCAGTACAATATTCTTGAATATTGTGCTGACGTGTACCACATGTAATCTTTTGTTTAGGTTATGGTTATGCTCTTGAAGATCCAGGATAGTGAGAGTTGTGTGGCGAGCTGATGTACAGGTGGACCTGTTGTCTTAAGATCTTGTAGTTTAGTGGTAGTACATGTATATGTTTAGTAGTTTGTTGTTCAATATGTAATATCAAATGTTGTAACAATTCATGTTGTAATTATATGTTGAATGGTGAACATGTGTGTATGGTTTGTTTATTGTTCATGTACATGTGCTACTGTGTTTCCTTCTGACTCCCTTGATTTTCTCTTTCTTAGCCTAGTGTGGGATGTTTTAAATTGGGATTCTCACTGAGGTGAGGGTTTTAATTTGCACATCACACATCAGATTAAGTTTTAGAAAATCTGGGGACGTCACATGCCTCCACTAGAAGAACTAGAAGAACAACCAAAGATGGCAAAAGAAGGGTAGACAATTTGGGAGAATATCAAGGCATCTTCCTTAACATCAAAGCTTGGGCCAATCAAGCGACAAGTAATAAATGTGGGTAGTTATAAGATTGATCAAGAGCTGGTGGGATTGGTCAAATCACAAGTTTTCCATGGTCATAGTACTAAAGATCCAATGATGCACATAAGCAATTTTGTGGAGAGACATGATATGGTCAAGATACATAGAGTGTTGGCTACTATGATCTACGTGAAGTTGTTTCCATTGTCATTGGCAGATAATTACAAATCTTGGTTCGACAATCTCCCACCTGAGTCAATTGAAACATGGGAGGGGATGATAGATATTTTCTTTGAAAATTATTTTCCACCTCAAAAGACAAATAAAATTGTCAGCAAAATATATTAATTCAAGCAGAAGGCAAAAGAATCCTATTTTAAAATATGGGAGAGGTATAAAAATATGTTGAGAAAGGTCCAGTGTCATGGGATCGATATGTATGGCTAGGCAAAGACTTTTTACTACAGGATACATAAGGAAGAAAGAACTACGCTTGATAGTGCCATCTCAAGATTTTTTCTAAATAATAAGCATCTATATACCATGAGATTCTGAAGAACATGGCTAAGAACTAGTTGTGGGGTGAAGAATGAGAATGCCCAACAACCATTAAAAGTGTTGGGGAATCTAAACTCATCGCAGCATTGAATGAGAAGCTTGACCTCATAGCCATGAAACTACGTCAGAAGGATGCAAAGCCATCTGAGGGTGAAGTGGATAACTTCATGTATGTGCATCAACAATATCAGTAGGATAGGGGTCCCAACAAGATAGATAAAATTGAGGACATGCTAGGCAAGTTGGTCAGTCAAAATGACTCGATTATTGGCCAGACATTGAGGGAGCTGTAAAATTAAGGTGCATAAATCTGCAGCATTGAATATCAAATTTCTCATCTAGCAGTAGAGGTGGCTTTTATAAAGAATCCCATTCAATAAGGATTCCCTAGGAATGTAGAGGTAGTGCATCAACATCACCAAGCAAAGTTTATCTCTATTGTTAAGGAGCCAGAGCATCATATTGTGGAGTCACCCAAGTAGCGCACTTCAGAGCCGGATTGGGTATATGTGCCACAAGTTCCATATCACCATAGTCTATGTGGACTAGTAGGAGGACACAACATGCTAGACAAGGTACTTCAAAGTTCTACCAGTGCTATGCCACCACCTCCAATTTTAGAAAAGGTGCCTATGCAACAAGAAAAGGTGAAGGTTCTACTCTGTAGTGGAATAGTAACAGTCAATAAGAAGTCATCCATAATTCAGTAGTAGTCACCAATCATTCCATCCATAGGAGATGTACAAAATCCTATCCCATAGGTGGCATTGAAGCAAGCTTTGGGGAGGAGATCCCTAGTGTTTCATATGTTTTTCCATACAAGTGTACAAAAAAGTTGAATGTTCCATTCTTAGATAGTCTGAGACTCTGAAGTCGAGAAAAGAGGAAAGGCAATTCAAGAGATTCCTTGACATCTTTCTTAAGCTCCATATCAACATCCCACTAGTGGATGCTATAGAGAAAATTTTGGCATATGGAAGATTTTTTAAGGACATCATCAACAAAAAGAGACGAATAAAAGATACAGATGTCTTGCATGTTGATGAAGTGATGAGTGCAATGATCAAGGGAAAATTGTCGATTAAGTGGAAATATCTAGGATGTTTATACATCTCTTGTTCTATAGGCAACCAACATTTCCCACAAGCACAATGTGATTCTAGAGAAAGCATAAATCACATGCATCTTACCACTTTTGTAAGTTGGGATTGAAGGAACCAACAAAGACATCCATGACAATTGAGCTGGAAGATGGATCTTTTGTGAGGCCATACGGAATATGCAAAGATTTTATGGTCAAAGTGAACAAATTCATTTTTCATGTTGATTTTGTGGTCATGGACATGCGATAGATATGAGGATTAGAGATGCTATTAGGAAGGTCATCTGACGTGATCAGTGTCATTAGTATAGGCTATTTGACACTCGAGATAGACGATGATAGAGTAAAGTTTAGAATTCCTGACAAATCTTCACTATCATCTCGTGACAACTCAGGTTGAGGGAAATGCATCATGCCCAGCCTCATACGTACAAGGGCACTTGTTGGGAGGAAACCCAACCGTTTTTAATATTTTAGTACTTTATTCTTTACGTTCATGTTCCTTACATTTAAGTTGCATTGTTATATTTTTGTGTAAAAAAGGTACATTGATAATTTTTATTTAGTATGTAGGCTGAGTACTAGTCAGTACTACTGACAAAAATTCAATACTACCAACACAGTCACAGGGACAAAGATCAATTTTGATTGAATAACTCAATATTACTGACAACATAGTCAATGGTACAGACGACATCACAGGGAGTTAGAGGAAATATTCAAAGCAACTCAATACTACTGAGCCTTGGCTCGATACCAACTTTCTATATAGAGTGAGCCAAGTAAACTGATAAGGGTTTGGTACTACCGACCAAAAGCCAGCAGTGCCGACAAAATGCAAGCTCCAGTTTTGAAACACCAAATTCTCACTCGAATATACTAATGAATTTGAACAACTCGATACTACTGGCATGAAGTCAAATAGTATTGATGCCAAGAGGGACCAAATACGCATGAGTGCCATCCAACAATTGAGACTCATTGCATCTGACGGTCAATACTGTCAATCTGAGATATGTGTCAATACTATTGACATCTAATCGGTACTACTGACACCTAGCGATCTGCTTTGACAACATCAGTAAATCAGGACCTTTGGTACCATCGAGTCACACGGATTCAAGTTGCAAAGTCTGTAGTACTGACTTTATCTCGGTACGACAGACACAGAGGTAGGGCCACGGCTGAATCTATATGAGGGGTTGAATTTCATTTTTCTTCACACCTTCTCTACTCCTCCCTCAAGCAAGTGTGTGCAAGAACTCCAAGAAATCAGAGGATACTCCAAGCACTCTCCTTCTTAATCCCCTTATCTCACTAGTGATGGAACCCAGAAGAGAGGCTTCTTCATCGGTGGGGACTCCCAACTTGATTCCCAAGCCAAGCCAATTCACCCACCCCAACATCGACATTAAGAGGATATCCAAAGATCTGTAGAAGAGGGGCATGGTGGTGACACAGTATGGCAAGCATTCTTTCGGCATTCCTATGAATAAGCACTTGTGATATTGGAACTCATGCCTCACCTCATTAGTATTCACCGACATCATGCGCCAAGTCTACGAGAATAAAGGTCTGATGGGTGACAATCCATTCTTCAATGACTGGCTAACCTTTTTGGATCTCATCTATGATTTCCTTGCCTCATCGGAGGTCTGCATCATCCCTGAGCATGGGGATGGATGGATGGATGGATACATCAACTTCCACCTTTACAACTCATACTATACTCTGATGTTGTGATAGTTCAACACCATATATTGATGGTCGAATGGTGAGGAACACTTCTACCCCAACAACTTTAATTTTCAAGGCAGCATGGGAGCTATTGTCAGAAGTGCTAAAAGGCCAACATATTAGCTGGCACACAAATTTCTTCAATGACATTGAGCATCCTTTTTCTCGTATACTCCATCACCACCTTACCAACACTCTCTTTGCAAAATCCATCCAAGGGAATACTCAGAGGGTTGACCTCTACTTTCTCTACATGTTGTTGGCATTAGGAGGGAGGAGTTTGAACTTTGGTGACTTCTTCCTCCAACACATGATGGGGGTGAAGATACTGGTGTAGAGGACCCCTCCCATTCATTTTGGACAAATGATCATGCCAATAGCTCTCCATCTCAACCCCGACCTCTCCACTACCAAATCTCTGAAGGTCGCACCAAAGATCAATCTAAAGCACTTCAAGATATCCAGCCTCCTCAACACACACCAAGGTACTATATACACATGTTGTATAGTAGGTACCCAGTACAAGGAAAGGGTGATGCCAGATGTTGTGTTTGACTTGCAAGGAATCCACCTCATGCAGTGGCATGTAGATATCTCGTTAGATGAGAATGAAGATGATGATGTAGTAGAAGACTAGTAGGATGGAGAAGATGAGGAGGAGGAACTAACCATCCTCATCACGAGGAGGTAGGTTCCACAAAAGTGTCCACAACCATATGCAGTCTCCAGTTGTTCTACTCTACCACCATCACAGGAGGATAATTTGTATTCCATGGGAGGAATGTACGGTATGATGTAGGAGATACAACAACGGTAGCAGCAATAGACAGTGACCTTGATGGGCATCCAAGATGTCCAAGGATGGTTGTACCAAAACCAACAGACAATAATCGAAAATGAGCAACTTCTCTTGGCTAACCAAGAGAACATGCACACACCTATAGAGGATGGAGGGATACCAACAATCGTTCTTCGACCACTATTAGAACCAAGGATACTTTGGTGGTTAACCACAACCTCCACTAATGATACAACAGCCACTGAGTTTTTAGGGTACATTCTACCCCTTTGATCCCACCATGCCACATCCTCAACCACCACCCATTTGATCCAGTATCATTGTTGCACCTCTTAAGTTAGAATTTTAACTATGTGGACATAGTCAAGTTCAAGCTTAGAGGGGGTAGTTGGAACAGTTTCTATCCTTAGTTCTTATTTTCTTTTGTCTTTATTTTCTTTTTTTTTGCTTTTTAGTTTTTATTAAGTTTTAGGATCCACAGTCTATCTAGTATAAAAGTAGAGCTTAATTCATGGTTCAAATCAATGTTATCTTTTTTGGGTTGTGTGCAATGGAAAATAAAAATTGGGCCTAGTTGTAAAATTCTTGAGTTACACCACCTAGAGGGAGTGTATGGGCTAGTCAGCTTAAGGATATTTGATATGAATGGACATCTTAATTATTCATGAAATGTGGATGAAGATAAGGTTTGAGCCTAAATTGATCAAATGATTAATGAGATCTTAAATGGAAATTCAAGAAAGAAACCCTAAGGTTACCCTGCTCACAGGTCATTAGAGAGGGACATATCATAATTTCATGAAAGGTATTGTCTCTTAGCTATGTGATTCCATACATTTTCCATTCATTTTGACTCACCACCTTAAGATTATAAAGTAAGACTGAATTATTTCCTCTTGTTTACATTGCATGGCATAAAAGACGACATGATAGCTAGTTCCTCCTTTATTGCATTAGTTACAAAATGACAAAAAGTGTTATTATGCATAAACAATCCTTTCTACATATCATTTTGGTTACATAAACAATTACATGTAGATTACATGCATTTCATATCATTTTTAATACCATGTGGGTATCATGTTCCTTTAAAAGTTGAGTGCAAGGATACACATCCATACCCTCAGATAAAAATAAAAAAATGAATGATATGTTATTAAAGTCCAAGTATAACATTCCATCATGTTAAAATAATGGTCGAATGAAAGAAAGAAAGAAAGAAAAAAAGAATTTATTATTAATGTTTTGAAGTAAAGAGGGAGAAAGGGTTCCCTAAACTCTTCATAAGGAGATGGAAATACTCACATGATGCATTTTCTTACTTATTCCATTCTCATTTATTTGATGAGATTCTTTGGTACATGCATCATTTCACTAATAATATTAGGCATTAGGATTCATGCACTTTTAATTCTCTTCACTATATAGGTTCATCATGGTTTATTCTTGCATAAATAATTCAGAAATTGTTTTTGAATCTTCATAGCCACCTATTGTATATCCATTGATCTTATTGGTAGGCCACTTAAATGATTATTCTCCTCATTCATTCTTATAAGGAGAACTATTTCGAAGTAGATGTAGTTAGGAAAGAGCAATGTGGATTAGGGAATCACATGATGTACCAAGTGAATGCTTAATTGATTATGATATTAACTTCTCTCTTGATAGTGATCATTGATCTAAGGGTGGAAACTTTTATGGATTTTTTTGTCACTTTAGAGTAATTGATTATTCAGTGATCAGTGAAGGTCGGTTTGGGACCACCAGGTGAGGATGATTGAGAAATAAAATTTATAGTTTTTGTCCTTTTGTTGACTTGTCTCAAATAGATCTGATGATGTGTTACTAGAGGACAAGTAACATTTAAGCTTAGGGGAGTTTGATCACTGGATATATGTCGTTCTCTCAGGCTATTTTATATTGATTTTTGAGCATTTTTAGTTCATTTTCCTATTAATGTGTGCATGATTTACTCTCATTAGCTTGTGATACTTAATTGCATCAAATAGATGTACTTTTAATGTTTCTGAATGATTTATTCTAGTTCAAGAGCTTATGCTCAAATTTTATGGATTTCTAAAAGTTTTGCAAGAATCTACATAGCTTTGTAATGTCAGATTTGGAGTTAGTGGTACCGACATGTGATCATTTTGAAACAGAAATAAATTGAGAAGTCTCAGTTTTACCGACCATGGGAGTCGATACTACCGATAATGTCACTGTGTTGGACTCAAAAATAATCAAGAAGCTCGGTACTATCGACACCTAGTTGGTAAAACTGATATCTTGTCGGGTGGCTACAACAATTAAAGGAGTCAGTAGTACCGATACCTAGTTGGTAGTACTGACATGTCAGGATCAGACAGATATGAAGATAGCATTTAATCTGATGTTTGGGGATTTATTTTACCTTAAGTCACTTCTATGACTTGGGGGGGGGGGGTCGGCCAACCTTATCTATCACGTTCTATTCCATTAGATGGCAGCTGAGAGCAAGAAGAGGAGAAAGCACAGAAGAAGACAAAGTTATGGACGATCTGGGCACTTCCAGTGGACGGATTTGCAGCCAGAAGGTACCAAATTGGCGTGTGCATAAGAAAGGATCTTTTGGACCGTCTTCAGGGGTTCTTTAGTTTTACTCATTTTCCCACATTTTTCTTCTTCTCTTCTATGTTTTTTTACCATGAAAACCATATGGGATTCAACCCCTTATTCCTTAGGACCAGGGAGTAGCATAGTGATGCATTGTATTTGACTCGTATGCAAAATATATATCAAATTCTCTCAATTTCTGGACGTATTTCTACACTATTGTCATGAACTATCCATGCTTGATCACTATAGGTAGTTAATTAGACCTTTGATTGATTTGAAAAAGGAAATTGATGGTTGAGAATTCATAGAAATATATATTTTATATTGCCCTTTAAGAAAGGTGGCTTACGAACATGAAGAGATTACCCAATTTTTTTTATAAAGAACCTGACTAATAACACAATCAATACGAGAGTGGGATTGATATTAGTGTAGGTAGTGAATTACACTGTAAGAGCTGATAATTCTTACTACAAGCTCTTAGTCTAGGGATAGGAGAGATAAGTATTATTGTTATAATTGTTAATTGCAATGTTAACCAGGGTGAAACGGTAATCTTGAGGAATTCCATCCAATTGTGATCAACATCACTGGTAATTTTAGATTCATAGCATTCTTAGTTAATTAAACTCTAATTAAAGTTTTCTTTAGTCTAGCTGATTGTATTACAGATAGTAGTAGTTTCTGAACTTGCATTTCCCCCATGTTGGATATTTGGGCCTCATTGGCCTATATTACTCTGATAGCGTACACTTACGTTTTAGGGAGTACAGAAAATACCTATCAAGTTTTTGCTTCCGTTGTCAGGGAAATGGCAAATCCAGCTCTACGAGTATTGTAATCGATCACTCTAGGCCATATTTTTTTTAATCCTTTCAAGCTTATTTTTAAATATCATTTCTTCAATCATTAGTACATGTTCTCACATTGTTTTCAAAAATTTCAGGTATTAGTGCATGGTGCACACTAGAGCTCACGACTACAGGGATTCATCTCCACAAGGCTTTAGTCAAGTAGAACTCTTACACCAAGGAAGGGAGTTTCGTCACTCTGGGGGAAGATTGATTCCAACTCCTCCTCTGACTCCACCACCGACCACTCAAATACCTCCACCAGAAGAACCAAAAGAACAACAAGAGATGACAAAAGAAGAGCAGACTATTTGGGAAAAGATCAAGGTGTCTTCCTCAACATCTCAACTTGGGCCAATCAAGCAACAAGCAATAAATGTGGGGAGTTATAAGATTGATGAAGGGTTGGTGGCATTGGTCAAGTCACAAGCTTTCCATGGTCATAGTGTTGAAGATCCAATGACGCACATAAGCAATTTTGAGGAGAGCTACGACATGGTCCAGATAGATAGAATTTTAAGATATCCACTTCTTTCTAAAGATTGAATGGCATCTCATCCCTCTTGGATATATTGCTAGATTGGTTACATTGGTCATATCACTTAACATAGTTGTGAGCATCTTTGAAGATAGATGGCTAGAGGAACCCACATAATAGGAATTTTATGAAAGTCTTCTTAGAACTTATGTGGGTCCCAATTGGGAGAGAATGACATTGTTCAAGAATGAGCAGAGCTTGCTATTTGGAGATGCATTGGCAATACAGGATGTATGAAGACAATCAGAATAGATAGGGCTTATCCTATTAGTAATGGTGGATGTATGACATGAACTTCTTCATTTCGTTCCTTGTGAAATCTTAATGAAGGACTCCCATAGCTAGGTAATTTACAAAGCCAGCATACCACAGAGTGAATGCAGTCACCTTCAACAAGTGGTCACTAGGAAAAGAGTCATTAATAGGGAATGGATATCTTAGATGTGAAGTCACCATAGATGATCAGCAACAAGGTTTTTAGTTCCTTTCTTATCCTTTATTTCCAGGTGAAACTCTTATAGGAATAAGATCCATCTTATTAGTCTGGGATTTGCATCTTTCTTTCATATTAAGTCTCTAATAGAAGCATGATTAGTGTAGACAATCACTTGTGAAACAATTAGATAAGGGTGGAACTTGTCAAAAGGAATGGACAATGGAGAGAAGCTCCTTTTTAGTTTTTGCATAATTTCTCTATGTGTCATCTAGCGTCTTACTGGCTAGTAAATGGCATGATATTTCTTGTTGACATACTACACCAGAAATGTACATGTAGTGTAGTTGTTGACATCACGCGTGATGCAAAAATAAAAGACCAATTATGGGCACGAAGTATGGGGGTAGAGATGAGAACTTCCTTTAGGGTGGTGAAGCTCTTCATTCAGTCAAAGTTCAAGGTGAATTCCACATCTTTCTGAAGAAATTATGTAAGAGTCTTAGTGATCTTTCTAATGTTATGAATGAACCTCCTATAGAATTGACTTGTCCTAGAAATCCTCAGACTTACTTGATATTATTTGGAGGAGATAATTCTAGAAATAAATTATATTTTCACCTTATCTATCATGATGCCTCTAGAGATAACATTACGTACTAGAACAATTCCTTTCTTCACCATGAAGTGGCATTTTTATCAATTAAACACCAGATGTTCTTCTTCACAACATTTGAGGATCAAGGAAAGATGATGTAGGCACGTGTTAAAAGAATCTTCATAGACATAGAAATCATCTATGAAGATCTCCATTATTGTTTCAGTAAGGATGAGAAAAGATAACACTTATGCAGCTCTAGAAAGCGGTAGGAGCATTGCATAATCTGAAGGACATCTGGAAAAAGGCATACTTGCCCAAGGGGAACATAAGGTAGTCTTTTATATGTATAATTTTGTGTACATCATTTTTTATACATCATGTATTTATATGTATATCTCAAGATTACATGTCCTTATCATTTTATTTCATATACTTTTGACACGGTTTACATAATTATTTGATTGCACTTTTTAGTGTTTTTCTCATGTATCAATATCATATTAGGATTTTATCTTATATCATATTGTGTAAAATGTGGTATATATGTCTATATGTGATTGTGACTCGATATAGTTATTAGTATTTTGATAATTACATTCTTTGGCTATGTTTTGTCTTATGATGTTGTTACACCCGGATCTCACAATTTCCACTAAGATTAGGGCATGACTATGAGGATAATACTTAATACAAAGTTCACTTCTGACTTTTCATTTTTATTTCAAACTCTTTGTTTACTCACATTCCATCACATAAACTAACTTTACAAGAGAATCTAAACATTGATTTCTCTAATAATATTTCAATAGTAAAAATGCAGGTATAAACATTCATTATGTTTCTCATACTTTTAAACACATAAGACTTGCTGATTTGCATATATTTCTAAAAGAGGAATAATGCTATACATCATCATTTACAACTCTCTCTTATTTCTTTACAAGGACCTAGAGTGACAAGGATTGACTGAACTTAACTATACTCAGACTTAACTCTTGTGGAAGATCTACTCTAATGCAATGATATCTTCTTCAAGTCCATGTGATTTCCCTTAAAATTGTGAGTAGATGAGTGAGCCTACTCGCTTAGTGAATGAGTACTTCAAAGAAACAGTCTAAAGCACTGATATAATTACAGATATACTTTTGAGCAATTGATATCAATTATAACAAGAGTAAGCTTTAAAGAGTCTAATAATTGACAATCATAAATATGGCAGGATACTCTAAATATCTATAAGAGTGAATCAATATATGAAATGTTTGATTGATCATTAAGAGAACTAATAATTCAAAAACATACAAAGAATAATTGAATAACTGTACACACTTGTTTGACCTCTCATTTATTTTATTATGTCCTGATCATATGCAGTGTACTCTACATATGAAGAATTGTAGCAAACTATGATCGCACCATACAAGACTTATCTTAAAACCGGGGAAGCTAAGCCTAGAACTGAATCTAGGTCTGCTTGACTCGAAGTGTCATGTCTGACTAAGGCGGCTAAACAACTGGCCTTTAACTGGACCTCTCCTCTAGGCTGAGTACACAGGCGGAGGGTCTAAGATGCTCTGTGGGCCTCATCTTGGTATGCTCTATGGGTACCTCTGGGTTACCACCGAGATCGCCGGTTCATGTTGGGTAACCTATCTTCTCTTAGGAGACTTCCTCAAGGGATTCGTCTCCCCGCACGCTCTGTGGGTGCATTCCAATCCCCGTATACTGATCGTTGCCAGGGTGGATCGTTTCCTTCCTACAGTGCAGACATCCGTAGGGAATCTACATTGTTCAGGGCACCTATGTCTATTATTTTATTATTCTTGGAAAGCTCTTACTATATTGTATCTCTCTATTACTTATTCTTGACTCTGGTATCTCTATGGTACCGAGTCTATTCATCTGAAGCTTATAATACAACATGTATATCCTTCTAAACTTGGTCGAGCAGTATATTCAAAACACCATAATATTTTGAGTAATCATCATGCTATACATACAGGTAGACTAAAATTCTTAAATAAACAGAATACATGTCAACTTGGCACTTTATATACTAGAATCATGCAATTGAACTGTTAAGCATCACCACATCTCATACTGAGAATATTGATATCACAATACTTGATTCATTGAACACCCTATCCTTAGGGTTTTTACCTCATTCACTTATCACATAGCTCTCATAAGGATTTCATACAACATAAACATTCATTGAATAAAGACTGCTTTCAACAAATCATATACAATCAATATATGTATGAAACCTTGGAACTGAGCTGAATTTGGGTTTCCATGCCATTCACTGGGATATCATGCATCAATAATAACATTGAATAAATAAAATCTATCATGTCAAGAAAATCTCTTCAAATGGATTTCACGATATCTATTCGCAAATATCCAACTTTCCTCACATCTAGGGTTTCACCCTCTTCACTGAGATACCAAACAAACACTACTCACTTTAAATGAAATCCAAGATAGTATTTGACATATATGTACTATGAATTTAGATAAACAATCATTCAAAACCAAGGAGATCTAGATAAGCAACTTTCTCTATTTACATATACAGCAAATTTTAGTCATAGAAAAATTCCCTATATTTCTATTTACTCTTATAACATCTGCGAATACTTAGGAAATTTTCATTAGAATGCATTGTATACATTTCTAATATGATTTTATCATCTGAAATTCATTCAAACAAAGGAAGAATCCATTTCATATCATTTTGCAACAACTTAGAACAAATAGACAATTCAGGGTTTGTAGTCGCATACTAAGCAATTAAAGATTATGGTTGATTTAACCAATTTTCGTGCAATATACTATTTAAAGGAAGTTTCCACTCACCCTAAGGTGTGAAAACACCTTAAAAATGTATCACATATCTGAAAATCTCAAATCCCTAGCAATTCACCCAATTATTCTTCCTTTCAACTCAAAAACCCTAAAAATGAAGAATTATGAAGAAAGAGTGAGAAAAGGGGAAATTTTGACACCATTTCAGATCAAATAAAAGGAGGGACGAAATCTTGACATGTGAGAGATGATTCACTATTAAAGTCTATGCAAAGAAGCTAAACTTACATGATTTCATCATTCCTCAGACCGCAAAACCCTAGGTCAGCATCTCCATCACTTTCTCCTCTCAAACCCTAACTCTCCCTCTCTCTCTAGGATTTCATTTCTCCAGAATGAATCAAGAATTATGAGAGCTTCTAGTGTGTTAGGTTGATCATATAGAGCAATTGAGCTGCTTGGGTCAGTTGCACTTTGACCCCTCACTAAACTTTTTCTTATTTCAGTAGATTTTTTTTGTCATAAAAAGGTTTATGTAATTCGTGTATTTAAGAGATAAAACCTTATCCAAAAATTATTATAATTTATCATATTGTGTATAATTGAGTTACTAAGCTTTATTTAAAATTTTAGATCATTCCAATCTTTCATTAAATAATTAAAAATCGAATAGTACACTACTATCTAGAATTCTGCAGAAATGTCAGTTACTGTAATTCGTCTATTGATAAGGTCTAAACGCATCCAAAAATTATGAAAATTTTACATGTTGTTTATGATTGAGTTTCCTATCTCCGGTTAAAATTTCATATCATTTGGGGTTACTAATAAATAATTAAAATAAAACACTACACTACATAAAAGCACTCTGTCAGCATTTTGGTTGAAGTATAGTTCGATTGAGAACCACATTCAAAGAACACTAAAATATTCTGAAATTTTTCTCCAATATGCATGATTGAGTTATACATATCATATACAAAATTCAATTAAATACAAAATTTGTAGGAAATATGAAAAATCATTTACCACACTGCTATCCTGATCAAATTCCATACTCATGTACCATCAAAACCCTAATTTCAGCCAACTAGGGTTTATATTTCTCAAACCCTAATTTCTCAAACAATAGAAACTTAACATTCTTATTAGGTTTAAAACATCATAATTTAATTATCATCATTAATTAGATTTAAGCAATGATCAATCCAATTAAGCATATAATCATCTAGGTAAACCCTAGTTTACCAATTAAGCTTAGATGCGGTCATAACAATTCTCCCCCCTAAAAAGGTTTCATCCCCGAAACATAAATATGCAAGTAAAGTACATTCTAGGTTTATTTTATGCTTCTAAAATCTTACATGTCATTATATTCTTGTATTTCATACTTGAATGCAGTTTTCAACATTACGTCCTTTATCCTTTACTAAATCACAACATGTTTGAAATAGTTCTCAATGATAATAAACAAATTCTCTATACCACAATCAATCATAGGATAGAGAGAGAAACAACCATTTCAATATTTTCATACTCTTGAGGTGTTACCTCAACATCGATAATCAGATCCAACTATCTTCATTCATATTGCTAAATATGTACTATTGTTATGTATTACCTCTAAATCATGAAAGAGAGTTCACCATGTTCTTTTGAATTTTACTATTGTGCTACTCAAATAGCAAAATAGTCTTGAGTTAAAAGACTAGATTCAACAACAATTGTACATTACTACTCACAGCATCCCCATTAGATCATGGATGCATAAGGCGATGCATTACCATCACATTCCATACTATTCTCAAGTATGAACCCACACATAATTCAAGGTGTAACTATTGGGTTATAGCATACTAGGGTTTCAACAACAGTAATAGAGTACTCCATAATTGTATTAGTCATTCAATGACTATTCATACCCAATTACCATCACTTAGTTGTATTAAACCTAGGTATAACAAGCTACACCTCATTAGGGTTACATATCAATACAATATGGTCATCATCCCTTCTATTCATATGAGTGAATAGGTAAGACTACCTTATTCAAGGTAACCCTCCATTTGTTCCATCATCATTCAACCCATATCACCATACCACAATTGTACAATACTAATATGGATTATTGGTATGAATGACTACAACTATCAGACACCTTTAATTAACATATTGCTTACACATGTACACTGAAATCATATGTAGAACCAATTTACATCCCTTAATATACCTTCAACAAATTATACTTCTAAAAACAAATTCACATATTACTCAAAGCCATTTTTTTCTCTTATCTCTCTCCTCATTCATTACTACTTACTTTTTTCTACTTATCCTTCTCATTTTAATCATGTAAATTAAACATCCCTAAAATTGAAACATACAAGGTATGAATATATTATTCATCATTCTTGCTATTACTGCAAGAATTTATTTCATATCACACTTCACTCATATTGTGTTTCTCCTTTTGTTCAAAACACACCTCTTATATTTCAAATCTATTTCTTATCCTTTGCTCTAAATCATTTCCATATTGTTTATCTACCTTTCAGATTAGCTAGGATTGCTATCAGTGCTAGTTTACTTCTCATAGTGCAAATATTATGATCTTGTTTTATAGAGATGCTAGTATTCAAGGTCAAATCACTAGTGACAACCCTTGAACTGCTACAACTCTAAACATTCTAGGGTTTGGCCTTTATCAGTAGCATGACGTTATTGTGGTGTGACTTTGCTCCCTTAATTTGAAATTCAAACTTTGGATCTCACAAGTTTTCACTAAAGTCTTCCTTATCTTATCAATTGAATTTCCTTCATCTTAATTGGCCATTTAGATAGATTACATTCTCAATTTACCCTTCTAGGGTTTCATCATCATATTGTGTGTCATTATTACATTAACTAGATGCCTCTACCATGGTGGTTATGCATCAGATATGATTCATTTTCTTATCACTTCATTCCCACATTTCTCTCATTAAGTAATATATGGAAGAGAAGACGGTTCTGAGACTTAGAATTCTTATCTTCAAACATCCCCTTAATACATTTGTCGTATGTAGGTTTAATTAGTTATCAAAAAGGATACTTGACTAACTAGCACTTGATTGAATCTCCTAACCTCTTTCTTTTATAATCTACATTACTCAACCATGTTTCAAACCCTTCCTTACTTTCCCTAATCCTATTACCATATACTACTCTTCCACCTATTATCTTTAACTTCTACTTTTCTCTTATGATCATGTTGCTTATTCATGTGTATGATCATGTATACCATGTTGCACATATTTCTTTTTATCCTTCTACTAATGTAAAGTTGAAATTCTAAATCAATAATCTCTCTACTAGTTTCAACTCATGTTTAATACATTACATATCCTTCATTTTGAATCAAACGGCTCATGCATGGGTGAAACATAGTTTCTCTTATATCAAGTTTTTCCTTCCTGAGTATAGTCTACCTTTGTATAACTTATTCATTTTGTTAAGCTACACTTTTTTTCTTCTTTTTTAGAAACTAGTTTGTTGTTCTATAGAGACTTGGAATCCAAAGGTAGTAAGGATGAATGTATTAAACTTATTAATAAAGGTATACATTCCATGCTCTCAATTATATCATAACCCTCATTCCTTAATTAAGCTCATCATTTCCAACATTTATCTTTGTTTTAACTTAGTTTCTTATCCTAGTCTTATGATTTACATATTTATCTAATTCTATTTACTTTAACTCTTCTGAAGACTCTTCACTTATATTTACTTATCATATACTTAACTCTTTTCTTCTATTTTTCCTTTGCTTTGGAGTACATAAAAACATTGTACTTAGTTTTATAATCCATTCCTCATGATTAATTCTTACTACCTTGGCCCTTACATACTTTTCTCATATCTTTTCCATATTTCATATTTAGAGTTCATATAATATTAATCATTAAACTTAATCTGAACCTTACATCATGTTCCTTTATTCCCAATTAAGGATTTCTCATATGAAGCCCCAAAGTTGGGTCTCAGATATCAGTTCCAACTGATTCTTAGCTATTATAATCTTTCCCATATGTTTCAACATATTAGTGTATGTACATTCTTACTATGATGTGGGTCTAATTTATCTAGAGTCTACTCTTATCATATTGTTAATAGGATTCATTAGATCCCAGTAATGCATCATGCCAGTCGGAATAGGCCGAAGCTACAGTCCTGAAGCCAAGAGCTACTTAAGATTAACCAACTCCTATTAATCTCAAACATGTAGAAAGAATATCCACTTAGGAAAGTTCATTTAAAGATCATTTCTAGTCTACTTGATACAAAGAATGTAATCAATAAATGCTAAAACTGCATAGTGTACAACAAATCTTAAAGATCCATATATATTTCAAAATATTGAATATCTAAATTCAAACATATAAGAGCATTTCTATTCATCTCCAATAAAACAACAATATGAAATGAAAGTTCTGTCTCATTTTATATTTATTCTCTTAATTCATGTTACTTATCTTGTTTCTAACCCTAATATTTCTAGGGTTCCTCTCTAGCCCATCCTTCCACTGTATACCTGGCCAGGGTATACATGAAAGAATAGATAGAGTAGCTTGATATTGGTTGATCCAAGTACTCAGATAACGGGCCAGGATATCCAAATACTCAAATCCCCAGAGCTAACATCATAACATCTCCTATATGCCATACTTATGACTCTAACTTACTAACTTAATGGTCCCTGGCAACTCAGCCTAAGCTCTGATACCAAAGTTGTTACACCCCGATCTCACAATTTCCACTAATCACGAGATTAGGGCATAACTATGAGGATTATACTTAATACAAAGTTCACTTCCAACTTTTCCTTTTTATTTCAAACTCTTTGTTTACTCACATTCCATCACATAAACTAACTTTACAAGAGAATCTAAACATTGATTTCTCTAATAATAGTTCAACAGTAAAAATGCAGGTATAAACATTCATTATGTTTCTCATACTTTTAAACACATAAGACTTGTTGATTCGCATATATTGCTAAAAGAATAATAATGTTATACATCATCATTTACAACTATCTCTTATTTCTTTACAAGGACCTAGAGCGACAAGGACCGACTGAACTTAATTATACTCAAACTTAACTCTTGTGGAAGATCTACTCTGATGTAATGATATCTTCTTCAAGTCCATGTGATTTTTCTAAAAATTGTGAATAGAGGGGTGAGCCTACTCGCTCAGTGAATGAGTACTTCAAAGAAACAGACTAAATCATTGATATAATTACAGATATACTTTTAAGTGATTAATATCAATTATAACAACAGTAAGCTTTAAAGAGTCTAATAATTGACAATCATATATATGGCAGGATACTCTAAATATCTATAAGAGTGAATTAATATATGAAATGCTTGATTGATCATTAAGAGAACTAATAATTCAGAAACATACAAAGAATAATTGAATAACTGTACACAATTGTTTGACCTTTCATTCATTTTATTATGCATTGATCATATGCAGTGTACTCTACATATGAAGAATCGTAGCGAACTACGATCTCACCGTACAAGACTTAGCTTAAAACCCGGGAAGCTAAGCCTAGAACTGAATCTGGGTCTGCTTGACTCGAACCGTCATGTCTGACTAAGGTGGCTAAATAGTTGGCCTTTAACTGGACCTCTCCTCTAGGATGAGTACACAGACGGAGGGTCTAAGATGCTCTGTGGACCTCATCTTGGTACGCTCTGTGGGTACCTGTGGGTTACCATCAGGATCTCTAGTTCATGTTGGGTAACCTATCTTCTCTTGGGAGACTTCCTCAAGGGCTTTGTCTCCCCGCACGCTCTGTGGGTGCGTTCCGATCCCCGTATACCGGTCGCTGTCAGGGTGGATTGTTTCCTCCCTATAGTGCAGACATCCGTAGGGAATCTACGGTGTTCAGGGCACCTATGTCTATTATTTTATTATTCTTGGAAAGCTCTTACTATATTGTATGTCTCTATTACTTATTCTTGACTCTGGTATCTCTATGGTACCGAGTCTATTCATCTGAAGATTATAATACAACATGTATATCCTTCTAAACTTGGCAAAGCAGTATATTCAAAACACCATAATATTCTGAGTAATCATCATACTATACTTATAGGCAGACTAAAATTTTTAAATAAACATAATACATGTCAACTTGGCACTTTATATACTAGAATCATTCAATTGAACTGTTAAGCAGCACCACATCTCATACCGAGAACATTGATATCACAATACTTGATTCATTGAACACCCTATCCTTAGGGTTTCATTTACCTCATTCACTTATCACGTGGCTCTCATAAGGATTTCATACGACATAAACATTCACTGAATAAAGATGGCTTTCAACAAATTATATACAATCAATATATGTATGAAACCTTGGAACTGAGCTGAATTTGGGTTTCCATGACATTCACTGGGATATCATGCATCAATAATAACATTGAATAAATAAAGTCTTTCATGTCAAGAAAATCTCTTCAAATGGATTTCATGATATCTATTCGCAAATACCCAACTTTCCTCGCATCTAGGGTTTCACCCTCTTCACTGAGATACCAAAAAAACACTACTCACTTTAAATAAAATCCAAGATAGTATCTGACATATATGTGCTATGAATTTAGATAAATAATCATTCAAAACCAAGGGGATCTAGATAAGCAACTTTCTCTATTTACTTATACAGTGAATTTCATTCATAGACAAATTCCCTATATTTCAGTTTACTCTTATAACCTCTGTGAATACTTAGGAAATTCTCATTAGATTGCATTGTATACATTTCTAATATGATTTTATCATCTTGAATTCATTCAAATAAAGGAAGAATCTATTTCATATCATTTTGCAACAACTTAGAACAAATAGACAATTCAGGGTTTGTAGTCGCATACTAAGCAATTAAAGATTATGGTTGATTAACCAATTTTCATACAATATACTTCTTAAAAGAAGTTCCCACTCACCCTAAGGTGTAAAAACACCTTAAAAACGTATCTCGTATCTGAAAATCTTGAATCCATATCAAATCCCTAGCAATTCACCGAATTCTTCTTCCTTTCAACTCGAAAACCCTAAAAATGAGGAATTATGAAGAAAGAGTGAGAAAAGGGGAAATTTTGACACCATTTTAGATCAAATCAGAGGAGGGACGGAATATTGACATGTGAGAGAAGATTCATCATTAAAGTCTATGCAAAGAAGCTAAACTTACATGATTTCATCATTCCTCGGACCACAAAACCCTAGGTCAGCATCTCCATCACTTTCTCCTCTCAAACCCTAACTCTCCCTCTCTCTCTAGGATTTTGTTTCTATGGAATGAATTACAAATTATGAGAGCTGCTAGTGTGTTAGGTTGATCATATAGAGAAATTGATATTCTTGGGTCAATTTCACTTTGACCCCTCGCTAAACGTTTTCTTATTTCAGCAGATTTTTTTCTGTCATAAAAAGGTTTCTGTAATTCATATATTGTAGAGATCAAACCTTCTCCAAAAATTATGATAATTTATCATGTTGTGTATAATTGAGTTTCTAAACTTTAGCTAAAATTTGAGATCATTACAAGCTTTAATTAAATAAATAAAAATTAAATAGTCAACTACTATCTAGAATTCTATAGAAATGTCAGTTACTGTAATTCATCTACTGATAAGGCCTAATGCATCCAAAAATTATGAAAATTTACATGTTGTTTATGATTAAGTTTCAGATCTCTAGTTAAAATTTTAGATATTTGGAATTACCAATAAATAATTAAAAATAAAACACTACACTATTGAAAAGCACTCTGTCAGTATTTTGGTCGAAATATAGTTCGACCAAGAACTACATTCAAAGAACACTCAAATATTCTAATAATTTTCTCCAATATGTATGATTGAGTTATCCATATCATATCAAAATTATATTAAATATAAAATTTGTAGAAAATATAAAAAATCATTTACCACACTGCTATCCTGATCAAATTTTATACTCATGTACCATCAAAACCCTAATTTCAGCCAACTTGGGTTTATATTTCTCAAACCCTAATTTCTCAAACAATAAAATACTTAATGTTCTTATTAGGTTTAAAACATCATAATTGAATTATCATCATTAATTAGATTTAAGCAATGATCAATCCAATTAAGCATATAATCATCCAGGTAAACTCTAGTTTACCAATTAAGTTCAAATGCGGTCATAACAGATGTGGGCTGAGCTTTTTTTAAGATGTGATAGTTTTTCATTTTGAAAATCACATTATATATGATGTTAGTGAATTTTCAAGCGAGCTAATCTATGATAATTGTAATGGAACATCTTGTAGTTGATTTGATTATTAATATGGGTAATTATGGTTATTATGTTTGTTTCAATATGGGACAATGAATAAATATAATACTATCCTAAGAATGTATGACTCAATGATATGTGATTTTAGGTAGATGACATAAATATGAGATCATTTTTTATCCCTCAAAGCGTGTTAAATATGAGATCATGTGTATGTTAAGAGTATTCATTTTTGCATGAGTCCCTGATAAGATATTATTGTGAAAATTTGGTCAATAATAATACATTAAGACTAGTATATATGTTGATTGATGACCGCGTCTCATTGGTCATGGTATTGGATATCAAATTAAACACATAGTTACTTGTTATGAACAAGTGTACTAGGCAGAAAGACTTTGAATATGATACATGGAAGTCAACATTGGCAGTCAGACTCACATCTCAAATGATAGTGGTGATTTTGGTCCTTGTACTAAATGTCACTATAATGATTGTATGTTGTTCAATGTACTCTAACACTACTCAACATGACCTTGAAAAAAGTTGATATACAAGTAGTTCTTAGGTGTATTGTGACACATGTGGATTATTGTGAGTGACGTAAATGGAATTTGTTTCTTTCCCATTAGAGTGATATTCCGACCAATTAATGAATGAGACTATGAAATGTGTGGACATGCTCATGTGAGTGAATATATGATATTGAGTTCATTTATAACTCAAATAGTCCATTATAGATCAAGAAACAAAGACTAAACATTAAGAGGATGATGTTTCCATGCAGGGGGTTCAATCGGGACATCAGAGATAAAGGGATTATATGATCACAGTAACGCTAGTCACAATACCAGGTTAAAGTTATTCTCCAACTTCTCCAATTACTTGTATGGTAATGAAGTATTTCTAGATATCAATCATTATTTGTGAAGTTATGATTTGATTATGAACATCATTACTAACGTAATTTGGAGTCTATAGGGTCACATACATAGGATGTTTTGGACTATGAGTATAATTGTGGAAATATTGGAAATATTCTTAGTCGGATTGATTTATATAATAATATTAAAATATTGTTCAAATTATGGTGAAAAGGTTCAAACAAATTAATAAGATTGAAATTGTTGAATTTATATGATAAGTCGACCGGTTAAACATTGAGGGATTGGTTAAAGTTGACACTCGGGTGACGGAAAATTAATAAATTTATTAATATGATTACTTTATTGATTAATTAATCACTTGTATAATTCTAGAATATTCTAATTGTCTATTGCACTCTACCAGCAGCTTGCTTTAAATGAAATTGTAGCCTTTCATTTCTCATAATTTTTAGGAAAATCTTCTATGAGCATGACGGCCGGATTATAATACATACTCTTGATATGTGAACCCTAGCCGTCATCATCCCTGAGAGATAGAAAGAGAGAGAAGGAGAACGACCGTGACGCTAGTACGTCACCAAGTAAAAGATTACTCCTTCCCGCCAGCTCCAACAATGTGAGGAGTTCTCGTTCATCTGTGTAGACTTCGTAGATATGCAGGCGCCATGTGATTGCGTCCCAAAGATGTCTTTGAGAACCGTCTATACACGCGACGAATGTTGCACACCACCCGGTGAGGTGGACGCCACTAGACCTGCTCCACAACAAGGTATACCTCACAAACCCTCTTTATGAATCTATTGTTGTCGGTGAGATATGATTGTACGAAACATGGAAAATTTTGTTTGTTATTTCCGATCCGCCTCTCGATTTCACAATTCCCGATATACACTACATTTACGGTGTATAAGTTTCTTGGAGTTGTTATGGTTTTGGCTATAAATGCAACATTTAATGGTTACAGATGGCTCATTGGAGCACACCATAATATATTATATTAAGTATAATGGTCAAGGATGGAAATATTTTACTCGCATGTTATTTACAAATCTCAATTGGTTCTACTTTCTCATTTTTATTAATTGGTTTCGGTTCTGACTTACATATCTATATTAAGGTATGGGTCACTTCATATTCTATTTTCACGGTCAACGCCAGTTTTGACTTGCACAAATGCGGGAACAAATCAGCTCCATGTTAGATTAATAAAAAAGGTATGGTCATGTTGAATTAGAAGTTCGACGTACCTAACTTATACGTTCTAGTTGTGGGAGTTCGGGAATATCCTGCCTGACCAAATCTGGATTGAGGTCATCTCTAGAATCTAAATTTTACAATTTCAGTTAGCTTTTGACAGAGTGACTGAAATCCCAATCCATCTAAATCTAGCCATCAGAAAATCAATCAGCCTTGTCTGCTCGAAATTTTATAGACATGTCCTCCTCGACCCCATATGTGTATGATATTAAAATTCATGTGTACTTCAGGTAACATGCAAACAAGTGGATAGAAGGAACGCATCCAACACTTAAAGACCAACTAGTAAATTTTGAAACAATTATAATTTCCTGAAAGGGCACTATAAAATATTCAACCTATTTAACGGAGGAAATGTACAACCCTTGTGGCGGGCAGGCTTGGAGGAGAAGAATCGCACAACTCAATGGAGGCAGCAAAGGATATGCGGAGCACGTGCTCTCTGTTCGGGGCAGGACCAACAAATTTGTGACCCTCAAAAGGTTTGTACTCATGAAAGAAGTTAAGGAATTAAAGGCACAATTGAAGTTTGCGTTTCTTATTTATATCTAACAGTTTGTGACTACCACCAAGATCGAATATAAAAGAAAGTGTATACATGCTAAGTATAGTACTTCAAAATTTAAAGATGAGAATGACACTAAAGAAAATTAGACGAATTATATTTAACATTATTACATGAATATCCCATTCGCATACTATACTGTATTGTAATTACATTATCGTACTTATTATAAACTATCAAACATTTGAATCAATAATGGTGATATTATCCCTAACTAAACAAATGCTATATGTCAATTGTTGGTGGAGATAATACAACCATTTGTATTTTTGCACACTCTTACATGTTTTTTATATGCAAAGAATATCATTTTTTTCTCGTAACGGTATTCCTATAATAATGTTTTAATGATGCAGTTGACCATTTTCTGACTATGATATCATTTTGATGTATATGCCTATTTTTTAGAACTTTGACATGGTCCGCTTCTTCGGAGCCGCTGCTGGCGTCGAACCAGGACGACGAACATGAGGCGTCGATCGGCGTGCGCACGTGCCTGGCGACTAGGAAGTTGGCGGCGTGCACCTGGTCGTCGCAGGCGGCGCAGATGGACGGCGGAGTCGGACTCGCAGTAGAGGGAGGCGCAGGCGCCGCAGAGCTCGCATGACCTGGGCTTCATTGTGTGGTGTGGGGAAGAAAATGGGATTACCGTGAAGGATTTCGCTCTGTCCTTCTCCTTGTCGCTGCTGTGTAGTCCCTTGGAATTCGTTGTCCTCTACAATATTGCGAGGATCGAGGTGGAGAGTTGTGATCAGCGGTGTCGCTCCGACCTCATAGGCCGCTGAGACTACAATGAGGTAGGGACTGCGGACCTTGAGGTATGGAGAGGTGGGGGTGCGAAGATATGTATATTTGATTGGATGAGATGAGAGTTATGCTGTGGATTCTCCGGAAAAACAGCAGCAGGGGTGATATAATAGAGAGCTAGGTGATCAAAGGAGAAGAGGGGGAGGAACACGGAATGCAAGTAGAATCAGCTCTTCTTTCTTCTTTTATGATGGTTTGTTTAGGCGGAAGGGTGGACTGACTCTAAGGTCCCTTCTTCTCCGGCTCGATATTTATATATGACTTATGGCAATGGCGAATATAGAAATTTGAGATGGGTGAGGCCAAGATACAATAGGTTATTTTTTTGCCAAAAATGTTGTTCATATATTAAGAACAAAATATTGATGCAAAATTATTATTGTCGAATTTATTGTAATGTCATTAAGAAATTAGAAAATTACATGATAAACAAAAGTACAAGAAGTCAGACGAATTCAATTTGACAATATTACTTTCAGCCTAAATTTTGATAATTCTAAAGTATGATATATGTTTCTCACCCAAATCGATGTCAGATTTAATTTCTTGTCATGGATAATATAAGAATTTCTTTTCATAATCAATAGGTGAAAGCATCTTGTGTGTCAAGATTTGCATTATTTTCTCCTTTTGGTTGACACCACTTAGTATCGGTGGTAGTACACATATCTTCAGAAATAACCCTTAAATAAATCCAAGTTACGATTACATAACGATCATTCACATTTTAATATTGTTATACTAGGTGCGGACATTTCTTTTACCAGATGTACAAATTTCTTGTGCTCTCGTATAAATATGTTTGTAAATAATAGTTTGATTCAAGACAACAACCCAATAACGACTATATAACTCTTATTGACAGTCTAATAATTATTGTATCATACATATGCATTATTTGTAACCGTGTGTACATTTCTTGTATTGTTTTTTTTTATAAAAAAGTGGTATCTATTCTACGGTCCAGTAATTTTCTTATAAAAACTTTTATCTATTCTACAGAAATGGCTTAATGACGCTGAAAAAGTATAGTGGCTAAATTTGTTTTATGCGATTGTGTACTATTTTTACACTAGTTATGTAAAATACATAACAAGTATGTAGAAAATGTATACCATGCAGTTTGCATGTGTTTTTTGAGTGAATGGAGAATGTGTCGCATATATTTTTCTTTTTAAAAAATGGGAGGTATCATCCAATATCAAATATGTATATTCCGATCAAACAATAAATTTTCCATAAACTTATTAGACTAGTCTTGTTCCGTTCTTTTAACACAAGTTAATTGATTTTATTCGAAAAAGAGACTAATTGTTTTCTCTGGCATTAATAAATGACCCGTCTCTTGGATTGATGGCCCTCTCTCTCAATCAATTAAAATTTTATAATTCCTTGACCCCCTCATCTTCTTGTTCCTTCGCTCCACATCAATTGATTGTTTCAATAACTAGTCACGTCTTTTGGACCTCCTCTCATGGATTCCCAAGCTTTTCTAGACTGTAACGCATTCCTCAAACAACAATAAATATTTTGTAGAGAAATTAAGAATCAATTTATTGTGTGGTGTAGGCAAATCTGGATGAGGCCAGTAGTTATTCGATAATGTAATTAATGGGTGCACAGCCGGCCGGGGGTGAGATCATGGCCTCAGGTGGCCCGGTTGTGCATCCACCACTGACTTATGGCGTGTATCACAAATCAAAGAATTAAAAAAAATATCATGCTTACATAATTTCAACTATCTTCATTTTTTTAATATTTGTTTATGTATTTTGGTTGTGTGTAACATATACATGTTAATATACTGTTGTTGGACATTAATTATTGGTTATTACAGTTTAATTAACCATAAAATCATACATCCTTATATATTTGTTTTTTTATTCATGGTGCATGCTCTTTTCCACCACAACGGGAAAAACTTACTATAAGATCGGTCTTATAAAAATTTGGTAGGATCTAATAGAAATTTGTTATAGTATACAGTTGGGTTTTTCTCTGCTTATTTTTTCTAAGGGATGGGACTTTGAAGAGGAGAGAGGAGGATTTGTTGCATTGTGATTGGTTGTCATATAAGAAAAGTACAGGACTGGTCCTATACTATACTTTTGACATGGTTCACCATGCTTATGTTGGCTGAATTAATTTAGTAACACCACGTAAATAATACTATTTTTCACTCTACCAAATCAAGATGGAGACCAAGAGAAAAAAAACAATTTTCTTTTATTTATTATGTCGTCTGTTTCTTTCTTGTCCCATTCTAGCCAAACTAAATAATTCACACTCCCCTCGCATCGCCTCACTCGTCTACCTCCCCTTATTATCTTTTTGTGTGTAATAAATATACCATAAAGCTAGTTTTATATAGAACACCCACTACTACAGAAATAGCTTATAACGTCACATTTAGAGGAGTCGGTTATTAATAAAAATTGACGCCTAAAACCTACAATGTCGGCTAATTACAGAGACTGACATCTATATTTGAAGACCGGCCAGACACGGGTATCGCTTTTTATTTAGCGTCGGTTCCTTATAATGAACCGACACCTAAAATAGCCCGCCAAATCTAATTGTTCGAGCGAAAAAAATTACCCACAAAGTTTCACATACGGCGTCGGTTTTTTGACCGAATAACCGACGCCTAACGACGAAAAAAATTACCTCCAAAGGTCGTCCATTTTTGTGGAAAAACCGACGTTGATAAGGTTTCGCGCGCCGTCCCCGTGAAAATTTTTAGGATTAAGATTGTCCAATGGACGTTGGTTTTTTCGGGTAACCGACGCCTATAGTTTTTAGGGTCGGTTGTTTTTAATAACCGACGCCTATTATTAACTTAACAGCAATTCATTCAGCGATTCATCAGGGTTCTGGTGATTCCTCTGCTTACCGCCGCTCGCTGCTCCTCTGCCCCCGCCTCTGCCGCCGCTTGTTGGTCTGCTGCTCACCACCACCGCTCGCTGCTAGCTCCGGCCGCTTCTCTAGCTCCAGCTCGATCGCTGCTCCGGCCGGCCACTCTCTTGTTACCCTGCTCTCTTTCCTCCATGTCGTTGATAGGTAAGTTGTTGCCCTTCTTCTTCCTCTTCCTCTTCTTCTTCCTCCACCTCTTCTTCTTCCTGCTCCCTCCTTATACCAAATGTATAAAGCAAGGCACGACCTACATGTGGGTTGGGCACGGCGGCCATGGCTGTGTTGGCTGACCACGGCCTGTTGGGTTTTAGGGGAGACAGAGAAGGCATCGGAAACAAAAAAATTATCCTCCCAAATCCAGAATAAAAGAATCGGGTCAACGTCTATACAACAGGAAGGATGGTTTGTAGAGGCATACCTTGTCCCGAGGCTTGCTCGGTGACATTACCTTGCGGCTTGCGCGGTCTTTACCTTTAGTCTTAGACAATGTCTGTGCAGCTCCTGGTCTCACTGGGATTGTCGGAATTGACAGTTGTCCTCCGAGCGGCAGAAGTCTTCCGCCTCTAAAGTAGTCCACACGGACCACCCGGAACTCTGATCTCCTTGTCCTACAAGGAATCGGAAGGAGTCGCACCCTCCTATCGGCGTACTAGTCACCAACACACTCTCCTACAACCAGTTGCCTTTCTACAGTTGACTTTCCCTTATTGTGCCTCCCTTATCGGGTAGCACTTGCTCGGGCTCTCTCTCGGTTACCAAAACCAGAGAGAACGACAACTTTGTTAAGCAACTGGTCTCTAAGTTGTTGTTCCTGAAAAGCCCCCAATACCCCTATATATAGGAGGATCATGGGACAGGGTTCTCTATCCCGGGCAATGTGTGATTAAAGCAGGAGTAGAAGGGTTCGAGATTTTCCACAAAACAACCAACTTGCGCCAGCTGAACCGATCATTTCACACCCTGAAATGATCGTTTCAGGTCCTGAGCCGATCATTTGGGACCTGAGCCGATTGTTTGGGGCTCTGAGTCGATCGGCTGGAGCTCTGAGCCGATCGGTTCGTGGTCCTGATCCAATTCAAATTGACTTTCAAATTTGTCTTCGATTAATCAAATATTAATCCCTGTCCAAATCGAATTTGTACAATTGAAACAAATTGTATTTGCAAAATAGTCTTCTAATTTTCCAAACGTTCTCGGTTGGTCACATGAGCCGACCGGTTCAAAAATTGAGTCGATCGTCTCATTGCACATGAGTCGATCGTCTCACCAGTTGAGTCGATCGGTTCACCAACCTGAACCGATCGGTTCATCCCATGAGTTGGTCGGTTGGTGCAACAAACTTGTGCAAATCAGTCAATCGCAGTTTCAATCAATCTGATACTCTAATCAATCGGTCCAACACTTTGAACACTATGATTTTGAGCTATCAATTAATTGAGTGTTTAATTGAACTACTAAACTCCTTTAGTAATCAATCTAAATATGGTTTGTGGATAAACTCCTCTTCCAGGTTAAATCCTATGTGTGTGACCCTGTAGGTCCATTTCACGTTGGCAGTGAAAGTCCATAACACTTATGACTTCATAAGCAAAGAGTGGTGCCTAGTCACACATCAGTGCTACCCAAGTGAAATAGAAAGTTGGAGAACAACTTTCAATCCTACAATCCGTGAATGGTGTTACAGCGAATGTATAATTCCTTTGTCACTGATATCCCAAATAAACTCAAGGCATGGAACAGTCATCCTGTCAACGTTCATTCACTTTCTTGATTTCAGAGTAGATTGGAGGAGATATGTATGACATCAATATCACATACTGATTCACACATGTGTGTGCATGCCTATCTCAATCCTACTCATCAAGTGGCCATGGATATCAAACTCTCTTCGGAGGGACAAATCCCATATCTATCACTCACCCCTCAAAAGCCCCATGTGTCAAAGCCACCCAATCATCACCTTTATAACAACCCATGTTTCAGGACTGCGTTTGATGATGTCAAAGTGTACCCAACGACATGTGTCGAGTGTAGTGATTTCAGGTCAAAGAATCACACTCACCACCATCACTGTGAGAACTGATTGTGACTACCATGTCATGGTTCTATGTGTCAAACTCACGCTGGGTCTGTCTGGTAAACTTGTTCTCTAACAAGTACCTATGTGTTTGGTTTGATATCTCCATATCATGACTAATGAGATTCTGTCATCAACCAACACCACAATCTAGTCTTGTGTGTCATTGTTGTCTATCTACCTTCCACAATGACATCCGACTAGGGATACAATAAGAATGTACAAACTCTTAGCATCCATATGATCTCATCATTCAGGTCATGAACTTGAAGACATACGTCATTGAGTATTGTCATTCTCTAGACATTCAGTATGTTCTATCATTATCTTATATGACTGAACCAGAAAGAATTGGAAGCTTGCCTTTGATGTTTATCAAATCAATCTTAATGTATCCCACCAATCATCCCATGATTGGCTCTCAGGGCATACATACCAACAGACTCCTACTTTCACTGTGAGCCAATCACCCGTGAATCATATTCATAGTGATCTTTAAACATGTCCCACATGTTACCGTGCACTAATGCTAACATAGTGAGTTATGGAAACACCTTGCCAAAGTCGGTGTTAATTGCATGTATCTGAACTCTTCGATGTGTGTCACCCGTATGATATGGAGTTGCCATAATATGTGATCTAGTATTTCTTTGCTAACATTTAGCCACATTGCATGACCAAGCACTCCTAACTTGTCATCAATGACTGGAATATCTATAAGTTCATCTCTATGAACTCCTAGATTCATATGATATCCACTGCTATTCTCTAACACACGGATACTCAGCATTTTCTTTTAAAACAACTTTATTGGAACATTTCCAATTATCAACAAACATTCACTTTTATATATCCCATATATATTGCGATTAATTTTATGTCATTTTCAGAAGTTTGCATCAGTGTAACTCTTTACAGTGAACCCTTCCTTATTTCCATAGAACTAGTACTTCTCAAGTACTTATCAAGTTCTTATGGTATTCCAGTAACCCTTACTAGAACTAGATAGACATCCACTCGTCATGTCCCACATACGAGTTATCAGGATGAGCATATCATATTGACATGTCCTACATACAAGATGATAAATGCACTTTATTCTTGCTATGTCCATACATGCAAGATAATGGGATAATTACTTACATGATATATCCATATCTATTCTTAGTGTTCCCATTCTTCATAAGAATTAGACACTTGGCCTTGGGATACCGACTCCATGTAACATTGATAAGTTTTCTCCCACTGAATGTATGCACACTGAACCCTTCAGTATAGATTGTCAATGTATGCTTTCTCTTTTTAGGTCAAGAGGTTTTCGAGAACTATCTCTATAGATCTCTATTCCTATCTCATAGGAAATGTCTCTATCTTCCCTAAAGATAATTTCCACTTTGGATTTCCATTATAGAACATTTCCATTTCACATCAACATGTGGAATGTGAATACGCTCCCACTAAATCACAGATCCCTTCTTTATCTTTGACATATATGTCAAACCATTTGACTATATCATCAAAGTAAAGATCACAGTTCTGAGTTTCTTGTACTCAATCAATCACATTGATTAGTCCATTGTAACTTATAGACTTTATTTGCATTAATGGATTCATAAACCTTATAGGTTGTGTCACGTACACATCCTTGTTTTATTCCTCATAGGAATGCAGTTTTAGTATCCGTATGCCAAATCTCTCTGTCATTAAGTTACAATTAACAAGCATCATCCTTCTCAAAATGTTATCTATGTGTCTTAATGCTTAAGACTCATTTGCATTTATGGATTTCATTCCAATGTGTGCTACCATTAAGGTCATACCTTATGGTTCACATGGAAGTCATTTAGGATGCAATGGCCATAAACCATAACTCAAAATCTGGTTCCTCATATTCATCTAGATAGTTGATTCATCACATGACCAACTCATCATATAGATAATCGAGTTGCATCTGTCAAGGATATAAGAACTCACAACTCCTTGTGATTCTTAATGTCCTTTATTAGTGTGGGGTATTCTTTATTAAAGAAGAAATTAGTTATTTGATAATCATCCTCTAACTCCTTAGGGTATGACTCCTTTTGATTTAGACATCACCACGCCTTAATCATGAGTTCACTATGATACACTATCATAATCACTCACAAGGTTCTCAAACATTTGGTTTAGGTATTTCATTCATTGATCTCATCAAGAATTAACACTTTACCAAATTCGTACTTCATCTATGCTATTCTTGAACACTTCAAGATATTCATATTTGGTATTTCTCTAAACACCGTTTGAAGTATTAGCATTTGCTCCAATAGGTGTGTAAATACATCATATGTATTATACCTAATAGGATAATCATTCTCCCACTACCATTAGTGAAGATTGATTTATTATGTCCAAGATATTCATATCTCTTACTGGTTCTCTAACCAAAAGAGTATAGCTAATCCATCATATGGAAACTAGAAATGAATTTCTCATGATAATGCTAACTTGATTGTTTGAGTTATCAATAACTTTCCAGTATCATTTTATCTTATGCATATCAAGTACCACAAGATAAACAAGGCATTGCCATAAAGATCATATCTTTAAAATAGAAACTTTATTAATTGCTATCATTGTCATACAATATGCAAAAATAATGTGTTTCTATCCATTGGCAAATATGAAATAGTAGTTCATAACTCTATTACATGCCTTCATGGATGAAAAATAAACTAAAGTACTCCTATCTATGGCGGCAACACTTAAGCCATTTATTGAGTGATTTACATTTTATATCTTGGTATCATATACCTCAAAAATGTTACAAGTTTATTTCATGACACCTTCAGGTGAAGACGTATGTCGCCTCCTTCTTTAGTTCTTCCAGATAGAGTGGACAATTCCTTTTCCAATGTCTTGGGTTTTGACAATGGTGGCAATTATCTCTCTTGGTCACGCCTCCCTTGGCCTTGAGAGCTGAAGATGCCTTGGGCTCCTGGCTAGCATCAGAACCCTTCATAGCTATGCCCTTGCCCTTGCACTTGGACTTGCCTTTCTTGCTGCTGATCAACATCACAGACTTAGGCTTGTCCTTCTTCATTTGTGTCTCGGTTGTCCTCAACATGCCCAACAACTCTGTCAACGGCTTGTCAAAGTTGTTCATGTTGTAGTTCATCACAAACTGACTGTAGGATTTTGGCAACGATTGCAGTATCACATCGGTAGCCAACTCTTAGCTCAGGGGAAATCCCAGTCTCATCAGGTTCTCCACATACCCAATCATCTTGAGTGTGTAAGGACCAACTGGATCTCCTTCTGTCATGACGCACTTGAACAGTGCCCTGGAGACACCATATCTCTCTTGTCATGCTTGGTCTTCATACATGTTCTTGAGATGCTGAATCATCTCAATGACACCCATGTTCTCATGTTGTCTCTACAACTCGTGGTTCATGGAGCACAACATCAAGCACTTTGCATCAATGGCATCATCAGAATGCTTCTTATAAGCATCCCTTTCTACCTTTGGTGTGGTAGGAGCAGGTTCCTCTAGAACTGGAGTATTCAGGACATAGAGCTTTCGCTCTTGAGTGAGAACAATTCTCAATGTCCTAAACCAGTCGTGGAAGTTAGTCCCATTAAGCTTGTCCTTTTCAAGGACCGAACGCAATGAAAAGTGATTGTTGTTTGTTATTAAAAGGAAATATATGCAATTTTAGTCCAAAACTCAATTTTGACCTTTTTGATTGATTTGAAAAGTTGATGATATAATTAGGACTTTAATTAATTATCGCTCCCACTATTTTTATTCAAATTGATAGCCCTCACCATCAATTCAAAAGATTGCAGCGTACAACCTTCTAGTGGGCAAGATCCTGAAATCCTCTAAGTCATGAACCAGCTAGGGCTATCACCCACAACTTAGATCTTCCAGGTAGGCAACTTTTGCCAATTGCACCATATGCAACTCTTAAAAGATGTCATGCGCAACTCCTTGCCATGATCACCTCCATGCCTCAAGGTGCTAGATCCTATCTAGATCACCTTGTTAAGTCCAACCCAAAGCCAACACGGTGAAATATGCACCCTGCTAGGGTAGACCCACATATTCATCCTTCACGCTTCCATGAGATAGACGGTGCACCACGCTAGGGTGTGCCCACACTTGGCCGATCAAGTTGTTCACGTGTGTCGCATTTGAAAGGCATCTAAAACTTTAATATTTAATTAGGGATTTGGTTTTATAGGTACATATACATATCCAATCACCACAATATATAGTATGTATCATATACATGCTATATCCCACAGAAGACATGTGAAATGATAAAAGCGATGATTATGGCCATCCTAATGTGATTCCTCGAGCCAAGAGGAATCACGGTCATCTAGGTCTACATCACATGCAACCTGTACAAGATGAACTCTGTGCTATAGCCGTCTGAGTTGATCAACTCATCACATGAATGACCTACTCGCCTTGGTCGGTCGTCTGGGTGCTACCAGCCAATCGGTTGGCTCCTCCAACCGATCAGTTCTCCTGGTCATCGTGCATCTCCTCATGGCCGCCACCCGATCATCTCACTCCTAGAACTGGTTGTCTGGATCACCAACCGATCGGTTCACTCCTTGAACCGATCGGCTTAGTTGTCGTCAGGTTGTCCTCCGTTCTTTGACATAATAGGAAATAAAATATCTATCATATTTTACATTTGAATTGGGAAACCCCGAGTTACATTCGGGGAGGGGGAGCAAAGGTAGGAAAGAAATCTCGAGTTATCTCGAGTTACATCAGGAATAGAAGATAGGGAATTGGTGCACAGACTGAGATGCAAGCAACCACATACAACCAAGCACACAAACATAGGGTTTATTGGCCATAACCACACTATACATCCACCACAAAACTCATTTAAGGGTGATGCGTATCGAGTGCATTCATATTACATATCATATATGTATATTGGGATTTGTGGATTTAAGATTGGACATGCATAAAGCCAATTTTATTCGCATCGTATGCAATAAATAAAGGCGACAAACCAAAATTGATCATATCAATAATCCGAAAGCATAAAGTAGTTGACGTGGCTCTGATACCCCTGTTGGGTTTTAGGGGAGACAGAGAAGGCAGCGGAAACAAAAAATTTCTCCTCCCAAACCCAGAATAAATGAATCACATCAACGTATATACATTAGGAAGGATGGTTTGTAGAGGCATATCTTATCCCGAGGCTTGCTCGGCGACGTTACCTCGCGGCTTGCGCGGTCTTTACCTCTGGTCTAGGACAGTGTCTGTGCAGCTCCTGGTCTCACTGGGATTGTTGGGATTGACAGTTGTCCTCCGAGCGGCAAAAGTCTTATGCCTCTGAAGTAGTTCACACGGACCACCTGGAACTCCGATCTCCTTGTTCCATAAGGAATCGGAAGGAGTCACACCCTCCTGTTGGTGTACTAGTCACCAACACACTCTCTTGCAACTAGTTGCCTTTCTACAGTTGTCTTTCCCTTGTTGTGCCTCTCTTATTGGGTAGCACTTGCTTGGGCTCTCTCTCGGTTACCAAAACCAGAGAGAACGACAACTTTGCAGAGTAACTGGTCTCTGAGTTTTTGTTCCTGAGAAGCCCCCAATACCTCTATATATAGGAGGGTCATGGGACAGGGTTCTCTATCCCAGACAACGTGGGATTAAAGCAGGAGTAGAAGGGTTTGATATTTTCCACAAAACAACCAACTTGTGCCAGCTGAAACCGATCGTTTCACACCCTAAAACAATCGTTTCAGGTTCTGAGCCTATCGTTTGGGACCTGAGCCGATCGTTTGGGGCTCTGAGCCAATCGGCTGGAGCTCTGAGCCGATCAGTTTGTGGTCCTGATCCAACTCAAATTGACTTTCAAATTTGTCTTTGATTAATCAAATATTAATTTGTGTCCAAATCGAATTTGTACAATTGAAACAAATTGTATTTGCAAAATAGTCTTCTGATTTTCCAAACATTCTCAGTTGGTCATATGATCCGACCAGTTCCGATCATCTCATTGCACATGAGATGATCGTATCACCAGTTGAGTCGATCGGTTCACCAACCTGAGCCGATCGGTTCATCCCATGAGTCGATCGGTTGGTGCAGCAGACTTGTGCAAATCAGTCAATCGCAGTTTCAATCAATCTGATACTCTAATCAATCAGTCCAACATCTTGAACACTATGATTTTGAGCTATCAATTAATTGAGTGTTTAATTGAACCACTAAACTCCTTTAGTAATCAATCTAAACATGGTTTGTGGATAAACTCCTCTTCCAGGTTAAATCCTATGTGTGTGACCCTACAGGTCCATTTCACGTTGGTAGTGAAAGTCCATAACACTTATGACTTCATAAGCAAAGAGCGGTGTCTAGTCGTACATCAGTGCTACCCAAGTGAAATAGAAAGTTGGAGACCAACTTTCAATCCTACAATCCATGAATGGTGTTGCAGCGAATGTATAATTCCTTTGTCACTGATATCCTGAATGAACTCAAGGCATGGAACAATCATCGTGTCAACGTTCATTCACTTTCTTGATCTCATAGTAGGTTGGAGGAGATATGTATGACATCAATATCACATACTGATTCACACATGTGTCTGCACGCCTATCTCAATCCTACTCATCAAGTGGCCATGGATATAAAACTCCCTCAGGAGGGACAAATCCTTTATAACATGTGTCAAAGCCACCCAATCATCACCTTTATAACAACCCATGTTTCAAGACTGTGTTTGATGATGTCAAAGTGTACCCAACGACATGTGTCAAGTGTAGTGATTTCAGGTCAAAGAATCACACTCACCACCATCACTATGAGAATTGACTGTGACTACCATGTCATGGTTCCATGTGTCAAACTCACGATGGGTCTGTCCGGTAAACTTGTTCTCTAACAAGTACCTATGTGTTTGGTTTGATATCTCCATAGCATGACTAATGAGATTCTTTCATCAACCAACACCACAATCTAGTCTTGTGTGTCATTTTTGTCTATCTACCTTCCACAATGACATCTGAATAGGAACATAATAAGAATGTACAAACTCTTAGCATCTGTATGATCTCATCGTTCAGGTCATGAACCTGAAGGCATACGTCATTGAGTATTGTCATTTTCTAGACATTCAATTTGTTCTATCATTATCTCATATGATTGAACCAAAAAGAATTGGAATCTTGCCTTTGATGTTTATCAAATCAATCTTAATGTATCCCACCAATCATCCCATGATTGGCTCTCGGGGCATACATACCAACACAGCCACGGTCACCGTGTCCAGTCCACATGCAGGTCGTGCCTTGATTTTATCCATTTGGTAAGGAGGGAGTAGGAAGAAGAAGATACATTTGCAATTGAATACTAATGCTTGACCTAATTATGTAAATTTTGATGCATGTTGAATTAAGATATTAAAACCCTAACACACATTTCACCATATATAATCTTGAATTAACTATATTACTGAAATCTTGTGATCAATCTATGTAAGATATTAAAACTCTAATGTTAAATCTCTGATTTTGTAGTGATGTGTTGCCCTAACATCTACATGAATCCCTATTGTATGATGTAGATTGATGATAATGCATGAGCTAGTTTGAAATTTTGAAATCAATTATGAATTATCTCTCCATCCCTAGATCATACTAATTTGTGTGTAATCTTTATCTTGATGATGAACATGCATGGACACTCGAAATGTTGAAATCAATGTTATAGAATGACAGCACATGTATTTGTTGGCCTAGAAACCCGTCCAAGATTTACTCATTAGGAGTAAATCTTGGATAGTCCCCGTTTGGGACTGTTCTTGAACACCTAATCTCACTTAGGATGTAAGTGTATAATGTGTATTGGGTTTTCAAGAAAATTTCGGCAGCATTTCCCCATTTGTTCTCTAAATACATATGTACTTAGAGAACAACGGGGAAATGCTGCCGAAACTTTCTTGAAAACCCAATACACATCATACACTTACTAGTGAGATTAGGTTTTCAAGAATGGGATAGGTGGTACACATTTATTATATATAAGAATGACAGCACATGTATTTGTTGGCCTAGAAACCCGTCCAAGATTTACTCATTAGGAGTAAATCTTGGATAGTCCCCGGTTTGGGACTGTTCTTGAACACCTAATATCACTTAGGATGTTTTAACCATTAATTATATATAAGACCTTACCCTAAATTTTTAACCATAAACCCTAATATTTTAACCCTAGACCCTAATCTTGTTCTAATATATACTTGTTTTCTCTTTGATCATAGAATGGATAGATCATGGATGTCCATTCCAAATCGTTGTATCCCCGAGTTTATTTCTAGTCTTGACTAGTTTATTAGATTTGTCGAGGAACATAGGAAACAACCTGGAGATAGGTTCTACTGTCCATGTAGGCATTGCAGTAACAACTTGAAAGTCAGCACCGGTGACGAAATCAAAAGTCATGTCATGTGCAACGGGATTGTACAGGGCTATACAAAATGGCACTGGCATGGAGAGATTTCAAACTTGAAATCAGTGGATGTCGATAGCAGTGCTTGTATAGAAGAAGAAATTGCCTTCGATGACGTAGATGTGAATGAACCAGTTCCAGTATACATCATTGATGCGATGTTGGATAGTTGTGGGTTAGAGCACACCGATCCACCTCCCATGTTTAGAAACATTGTGCATGATGCTGAGATACCGTTATACACAGGTTGTAAGTTTACGAAGCTTAGTGTTGTGTTGAGATTGTATAAACTAAAAGCTAACAATCGATGGAGCGACAAAAGCTTCACGTCATTGTTGTCTTTGTTGAAAGAAATTCTTCCTAAAGGAAATGAGTTACCAATCTCAACATATCGGTTAAAGAAATTGTTGTGCCCAATGGGAATGGAGGCCAAGAAGATACACACATGCCCGAATGATTGTGTATTATTTCAAAAGGACTATGTGGATTTGAAAGATTGTCCGAAATGTGGTGCGTCAAGGTATAAATTGACGCTTCGGGGGAGTCCAAAACTGGTTCTCCTGCCAAGGTGATGTGGTATATACCTATAATACCATAGTTTCAATGCTTGTTTTCCAATCCTATAGATGCGAAGAATTTGAGATGGCATGCAGATGTTAAGAAAAATAATGATGGGATCCTACGACATGCGTCTGATTCCCCACAGTGGAAGAAGATTGATTTATTGTACCCTGAATTTGGTAAAAAAGACAGGAATCTAAGACTTGGGCTTTGTACAGATGGGATGAATCTGTGCGGGACATTGAGCAGCCAACATAGCACTTGGCCAGTTATGCTTGTTATATACAATCTTCCTCCCTGGTTGTGTATGAAAAATAAGTATGTTATGCTGTCATCTTTGATATCGGGCCCTAAACAACCTGGAAATGATATCGATGTTTATCTTGAACCTATGATTGATGACTTGAAGAAGCTCTGGGGTGAAGGTGTGATGACCTATGATGCTTCACGAAGAGAGACATTTTGTTTGCACTCTATGTTGTTTTGCACTGTGAATGACTTTCCAGCGTATGGGAATTTGTCTGGATATAGTGTCAAAGGATCTAAAGCGTGTCCTATATGTGAAGAGAACACTGATTCAATACGAATAAAACACGGCGGCAAGACTGTATATCTTGGTCATCGAAGGTTTCTTCCAAAATTTCATCTGTATCATAGGTTGCGCAAAGCGTTCAATGGACGAAATGAGGAACAGAGTGCACCTAAACCTATATCAGGGGAGGATGTTTATGAAAGAGTAAAAGACATCGCCAATGAATTTGGTAAGAGATCACAATGTACGATGGCCACACAGACTAACAAGTCTTTATTCAAGAAGAAATCAATATTTTGGGATCTTCCTTATTGGAGTTCTTTGACAGTCAGGCATTGTATCGATGTCATGCACGTTGAGAAAAATGTATGTGATAGCGTCATCGGTACTCTGTTGAATATACCAGGTAAGACTAAAGATGGGATAAAATCCAGAATGGATCTACATGAAATGGGAATAAGGATAGAATTAACAAAAATAGTTAGCAGCGATCGGAGAACATACTTACCTCTCGCTTGTTACACGTTGTTTAGAAAGGAGAAGAAAGATTTTCGTGAATGCTTGGTAAATGTTAAGGTGCCACAAGGTTACTCATCCAACATTTATACATTGGTATCAATGAAAGATCTGAAGTTGATAGGTCTTAAATCTCATGATTGTTACACTCTAATGCAACAAATATTGCCCGTGGCAATTCGATCTATATTGCCGAAGCATGTACGGTTTGCAATCACCAGAATTTGTTTCTTTTTCAACAGTCTGTGTAGCAAATTTATTGACCCTGATACTCTCGATAAATTGCAAAGAGAAGTAGTTGTTACCCTATGTCAGCTTGAGATGTATTTTCCTCCTTCGTTCTTTTATATCATGGTACATCTTGTTGTCCACTTGACTAGGGAAGTGAAAATGTTGGGACCATTTTTCTTGCATTAGATGTATCCCTTTGAACGATACATGAGCGTTTTTAAAGGTGATGTTCGAAACTCTTATCAGACTGAAGGGAGTATTATTGAGGGTTATGTGGCGAGAGAGGTTATGGATTTTTTCAATGACTTTATGAGTGCTAATGACGCTCCTGTGAATGACAAGAATATTGAGGAGCATTTTGGCAAAGGAATTTTGGGATCACGGGTGAAAGTAATCAGCCGTGAGCAGTTGGAGCAAGGTCACTTGTATATTTTACACAACATCGATGAAGTGAGTGTTTATATCGAGGAACATACCAATTTCATCAAGAGACAATATCCTCGATCCAATTCAATGTGGCTTGCTAGAGAGCATAACAAGACATTTATTAAGTGGTTTGAAGATAAAGTCTTACATCAACTATCTCAAACACTAGATAATCTTACTAAAACCATCAAATGCCTCGCCTTTAAACCAAAATTGAATGTTATGTCTTATCAAGGGTTTGACATAAATGGATTCTCATATTACACAAAGCATCAAGATGATAAGAGTGTCGTCCAAAATAGTGGGGTCACCCTTCAAGCGTCTTCATTGTTTTTTGCAAGTGCAAAGGATAAGAGTCCACGTGAAGCTAAAATGTCATATTACGGTGTCAATGAAGACATATGGGAGTTTGACTATGTAGATTTCAGAATTCCGCTCTTTAAATGTAATTGGGTTGACAACAATAAAGGAGTTATAGTGGATGAATTGGGTTTCACGTTAGTGAACTTTGAAAAGATTGGCAAGAAGGGTGAACCATTCATATTGGCATCACAGGTGAAACAAGTATTTTATATCGATGATCCTGCAAATGATAAATGGTCGGTTGTTTTTCATGGTAAAAGACAGTTCATTGAAGATCCTATAGATGAAGAAGAGTACTATGATAAGTATGATGACTCCAGTCCATTCTCAGTTGGGTTGCCAACACCACCAAACATTGAAGCTGGGGATCACAATGACTTGTATGTTCACGGGGATCACAATGAAGGATTGTTAATTGATAAAAGATCACAATATTAGAGGCATGAATGTTTATATTTTTTATATGTTTTATTATTATGAATGTGAACTTTACAATGTGAATGTGGACTTTACAATGTGAATTACTTTACAATGTGAATGTGAACTTTACAATGTGAATTACTTTACAATGTGAATGTGAACTTTACAATGTGAATTACTTTACAATGTGAATGTGAACTTTACAATTAGTGTTACTTTACAGTGTGAAATTTATAATTTGAATGTGAACTTTTAGATGGCTGAGCATTCCCATGATGACCGTGCTGATGATCACCGTGAGGGTGAGGATGTGCTTGCGCCGCCTAACAATGTAAGTTTTAAGAATATATCCCTGAGGTTTCTATCTATATGTTCATTTATAATTATATCATGTAAGTGTGTTTTTATCAAATTTTAGGTTGTTGATGTACCCCCTGAAGAAATTGCAGCACTTGATGAGCAGCAAAAGAAAATTGAGAAAGTGAGGGGCATCACAATGATGAACAAGTTAATATAGCAAAGGGGCTATGGACCCAAATTGTCTATGGATTTCGATCATGCAGGAAATCCATATGGAGTGAACTGCAACTCATTTGTTTCATATCTTGGGGTTCTTACTCGCAGCCATTGCAATCCTATCCTAAAATCTTGGCATAAAGTTCCTAAGGGGAAGAAAGACCACATATGGAAGGAACTATGTGTGAGTTATTATTATTTGTAATTGTATTTGTGTAGATTACTAATTTTTAGGATGCTAGTTAATAGAAATTCTATTTAATTTGCAGAGCATATTTGATCTGGATGAAAAGATGCATCGTAAATGTGTGATGCAATGTTGTGGGAGGGTCCTAAGGAACTATAGGACCAATCTCACCCGAGATTACATACGCGATGCTGATAAGAGGTTCTTGATTGATTTCCAATTCTAGACATTGATCACTATTTCACTAACAATACACTAATCATTTTTGTTTGTATTCTCTTTAAAAAAATAAATTTAGGCAGAAGGAAGCCACAAAGCAATGGAACTACATGGACCCCAAAGACTGGGAGGCATTTTTTACCCAAAGAAAAATAGATGAATTCAAGGTATTAAGCGCCACTCCCAATTTAATTAATATACATTTTTATGTATTCACCTATTCAAGATTAACATTTAGTGTTACTAACCAAATTAATGTGCTAACTAACTAGGCCCTTAGTGAGGTGCAAAGAGCAAGGCGTTCACTGAATGTGCACGACCACACAATGGGTCCAAGAGGATATGCAGGCGTTCGCCAAAGACTATAGGCTGAGTCTGCTCAGCCTACTGCTACTCAGGAGACTGCAGAGTCCTATACTACTACTCTCGCACCTCTGTCTCGCCATGCTATGTGGATAACTGGGAGGCAAAATAAGAAGGGAGACGTACCGAAGCCCGCAACTGCTGAGGCGGCTGCAAAAATGGTAAAAATAAACTCTTAGAGAAATCGATCGATATTGATTATTGTTATGTTTACTTACTAATTTTTATTGATGGTGATTAGCGGGAGCTGCACGAGCAGAGGAAGGAAGGCAAGTTCATCCCTCAGGGCACAAGGGATGAACTGACGGTACTCTGGGTAACCCAGAGCATCCTGGACGTGTTCGGGGTTCAGGTACTGGTGTGGGCATCAAAGCATTCTTTGGGCCATCCCAGCGTTCTTTGGGCCATCCCAGCACAAACATGTCCCAAAAGTGGGACTTTCAAAATCTGAGGTAACCTATTCTTATTTTAGAATGTTATTACAAAAGGGAATTCAATAATCATAAGCTAGCGTTTCTTTTATCCATGTATAGGTAGATTCGTCAATTGAGAAGAGAATCCAAGAAGTAATGGCGAAGTGGCAGGCGTCTCATCCTGCCACTCAGACAGTACATGTGGCGGGCCACTCTTCTCCTACTGTAGAAGTGGTTGTGAGTAATCCTGTAGACCCACCACCTAACACGTCCTCTGTAAGTATTTTTATGACATAATAGCTAGTTTGTTCAAGATGATATGTTTGTGTATATATGCATATAACATTCTTTACGTAAATTTGTAGGGGTTGAAGCCATGCCGACTAAAAAGTCAAGAATATATTATTGCAGAGGCGTCGGCTTACCCACCCCTTAAAGGGTGTATGTTTCGTGGGTATCCAGTACCAGATGGTGTGGTATGTGTGAACCTGATACATGTATTCCCCGACTGAACGGATCTTGCATTGCCTCATGCACACCCAGATGCTGAAATACTTGGTGAGGCAATAGGCGGAGTGATATTGTGGCCCGAAGCGGATGTCCTTTATACTGATATTGTATGGTAAATTTCCATTACTTTAATTTGTTAGTGTGTATATATGAGTCAATTGATCTGAAATTATATATACAGGTCAAAAAGACGAGACCTACTACATCTCGGCCTCCACCTCCTCGACTACCAAGTTGGCTTCCAAGGGACCTACATGCCTCGATAGGTCCTAATTGTAAGTGTGTGGCAGTATGGATCGACGAACATGATACAAATTGCCCTATAATTGTTACTATTACGGAGGATGTTGTAGGTAAATCATACGATAACAATCTATGTATACAAGTTTAGCATACGTATTAATCCATATGTAATACAAGTTCTGCATACGTATGTATTAATGCATAGGTATTAATGCAGGTCAATCATACGAAAATAAGATATTTATACAAGATATTTTGGAGTTATTTAGTTATCAATGGTTGAACACATCTATGATAGAGTTGTAGATATGGTGAGATCTTATTTATACATCCATATACCTTGTTTTATATACGGTGATCTGGTTTCTTATATATTAATGCATACGTAATACATGTTTTGCAGCAACTTACACAAGATATGTAGAGATTTTGGGTTTTCCCATGTGGGTAATTAGTCTTGTAGATACAGACCCTTCTTCAGTTACTTCATACTACTGTGATGCTTTTGAATATTTTGGTAAAAATAAGAAGACGGTGATAATAGCTCCATTCAATGTCGAGTAAGTTTACTTTGCTTATAATTTGGACTTAAGAAAATTATATTTTTATTGTGAATTTTGAGTTATTAATTTTTAACTTTCTTACTTGTAGTGGTAGGCATTGGGAGTTACTAGTTATTGTCTCCAAGACATTCACTGTCTATTTTCTAGATCCTACGGGGAATGAGTTGGAATTATATGGACATGCAATTAAAAGGCCATTATTCTCGTGAGAAATATTTTATGTTTTTATATATGTTAACATCTGTTACTACATTACTATTTAATTATGCAATTTAATGGGTTACATTAATATATGTAGGGCTTTACAAGAGTACAAACAAGCTGGAGGAAAGGTCCCCAGGAAAAAAGATCGGTCACTATTTTGGGAGAATGTGAAAGTAATTTCCTGACTCCAATATATATATTATTTATGCGAACTGTGCTTATTTGTATTTTTGAGTATTTTGTATGTTTCCATTTATAGTGTGCTACACAAACAACGGCTGGGCATGTGCCTACTATGTGATGATATTTATGGACCTAATCATCAAACATGCCATAATGGAAATCGATAAGATACAGCAGGTATTATACATAGTCTCATTAGATAATATGAAATATATCAATCTTATTATATATTATTAATTATATATATACGTCATTCTCTTTGCAGGTCTTTAAAATTGCTGACTTCAGCACATGTGGAAAGCGTTTCGATGTACATGCTCCCTATACGAGAGATGAATTAGATGTTGTAAGAAAAGAATGGGCAAAAGCCCTACAAAGAGTGGGAATTTTAAGATATAATTTTATTGACAATGATGACAATGATGAATAAAGAATAACTTTGTTCTCGTGATTATTTTTGTGTGAATGTGAATGAATTTTTATGAATTGTCATATGTGTGTGAAGATGATCAATACATAAATATTTATACGTGTCTGAATGTTGCAGGTTGCTACTAGTTTCTACATGTGTGTGATGAAAAAAATAATATGAATGAAATGTGCTTATACATGTGTGTGAATCACATATATATAATATTGTCCATCTTGTTAATATTGTAGGTTTGTGGCCTGTTGTTGGGTGATATCAATGGATGTCGTAAACCTACAGTTTAGAACTGAGCTGCAAGTTCTCATCCTGCTGACCAGCCATACAGCAGGCCTGCAAACTGATAAGAAAAAAAATCTTAACATAGGCATCGGTTATTTGATCAAAACCGACACCAAAGACATACGGCGGAGGTTTTTGATGAAAAAATGACGTCTATGTGGCCAGGAACCACGTCCGTGCTGGGAAGCACGGTCGTGGTGGCAGGAAAGGGGTATGGTGTCAGTTATTTACACAAAACCGACGTCAGTTCAGCTGATATGGCTAGGAACCACGGCTGTGCTGGGAAGCACGGCCGTGGTGGCAGGGGAGATGGCGTCGGTGATCTTACAAAATCGACACCTATAGGCCCTTTGTTGGCACGTTTTCGGTGGCAGGAAGCGTTGTGATGTCTGTGTTTTTAATAATCGACGTTTGTAACAATTCTATAGTGTCAGTTTTCTTAAAAAAATCGACGTCTATAGTCCTTTGCTAGCGCGTTTTTTATGGCGGGAAGCTTTTTGGCGTCGGTTGAAGGGGTCCACCTTTAGCGGTGCCCACTTGGGTGTCTCTTGGAAACCGACACTAAAGACCTTAATTAACCGACGCTAAAGGCATGTTCTGTAGTAGTGCAACAAGTCGTGAAATAAATTGTATGGAGACCCAAAGTGACATTATGGTTTACTTCCACGTCTAGGTAGAAATAAGAATCCAAGAGTTGATGGAAAACCCAAACGCATTCCAAACAGGAAGCAACAAATTATTCCTCAGCCAAAATCATGAATCTTAGCGTAGAAAACAAAAGAAGAGGTACTGGAACACTTAAGAATTATCCAAGAAATTGGATATTAGGAATCTTGTAGGTCATGAAGAAAGGACAAATTTGAAGGATGATAAGCTCGGTGAGGTGTCGTTGAATGGTTCTGGACCTGGCCTATGTTTTTCCATGGTTGGAATTGATGTGACAAACTCAAGTTGTTAGGTCAAGGAAGAGGGTTTTAAAGGCTATATGGTGGATAAATTTGGGTGCTTCAGGTGTTTCACTCTACTTTTGAAGTTTTTGGAGCATAAGGACGTAGTTACATACATGGTTTAAGTCATAGTGAAATAGTTTTTAGGGATGGGGGTTAGAACATGACAAGGAAGGAAGAAAGGTTCATTAGGAAAGAATGGGTGATGAATTGTGGGAAAATTTAGGCTCGAATCTAGAGAGTGAGTTTGATATAGAGGAGACATAATCTTTGTCTTTGATCCACTATAGATAGAAATCAATGTGAGGGAGAGGAAATTCTACCGTGCACATGGAGAAGGAAGGTGTTGGGTTGGAGATTTAAACTTGGGGCCACATTATGTTCTAGGTCCCAACAAAAAAATGGAGAGATCCAATGTTGGATAACCAAGTAAAAGTGTGTCACAAAGTAAATTGAGGCATTGCATTAAACTAAATTACTCAAGATATTTGATTTTTTACCCCTTTTTCCTATTTCATTTTGGTGGTTAGACAAGGTCCAAATAAAGTGAAACTTGACACCTAGAATAATTTGTACATTTGTATACCAAGTTTATACTTACTTTCTAATTTTGATGTTGTTGTGTAGGTAATGTAATATATTAGGGTGTAATTTATATTATTATTAGAATAATGATTCTAAATTATATTTCTATAATATTTTTAATTAGGTTTGTTGTAGGACCATCTTATCATCTCACACTTTCCTTCATACACATGTCTAAATGATCTTCATTAGCTTATTCAAATTACCTGTTAAATTCATTTCGTGCTATTGTGATCTAAATAGATACGAAATAGTTCCTAATTATCATGTATTTACTCACTAATGTCCATTAAATAATGTCAAAACACTATGTTCATTTCAAATATAAAATGTTCTTTTAGATATTATAAGGATCGTAGTTGAATGCTTAATGTAAATGAAGGTTGTGATACAATAATGATTTTACTTACGTATATGGACCATTATATGAAACTTATGCTTACATTACATGCTATATATTATGATATGTATTGCTACTTTACATTCCATGCTTTAGCAATACATTAGTTAATATATGTGCACTGAAAGTGATTCAATATGTTAGTTAGGGTGAAACATGCAAAAGGTCCCATTATCATTTATTCAACTAAAATAAACATAGTATTCCAATATTTACCATCTTATCCTTTATTATCATCCTATTAAGGTCAAAGGGGATTAGTAATGAAGCATACAACATATTTCCTTCCTTGTATGAATCATAATGTATTTCTTACTTCACAAGGTATAATTAAGGTAACCAAATCAAGTTTACTGTGAAGTTAAGTTTTATTTTTGTTAGTGTTATGGGTTTTATAATATATGTGCACCCTAGGATTATTGGTTAGGGTTTTCTTGAAACTATTCAATACTAGGTTATAACCTAAACCTTTTTTTGGTGTTTTTCTTAAGAACTATGTCCATTGGTACCTAATATGGTAAGATAGTGTTTCTTGGGATAGGGTTCTAGGTTTCAATATATTACATGTTTACTTCTCCAGTGAGGGTTCTAGCCTCCTCGAACCCTCTCATATGTAAAATCATGTTCCACAACCTTTGCACAGACCCTAGAAGACAATTGGAATAGCTCTTTTCCCTTGATCTTCCTCAAACCATGCCTACATACGCCATATTCTCTTAACAATTTCTAATATCTAGCACTAAGGCCAAGAAAGCATATGAAGTGTTTTGCAAGAGCCGTGCTAATATTCACGTGTAACCAATCAACCTAGTGAAAGGTAAATAACACTTTCGATCCTTTCCTTTCTATGTTGTTTTCTTCTACAATTAAAATGAGATCTTTCTTATATTTGTTTGCTCTGATTGATAAATTTTCCCTCATGATAACTATGGTTGAACCTCATGTAAACTTCCATAATTTTCATTTCTGGTGTATGGACCTCGACTCAATGTTCATATTTCTCCACCCTAGTTTTGATCAAAAAAAATCCTCATATGAGATTCTAGCCTTCTCTGTACCCTTGACAGGGGTCTTACAGACCACATAGATCTGTGTAACACAAAGGGGAGTTCCCTAGAACTTGGGATGTGAGGATGGATGGTTCCATCTTCCATCTTTAATGGATACAAGGTTCATCATGATCAATAGATTGAATAAAACTTGAAGTGGGTTATCTATTTTACATAGATTTGATTTTCTCTTAGTAACACATCATGATGATATATTGGTCTTTCCCCTACTGATTTAATCAAAAACATGTGAGTATCTTATCAAAGATAAATTACATGTTTATCAATTCCACATACTAAATAACACATGATGTGTGGGTATCTTTGTTCTTTTATGTGTTGTTGTTATATAAAGTAATAATTATATTAAACTTTTAAAATTCATAAGTAAATAATTATAAGTCAACAAAACAAAACACATATTTTGAAATCAAGAAAAGTCGATGTATCATTTTGTTGATTTGACTGGTTTCAAAATTTAATTTAGGATTTTGATTGATTTAGAATTAACCCTAACTCATCCAAGATTAATATCAAGTATATATACACTCTGAATCTTGGATCTAAGACTCTTGAAATTGATAGGTTCGTCAAATTAAGGTATGTGGCATCCTATTTTGATAAATATTGGAAATTGATATATTTCTCTCTCAATCTAATTGAGGCATATTAATTTGAATTTCCTTTTTATATTTATTTTTCATCATTTATAATATATATTGGACTTTTGTCCTAATTACTATTATTCTAATTTAAATTTCCAAGTGAACCTCTCTAAAGTATATTTTGATATTTTTCCATTTCCACCCAAATATATAATTGATCCATTTTTTGTGATCAAACCCCTAATTGCTTCACTATATGACTAAAAGTGAACTTTCGTCCATATTATGCATGCTTTTAATACAAGTGTGATAGAGTTGTATGATTTATTTGGTTGTTTATTGTGACGTATGACTCGCAAAACTAAGATTAACTAATGCGGAAGCGTTTTGTTAGCAACGGAATTACTGAAAATCACTAAAAATTAAAACTTTTTGTAATGAGATCCACAAACTGAAAAAAAACTCTTTCATAAAGGATCAAAGTAAGTTATTTACATTCTGATTTATCAGTACATCTCTGTATCATCTCATCTTGAGAGTCACAAACATTAACTGCCCTGTTAAACTGTACATAAGTAGTATACAAAAATCTCGAGGCATCAAGCCAAAAATCTCAGATCTATGTCAAACCATCTTTTGACTCCTAGGACCTGAGAGTACAGAGACAACACATAGGACTCTCTATATACAGGACTTGACAGACAGTGTCTCCACCTGAGGATTACTACTGTCCTTGTTGTTGCTGTTGTTGTTGATGTTGTTGTTGCTGCTCACCTACTGTAGGGTTTCTCCTTCCTCGGCGTCTACCTAAAAAGTTGAATCCCACGGGGGTGAGACAATTGAAAATTGCCCCACTGAGAGATATAACTCTCTGCCAGAAACATTGTTATTGCAAATAATAGAATAACACTGAGCAGTAGATTCATAATATTCAGCAGCAGGTAAATCATTGCCTAACTATGTAGAGCAGTATTCTCTATGCTGTTCATTTCAATTATAACTTGATAAAGCAGCATGTCATTTATTTAATAAGGAATATGAAGAACATGTATAACATTTATCCAATTAGGATATAATAGACAATGTATCATCAATCATTGATTCTCGTAATTCAACCCTAAGAAAATATGCTACACGGCTGATTACATTTTACAAACATACTTATGCCCTGAGGAGATGAGGTATACCACTCATACTCCAACCGACCATTGCGAAATCGAAATCGGTACCATACATAGGTCAATAGAAGAGATGGATTTCTATGACCTCATCCTCCTCAGTCAGTGTGAGGAACAACTTGCAGGACATCACGTGTCTCTGTCAAATAGCTTTCCAGGGTATACTGGCAACTTCTCTATTAGAGTTACAGTGGCATGTTGTACTCTCTTCGCAATCGAGAGATTTCATGTTTATCTCACATCGATTTGACATTCACATCATCATCGGGAGATTAGTGATACATCATCCCGGCATATACATATAATGAAGGATTGAGAGATTTAATGTTTATCTCACATCAATTCCTCCATTAGGGCGTAAGGATATTCACGCCCATAACCCCCACATACTCAAAAGTATGCTCTCCAGGAGTTCCCATAGGAAAACTTGTTTCACCATCACCGAACTACTGACGATGATGGATCTATGGTCAGGGCTCTACATGATATCATTTCGCTTGATTATTTAAGTACATTACAGCATTCTTTTAGCATCAGGTATGTTTTCAATCATAAACCATTATAACAATTGCTATAAAGAAGGAGTACTATTTCTATCAAGTTTATTTCACAGCATTATTAACATTGGGATCTCAATCCCTTATCATCTCATCATCATGATTAAAGAATATGGGTGATCAAACCCTTAGATCATCAAAATACTTGTTACCACTTTAATAGGTAACTTAATGCCATCAAGTCATCTGACAGTGTAAACATGATAATTGCAATGCAGGTATTTCACATGGCTCTTATAGCCTATCAATCTCTTTTGTTACCTCTCACTAGGCAACATAGCATATCATTGTTACAAAGCTCATAAAGTACTTTCAATAAACAAGGCATCATAGCTCATACCTGGCTATGTTCATTATCTCATAAAACCTGCATGATTAATACAGATGATAATAGATACATCAATTTCATATCAGCACAATGCAAAACAATTATAACATCACTATTCATGGGGTTACACCACTATGCCCTTACTAGGGTTAGGGTTTCCTTTTTCATTTCAATTAGGGTTAATCATCCCCTTAGCTCAATTAGGATTAATTACTCATCATTTCATTATCCAACCTTTAAGCTTCATGTTATAAAGTATAACCCAGAATTAGGGTTTCACATATACCATCACCTTATTTGGAATTAGGGTTTACTATTCACATTGCATCACCCTAGATTAGGGTTTATATTCAATAACCCACATTTAGGGTTTACTATTCACATTGCATCACCCTAGATTAGGGTTTACTATTCACATCACATCACCCTAGATTAGGGTTTACTATTCACATCACATCACCCTAGATTAGGGTTTAATATTCACATCACATCACCCTATATTAGGGTTTACTATTCACCTTAATTAGGAGTGATCATCAAAGTACCCTGAATTAGGGTTTCTCATGTCATTACCATGAATTAAGTTCATACCATCATCATGTATTAGGATTTCACCTATCAATGCCCTCAATTAGGGTTATGATTCATTGACCTTCTTAATTAGGGTTTGTACTCATGATTAGGGTTTATAATCTCCCAATCAAGAATTATACCCTCATTAGACATTCATCCATAGTGAAAGTATTAAGACTTAATCATTACATGGTTATCATTCATATAGGAATTCTTCTCTCTCTCATCTTTTATGAATGATGCGTACTTTAGCCTTGATTAAGCTAAGTCAACTCAACTTGAAGAAGAATTGACACCATGAGTTATGTCATTATCACCATGATCATTAAAGCTTAATTATTTAAAGAGTACTAATCACCCTTTATCATTAAGGGTACCATTATTATAATCACCATTGGTTTACATCATGTAACTGTTCACCTAAATAATTGACCTTCAACCACTTTAAGTGTTCATGCAGTTTTGGTTAATTATCTTCTAAACGGTCTTGGTCACTTAGAACCCAAATGGTCTTGACCAAATCAGACCTCAAACGGTCTTGCTTGATATACCTCCAAATGGTCTTGGTTGCATACTTGAAACCGTTTAATAAAGTTGAGGTGGAAACCGTTTGACAAAGTTGATGTTGAAACCGTTTGCTAAAGTAAAATTTTGAAACCACATGAGACTCAACCGGTCTGGGATCATTTGGTCCCAAATGGTCTTGAGACCATTTGGTCCCAAACGGTCTTGAGACCATTTGGACTCAAATGGTCTTGAGACCGTTTGGTCCAAACCTCCTCAAAACCGAATGGACCAATTATGGTCTCAACCATACAAGCTGATTTAGGGTTTCCAATGTTGATCCCCTGATTGATTGAATTCTTGTATCCAATTATCAATTGAGCCTAAGCTCCACACCTCAATTGGACACAAATAAATTATCCCTCAAGTGAATCAGCTTCCAATTAATCATCAATTAGGGTTTGGATTTCAATTGGATTAGGGTTTGGAATCGATGATCCTTCAATGTTGATCATTATGAAACTAGTTACTTTGAAACTATTGGATCATCATCCAAATTGGACATGACCTGACCTCAAATGGTCTTGAGGTCATTTGTATGATCTCCAAATGGTCTTGATACCGTTTTCCCATGACATCATCAAAATCCATGTCATCCAATTAGGGTTTGGATCAATGGATTGATCATCAAATCGATTATTGATTGCATTCCACTCTGGTGTCATTGGATCTTCAATTGCTCAACCATGGTTAACCCTAGACCTCCAAACGGTCTTGGGTGACCCCCAAACGCTCTTGAGACCGTTTGGGTGATCCCCAAATGGTTTTGAAACCGTTTGGGTCAATCAACCCAAAGAACTAACTCAATTACTTATGAAATCAGCACTTAACCCGATTAGGGTTTGGTGATTGATTGTCCTTCAACTCATGAACCAATTGAAACTAGTCAATTATATTTAATGAATCATTAACCATCCACCTTGTAAACATTTCCCCAAATGGTCAACCATTGTCAACGCCTCCAAATGGTTTGAAACCGTTTCCTTTCAAATGGTTTGATGAAACTGTTTCCTCTCAAACAGTTTGAAACCGTTTGCTCCCAAACGGTTTGGGAAACCGTTTGAGCAACTTATGGAAATCATTTGGCCTAATAGTTTTATTGGGAAATGTGTCATCTTCCTTCGTGCATCCAAGAACAGCAGTCATTTTTCATGGGAATCTCAGCAATGAATCACAAGAGCTCCAAATAAAAGAAAATAACCAACAAATCGTGGATAATTGAATGAAATACTAATGTTTAAGGGTTAAAGTTATAAAACCTGCCTAAAAATCTGATCTCCAAGCTCCAAGCTCCACGACTCTAATGGTGGATGAAGTTCTAGCAACTGCCCAAGGTCTGTTCTTGAGTTTTTGAATGAACAAGTTGGCTAGGATTGGAAATCGAGTGAAGAAAACCAATAATCAAGCATTAATTTAGGGTTTTCACCATGAATCCAAGGTGGAAGATGATCAAAAGCTTACCAACAGGTTAGAGTCTTCCTTCTCCTGCTCCTGAGCTCTCTTGTGGTCGGCCAAAGCAAATGAGAAAAGGAATTCCAAGGAAATGATCCTTAAGTGTGTTGGAAAAAAGGATATGTATAAGGGATTTTAAGGAAAAAGAAAAAGGAATTATTTTCTTTAAATTCCAAAATTATTTCCACCAAATCCCCCTCAATTCCTTGTCCATGAAGGCACCTTCATTGTCTTGCAAAACCTTTTCATTATCCAAGAATTAATGGAAAAGGAATTAAGCACCTTAAAGAGTTTTATATTAATATCCAAGTTTTAGTGGATAATACTTTTTATTATGATAATGTGAGTGGGCTTCCACTCAACCAAGATATTTTTGTGCCCAAGAAAGGCACAAGCTCGTCCAACACTTTTCTATTTCATCCCTCAACTTTTGGTTGAAGGGCTCCTCAATTAAGTTTTTCTTTTAGCATTAAATTAATTTAAAGTCCCATATATGCTTAAATCTTGATTATTTTAATGTCAAGATTCTCTCTCCTCCAAGATAATTCAAATGAGGCGACCCTCTCATTTTATTTGCTCAACTTGATGCAAATAATCATGATAGACCCTATATAGGTGGTAATTTGTATATTGAACCCTAGGTTTTGGGTAAATTGCACATTACACCAAAACTAGGTTTTAATGCACAAGGATTGCTCTACAAGCTTTACCTTGGTGCCCAAGCTTGTGGAAACCATACCATTACATCATATTCATTCTTATGATGTCTCAACATCAGAGGAAAATTTTGTCATGTTCAATTTGCAAGTTAACCCCTCAACTTGGGTAATTTGCACTTTAGTCCAAAATTAAAAAAAACAATGTTTCAACATTATTCAAAAAGGACTGAAATTGAAATATAAGTTCCTATTAATCCTTAATTACTTTTCAAAGGATAAGATCAAGTATCTAATCAACTTTATTAAGCCAAAACATCTAGGGTTAAAACATAACCCAGGTCAAAGATGTTACAAATTATCCACCCCTTATAAAGATTTCGTCCCCGAAATCATTAACAAAACATTTTAAGAGAAAAGAGTAGGGTATTTCCTTCTCATTTATTCCTCTAGTTTCCATGTAGCTTCTTCAATGCCACGATGATTCCAGAGGACTTTTACAAGACTAATGTCTTTCTTTTTCAACTTCTTGATCCTTCTGTCAAGAATCAACATAGGTCCTTCAACATAAGATATATCATCATTTAATTCTAATTCCATAGGCTACATAATTGATTCTGTGTCAGGATGACATTTCCTTAGAATGGAAATGTGGAACACTGGGTGCAAATTTTGCAGCTCAGGTGGTAACTCCAGCTTATAAGCTACCTTTCCAATCTGTTCAATGATTGGATAAGGCCCCATAAATCTAGGAGCTAACTTTCCTTTTCTTCCAAACCTAAGAACTCCTTTCCAGGGTGAGACCTTGAGGTACACTCTGTCTCCAACCTGGAATTCTAAAGGTCTACGACGCTTATCAGCGTAAGATTTCTGCCTATCCTGTGCAGTCTTTAACTCTTGTTGTATTATTTTAATCTTCTCGGTGGTCTACTACACAAGATCAGGACCCAAAAGTTGATATTCACCAGTTTCATACCAACATAGGGGAGATCTACAATGTCTACCATACAAGGCTTCATAAGGTGCCAGGTCAATACTGTGTTGATAGCTAGTATTGTATGCAAACTCTATCAAACTTAGGTGTAGATCCCAACTTCCTGTAAACTGGAGGACACATGCCCTAAGCAAGTCCTCCAAGGTTTGTATAGTACTTTCGGATTGTCCATCTGTCTGAGAATGAAAGGTAGTACTAAACCTTAACTGTGTGCCTAAAGCTTTATGAAGTCGCTCCCAAAAATGACTCGTAAACTGGGGACCTCTGTCAAAAACAATGGTAACAGGGACCCCATGCAGCCACACTATCTCATCCACATATAACTATGCCAGTTTCTCTACAGAATATGTTGTTTTGATAGTTAAGAAATGTGTTGTCTTTGTCAACCTATCAACTATCACCCAAATGGAATCATGACCTTTGGTTGTTCTAGGCAAACTAACCAAAAAATCCATGGTTACATGATCCCATTTCCACTGTGGTATAGACAAAGGTTGCATAGTTCCTGTGGGTTTCTGGTGTTCAGCTTTAACTTGCTGACACACTGGACACCACATAACAAACTCAGTAACATCCTTCTTCAAACCAGGCCACCAATACATATCTTTCAAGTTATGATACATCTTGGTGCTTCCTGGATGCATAATATACATTGAAGAACGAGCTTCTTCCAGGACTAACTTCCTTAAGTTATCAACATCAGGCACTATCATTGTACCATGATAACAGGCTACCTGATCATCTGAATCATGGAAACCATCTCGTTTCTCACTACCATACTCTGACCTAATCTGTTGAACTGCAACATCGGCCTACTGTGCCTCCTTAATCTGCTATCTCAGAGTAGGTTTTATGTGCATCTCAGCTAGCAATCTAGATAACAATGATACTCTTAACTGTACATTGCCTTGCCTTAAAGAGATAAGCATATCCCTCCTAGAGTACACCAAAGAATTCAGCTTTGCTTTATCTAGGGCTGGTGTTGCTGATTTCCTACTTAATGCATCAGCCACCACATTGGCCTTCCCTGGATGATAATCAATTGTACAATCATAGTCCTTGATTAACTCCATCCAGCGGCGTTGCCTCATGTTTAGCTCATGCTGAGAAAAGATGTACTTTAGGTTCTTACGGTCTGTGAAAATCTGGAATGTCTCTCCATAGAGATAATGTCTCCAAATTTTCAAAGCATGGACTACAACAGCTAGTTCTAGATCGTGTGTTGGATAATTCCCCTCGTGTTTCGTAAGCTGTCGAGAAGCAAAAGAAATCACTTGCTTATCCTGCATCAACACACATCCTAGTCCATTCTTAGAGGCGTCATAGAAAACTATGTATCCTTTCCCTTGCTCAAGTAACACTAACACAGGTGCACTTGTCAGCCTTTCCTTTAACAACTGGAATGATTGCTGACACTTGTCATTCCAGACAAAAGGAACATCCTTTCTAGTCAACTTGGTTAAGGGTAAGGCTATAGAACTGAAGTTCTTAATGAACCTCCTGTAATAGCCTACCAACCCTAACAAACTGCGAATATTTGTTAGTGTCTTCGGTTGTTCCCATTGCAGGATAGATTCTACCTTTTTAGGGTCAACACGAATACCTAAAGCAGATATTATGTGTCCAAGAAAAGAAACTTCTGGTAACCAGAACTCACACTTGCTAAACTTAGCATACAACTTATGCTCTCTTAGCAAAGTTAGAGCCTGACGAAGATGCTGCTCATGCTGCAGAGCATCTCTATTATAGATCAGGATGTCATCTATGAAGACAACTACACACTGATCAAGAAAAGGTCGAAAGATTCCATTCATGAGTTCCATAAATGTAGTCGGTGCATTAGTTAGTCCAAATGACATAACTGTGAACTCATAGTGACCATACCTTGTCCTAAAGGCAGACTTAGGTATGTCACCTTCCTTAATACGTAGCTGATGATATCCCGACCTCAGATCTATTTTTGAGAAGACAGTTGCACCACACAACTGATCAAAGAGATCATCAATCCTTGGCAAAGGATACTTATTCTTTATTGTTACTTTATTTAATTGTTTGTAATCAATGCATAACCGCATCGACCCATCCTTCTTTTTAACAAAGAGGACCGGAGCACCCCAGGGTGAAGTGCTCGGTCGGATAAAGCCCTTCTAAAGCAACTCTTACAGTTGTTTCTTGAGTTCTGCCATCTCAGCAGGCGCCATCCTATATGGTGTTTGTGCTATTGGTTGCGTGCCCGGGATTAGATTAATCTCAAAATCAATATCTCGGGATGGAGGTACACCTGGAAGTTCTTCAGGAATTACATCTTCAAATTCCCTGACTATCAGAACTTCAGTAGGATTAGAACTCTCCATGGTGGTATCTACCACATGGGCCAAGAATGCATAACATCCTTGCCTCATCAGCTTCTCAGTTACCATAGCTGACACAAGACAAGTTGGAAGAATCTTTCTATCTCCTTGAAAGATCCATGTGTCACTTTTATCTGTGAACACAGCTTACTTGGACTCACAATCCAAGACAACCTTGTACCTTTCTAAGGTATCCATCCCAAGAATTATATCAAACCCGTGCATCTCAAGTGGTATAAGGTCCACTTGAATGCGATGTTCAGAAAAGAAAAGAATGTAGGGAGAACACACCTCCCGCAATACAGCAGATCCCATCAAAGGAGTTTCTAGCAACATACTATATGCTCTATGACTGGTAGTCATGTTGCAGTCAAGAATCACTCTTTGAGTGATAAAGAAATGTGTAGCACCCTGATCAATTAAAACAGATACGACACAGGATGTAGACATATTAGAACAAAACAATTCCATCTGACCTGCCACAACCCGAGGGTTGATCACTGCATCAGGTGGATTCATCGCATAGAATATTGTTGTCGCTTGTGGTTGATTCGGTGATCAATGACTGGGTGTCGATGATCCAACTTGGGATGCTTGTCCACGTCCTCTAGCGCCACCAGGAAACTATCACCTTTGGGAACCTTGCTGACTCTGCCTTTGAGGTTGAGTCACACTTGCCTCTCTGGCTCTACAATCCTTCATCAAATGCCCCATCTTTCTACATATGAAACAGCTTCTAATCCCTAGTTGTGGTCTGGATGGTCCTGTAACCGACACAGATGCTGAGATGTGGGCTCCTTCTGGTGGTAAACTTCATCCTCTACCCCTATGTGACGTCCACTGCGTCTGGGTATTGAATCTAGGTGGTGCCATTGGTGCAGAAAACCTCAGTTTCTTGAAACTTTTGGATAAGGATCCTTGGAACTGGGGGTATACCTTCTTGTTCTTGGTCTGTCGCTTCTCAGTCACAAACCTTTCTATCCTTCTGACAGACTCCACAAAAGTAGCAAATCTTTCCCTGTTCTCCAAAGCAGACACAGGGGTGGTCAACTCAGCGTTTAATCCCTTCTCAAAATGCCAAATCCTTTCTTCATCTATGGTTGCCATATGCGGACAGAACCGCAAAAGCTCCATGAACTTAGCCTCATACTCGCTAATGTTCATCGGTCCTTGCCTTAATCTCTCAAACTGAGAGATCTTCTCATCCAGGAACATCTTAGGAAAGTATCTGTTGACAAATTCTCGTCGAAATACTTCCCATTCGATCTCCACACTTGGCCTTTTCCCCTCCTCTATGGTCCACCAGTGACCAGCACTCCCCTTGAGAAGGTACACTGCATGTCTAACCTTCTCAGCTTCTGGGATGTTCAGGATTCTAAAAGCCTTCTCTAGTTCAGTTAGCCACATGTCAGCATCTGTTGGGTCAGTTGTCCCTGCATATTCTGTGGCTCCAACCCGGCGAAGTCGTTCAAACGTCTTGTCGGTTCCCTATCTTTCATCATGGGCAGGTGCCTTAGGTGCAGGTATGGGGATCCTATCGGTCATATGTGTCATGTCAGCCATAAACTGCCCAAACATAGCTTGGAGGGCTAGGTTCCCCATGTCAGCTTGATTGAACTGGGGTGGTTCGGGCATAGGCTCCTCCCTTCCTTGGTCTCTTGCACCTCCTCCGGGTGCAGCAACACTACTTTCAGCAACATGTTCATCATGTGATCCAGACATCTTTAGTTTTCTCTTCTCCTCCTATATGAGCAGAAGACAATATCAGATGGACTGGAAAACACTAGAACAGACTCAACCACCTTAGTCCTATGTCTCTGTAGACTCAGCGAACCTAGAGCTCTGATACCACTAAATTGTGATGTACGACTCACGAAACCAAGATTAACTAATGCGGAAGCATTTTGTTAGCAGCAGAATTACTGAAAAACACTAAAAATTAAAAAATTTGCAATGATATCCACAAACTAAAGAAAAAAACTCTTTCATAAAGGATCAAAGTAAGTTATTTACATTCTGATTTATCAGTACATCTCTGTATCATCTCATCTCAAGAGTCAAAAACATTAACTGTCCTGTTAAACTGTACATAAGCAGTATACAAAAATCTCGAGGCATCAAGCCAAAAATCTCAGATCTATGCCAAACCATCTTCTGACTCCTAGGACCTGAGAGTACAGAGACGACACATAGGACTCTCTATATATAGGACTTGACAGATAGTGTCTCCACCTGAGGATCACTATTTTCCTTGTTGTTGTTGTTGCTGCTGCTCACCTACTGTAGGGTTTCTCCTTCCTCAGCGTCTACCTAAAAAGTTGAATCCCACGGGGGTGAGACAATTGAAAATTTCCCCAGCGAGAGATATAACTCTCTGACAAAAACATTGTTATTACAAATAATAGAATAACACTGAGCAGTAGATTCATAATATTCAGCAACAGGTAAATCATTGGCTAACTATGTAGAGCAGTATTCTCTATGCTTTTCATTTCAATTATAACTTGATAAAGCAGCATGTCATTTATTTAATAAGGAATATGAAGAACGTGTACAACATTTATCCAACTAGGATATAATAGACAATGTATCATCAATCATTGATTCTCGTAATTCAACCATAAGCAAATATGCTACACAGCTGATTACATTTTACAAACATACTTATGCCCTGAGGAGATGAGGTATACCACTCATACTCCAACCGACCATTGCGAAATCGAAATCGGTACCATACATAGGTCAATAGAAGAGACGGATTTCTATGACCTCATCCTCCTCAGTCAGTGTGAGGAACAACTTGCAGGACATCCCGTGTCTCTGTCAAATAGCTTTCCAGGGTATACTGGCAACTTCGCTATTAGAGTTACAGTGGCATGTTGTACTCTCTCCGCAATTGAGAGATTTCATGTTTATCTCACATCGATTCGGCATTCACATCATCATCGGGAGATTAGTGATACATCATCCCGACATATACATATAATGAAGGATTAAGAGATTTAATGTTTATCTCACATCAATTCCTCCATTAGGGCGTAAGTATATTCATGCCCATAACCCCCACAAACTCAAAAGTATGCTCTCCAGGAGTTCCCGTAGGAAAACCTATTTCACCATCACCGAACTCCTGACGATGATGGATCTATGGTCAGGGCTCTACATGATATCATTTTGCTTAATTATTTAAGTACATTACAACATTCTTTTAGCATCAGGTATGTTTTCAAACATAAACCATTATAACAATTGCTATAAAGAAGGAGTATTGTTTCTATCAAGTTTATTTCACAACTTTATTAACATTGGGATCTCAATCCCCTATCATCTCATCATCATGATTCAAGAATATGGGTGATCAAACCCTTAGATCATCAAAATACTTGTTACCACTTTAATAGGTAACTTAATTCCATCAAGTCATATGACAGTGTAAACATGATAATTGCAATGCAGGTATTTCACATGGCTCTTATAGCCTATCAATCTCTTTTGTTACCTCTCACTAGGCAACATAGCATATCATTGTTACAAAGCTCATAAAGTACTTTCAATAAACAAGGCATCATAGCTCATACCTGGATATGTTCATTATCTCATAAAACCTGCATGATTAGTATAGATGATAATAGATACATCAATTTTATATCAGCATAATGCAAAGCAATTATAACATCACTATTCATGGGGTTACACCACTATGCCCTTGCTAGGGTTAGGGTTTCCCTTTTCATTTCAATTAGGGTTAATCATCCCCTTAGCTCAATTAGGATTAATTACTCATCATTTCATTATCCAACCTTAGAGATTCATGTTATAAAGTATAACCCAGAATTAGGGTTTCACATATACCATCACCTTATTTGGAATTAGGGTTTACTATTCACATTGCATCACCCTAGATTATGGTTTATATTCAATAACCCACATTTAGGGTTTACTATTCACATTGCATCACCCTAGATTAGGGTTTATTATTCACATCACATCACCCTAGATTAGGGTTTACTATTCACATCACATCACCCTAGATTAGGGTTTACTATTCACCTTAATTAGGAGTGATCATCAAAGTACCCTGAATTAGGGTTTCTCATGTCATTACCATGAATTAAGTTCATACCATCATCATGTATTAGGATTTCACCTATCAATGCCCTCAATTAGGGTTATGATTCATTAACCTTCTTAATTAGGGTTTGTACTCATGATTAGGGTTTATAATCTCCCTATCAAGAATTATACCCTCATTAGACATTCATCCATAGTGAAAGTATTAAGACTTAATCATTACATGGTTATCATTCATATAGGAATTCTTCTCTCTCTCATCTTTTATGAATGATGCGTACTTTAGCCTTGATTAAGCTAAGTCAACTCAACTTAAAGAAGAATTGACACCATGAGTTATGTCATTATCACCATGATCATTAAAGATTAATTATTTAAAGAGTACTAATCACCCTTTCTCATTAAGGGTACCATTATTATAATCACCATTGGTTTACACCATGTAAATGTTCACCTAAACAATTAACCTTCAACCACTTTAAGTGTTCATGTGGTTTTGGTTAATTATCTTCCAAACGGTCTTGGTCACTTAGACCCCAAACGGTCTTGATCAAATCAGACCTCAAATGGTCTTGCTTGATATACCTCCAAACGGTCTTGGTTTCATACTTGAAATCGTTTAATAAAGTTGAGGTGGAAACTGTTTGACAAAGTTGATGTTGAAACTGTTTGCTAAAGTAAAATTTTGAAACCGCATGAGACTCAACCGGTTTGGGATCGTTTGATCCCAAACGGTCTTGAGACCATTTGGACTCAAACGATCTTGAGACCGTTTGGTCCAAACCTCCTCAAAACCGAATGGACCAATTATGGTCTCAACCATACAAGCTGATTTAGGGTTTCCAATGTTGATCCCCTGATCGATTGAATTCTTGTATCCAATTATCAATTGAGCCTAAGCTCCACACCTCAATTGGACTCAAATAAATTATCTTTCAAGTGAATCAACTTCCAATTAATCATCAATTAGGGTTTGGAATCGATGATCCTTCAATGTTGATCATTATGAAACTAGTTACTTTGAAACTATTGGATCATCATCCAAATTGGACTTGACCTGACCTCAAACGGTCTTGGGGTCATTTGGATGACCTCCAAACGGTCTTGAGACCGTTTGACCATGACATCATCAAAATCCATGTCATCCAATTAGGGTTTGGATCAATGGATTGATCATCAAATCGATTATTGATTGCATTCCACTCTGGTATCATTGGATCTTCAATTGCTCAACCATGGTTAACCCTAGACCTCCAAACGGTCTTGGGTGACCCCCAAACGGTCTTGAGACCATTTGGGTGATCCCCAAATGGTTTTGAAACCGTTTGGGTCAATCAACCCAAAGAACTAACTCAATTACTTATGAAATCAACACTTAACCCGATTAGGGTTTGGTGATTGATTGTCCTTCAACTCATGAACCAATTGAAACTAGTCAATTATATTTAATGAATCATTAACCATACACCTTGTAAACATTTCCCCAAATGGTCAACCATGGTCAACGCCTCCAAACGGTTTGAAACCATTTCTTTTCAAACGGTTTGATGAAACTGTTTCCTCTCAAACGGTTTGAAACTGTTTGCTCCCAAACGGTTTGGGAAACCGTTTGAGCAACTTATGGAAACCGTTTGGCCTAATAGTTTTATTGGGAAATGTGTCATGATGATGTCATCATCATATTCCTTCGTGCATCCAAGAACAGCAGCCGTTTTTCATGGGAATTTCAGCAATGAATCACAAGAGCTCCAAATAAAAGAAAATAACCAACAAATCGTGGATAATTGAATGCAATACTAATGTTTAAGGGTTAAAGTTATAAAACCCACCTAAAAATCTGATCTCCAAGCTCCAAGCTCCACGACTCTAATGGTGGATGAAGTTCTAGCATCTGCCCAAGGTCCGTTCTTGAGTTTTTGAATGAACAAGTTGGCTAGGATTGGAAATCGAGTGAAGAAAACCAATAATCAAGCATTGATTTAGGGTTTTCACCATGAATCCAAGGTGTAAGATGATCAAAATCTTACCAACAGATTAGATTTGTCCTTCTCCTGCTCCTGAGCTCTCATGTGGTCGGACAAAGCAAATGAGAAAAGGAATTCCAAGGAAATGATCCTTAAGTGTGTTGGAAAAAAGGATATGTATAAGGCATTTTAAGGAAAGAGAAAAGGAATTATTTTCTTTAAATTCCGAAATTATTTCCACCAAATTCCCCTCCATTAATTGGCCACGAAGCCACATTCATTGTCTTGCAAAACCTCTTCATTATCCAAGAAATTTAATGGAAAAGGAATTAAGCACCTTAAAGAGTTTTATATTAATATCCAACTTTTAGTGGATAATACTTTTTATTATGATAATGTGAGTGGGCTTCCACTCAACCAAGATCTTTTTGTGCCCAAGCAAGGCACAAGATCGTCCAACACTTTGCTATTTCATCCCTCAACTTTTGGTTGAAGGGCTCCTCAATTAATTTTTTCTTTTAGCATGAAATTAATTTAAAGTCCCATATATGCTTAAATCTTGATTATTTTAATGTCTAGACTCTCTCTGCTCCAAGATAATTCAAATGAGGCACCCCTCTCATTTTATTTGCCCAAATTGATGCCAAGAAACATGAGAGACCCTCTAAAGGTGGTATTTTGTATATTGAACCCTAGGTTTTGGGTAAATTGCACATTACACCAAAACTAGGTTTTAATGCACAAGGATTGCTCTACAAGCTTTACCTTGGTGCCCAAGTTTGTGGAAACCATACCATTATATCATATTCATTCTTATGATGTATAAACATCACAGGAACATTTTATCATGTGCAATTTGCAAGTTAACCCCTCAACTTGGGTAATTTGCACTTTAGTCCAAAATTAACAAAACAATGTTTCAACATTATTCAAAAAGGAATGAAATTGAAATATAAGTTCCTCTTAATCCTTAATTACTTTTCAAAGGATAAGAGAAAGCATCTAATCAACTTTATTAAGCCAAAACACCTAGGGTTAAAACATAACCCAGGTCAGGGATGTTACATTTATTATCTTGGGATGGAGTTGTTACATGTATCCTGGTTATGTATTCAACATGTTATATCTATATGTAGGTGGCTATGTGCTACACTATGGGGATTTTGATTTTGTGGCATACTCTATCCAATTTAAGTTACATGTCTATACCACAATTTTGTATTATATTTTACTAGTAACACATTTATAAACTTGCATGTTTTTTTACTATTATTGATGGATTGTGTGCACTAAATTATGTTGAAATGTGATTTTGTGGCATATATTGGGCTGATGTAGTTCTAGTATTGTGAAAAGCACAGTATTTGAATACTTGAGTATTTAGCCAATTAGAAACATAATAATGGTGCTTGAAAGAGAGATGTTCGATATATCTAATTGATAATGAGTGGTTCTTGTCAGGTCCCACTATGTACACTTATCATTCTTGTTGTTGTTGAGGAAGCCCTCCTACAAAGGGCCACATTAGACCCACTGTTAAAGTGCAAAACCCCATTATGAGACATGTGCTAGGTTGCTAGCAGGTGACCCCCACAACACACCTAATAGCATGGAATGCCATCGTGAGACTAGCCTCTGGCTAGTTTGTCTGCTAGGAAATTTTATGACTAATCACTATTATTAGTAACAACTAGTTGTTTTGTGAGTTAAATGCAAGACATCACTAGTTTATGAACTTTGTGTAAATTGTATGATTCTTATAGGATGCCTATATGTTTAATACCACTTCCAATATTTCATACTATTTCAAGTTATTATTGTGAAATGATGAACTTGTAAAAGGGAACTATCAACAAGGATGAATAACTTTACATTTGGAAAGGTGACACCAAATTACATAATCATGATTTTTGAAACATATATATGATTTAGATATGTCATTTTATCCATTTCTATAAGTTGCATGGGATGCTTGTATGCTATTTAATAGCTTCTTAACACTTTTTGACTAAGGTATAAAGCACAAGTCCACTGCCTAAAGCTTTAGTAGAGTTCTATGAGTAGTAATGGCCAAATGGATCACCACTCACCTTGGTTATGCACTTTGTCCTCACTCATACACAGACTAGGATCAACTTCTTGACAACTCACCCATCCTATTACTACTCTGATCCAAGCATGGTCAACTATATAATACTTATTAATGGGTTACCTAGAAAGGAGGTGAAGATTTATGATATGGATAGTCTAATCATTCCTTTTAAGATCATTCTATCTGAGGCCTCAAATCTTTAGAGGATACAATACCCTTCACTTAGAATCTTGACATCTACATCAAGGCTCAACTATATAGCCCAGTGTTTTCTTCCCAATTTTAATGCATATCCATAATGGACCATACACACCCAACTCCTATTCATGACTACCAGAGCATGGGTGGCTCCATATCCCCTTAGTAGATAGCTCGTTCCTCATGTTTGGATTGTAGATTTTTAGGAATGATGACTGCCCCCACATACCACCATTATTCTTGGTTGTGCACTTTTTCCTCACTCAAGCACAACCCAGGTTAAACTCCTCAATAGTTCACCCTACCTATGAGCCAAGCACATTTAAAAGTAAATTACTTATTAATGGATTGTTAGAAAAGGAGGTATACCTAGGTGACATGGATAGTAATATTGTTCTATCAAAGGCCTCAAATCATAGTATGTTACAAATCATGGTTTTGAAAAAACTCTCTCTCTTATATTATTATGCTCTAGCATCTAATTCAATTATTACAAAAAGATTTTTTGGGAAGGAGTCCCTCAGAACAAGACTGCTATCTAAACATGAGTCATGCTTTGCTAGATAATGAACAACTTCATTTCCTTTATGTGGAGTATGCATGAGAAAAGATATAAGAAAGAGCAAAAAAAAAACAATATCCTAGACAATCAACCCAATGTAGTCACAACCGTTGGATTTGTAAAGCTTGGACAACAAGAAGTGCATCAGTCTCCAAAATAACCTTAGGGAAATTTTCCTTTATAGCCGAAATGACACCCTCATGAGAAACCATAGCCTTTGTAATGTCACTTGTCCATGACACCACGTAACCCTCATGCCTTGTCACTAGAATGCCTCTAGTATGGTCTCTAATCATAGCCCCAAGGTCAATCATTCCTTCCTTTGCCACAACAATATATGTATTTATCTTAACATCACCACACTCGGGGGGTATCCAAATCACATTACTACCATTGTTTCCTTCACTTAGGTTATATATATGGTCATTATCTTCTTGTGATCCTCATTAAGGGCTCTGAACATTTGGGAAACCAACCTCAGATGGGATACTTCATTGTCAAAAACTTTTGCATTCCTGAGAAACCATGTAGCGCACTACATGATAAGTTGTACATCAATTTTTGCTTGATCACTTACTTTAGTGAGAGATATTAAATTTTCATAGAGGTCTACTCTCAAACCATAGTTCCAAACTGTACGGGTGTAACAATGATCTTTTATCTCTTGTGCATTTCAACACTCCTCCAATATGTGTGGTATAGTCTCCTTTTCAATACCACACATATTTCTTGACCCATCAACTGAGTGGTGCCTATCTTGTAACAACCCCATTGTAGCAAGGCCACCCATATCCAACCATCATAAAAATGTGTGAATTCATGTGGCCACTACTTCCCTCAAACAAAGTTCCATAATCCTTCAATATTAGCACATCTTTTTCATCGTCTATTGTGGCTGGCACTGAGCCCTAACAAATAAGAAAATTTCAGTGTAAAATCTCCTTTAGGATGTGGCCACTAAAAGAGCTTGTCCTCCACCCCTATCATGATGAATGGAGTTTTCATGATCACATTTTCTATGTTTTTAGAAAAAAAATCTTGATTAGCTCGACACTCCATTGGCAACCATCTTCAATGAGAAGTTCCCTTCCCATTAAAGGTTGATCGTTATTATTTTGCTTCACATGAGGCAGTGCGCCCTCCACTCCATAGATCGATCTATCTTCCCAAATGTTTATATTGCATCCATTTCCCACTCTTTAGTGTAGCCCCTCCTTTATGAGAGATTTACCCCCCATATACTCATCCATGTATAAATCGGGTTCAATCCTAGACTCGCCTTGAAAATAGAGACTTGCTGGAAATATTTTTCTTTAAGAAATTTTAATGCTAATGAATCTTGTTTTGTGATCATTCTCCATACTTATTTTGCTAAAACTGTTTGATTAAAAGTAGTCACATCTCCAAATCCCAAGCCTCCCTCCTTGGGTTTGCACATATTGGACAATGCAACCCATGGGATCTTTCTTTCTGTATCTTTTTCTCTCCACCTAAATCTAGCAATATCATTGTTGATTTCTATAATCATCTCCAATGACAACTGGAAAATGCTCATAACATAGATCAACATTGCTTGTGCCACTGCTTTAATTAGCATTTCTTTCCCTAGTTTTGACATAAATTTTTCCTTCCAACCTGGCAACTTTCTCAATACTCTATCTTTTGTGTAACAAAAAACTTGATTCTTTGACCTTCCCACCATCATAGGCAGCCCCAAATATATGGCATGACGATCTACCTCCTACACTTGTTGTATATCTTCTATTTCTTCCCTCTTTTCTCTATCCACCCTTTTTCTAAAATCCATTTACTTCTTTTGGATGTTTACTTTTTTGACCCCAATGATTTGTTGTATTGGTTGATATCAACTAACTTTAAGCATTTTGGATGTGTAACTCTAGTAAAGAGGATACTATCATTCGTGAAAAAGAGATAAAAATGTGTAGCGCATTACCATGCAATGTTCAGTTCAAAAAGCATCATCCCAGAGAATGACGAGATATGGTGAAAGAGGATCTCCCTATCGTAGTCTTGCTGAAGGCCGAGTGGAGCCATATATATCCCTATTGATGGCAGAAGAGTGACTAATCATGGAAACACAATCCATGACTCTCCCTCGCCAGTGCTCCCCAACCCCTCTTCATAATAGTGTCAAGAAAAATCCATTCAATCCTTTCATGGGCCTTGACATATCAAGCTTTAGGGCCATGTGCCCTCTCCTTCTCCCTATAACACCCTTCATAGCATAAAAACACTCATAAGCAACCAGAGCATTGTCCATAATCAGTCTAACATGGATAAAGGCACTTTGATTTACTAAGATTAGCTTGTCCATAACATGTTTCAACCTGCTTGCTACCACCTTTGTTGTAACTTTGTAAATGACATTACACAAACTGATTGGTGTGAATTTAGTAATCTCTTTTGGTTTGTCCACCTTAGATATTAGCACAACTAGAATAGAATTCAATCTTTCTGGTGATGATGTCCCTTTCCATTATCCCCTTATATAGTTTGTAACACCCCTCCCCATAATGTTCCAGTACTTTTGTAAAAATATAGGCTTCACACCATCAGGTCCTAGCACTTTATTTGGATACATTTGCTTGACAGTTTCGTATACCTTGGTATCTTTAATATCTCTTTTAATAACAACAACCATGTTCCTGTCAATCATGGTAGTAATACCTCTTGTAGCTTCTTCCAAATTCTCAGGATGAGAGGTCATAAATAGATCAAAAAATAACTTTAAGATAATTCCTTCAATATCTTTCCCTTACGTCGACCACAAACCATCCTTGTTTCTCAATCTTGCGATATAGTTCTTATTCTGCCTTTGGGATTCTTTATGGTTAAAATATGCAATATTTTATTTACCTTCCTTTGTTTCTTTTACATGAGTTCTCGCACACCAATAAGTGTCATCAGATCCGTGCCATTTCTGTATCTCATTTCTAGTTCTTCACACCGATGCAAATTCTCAATCTTTGATGGGTTTTTTTGCACTGTCGTAAGAGCCACTTCAGTCTCCCTTATCTTCTTCTTTGTATCACCAAGATGTTTTTCTTCCCATAAGTCAAGTTTGGATCCCGTACTTTTTATTTTTCCTTGAGTTTTTTTATATTTTTTATTTTTTGTCAATTCTTACTCCATCACAATAATCAGGGGTTATGATCAAATTGATAGAACGGTAAGTGCTTTACCAAGCAATAAGGAAAATGTGCTCTCTAATCCTCACTACAAATGGCACGATAAAGTCTTTCCTCTACCAGGGTGTCTTTGCTTTTCCCTCTTCTCCATGTAAAAGTATTATCACTGAACCCCAACTCCATGAACATACAATCATAAACCGCATCTCAAAAGTTCTAAATATCTCTAAGGTTTTGGCAGACCTCCACTCTTTTCACTATGCCTAAGAATTTCAGTGAAATTACCAAAGAGAATCAGAGGATCTACAATTTCTCTTGTAATTTTTTATCATGAGTTGTGACTTTGTGGTTGATCAACCCACTCATACACACCAACACTAAACCTAAGAATTTCATTAAAAGCACTAAAGAGCATCAAAGGACCTCTTCCAATTTGATGTCTCATCCATAGTCTTAAAAACAATTTGGTGTTAAGGGTAGTGAGTGATATCAATATTCATGTCCTTCCACCATAAACCCATACCACTTGATCTTCCCTTACTAGAAAGGAAAATTCCCATGGTAAAAACACAACTTATTTTGATTTTTTCTAGCTTACTTGTAGACAACATGGTTTCCATAAGGAAAACCACACTGGGGCATTCACTCCAGTACCTCGTACAGAATGTTATCACTTCCAAGGACTTGCCTAGGACCTTCCAGTTCCAACTTAGGATTTTCATAGCTTTTCATGGGACTGGGCCACTCCAAACCCCACTACTTTGTGTGCCCCACCTTTGTTGGCATCCTCCTCTCCCAAAGTACTCTTATTATTTATTTTTTCTTACTCTTCATTGTTGCGTATATCTTCTTGTTGGGTTGTGAGACAGAACAGGCAGTGGAAACAAATTTTTTATCTAACCACAAATCCTCAACCAACATATCACATCAAAAACTATACAATATGAAATATGTTTTAGCAAGATATACATGGTCCTCATGATTGCTCAGCGACAATACCTCACAACTAGTGCGGCCTTCAACCACCTAGTATTCGACGGTGTCTGTGCAGCTTATAGTCTTGACCCGGACTGCGGTGGAACGTCATCCTCCTGAGTAGCATAAATATCCTGCCTCTATAGATAGTCCACACAGACCACCGAGAACTCTAGTCATTCTAGTTGAACATACTAGAAGGATTTGTCCCCTTTCGGTTGGCGTACTAGTCACTGACACACTCTCCCACAACCAGTTGTTGTTCTATAGTTGTCTTTCCCTCGACGCGAAGATTAATTCTTGTCCCAATCTAATTGGAGTTGTGAAACGGGAAACTTTTCTCACTAACTGGGAAACCCAACACTTGCTCGGTTGGTCCAGATGAGTCGTTTGGTTCACCATAGTGAATCGGTCATCTCACTGCCCATGAGTCGATCGGTTCACCCAGTGAACCGGTCAGTTGGTGGTCCAAGTTGTGCAGAACTCGGTCAATTCAGTTCTCAATCAATCTAACACTCTAATCAGTTGGTTCAACACTTGAACTTGATGATTTTGAGTCAAGTCTATTGATTGAATGTTTAATTGAGTACCTAAACATTTTAGTAATAAATCTAAACAACATTCTTGGATAAACTCCTCTTCTAGGTTAATCTTATGTGTGTGACCCTATAGGTTCCATTTCACGTTGGCAGTGAATGTCCATAACTTACTTATGACTTCACAAGCAAAGAGTGGTACCTAGTCGCACATCAGTGCTACCCAAGTGAAAAGAAAAGTTGGAGAATGAATTTTAACCTATAATTTGTGATTGGTGTTACAGTGAATGTATAGTCCCTTTGTCACCGATATATGAATTTGAACTTGAGGCATGGACTTGTTAGCCTCTACATACGTTTAATTCATGTTCCTTGAACTAGAGCAGACTGTCTGAGATATTTGTAAGCTCAATATCATACATTGACTCACATGTGCACGACCATTCATTTATCAGTCTCGCTTATCAAGTGGCCATGATATCATACTCCCTTAGGAGGGACAAATTCTATATCTATCACTCACAGTCAAAACCCCATGTGTCAAACTCTTGTCTTAAGTATTCTCCACCTCGATCAGATTGAAGTGCCTTAATACTTTTGCCAAGTTGATTATGTACTTCATTCATGAAATCCTTGAATCTTTCAAGAGTGTCTGACTTATGTTTCATCAAGTAAACATAGCCATACCTACTGAAGTCATCAGTAAAGGTAAAAAAGTACTGATACCATCCTCTGACATTTGTTCTAAAAGGGTCACATTCATTAGTATGTATGAGTCCTAATTGATCACTCACTCTTACTCCTTTTCCAGAAAAGGGAGCCTTGGTCATCTTTCCAAATAAACCAGATTCACATGTCTCCAATGATTTAAAATCAAAAGAGTCCAGATAACCATCTTTGTGGAGTCTAGATATGCGACTCTCATTTATGTGCCCTAGACGACAATGCCAAAGTTATGTGTGATTTGAGTTGTTGAGTTTTAGTCTTTTAGTATTTATGTTATATACATCCGTCTTTAGATCCACCAAATAAAGACCATAAGACATTGGAGCATAGCCATAAAAGATTTTATCTTTTGAAATGGAACATCTTCCAATCTTAATATGAAATTCATAACCATCCTTGTCCATACAAGATACAAAAATGATGTTTCTATTTATGACGGTTAAAAAATAGCAGCTCAATAACTCTATTACAAGCCCTGTAGGCAGAGACAAACTATAGGTTCCAAATACTGTGACAACAACTCTTGCTCCATTTGTGACTCACATTTCAATCTCGCCTCTAATCAAAGGCCTAGTTCTTTTCAGATCATGCATATTCAAACATTGAGATCCACATCCAATATCTAATATCCATGATGAAGAAGTAGATAGATTTATCTCAATAACATATATACCTAATGTGGAGATCGTTATCCCCATCTTCATCTTCCTGAATCCCTTCAAGTACAAAGGACTGACTCCTTTTGTACTTTTCTTTCTCCTTATCATGAGTGTTGAAGATCTGGACTTCTGCTTGGTATCTAAACATTTCAAGGCTTTGCTTTCATCCTTGGAAACAATCTCAATGATCGCCATCATGGATTTGTCCTTCTTTGTGCTTGCCTCTACTTCTATCATCATGGCAAGTAAGTCTGTCATGTCTTTAGCTACTTTATTCACATGATGACATGCAATGAAGCGGTTATATGATTCTGGCATTGTCCTCAGAATCATACATGTGGCCAACTCTTTGCTCAAGATAATTCCCAGTTCTTCAAGATGATACACGTGTCCAATCATATTGAGCACATGTTCTTCTACTGAGGTTCCCTCTATCATCTTTGACTCAAGTAGCACCTTCATAATATCGTTCCTTTCTTGCTTTGTGATACCAAGTGCTTCTTTAAGATGTGTTACCATCTCAAGAGCACTCATATTGTGGCAACACATCCCACTATCACACAGACAGCGAGGTGTTACGCGAAAATGTGCGGAAATCACCATAACCACAGACTACTAAAAACGCGGGTTAATTAAAACCGATTGTGGAAAGCAGATAACTGAGAAAACTATTACATTCAAGTCCACATCCTGCAAGGAAACAGGTTATATAAACATATACAAGCCTTGATACGTGTCCACATCTTGGAGGAACAACTGTTTAACCATCATGTGAGTCCATCACCTATTTACATATACATAAAGGCCCACATCTGGCCAGCAGCAGGATATACAAAACACCATCAGCTATACATAGTGAAACAATGTCAAAATGCTCCCAAGAACCTGAGAGTATAGGGATGACTCTAAGACTCTACTACAAAACATCCAAACAGTAGCATGTCCATCTCTTGCCTTCTACTGCTCGTCTTGCTGCTCGGCCGCAACTCCGCGACCACCACCACGTCTAGCTCGATCACCTAAAAAGGGTATAAACCAGCGGGGTGAGACACACAGTCCCAGCGAGAAACATAACTCCCCGCCGAAACTACAAAACCTCATAAAGATAAAGCAACAACCGCTGATAACTGATAAAGGGTATAACAAGATTAGTTTATAAAGTAAAGCTATTCATACCGTCAGGCTTACCAGATGTATGGAAGACATATATCCAATTATTTCCTTATGGAACATGATTAACAAGATAAGATTTATAAGGTCTTACCACATAACATGAGGCACGTATAAGTAACTGCAAGGTATAACAAGATTATCTATGCAAGAAAGGCCTCAACCAATGTTCCGTGTTTGGCCCTAGTAAATACTATACGGCTGGATTACGTGTTATTATGCCCTGAGGAAGTGATTCGTACCGCTCAAATCCAACCTTCAGTTGCGAAACCCAAGCCGATGCCATACAAGGTCAATGGAAGAGTCAGACTCCATGACCTCCCACCTCGTGGTCAGTGCACGAGTACAACACAAGAAGGACCGCAGTCTCATGCTTAAGTGGCCTCAGCCACAGGGTCAGCTCCATAGGCTACCCTTTCTCTAGCCCGCCTCGGTACAGGTCACAACGCTAGTATATCTGAGCCACGGGCCTGTTCACCGTGCTCTGAGCCATGAACGCATTCATGCTCTATCATACTGAGCCATGGGCCTGTTCACCATGCTCATATACATATCCCGAGTCTACAGTCGTAGCTGCACTCGATTCCCTCTCTATTTTATGCTAGGAGAAACCTCGCATATTCAACAATATGCGCTCCGGGTTAACCCGCAGGAGAACTTGTTTCACCATCACCAGCTCCTGACGATGATGGATCTATGGCCAGGGCAAACTACATGATTTGTTCCACTGTGATTAATAAGTATATTTTAAGTGGATTGAAACCAAGTTGTATAACATGCACTATAACAAGAGTAAACAGTATGAAACTTAATATTATGTTTTTGTTGTAATCAACATCATCTTGATCCAACATTACATGTTACCACTTGGCCTCTTGCCAATCATTTAGATCCATTCTCAAGGATCATCACATTTCCATGGGATCTCAATCCCTCATCACATACTGCCACTGCCTCTTAAGGCTTACATCATAATCATGGGATAGCAATCCCAAGTACTTTAGCCAAACACATCATACATGTTATCTCATCATCAAGAGTAATTTTCAAAGTAGTTGTTACTCAACATATATACCTCTTACCCCTTTACCTGGCTATGCATCACCTGCATGGTTAGTACAATCATCATGGATTAATCAGCAAGATCATCTTATCAACATAGGACAATATTGATTGATTATATATGATATCATTCATGCTTCAACCTATGATCATAGATGCAGTTCATGCAAAGAAATCTTATATGCTTACCATTATCTCAACATTATCCATATCATTAAGATGATTACACACATACTGATAATATCATGGTCAGATACATAGATTTAGCATGATTTATTAACAAGAGCTAGCGTATAGATTCCATAAGAGATAAGACCCTCACTAGGAGCATTCACTTTCCTCACCAAAGGTGGTATCGGGCAGGTTACTGTCCCCAAACGCCCAACTCTAAACATATAATAGAAAACAGATCAGCGCATGTCGGCCAAACTCTAGGGTGTCGGGCATCCAAGGCATGATGGGCAATGCAACGTCGTGCAACACAAGGTATTAGGTGCAACGTGGTGTCGTGCACTGCTGGTAACAGGCACCCCGGCGCGCAGCTCAGTCAAAGGAGCAAGTCTAGCGACGGCGCATCGTGCAACAGTGTGTGTATATCGTGCGCTCAAACATATCGGGAAACTCCATGTATCGGGCACTTAGGGTATCGTGCAACGCCCGTCAGTTGTTGTGCTGTCGGCCGACACACACATGCTAAGGCTAAAAGGTGACGCCCACCACAGACTAACTAGCAACGCTCCACCACAGTAAGGCATAACGATACCAATCCATCACCAAGGTTAAGTGTATCGGGCAGGTTACTCATATAATTGTGATGCCCGACACACACAACAAGCAGAGACCAAGGGTGATGCCCGACTCAACCACAGCAAGTGTCGTCCAAAGCTTAAGGTCAAGAGGGATATCAGACAACGCCTTCCCCAAGATCATAACGGCCAAGATGCAACCCCACAAGGTCATCATCAAACTCAAGCACAAGAGCACCACAACCCTAATGGATCAAGAAGATGGTTCACCTCTCAACTATCAAGAGAGAGGGGTCTTGCCAAGCTTCATATCACCAATCGGGCAACACAAGGAACAACCCTGAATGGGGTCCACAACTAACACCAAGCTCACCCTTCAAGTCCATGGTGAGAGGAGGGTGTTGCTCAAGCTACTAGAACACAAGCTCACCTCTCAACTTAAATGAGAGAGGAGTGTTGCTCATGATACTAGAACTCATGCTCACTCCTCAAGACCTAGGAGAGAAGGGAGTATTGCTCACCAAGAAACCCTAGAACACATGTTTCAGCCAAGAAGAACAACTTAAGCAAGAAACTAAACTAACAACATAACTAGCCGATCATAAGCAACATATAAACAAGAACATAGAAGATGGTAATGTAGTTAGGGTTAGGAGTTATGTAACCCGCCTTAAGCAAGCTCCAAGCTCCTAGCACCAAGCTCCAAGCACCACCAAGGAAGAAGGAGAGCAAGGCACTCTAGGGTTCGGCCACCACTAGAGGAAGAAGGAGACTCCAAGAAGGATCGGCCACCAAGCTTGCAAGAGAAGAGAGGGTGTCGTGCACCAAGGAGATGAAGACTAAGGAACTAAAGGGATCCTTAGCAAGGGAAAGGAAACACATATATAGAAGGGGATGGAGGAGAAACCAAAGTAAGACAAGGCAAGGTTTCGCCCACCTAGGGACACTTGTCCATGTGCAAAGCCACCACTCATAACATGCCCTAAACACATGTCCAAGTCCATTGCCACATGCAAGCATCAAGCACCAAGTGTCCACTAGTAGTGACACAAACGAGGTCAAAGGGTCCATGGGCGACACACCCCTACCATGGCCGACACAACCCTGGGCGACACACCACCTAGGGCGACACACACACTGGGCGACACACCCTAGGGACACAAGCTCTCTTGCCCGACACAAGGTCAAAGGAGCTAAGGCAACTCACCAAAAAGGCCCAACAGGCTCAACCAAGCCCAAGGGAACTCAAGCAACGAGCCCCAAACCTTCCTCTCAACACCAGAGGAAACAAGGAGAGGGAGGAACACCTCACAAGGTGACAAACTTGCCCACAAACCCTAAACTTGGGTTAATTGCAAGCATCACCTCCAACTCTCAACAAAGCACGAACAAACCCTAATCACCACTAAAGGTGATTAGAAAGCAGCTAAACATCAGGGTTAAGCAAAACAAATAGGGTAAACCCTAAATAGAGGCCAGGGTCCTTACACATATCTTCACATTATGCATGCAACTCATAGTCCATGCAGCTTAACATAAGGTACTTTACATCCAAAGCGTCGTTGGCATGCTTCCAGTAAGCATCCACCTCAGCTCTAAGCGCATCAGGAGCAGGTAATTCTGGCATTGGTTTGTCAAGGAAATAGATCTTATGCTCCTCATTGAGAACCCTTCTCAAAGTCCAAAACCAGTCGTGAAAATTTGCCCTAGTAAGTTTGTCCTTCTATAGGACCGATCACAAAGTCGATTTGAAACTCATGATTCTACAAGAAAATTTTGTATTTGTCAAAATCCATTTGATTTTATTTGAAAATTTTGACGATATTAATTATGTCTTTAATTAATTATCACTCCCACTATTTTTGATCAAATTGATAAGCCTCATGTATCAATTCGGAAGACTGTAGTGTACAACCTTCTAGTGAGCAAGATTCTGACTTCCTCTAAGTTATGGACCAGTGAGGGCTGTCACTCACAACTAGATTCTTTTAGGTAGGTAACTTTTGCCAATTACATCATATGCAACTCTTGATAGATGTTATGCACAACTCTTTGTCATGAACATCTGCATGCCTCAAGGTGCTTAATCCTATTAAGGCCACCTTATTAAGTCTGTTCCCAGAAGCCAACACAATGAGTATGCACCCTGCAAAGGCAGACCCACATACCCACTATCACACTTCCATGAGATAGACAATGCACCACGCAAAGGCGTTCCCACACTTAGTCGATCAAGCTTTTCATGTGTGTTGTTTTTGGAAGGCATCTTAAACTTAATATTTATGTTTGACAGGTTTGATATTTATATACATATACATATCCAATCACCACAGATATAATACGTATCATATACATGTTATATCCCACTAGAAAATATATGAAGTGATAAAACGATTATTATGGCCATCCTATTGTAGTTCCTTGAGCCACAAGGAATTACGGTCATCTAGGTCTACATCACATGCAACAACCTATTGTTGATGAAGATCTGTGCTTGGACCATTCCGGCTTGATCGACTCATCCTATGACTGATCAACTCACCTCCTGGCCGGTCGGTTGGTTGTCACCAACCAATTGTCTGGCTCCTCCAGATGGTCTATTTGTCAGGTCGTCAGGCTCCTCACCAGTCCACCAGCTTCTTTTCTCATACAGTCAACCAGTCGTCTTGGTCCTTCATCTGTACATCTGGGTGCCCACCATTCTTTGACATAACAAGAAATAAAACTATCCTACTTTTACATATTGCATTGGGAAACCTCAAGTTACATTTGGGGGGGAGCAAAGGTAGAAGAGAATCTTGAGTTATTTTGAGTTGCATTTGGAATAGAAGATAGGACTCGATGCGTAGATCGAGATGCAAACAACCACAACCAACCATGCACACATAGGGGTTTATAGGCCATAACCATGCTACACATCCACCATCAAAACCATTTTAGGGTAATGCATATCGATTGCATATATATACCATATCATATATGTATATAGGGATTGCGGTGTTTAATCGGATATGCACATTAGCCAGTTAAAGTATTCACATCGCATGTAATAAATAAATGAAAAAAAAAACAAATCTAATCATATCGATTAATCCTAAAACATAGTATGTTGACATGTCTTTGATACCATTGTTGGGTTATGGGATAGAACAGGCAGCGGAAACAAACATTTTATCTAACCACAAACCCTTAACCAGTAGATCGCATCAACAACTATGCAATAGGAAGGATGGTTTAGTGAGATATACCTGGTCCGGAGGATCACATCAACAACTATGCAACATGACTGTATTTGATGATGTCAAAGTGTACCCAACGACATGTGATGAGTGCAGTGCTTTCAGGTCTAAGAACCACAATCACCACTAATACAATAAGAGATTATCCTGACTAACCAAGTGTGATTTCCATGCATCTCTCTTATGGTGGGTCTGTCCGATACACTGTTTTCTAACATGTATCTATGTGCTTGGTTTAATATTATATATCATGACTGATGAGATTATGTTATCAACCAACACACACTCTAGTCTTTTGTGCTATTGATGTCTATAGTTATTTCCACAACAACAACTGACTAGGGATGATAGTGAGAATGTACATACTCTTAACATCTATATGATCTCATTGTTCAAGTCACATACTTGAAGACATACGTCATCGAGTATTGTCACTCTCTAGACATCTAACATGTTATACTATTATCTCAAAATAGTTAAAACATGTAGACGGAAATTGACTTTATTATTATTCAAATCATTTACAAAGTATTCCATCATAATCATCATATGACTGGCTCTATGGGCATACATACCAACACTTCCCACTCCATATACATATGTCACTTGCTCTTTACTGTTTACCATAGTTTTTGTCAGCATTCTTCCCCCACCCCTTTTAGGTTCGATTTCCTCATGCTCCTCTTTAGAGTTCCACCTCCATCAGGTTCCCTAGGTAGCAACATTGTCTGTGTATACTAGGAGCATTCACTTTCCTCACCAAAGGTGGTATCGGGAAGGTTACTGTCCCCAAACGCCCAACTCTAAACATATAACAGAAAACAGACCAGCGCATGTCGGCCAAACTCTAGGGTGTCGGGCATCCAAGGCATGACGGGAAATGCAACGTCGTGCAACACAAGGTATTAGGTGCAACGTGGTGTCGTGCACTGCTGGTAACGGGCACCCCGGAACGCAGCTCAGTCAAAGGAGCAAGTCTGGTGACGACGCGTCGTGCAACAATGTGTGTATATCGTGCGCTCAAACATATCGGGAAACTCCATGTATCAGGCACTTAGGGTATCGTGCAATGCCCATCAGTTGTTGTGCTGTCGGCCGACACACACAGGCTAAGGCTAAAGGGTGACGCCCACCACAGACTAACTAGCAATGCTCCACCACAGTAAGGCATAACGATACCAATCCATCACCAAGGTTAAGTGTATCGGGCAGGTTACTCATCTAATTGTGATTCCCGACACACACAGCAAGCAGGGACCAAGGGTGATGCCCGACTCAACCACAGCAAGTGTCGTCCAAAGCTTAAGGTCAAGAGGGATATCGGGCAACACCTTCCCCAAGATCATAACGGCCAAGATGCAACCCCACAAGGTCGTCATCAAACTCAAGCACAAGAGCACCACAACCCTAATGGATCAAGAAGATGGTTCACCTCTCAACTATCAAGAGAGAGGGGTCTTGCCAAGCTTCATATCACCAATCGGGCAACACAAGGAACAACCCTAAACAGGGTCCACAACTAACACCAAGCTCACCCTTCAAGTCCATGGTGAGAGGAGGGTGTTGCTCAAGCTACTAGAACACAAGCTCACCTCTCAACTTAAACGAGAGAGGAGTGTTGCTCATGATACTAGAACTCAAGATCACTCCTCAAGACCTAGGAGAGAAGGGAGTATTACTCACCAAGAAACCCTAGAACACATGTTTCGACCAACAAGAACAACTTAAGCAAGAAACTAAACTAACAACATAACTAGCCGATCATAAGCAACATATAAACAAGAACATAGAAGATGGTAATGTAGTTAGGGTTAGGATTTATGTAACCCGCCTTAAGCAAGCTCCAAGCTCCTAGCACCAAGCTCCAAGCACCACCAAGGAAGAAGGAGAGCAAGGCACTCTAGGGTTCGGCCACCACTAGAGGAAGAAGGAGACTCCAAGAAGGATTGGCCACCAAGCTTGCAAGAGAAGAGAGGGTGTCGTGCACCAAGGACAGGAAGACTAAGGAACTAAAGGGATCCTTAGCAAGGGAAAGGAAACACATATATAGAAGGGGATGGAGGAGAAACCAAAGTAATACAAGGCAAGGTGTCGCCCACCTAGGGAAACTTGTCCATGTGCAAAGCCACCACTCATAACATGCCCTAAACACATGTCCAAGGCCATTGCCACATGCAAGTATCAAGCACCAAGTGTCCACTAGTGGTGACACAAACGAGGTCAAAGAAGGTCAAAGGGTCCATGGGCGACACACCCCTACCATGGCCGACACAACCCTGGGTGACACACCACCTAGGGCGACACACACACTGGGCGACACACCCTGGGCGACACAAGCTCTCTTGCCCGACACAAGGTCAAAGGAGCTAAGGCAACTCACCAAAAAGGCCCAACAAGCTCAACCAAGCCCAAGGGAACTCAAGCAATGAGCCTTAAACCTTCCTCTCAACACCAGAGGAAACAAGGAGAGGGAGGAACACCTCACAAGGTGACAAACTTGCCCACAAACCCTAAACTTGGGTTAATTGCAAGCAACACCTCCAACTCTCAACAAAGCACCAACAAACCCTAATCACCACTAAAGGTGATTAGCAAGCAGCTAAACATCAGGGTTAAGCAAAACAAATAGGGTAAACCCTAAACGGAGGTTAGGGTCCTTACACATATCTTCACATTATGCATGCAACTCATAGTCCATGCAGCTTAACATAAGGTACTTTACATCCAAAGCGTCGTTGGCATGCTTCCAGTAAGCATCCACCTCGACTCTAAGCGCATCAGGAGTAGGTAATTCTGGCATTGGTTTGTCAAGGACATAGATCTTATGCTCCTCATTGAGAACCCTTCTCAAAGTCCAAAACCAGTCGTGAAAATTTGCCCTAGTAAGTTTGTCCTTCTATAGGACCGATCACAAAGTCGATTTGAAACTCATGATTCTACAAGAAAATTTTGTATTTTTCAAAATCCATTTGATTTTATTTGAAAATTATGACGATATTAATTAGGTCTTTAATTAATTATCCCTCCCACTATTTTTGATCAAATTGATAAGCCTCATGTATCAATTCGGAAGACTGTAGTGTACAACCTTCTAGTGAGCAAGATTCTAACTTCCTCTAAGTTATGGACCAGTGAGGGCTGTCACCCACAACTAGATTCTTTCAGGTAGGTAACTTTTGCCAATTACATCATATGCAACTCTTGATAGATGTTATGCACAACTCTTTGTCATGAACATCTGCATGGCTCAAGGTGCTTAATCCTATTAAGGTCACCTTATTAAGTCCGTTCCCAGAAGCCAACACAATGAGTATGCACCCTGCAAAGGCAGACCCACATACCCACTATCACACTTCCATGAGATAGACAATGCACCACACAAAGGCGTTCCCACACTTAGTCGATCAAGCTTTTCATGTGTGTTGTTTTTGGAAGGCATCTTAAACTTAATATTTATGTTTGACAGGTTTGATATTTATATACATATACATATCCAATCACCACAGATATAATACATATCATATACATGTTATATCCCACTAGAAAATATACGAAGTGATAAAGCGATGATTATGGCCATCCTATTGTAGTGCCTTGAGCCACAAGGAATTATGGTTGTCTAGGTCTACATCACATGCAACAACCTATTGTTGATGAAGATATGTGCTTGGGCCATTCCGGCTTGATCGACTCATCCTATGACTGATCGACTCACCTCCTGGCCGGTCGGTTGGTTGTCACCAACCAATTGTCTGGCTCCTCCAGATGGTCGATTCGTTAGGTCGTCAGGCTCCTCACCAGTCCACCAGCTTCTTTTCTCATACAGTCAACCGGTCGTCTTGGTACTTCATCTGTACATCTGGGTGCCCACCATTCTTTGACATAACATGAAATAAAACTATCCTACTTTTACATATTGCATTGGGAAACCTCAAGTTACATTTGGGGGAGGGGAGCAAAGGTAGAAGAGAATCTTGAGTTATTTTGAGTTGCATTTGGAATAGAAGATAGAACTCGATGCGTAGATTGAGATGCAAACAACCGCAACCAACCATGCACACATAGGGGTTTATAGGCCATAACCATGCTACACATCCACCATCAAAACCATTTTAGGGTAATGCATATCGATTGCATATATATACCATATCATATATGTATATAGGGATTGTGGTGTTTAATCGGATATGCACATTAGCCAGTTAAAGTATTCGCATCGCATGTAATAAATAAATGAAAAAAAACCAAAATCTAATCATATTGATTAATCCTAAAATATAGTATGTTGACATGGCTTTGATACCATTGTTGGGTTATGGGATAGAACAGGAAGCAGAAACAAACATTTTATCTAACCACAAACCCTTAACCAGTATATCACATCAACAACTATGCAATAGGAATGATGGTTTAGCGAGATATACCTGGTCCGGAGGATCACATCAACAACTATGCAACATGACTGCATTTGATGATGTCAAAGTGTACCCAACGACATGTGATGAGTGCAGTGCTTTCAGGTCTAAAAACCACAATCACCACTAATACAATAAGAGATTATCCTGACTAACTAAGTGTGATTTCCATGCATCTCTCTTATGGTGGGTCTGTCTGATACACTGTTTTCTAACATGTATCTATGTGCTTGGTTTAATATTATATATCATGACTGATGAGATTATGTTATCAACCAACACACACTCTAGTCTTTTGTGCTATTGATGTCTATAGTTATTTCCACAACAACAACTGACTAGGGATGATAGTGAGAATGTACATACTCTTAACATCTGTATGATCTCATTGTTCAAGTCACATACTTGAAGACATACGTCATCGAGTATTGTCACTCTCTAGACATCTAACATGTTATACTATTATCTCAAAATAGTTAAAACATGTAGACGGAAATTGACTTTATTATTATTCAAATCATTTACAAAGTATGCCATCATAATCATCATATGACTGGCTCTATGGGCATACATACCAACACTTCCCACTCCATATACATATGTCACTTGCTCTTTACTGTTTACCATAGTTTTTGTCAGCATTCTTCCCCCACCCCTTTTAGGTTCAATTTCCTCATGCTCCTCTTTAGAGTTCCACCTCCATCAGGTTCCCTAGGTAGCAACATTGTCTGTGTACTTGGATCTGGACCTAACTGACACACCAGGGAGTTCTCCTTCTCCTTTACCTGATACTTATGCACCCTTGTATTAACCTACTTGGTCACGATGCCCCAACTAAAAACTATTTCTATAATATGACCCACACTTTCATGGTCACCAGTGGATGATGCTTCTGGAGCAAGTTTCTCTCCATCTACTGACCCCTAACTTGCATTCTTTTGCGCATAAGTGACTGATGACCCCTCCTGCATTGTATCTAATTGCTTCACTATTCCTAGGTATCTGTGTGCATATCTTTGGTATTCCAGTGATCTCCTCTCCCAATTTCCTCTCTCAGATGTCATTAAGAGGTCTCTCATCTTCACTAATTCCACATTTTGATTTCTTGAAATGCTCAAAGCATCCCAAGTTTCTTTCTTTGTGTCTTGGGGTATAGAGCTACCATCACTTCACCAAGATCTTTAATCCTCGCCCCTTCCTACTGAGAACGTAAGAACCCTCCCTTGGATCTTCACCTTGATTTCTAATATTGCTGGTGGTCATTTTCACCATGTATCTGCCTCCCGGAGGTTCATATCCCAAAACTCCTCAGTCTGCACCCACTGCATGTATGTCTTTTTATTTTCTATTTTTGTCTCCAATCTGTAGTTTTTAGTGGTTACCTAAAAAAATTCTGATCTTGCTTGTACTTAATACGCTCCTTTATTACAGACTGGATGGCCTTTCTCAATGCAAGATTGAGATTACCATAGAATTCTTCTAGGGCAAATGTTCTTGCTTTTCTTGGGGATGCTCTCTTCCATGCTCCCCATGCTCGCCATTTACCTTATTCTTCATCAAAACTCCCACAATCCTTCTATGCACGCCCTAGAATTCCTCAAATGTAGCAGAAGGTAGGTAAATGTTAGTATTAAATTCAAGATCAACCAACTTCCCCTCATTACTCCTGATTTGTTGGAGATGCTTTAGAGGTTTGGATATTTCAATCATCAATATCACCCTCGTAGATGTTTCCCTCCCCAATTTATCCCTCTATCCCTACCATTGTCCCGATCCATCCTGCAATCATATGTTACAAATGGTTATACAAGAAAACATAAAGCGAAATCATCTATACAATTAGTAATTTTGATGTAATGATAAGTGAGACTTTTAAACTCTTGATGTAATTTAATTGTCCAACTATACCACTTGATTAAATTTTGGATTTAATGTTGTAATTTAAGCATCATTCTTCCGTATTTGATGAGTTGTGTTGAGACTCCTCTTGAATACACACGATTAATGGTTGAGTCTAATGGTACAACTATCGACAACACGTATATTCCTTTTTTTAGATAATACCTAATCCTAAAGGTGATTTGAGTCGGTTATGATGATTCTTGTAAGTAATAACCATAATAATGTGTTACATGTGGTACCTTTGGTTTATACCGATCTAATAGGTACGTAACGATTATGGAAAAATGGGCGCTAATTGCATTCTTCATGAGGTCACTTTTTAAATCAATTTTTAGTTTGTAATACAGTGAACGAGTCCTGTACACCTAGTCAATTCGCCGGCAGGACTCGGGTGCTTGGATTGTTGTTTGACACTTGTGTAAGTTTCCAAATCTGTCCTCGTCCCAGCCGGCCGGCTTCAGCCGCCTCATCACCCAAAGCACATGCTGAGCTGTAGACGACGACTCGTAAATTTCTGTTCGGCTTTGCTGTTCTTCCTGCGTCGAGCTGCAGTCCCGACAGCGATATAGGATCCCAGCCCCCAACAAGGAGTTCCGTCGTAATGCCCAGAATGCATATGCAGCTCATAGTTTTCTTTTTGCGTTCCCCAATCCCTCCCTGCGGTCTAAAGAGCTAGGAAGCTTCGGAACAGTATAGAGAGCTCGCATACGCTTGCCGTGCTCCTCCTTCTCATCATCTGATGCTGTCGTCTTCCTTACCATAATGAGTTCGCCTAAGCCCGCTGCGGCAACGCCGGTCGAGGTCCTTCGGCATGCCACCGCCTTCCTGAGCTCCGCGCTCTCCAACGCCGACCTCCGCCGCCGGGCTCTCTCCTCCGCACGCCGCAGGCTGCCGCTCTCCTCCGACTCCGCCGTTCTGCGATCCCTCAACGCGGCGTCCCAAGCCTTGGACTGCGACCTCCCGAACCCTTCCCCATATGCCGAGCGCCTTCTGCTGACCCTCCCGCGTGCTGCCAGCTCCCCGCTCTCCTCCCTCCTCCACGCGCTCCTCTTCTGCCTCCGTCATCGGGACTCCGACGCCGCATCCGCACTCCTTGACGTGTTCCTCCTCGACCCCGCAGCCGCCCGCCACGATATCGCGCCGCAGCTCTTCGAGGCGCTCTTCGCGCCCCGTCTCGTCCCGCTCTTCCAGTGGCTCGCCGCCCGGCGGGCCGGGATCCTCTCGCCGGACCGATCAGGCACGGCCGGCGTGGTCTCGGCGATTTGGGATAATGTCGACGAGTACTCCTCGGTGTCCATGGAGGCCGCGGCGGGGATGAGCCGGCTGTCGGACGTGAGCGCCGGGCAGGCCGAGGAGCTCAGGGAGCTCGAAGAGGGGTACGAGGAGGTCCTCGACGAGAACACGCGATCCTACGCCGGGTACTTCAAGGCGCTACTGGCTAATCCCGGAAGCGGCACGGCCGCAGGTGGCCCTGCTCCTCCGGAGCTGGTGCTTGCGCGCGGTTACCGTCGTGGTGGTGGTGGAGGAGGGATTGGTTCGTCGAGGACAGAAGAAACTGCCGCCGAGGGGCAGATTGGGATGACGAATGGGCGGAACAATGTAAGAATTTTCTCGTTTTGTTTATCCGCATTGCGTACTATCTCGAAAGGGAACCCAAATGGTTAACGACTACAAAAGGCCAAAAGGTTGCAATCGTCTCTGCTATTTTCACAATGTTTAAAGACTACAAAAAGGCAAAAAGGTCGCAATCGTCTCTGCTATTTTTGTGGCCATATGCGCAGGCATATGGATATTAACAAGAGTTTTTTCCCAAAACCCCCCTCTATTTTCATATAATTTTAGAAAAACCCCTCTAATTTCAGTAATTCCAGCCAACCCCCTCTCTCTTTACCCAAATTCCCATCGACCCCCTCTTTTATTCACTCCGTTACCTGCCGTGACGGAATAGCAGCTGTTTTTTTTATTTTAATTTTATTCTTTCACCTCCTATTAAATGATATCAATGATGGAATAAAAACATTTTAACGGTGATTTGGTGTGTGCTTTAATTTTAGATTTCGTCGGGTTAAGTACATTTTAGTCATAAAATATCAGTCTAGTCATAAAACCAGACCGAGACGTCAAGTCCATTCTCAAACCGTTTTAAGATTGATCTGTCCCATTTCATAAATTTTGGAAGTTCAGTCTTCGGTTCGGTTCGATCTAAAATCACTCAGAATGTGAGCCAGATTGATATCCAATGTAGATATACAATACTAAGTAACGATTATTTATAAATTACAAATATTAACACTAATAGCGTAAAAGTTTAATATATTTTTTATATTAGTGTTACAACTAATTAAGGTGATTTAATTTTTACTTTTAAATAAGTTAAAAAATAGAAAGTCTGGTTGCAGTCTCAACGATGGAGTCCATTTCTAGTCTATTTTCAAAACGGTCTTGTCACACCTTAAATCGGTATAACCTACGATCTATAATTTTTTTTACTAATTCCATCATTGGTTTGGTTCGTTCCAGTTTCAGACATATGCTCACCGAGCTCATGCAAATATCAGTTTAGCCATAAAACTAGACCAGAGACATAAGGTCCATTCCCGAACCATTTCAAGATTGATTTCTCCCATTCTATAAATTTTGGAAGTTCATTCGGTTTGATCCGGTCCAAAATCAATAAGAATGTGAGTCAGATCGTATCCAATGTAAATATACAATACTAACTAATGAATACAAATATTAACACATAACATAAAAAATTATTATCTTTTTAATATTAGTGTTATAACTAATTAACATGAATTAATTTTCACTTTTAAATAAGGTAAAAAAATAGAAAATCTGGTTACCGTCCCAACAGTCCAGTCCAGTTCTAGTTTATTTTTAAAAGTCGGTCTTGTCCCACCTTAAACCGGTATAACCTACGATCTATAAGTTTTTTTACTAATTTGATCATTGGTCCGGTTCATTCCGATTTCAGACATATGCTCACGCCAAACTGAATTAGATAAAATGTGGACATGAAGCAGACCGACCGAACCCAACCAGGACTGGTCTAAAATTTATTTAACCCGACAAAATCCAAAATCAAAGTACGCACCAAAACATCACTAAAACATTTTTCCCATCATTGATATCATGTAATAGAAGGTAAAAGAATGAAATGTAAAAGCTAAAACAAAATAGAGAACATGTGCTATTGGTCACGGTAGGTGACGGAATGAGTAGAAGAGGGGGTAAATGGGAATTTGGGTAAAGAGAGAGGGGGGTTGGCTGGAATTACTGAAACTAGAGGGGTTTTTTAACAACGGTCAACGCGAACCAGAGAGAATTTTCCAAAACTCAATTAATTGTGTTTCCACGGCGTGTTTTTGACTTGTACGAGTCTAGGTTCCTCCTATCCTGCTTCTCTTCGACTGTTCTTCAAGTTGATAAGATTCGTGAAATGATAAACAAATAAATTTGGACAAAATAGTATTCTCGAAGTTTTATCCTGCCATTTCTGAGGATACTTCCTTAGCTAACGTTTACGCCGTATCGTGGCATCTCTCATGGGCAGCCTATATGGGCAGGAGCTGACCTGTCTGCAGAGTGGTCTGTCGATTCCTGCGACAGCAGGAGGAGCAGAAGAGGAGAATCTGGATCCTCAGCGAGCCCGCCTATATATCCCCAGAGGATTACCTTGGATCTGCTAGCACCAATGAAAAGTTCCCAGATGAAAGAGGACGAGGCTGCCTCAAATTCCCTTTTTCGTCCTGATGGCTCTCTAGACAAACCTTCGGAGGATTCAAGCTTCGATTCTAATGCAGAGGTATATTCTGCTCTACTATATTATATCGTATGACACAACAAGTAGTATATTTGTCTTGGCTGAGTTTTCAATGCGAAATGCCACTAGTTTACTTCTGTCTGTCATTTTTCTTGAAGACCTAGGATTGGTATTTTGATAATATTCCTTTTCTTGTTTGTTCATGCTCAAGCAGGAAACAGACACAGGAATGGAGTTTCGCTTCCTTGATTCAGTCCAACCATATAAACAAGATCAACAGTCATTGAATGATGCTGCCTGGTGCGTATGCTGTTTATGGTCTTTGTCACTCCCTAATTGAAACAGTATCTGATCACTTTCTCTTTCTACAAGCTCTGAAACGTTGCTGTTTCTGCTCTCTATTTTTTATATTAATTCTGTATAATGTTTTGCAGCTCCTCTGGTTCCAGAATGGTGGGTGCAGCACCCCTCGACCTGACCCTTCATCATTCAGGCAAACAAAAGCCACCAAAGGATTTCGTTTGCCCCATAACCGGCCAGGTTTTTGATGACCCAGTAACATTAGAGACCGGCCAAACTTACGAGAGGAAAGCTATTCAGGAGTGGTTGGATCGTGGCAACTCCACATGCCCAATCACACGGCAAAGTCTCCAGAGCACTCAGTTGCCTAGAACCAATTATGTACTCAAGCGGCTCATAGCTGGTTGGAAGGAAAACCATTCATTTTCGACTAGCTCAGCTTCACCAAGTCCACCCTCTGTGGACCACCACAGAGAGAAGAATACCCCGGTTAAGAAGTCTTCTACCAGGCCATCTTCTTCTCCAACCAGTGTCATAACCCAGGCTAATGGTGATAGCACTTTGACCACACTACGCCTAGCTGTCTCTCAGCTGTGCACATCGGATGTCCTCAGTGAGTCTGAGCAGGCTGTTCTGCAGATTGAGCAACTCTGGAGGGAAACCAACATGGAAGATGAGGTCACGAGGATACTTTCTACGCCTCAAGTTGTGAATGGCTTTGTTGAGATCCTGTTTAACTCCATCGAACCCAAGGTTCTCAAGGGAACTATATTCCTGCTCTCTGAGCTCGCATCCAGGGAGAAATGTGTTATCCAGACGCTCACTGCTGTTGACTCCGATGTTGATTGCATAGTAGCTCTGTTTAAGAAGGGATTAGCTGAGGCTGTTGTTCTAGTCTACCAACTGGGCACATCATGTGATAAACTGATCGAGCTGGATATGACGGATGCTCTAATTACCACAATTAAGGGAAATGAAGGCGACTCATGTTGTGGCATGTTTCTGAACCCTCAAACTGCTGCTGTTCTACTGTTGGCTGAGATTCTGAATGGAGAACACTCTAATTCTGCGTCGGCTGTCGCTCAGAGTTTGATCTCGGAAAGAGTTGTTGAGAGTATAGTTTCGCGTACGCAGTCTGATCTGGTGGAAGAGAAGATCTCTGCAGTCGGAATTCTTCTGAGATGTATTGAGGAAGATGGGAGGTGCAGGAGTTTGATTGCTGACAAAGCCGAGCTGGGTCCACTTTTGGATAGTTTTAACCTGCTGAATGATGGGGAACAGTTTCAGATGATTTCAATTCTCTTTGAGCTGGCAAAACAAAACCGGTAAGATCTTAATTATTAAGTTTATTCATTTCAAGCTAGTTTATTTCAGACTCTTTACCTGCTTAATTACCCAGATAATGTGCTCGTTGTTTAATTCATTTTAGAGAGTATGTTTACTTATGTTATTTAGTCTCTTTGTATTATGGGCCCAAGTACGTTTTGGCCCATTAGGATTTAGTTTGAGTCTGTACGCTTCCCTATTTTCCTATATATAGACAATATATCGATTAGCCTTTTAGTTACTTTCTGACATGGTATCAAAGAAGGATCAAAAACCCTAGTCGTGAGAGAAAAAAAAGAGAGGGAAATGTAGCCGGCGGGCGGTCACCCTTCTTTCTTATGGGTCGACTGCTGCAGGATATTCCATAAGTTTTCGTTATTTTTTCATATCCCTATTTTACTCAGTCTCTCCTCTAAGCTGCCGCCCCCACCTCTCCTGCCCCTCAACCCACCAGCCGCCACCGCCGCTCCCTTCCCCCCTTGCTGCTGCCACGACTTGCTACTTTCAGCCATAGCACCGCCAACACTTGCTCAACTGCCACCGGTCCGCCCCTCTGATTCTTGCTAGTCCTCGCGGCGCTGCATAACCCTATGTTCGTCCTGCCGCTGCCCCTAGTACCTACTCCCCGCAGCCGGTCACTCACCGTTCCCATCTGCTGCTACTGGCCATTGGGTTGGGTCCTTTTTCCCTGCTACTACTTCTTGCTGGCGTATCTGTCATTCTACATATCTCTCCGATGGCATCGGCTGATTCACTTTGGACGCTATGCATCACTACTCTGAAGTTGGATGGCTCCAACTATCACACTTGGTTCGCGGCTTTTGAGCTCTATTCAAAGCTCATGGTCATTACTCACATCTCACTTTTGATGCTCTGACTGTACCTGCTGATAATGTCAATGATAAAACTAAACAAAGCACTCCAAGATTTCTGACAATTCATAAGTATAGAGTTGGCATTGACTAAATAGATTTGTGCTTCTGGTATTTAGTTCATTGACAATTCAATGTTTGGAACAGAAAATCTGCAAATGCATGTCTTGTCACGTAACACAATAGTGGCTGGGTGTAGTTTTCATATAGACTTATTGACGCAGCACACTTCTCAAACTGGAGGGGATTTTGGAAAATACAAGAATCGATTTCTCAAATTGCAGTCATCTGCATGGACAAGCCCCTCAAGGCTGGGTATAGATAACTAGCTAACTCAAAATTCAGAACTTCTGAAATTGCATAACTGCCAAACAAAAGTAAGTTTCTGATGCTGAATAAATTCCTAAAAAGACTAATTGGGCTTGTATCTGAACAAGGGCCAATAATACGTCTTATCCTACATCATTTAGCTATTGACACTTGGATGTACTAGATCCCGACTATACAACATATTATTTTGAGGTACTAACAAGAACATAAATCGAATGAAATCAGCGACTTGGTTGTTTTGGGAAGAAATCAAGGTAAATTTAGCACATGATATATGCTTTTACCACAATGATATTAGTATACAATGATTGATCTTGTACCTAATTTACACACTTCTAAACAAAGCTCTCTTGCTGGTTGTTTTCCAACACATATCCAAGTTGAAAAATGGGCACTCTCATGGTACGCGAAAGCACCATTAAGCTTCATGTAGACCAAGAATACGTCATGTTAGAGTTTATTATTATATTATGTATATAGGCCTAGACATGTACAACGCCATTAGGGTTTGAGTCCATGTTGTGTCACCCTCTCTTGTATCTAGTAGTGGGGTTTTGCTGAATAGATAATCTCATTATCTCCATCTTTTTTTCCACAAGATATCTATGCCATACACTCTTGGGGAATCCTAAACCTAGCCGCCACCTAATCTTCTTCATCCACCCCCTAAGGTTCCACCACCCTCCCTTCAGAGAAGAAAACAAAATAACATGTGAGATCTAAGCTAGCGCGCGGCCACTCCTTCCTCTTTAGGCTGCCCACATGCATTCCCTTTCTATTCATGTCATTGTTTGAAGTTTCCAGCCTATCAGAGCACTCATCCTCCCCTCCCCCCTTTCTCTCTCTTTAGTGGCCACCACCACCAAGGCAACCTAAAAGGGAGCCGCAATAACGCCTCGCCACCGGTTGCCTTTGTTGTCTATGTAAGGCCAAAAACAAACATGGTGGGCCGTAAGGCTTTGGGTCCAATATTTCCCAGCTGTAGTCCCCGAAGAGTAGCTACTGCCGGTAGTGCCTGGAACCACTACCACCGCCAACTGTCGGCCTTGAAGAGAAACTGTGACCAACAACACTTGGAACTACTGCCGCCAACCAAACTGCCTCCAACCTTCGGGTTCGAGCAACAACTAGTAGTGTGCGAAACCACCTTTCGTTAGTAGCCAACCAGCCACCAAAGCAGATATCTGTTGCAGCAGCCGACCTACACCTTAGCACAACCCCTGGTAGTAGGGGTGAGAAAATAACGGTCCAGACCGCAAAACCGGACCGGACTGCTCAGTTCGGTCTGGTCCGGTTCATTATGAGTTCGGTCCGGTCCGCGGTTCGGGATTTTTGGTGAGTTCGGTCTTCGGTCCGGTCCGGCCCAAAACCGGTCTGACCATGGACCGGACCGCAGACTGACTTATATATAAAATTCATGTATATTTGTAGGTATATTATGCAACAAGTACAAAGAAAGTACATATATAAGCACTAGTAGTGTAAATGTTTGCTATTAACGTTATATAATTGTTAGAAGTGACTAAGATTGTCAACTTTGTACAATTAAATAAGTTGTAAAACATGTAGAAAAGGCTGATTACGGTTCAAACGGTCCGGTCCTACCACGGAACGGTCCGGTCCTACCTCGAAACAGTCCGGTCTACGGTCCATAAGTTCTTACAAAGTCGGTCCTCGGTTCGGTCTGGTTTTGGACCGATGCTCACCCCTACCTGGTAGTCATTGCTAAGCAACGAACAATCGGTGCGAGATGCAACAACAATCATTGGCCACCACAACACCACCAAGGGCGTTGCCTCTTCCCATCCCTACTGGTCACTGTCTCAAAGCCCTATTTTTACAAATTTATGCTTAATCTCCCACTAAAAATCATCATATACCTCCCCATTGAGAGTAAGAGCCCCCTAGGCCCCCCACAAGGAAGCACAGACACGTTTCTAGACACGGACACGGACACGGACACGGACACTGACACGGACACGGCAAATTTAAAAAATGTAGGACACGGACACGACATTGGATGAGGGAGAATATTTTTTTAATATATACATATATGTAGGTGTATGATGTATTAACTGGAATATGTTTTCAAATTTATCCCGATCAACATATCTATGTACAATGAACAATCGGTGCGAGATGCAACAACAATCATTGGCCACCACACCACCACCAAGGGCGTTGCCTCTTCCCATCCCTACTGGTCACTGTCTCAAAGCCCTATTTTTGCAAATTTATGCTTAATCTCCCACTAAAAATCATCATATACCTCCCCATTGAGAGTAAGAGCCCCCTAGGCCCCCCACAAGGAAGCACAGACACGTTTCTAGACACGGACACTGACACGGACACGGGACACGGGACACGGAAAATTTAAAAAATGTAGGACACGGACACGACATTGGATGAGGGAGAATATTTTTTTAATATATACATATATGTAGGTGTATGATGTATTAACTGGAATATGTTTTCGAATTTATCCCGATCAACATATCTATGTATATATAATCTTATATGCATATAGAGGTGTGTCTCTGTGTGTGTAGTACAAACAATGTGAAGAAGAAAATTAAACATGTATTTCAGTAAATATAGTATATTACATATTTTTTATATATACGAGTTCATATTACTCATTTAACCAACTTATTAGACCATAATTTGATTCATAATATCTGATTCAGCTTAGACTTTACATATTGTTTTTTTCCAACATATTTGCTTGTAATTGTGATCAGATATGAGCTCTATGTTACATTTCCTCAGTAATAGGACATAACAGTAGATGTATATTCAACGCTTTCGTTGTAAAATAGGCTATTACAGCAGCAGCAGCTATAATGCCGTGTCCAGGAAGTGTCCGGGCAGTGTCCAGCCGTGTCCGGGGTGCAGAAAAAGAACAAAATGAACTGGACACGTCCCAGCCATGTCCAAAACATTTTGGGCCGTGTCCGGGAAGTGTCCGTGTCGAAAACGTGTCCGACACGGACACGGGGGCTGTCTAGAAGTGTCCGTGCTTCCTTGGCCCCCCATAAACCCCAATAGTACCATGTCACCTTATAATTGTCCACCCTCAACCATGCTCTTGTTCTCAGTGGTTGGTGTAATGGGGGATATAGAGGAGAACAAATTAGTCATCTGATCATCTCCAGTTCCCATATATTCATCCGTGCTCTGTTGACACCTGCTGTAGCACATATGTCTCATGCATGGTGCAGAACTTCGACTTCGTGTCGACTTCGCCAGGTGTGGAAGTGGAAGTTTGTGGAAACTTCGAGGAAGTTTCGAGGAAGTTTAGACGCTAACTTCGACAAACTTCGATGCCATTTTTTGAAGAAAATGATGTGAATTTGAAGGAAACTTTAATTGAAAACTACTATATATGTTATACATCTATCTTATATATGTTAATTTAACACAAAACACAATTCACAACTCTCTAGCCCTAGTTTCAAGGGTCAAATGTGCAATACACATATACAAATATAGTTCACCATATGTATTCTATACAATATACAATCAAATAGTAGTTAAAACACCCTATCTAGGAAAGAGTGGCAACAAACAACATAGAAGTTGATATTAGAAGTTGTGAAGAGGGTTGGAGGCAACACTTATGCCTTATATGGCCTTTGAGACACTAGTTAGGATTAATGCTCTGGGTCGTCTCAACTTCGACCAAACTTCGCCCAACTTCGAGGAAACTTCGACAACTTCGGAGAAGTTGAGACGAAAATACACACAAAAAAGTCAACTTCGCCGACATCACTGAAACTTCGCCCCGAAGTTTGGACGAGACCGAAGTATTTGGGATTCGACTTCGCCTATGGTCGAAGTTCGAAGTTTCGGCGAAATTTCGCCAAAAATCGTCGAAGTTATGTTCCATGGTCTCATGCATATTGACCACCTACTATAGCACAAAATTCTTGTAGCTCTACTCTTATCTCGACTGCTGCTCATCATATTTTCTGGTGCTTCTTGTGGAAAATTAATTCAAGAACAATGATGACTTAGATGACTTCTAAAAGTACATTGCACCATTCATTGTTTTGGATGTTCGTTGAAGTTTTAAATATTTATTCAAGATTGCTCATACTAGACTGGCGATTATCAATTTCTGGTAGAGTCTACTCTACTATTGTTGTTTCCTCCTTGGTGTTACCTTCATCATGGGGAGAAGACCTGCTTGCTATGTGAAATCTATTTCAGAGGAAGTGTTTGAGTGCTTTGTTATTGTATTGTAACATTTAGGGGAGATAAGTTTTTCTGTATAGGATATTGTTATCTTTTAAATAATATGTTTTTCTTTTCAATATATCTTCGCAAACTGGGTATGTTTCACCCATGCTCCAATCGATGAGAGAGTGTTATAGCCTAGGTTTTAGAAAGCGCGAAGCGGGAAGCGTGCGGATTGACCCTTTTGAAGCGGGGAGCGAAAAGCGAGCTTTAAAGAGGACCAAAGCGGGCGCTTTTTGAAAAAGCGGTCTGCATTGTTTTAAAAAATGTAAAAAACTTTTGGTGATCGTCGTACTGCTAACATATCATTAATCAAGCATCTAAATGATATTTCATTACATCAGAATGACTTTTACATATGAAAAAGGGTCCTATTTACAAAAATAAATTGTTACAAGCTAAAAATACTCAAACATCATAAAACCGCATAGTCCTCGCTCAACAATCAAGTATCATACTAGTACTATGTACTTAATATTGTTTCAACAATTGGGCTTAGAAATTATCATTTAGTAAAAAAAATTGGAGGTAGTAGTAGTTAAATACTAGTACTCTGTACAAATATTGTTGACTGAGTAAGGTAGTCTTCAACATAATATAAATAGATGCACATTTAAATAGTAATAAAGAGAAATGCATGACAATATATAGTAGAATCAAGATAATTAGATATTACTCAGTAAATCCTAAAGAGCAATAAACTACTAGACTTAGTATATAATAATCAATATAACAAATTTTACTACCTTATTTTGTTACAGTCTATAGATGGTTGTGCAAAGTTTTTGTACAAGTATACAAAATGGCTGACTATTAATTTGTCAGTGGTAATAAACTACATTAAACATACATGCCAATATCATACATAGTAAATCATAAAGAACAATAAGTTACTGCACTAAGTACATAATTGACAATATAACAATATTTTACGACATCATTTTGTTACAGTCCACAGATGGTTGTGCAAAGGTTTTGTACAAGTATACTAAATGTTAGACTATTAGAGTATCAACGGTAATAAACAACATTAAATATACATGATAATATCATAAAAAAACTTGAAAGTACAAAGTACTAGTCTAGCTGTACAGAGTGTACAAACAACAGTAACAAAGTAAAGATAAATACTAATTACTAAACTTTCTTACACCTTTTGAGATACAACAACTGGAGCATCACATCTCCCAAAAGTAGTGCTTTCATTTTTCTATAGATTTGGCGAGTGATTAGGCCACTCCAGCAATATTTGTCGTGAAGCGCCCTGAAGCGGCCGCTTAAGCGGGGCTAAAAAAGCGGCCTGAAGCGGCAAAAAGCAGCCGCTTCAGTCCAAAACGCTTCAAAGCCCGCTTCAGCTAAAATTACAACGGGACATAGGCTTGACCGCTTAAGCGGCCGCTTCGCCCGCTTTTTAAATCTAATAAGGGTTTTTTGCCGCTTCAGGCCGCTTCACCCTTTAGATCTATAACTTATAGCTATCAGTTTATTATGTATATAAACCTAAGTATGTTTGGCCCATTAAGGTTTGAGTCCATGTTGTAAGCGTTCCCCTCTCCCATACATAGCAGTGGTGTTCGGCCGAAAGATCATCTCAAAACCCCCATCTTTTCTAAGCGCAGAGTTCCACTAGCTACTCTCATTAAACAAATATATTATTATATTTTTTATTATAATTAAACAAATATACCAATAAGATCCTATGATTTTGAAAATTGGTTTGACTTCTTGATTCTTCACCTATATGGTCTGGAGGTTAGTGCACCTTTAAATGGATTTGATTAACTACATTCATATAGCAAATATTTGCAATCTAAGGAGAAAAAAGAGTCTAAAATCAAACATAGGATACATACATCTTGGGATAATCCTCAATTCTAGAATAATAAAATTAGTTGCTCGTTAAAGAAAAACTCACAATGAATAGCATAAATAGCATTTTTCAATCCAATATCCATTGTAAACCGAATTATGAGAATAAGATATTAAAGGAATACAAAAAAACCCTTATTAGATCTAAAGGTAGTAGAGAATAGATATACAAACATGTGCCATGGGATCTCCACTCATTAAATTTTCAACATTTTCTCCTCCAGCTCTTTGGCCAATCTCCTTGGCTTTGGGCCAATGAAATATCTTTTCATTATCTTGAAAATGCAAAATACGTATTCCATATGATCATTATGTTAAATTCTGAGTTACAATTAAGACGACTATAAAATTGGGGTTTTGTCACCCCAGTTTTCGGTCTCAGGTGTTAAGATTTTATCACACTCATCTGTATAGAGGGTCAATTTCATTCAACTTTTAGATCTTCAGTTGACATGGATTTTATGTTATGAGCATCATTATTTTCTAATTAATGCATCTTTTGAGAAATTACAGGCGTAATGACCAATCCTTATATTCTCTAGGTAACTCTATGTACATATTTTTTGTTGTACTATGTGCATAACTTTGATCCTAAGGCGGACAAACTTGATCCCTGCTCTATTACAACTATTTTTTCTTGAATATTTTATCTTGACAAGGCTATAAATGCTATAATTTTAGTAGTCGACATATGCATGTTTCTTTTGATGTCACTTTTCATCAATCTGACATCTTCTTTGGTATTCCTGCTTCACCCTTGCCTTGGTTGCATAACGAGTTTGTCGAATGAGATCTTTATGATCTCGAGGATCCTCACTGACATATCTTCCATGTCAATACCCTTGCCTCTATTGCCATTGTAGAAAGATGTGCTTTTAGTAAAACAAATAAGAGTACTGGGTCTCCTATATATAGGAGCCAGGGAGTACATGGGCTAAACAAAGACAAGGGAAAATACAATGGGCCTAAGCCCAACTAATCAAATATACTAACATGCCCCCTCAAGTTGGAGAGTAGACATTGTGAAGTCCCAACTTGACACCCATATACTTGAATAAAGCAGGATGAAGAGGTTTGGTAAGAATGTCTGCAACTTGATCACCTGTCATAATGTGAGGAGTGATGATATGCTTGGCCTTGACCAAGTCTCGCACGAAATGACAGTCAACTTCAATGTGTTTTGTGCGCTCGTGGAAGACTGGATTACTAGCTATGTGTATAGCCGCCTGGTTGTCACAGTATAGAGTAGCTGGAGTTTGAAAAGGAATTCCAAACTCAGTTAGGATAGACCGGACCCACTGTAGATCACAAATTCACAACATGCATGAGCCATGGCCCGATATTCTGCCTCAGTGCTAGAGCGAGCTACCACAGCCAATTTTTTACTCCGCCAAGAAACTGGGTGAGTGCCAATCATGACACAATGACCAGAAGTGGACCATCGATCTTTAGAATCACCAGCCCAATCTGCATCTGCATACCCGGATATGGAGATTACCTTGGACTTAGGACGTTTGTAGAGCAATCCTCGTCCTGGAGCACTCTTTAGATAGCGAAGAATGCATTGAACGCTGGACCAGTGGATCTGGAGTGGTGCACTCATATGTTGACTGACTACCCCAACAACATAGGTAATATCTGGTCGAGTAATAGTTAAGTAAAATAGCTTCCCAACTATATGACGATACTTCTCTGGATCAGCAAACAGTTCTCCTCCATGCATAGGCTTCGTATGATAGTCCATCGGGGTAGATACTGGTTTGGCTTCAACCATGTTGGCCTTCTGAAGTAGGTCCAAGGCATAGCGTCATTGTGACAGACTTATCCCTGAGGCTGAGCGAAGGATCTCAATTATGAGAAAGTATCGTAGGGTGCCCAAGTCTTTTGTATGGAAATGTGTATGCAGAGACTTCTTGAGTTGAGATATCCCCATCATATCATCGCCGGTGATGACGATGTCATCAACATAGACAACAACAAGAACATGTCCTTTGGAGGACTTGGAGAAGAACAAGGAGTGGTCTGTGGAGGATCTCTGAAAATTAAGCTGAATTAATACATCACTTAACTTGTTGAACCATGCCCTTAGAGACTGCTTGAGGCCGTAGAGAGATCGTCGCAGACGACATACTTTGTCAGAAGACGCCCCCTCAACAACAAACCCCGGTGGTTGCTGCATGTAGACTTCCTCTAAGAGATCTCCGTGAAGAAATGCATTCTTGATGTCGAGTTGGTAAAGAGGCCAGTCAAAGTGAGCTGCTAGGGAGATAACGATGCAGACATGCAATTTTTATCACTGGAGAGAATGTCTCGAAGTAATCCACGCCAAAGGTTTGGGTGAATCCTTTGGCAACCAGGCGCGCCTTGAATCGTTCAACAGAGCCATCTGACTTATGCTTTACTGAGAAAACCCATCGGAAACCTACAATATCTTTACCAACTGGTGGAGTCACAAGATCCCATGTCTTGTTTTCATGGAGAGCCCGAATTTCTTCCATCATGGCAGCTTTCCATCCAGGATGGCTCAGAGGTAGAAGCGGTAATACTTTTGTGGAGGGGAGAATCTCCATAATATTGACAGCTTGACAAAGGCGTTCATATTCCTCATGAGATAATAAGACATGGGAAGTTTGAGGAGATGACTGTGGTGAAGGAGGTGCACGACCAATCGTCGCGGTTGATGCTTGACCAATGTGGGCAGGTGCTTGAGCAATATGGGTAGAGCCTCTACCACGTCCTCTCCCACAGTGAGGTGGATATCCATGCTTCGAGTGGAAGGCATCTTCAGTGTGGCCTAGCTTGCCACAATAAGTGCATTTTGGACGTTGGCCTCGTCCACGACCACGACCTCTGGCCGCTGCAGCCATTGCTGGTGGAGGTTCAGATGCAATAGTGGGAGAGATCTGAGGAGCAAGCATCTCAGACTAGGCCAGACGTGCATATGCATGATTCATTCATCCCACCAACACCACTACCATCTCCACCATCAACAACATCAAACCGGCGCATGGAAGATGAGTCACCGGATGCATCTGCTTCATCATTGTCTGTTTTAGACCAATCCAATCTACCGGTGGCACTACGCAAAGGTATACACTCTTACACTATCAAGCATCCCATTAGCAACACTTGTTGTCTAGCACGTCTTTCTCATTCTGCCTCATCATTTGCAACTGCCCTAGACACAACATATGTTCTTAAGTGTCCAACAGATGCTCTGATACCATGTAGAAAGATGTGCTTTCAGTAAAACAAATAAGAGTACTGGGTCTCCTATATATAGGAGCCAGGGAGTACATGGGCTAAACAGAGACAAGGGAATATTCAATGGGCCTAAGCCCAACTAATTAATGGGCCTAAGCCCAACTAATCAAATATACTAACAACCATCAAAGCCCCCTACCATTCTAGAGGTTGCTAAGGTCTATTCCCCAACTCCATGATCCAACACACTCGTCAAACTTGGACGATTGTCCTGTGGCGCTCGGAAAAGGTAGATGTTCTTGTACCATTTCCCATTCCATTTCTCATACATGTTCTCTTTCTAAGATTTCTTAAAATTATAAACTATTGCCCAACACTTGGATTCATTTAGTTTCCTAAAATTTATCATGAGGTTAGTTTCCTAAAAGTTGTTATGAGTTTCCTAAAAGTTGTTATGTCTGAAGAGATGCCAACTCTGCATGACACTGGTAGTGAAATTTGGTTCTAACACTTGAACACTTGAATATTGTGGGTTGCTAATGGATTTTCTCTGTTAAGTTGAATTTTCTACGGCTTGGTTGAAAGCATCAAAGATCGCCTTGTTGCCAAAGGCCTTACTCAAAACTTTGGTGTGAATTTCTTTAAAACCTTCTCAAGGGTATCTCATATTGCTATGCTTTGGATCATTATTTCCCTAGCAACTCATATGGATTGGTCCTTATTCCACCTAAACATAAAAATGCCTTCCTTGGTCATCTGGAGGAAATCTACATGTAGCAACCTCGAGGGCTCATTGTTGAGGGTAAGGAGTCTTCTGGAGTCTACAAACTCACAACAATCCTTTTCATCCTCAAGCAATCGCCAGGGGTATTGTTCGACAAACTTAGCAACGTGCTTGATACTATAGGATTTTTCAGGTCATCCAATAATCACAGCCTTTTAATCTCTGAGACTACTTTAGGCTCCATCATCTTGGCAATCTATGTTGAAAATATCATCATTAATGGCGGTGATATGGTAGGGATTTCAATGTTAATGAATTTTCGAAAATCATATTTCCATTCCTAAGACCTTGGGTAACTACATTATTTCTTGGGGTTCATTTGGAGGAAGAAGTCTACATGCAATAACCTGTAGGTTCATTGCTGAGGGGAAGGAGTCTTCCCGAGTCTACAAACTCAAAAATCCCTTTTTGCCTCAAGCAATCACCAAGGGTGTTGCTCAACAAACTCAAAGATGTCCTTGATACTCTAGAAGTTTCTAGGTCATCCTGTATTCACAACCTTTTCTTCTCTAAGACCGCTTCGGGCACCATCATCATATTAGTATATGTTGAAACGATCATCATCATTGGAAGTGATATGGCATGGATTTATGAGTTAAGGAATTCCTTGAAACCATATTTCCATTCCAAAGACATTGGAAAACTACATTATATCTTGGGAATTGAAGTTCTTGTATCCAGAAGTGATGTTAGAATTATAAGTCATGTGGTCATATATGGGCCGGAGTCTGTAGGTCCAAATAGAGTCTAGTCATATAGAGTCTAGCCTAGTCAAGTCTAGTTAGATCAGGTCGTCTCTAGAGTCATGAGTCATGTCCACCGTCTCCTATATAAAGGAGAGGGGTCTCTCTTGTATATAATAACACAATACTGTGAATATATCTATTCTTTTCATGTCAACATGGTATCAGATCCTTCTTTCCAGATCTCTAACCCTAGAGAGAAATCTACGTTCCTCCGCCCACAGGCGGCGGCCGCCGTCATGGCCGGCTGCCCGCATGGCCATCTCTGTCACCCTTTTCAAACGGTGATCTCTGTTGCCCTCTCTCTCTGAAGGGCCTTCATCATCCAGATCTGACTAGCGTCTTCGTCTTCATCATCATCGTAGATCCAGATCTAGCATCCCTGTGTGTTTGTCTTTTGTCTTCCCCAAGCACAGGCCGCTCCCTCCATCAAGACAAAGTCTAGATTCAAGCCATCATCCTCCTTGCATCCCTAAGATCTATAGTCCCACGGTGGTGTTCTCCATGATGGAAATCATCTCCACCATCTGTGTCGTCTTCTTATCCAAGGTAGAAGTCATCTGCACCATCCGTTCCATCATCTTCATAGTGGTGGAAATCATCTCCACACCTAGATCATCGTCTCCATCATCATCGTCATCCATGGTGGAAGTCATCTCCACCCGAATCGTCATCTTCATCATCCAAATTGTCATCTTAGAGGCTTCTTTGTAGAAGAGGAGTCATCCATGAAGTTAGACTTAGACGTTTCTAACGCTTTTCCCATAAATTTTCCCTGGCGGCATAGAACACAACATGCACCTCACTCTACACGCCGTGTGTTTCATCACTTAGTACAAATTTTCATCCAGTATGTAGATCACACGTCGTGTTGACATCCAACACCCCATGTTGATGGGAGGTAGAGTTACACCTCTGACATCACATACCGTGTCCTTCATCTACATGATGTGTTGTCCACATTCTGTCAGAAATCTTTGGTCTTTGTACTCGGCGTGTCCATCAGCCAACACGCCGTGTCTCCAACAGTCAGTTCATACATCTACGATGATTAAACTCTGCGTCACCATTAGGGTTTACAACTCAATCGACGACAATTACATCCAGGCATCTTCAAAGTTCAGATCAGAAGCTCCTCGACAAGAAAATGATACATTTTTTTGTACAAGACAAATATCCTTTTTGGGTCAGAAATATATCCATTTATTTCCTTCTTCGGATCTTGTAATTGGGTCACATGCTACATCGAATCAGGTTACCAGGTCGTCTATTGCAACTTCCTCGCCAAGTCACGCACATCCTTCTCCAGTCAGTTTTTCCCTCTCCACCCCATGTCCCATAATATCACAAGGAATTTCTCCTTGTCTCTGTCCACCCCAACCACTTTCGATGTCTCTTCGTGGTTGGTGTGCGGGCGGAGAGATAGAGATGAAAAGAGGAGGATGAGGAGAAGAGTTGAGGTGCATATATCAGAAGAGAAAAGAGGAAGAAGAAAATTGTCTACATATGGAGTTTTGTGTACTCAACATGTTGACCAGATCTCACCATCTAGTTCAAGGTCAATGTCGTCCATCCTCGCCATTCAGATTTTGAGTTTCCAAGCATTGATCTGTCATTCAAAATTCATCCTCTCGCATCTTCAGTTGAAGAAGATGATTCCTCAGATCAATTGGAAGTCATCGATACTCTACATCAGGCGAATCTCTTGATTTGTTCATGGTTGGATTGAGGGGGAGAATGGAGAAAGATAAGAGATGAGTAAAGGGAAGAGATGAGATGGAGGAGTGGAATGGAGAGATAGATGAGGTGAAAAAAAAGAGAGGAAGAATTTATCACCACTGCTTTCTATGTGGATCTTCCCGCTGATAGATATATTCTATGGATCTTCTTGCTGCTTTGTAGATCTTTAAATGAGAATCTGTTTATTATATGTGCTTCTTGGAAAGCATGTGGACTTCTTCTACTACTATTTTCTTCGTGGATTCAGGAGGAGCGTCATATCTTGCTGCTACCATACGTATGGAAGTTTGTTTCCTGATTGTTGATTTGTGCAAGATGTTATTCATTCTGGCTACGCCCCCTCTACTACTTTGTGTTTCAGCGCACTCTAGCTTGTATGTGTTTTATACACGTCGACTACCTTGGTTGTGTTCCAACTTCCAACACTTCTGGCATGTCCGGCTTTGCTACGTACATTGTTGTCGACATACTCTGTGTCCAAACACCCTCTTGAGTTTACTACTTGTGACCCATCACTCTCTGCACTACTCGACGATGCTAGTGACAAAGATGATGCCCCTTTCCATGATTTGTTGCTATATAGTATTGTAACAATTGCCACTTTTTTTTTGATAAAAAAGCTCCTACTACTTGCCTTTGTACTTGCTTGGAGTTATCTGCTTTGGGGGGGTTAGGGAGTTGCTTTCTGTTAGCATGATGTTCCACTTGCTCCCTCACCTACTGCCCAAATGTTGATTGAAGACCTGATTACTAATGTTAATATTATCTTCTTACGGAGGAGTACTGGGCTGTTTGAGTGCTTGATTGTAAGATTGAGGCGAAGAGAAATTCTTTTATTGGCTTGATTTGTCATTTTATTCTTGTCCGTTTGTTTGCAAGCTTCATTTGGATTCTCCCAATCTCTAGCTTTGAGGGAGAGTGATAAGTGCAAAAGAGTATTTAGTTCATTTAGTATATGGGGCCAAAGTTTATTATGCCCATTAGTGTCTGGACTCCTAGCCCGTTAGGGTCATGTTTGCTTCCTTGTATTTGCCTCCTCTCCTATATATAAGTGAGTGTTTGACCATCTATAATAACCATACATACACGGTATTTCCCATGATTCTTGAATCTGACACCTTTTAGTGAAGTAAGAAATGCAGAATAGCTTGTATCTAGTGGAATGTCTTCCCTCTCACAACATCATGTATTCCATGTATTAAGTAGTCAAATCAAGAAATAAGTATGTAGTTAACAAGGTCTTTATTTTCAATGCTATCCTTATGAAATGTGGTGCCACAATGCAACGTGCAATGCAGCGTTGAGAGAGGCCATAGGCCTTCTCCTTTTTTATTAATAAGAGAAACTGGATAATTTACATAGAGGTCCAGCAGGATATAGAAATTACAAAATAGAATAAATATGAAATATATTAACACTCCCCCTCAAGCTGGAGTGTACACATCGTGTAGACCCAGCTTGTTGCAAAAACTCTGGAAAGCTGCTGGACTCAATGGCTTCGTAAGAACATCTGCAAGTTGATCTTCAGACTTGACATGTGGAGTCACAACAGTTCCATTCTTGATCTGGCCTCTGATAAAGTGGCAGTCAACTTCAATGTGCTTAGTACGTTCATGGAAGACTGGATTCTTAGCAATGTATATGGTCGCTTGATTGTCACATTTGAGTTCTATAGGAGACAAAACAGGAATCTTTAATTCAGAAAGTACAGATTGAACCCACTGCAACTCACAACATGCATGTGCCATTGCTCTATACTTAGCTTTCGTGCTAGATCTTGCCACAACATTTTGCTTTTTGCTTTTCCAGGTAATAGGATGATTCCCCAAAAATGTGCAATATCCAGACGTAGACCTCTTGACATTCAGATTACCAGCCCAATCTGCATCTGCATAACCAGTAAGAGACAGTGTGGATACAGGAGTCTTCGGCCTATAATAGGTGATTCCCTTACCAGGTGCACCTTTCAGATATCTCAGAATACGACAGACAAATGTCCAATGAGATTGTTTTGGAGAGCTCATATGTTGACTAACCACTCCTACAACAAAAGAAATGTCAGGACGTGTGACTGTCAAATATATCGATTTTCCTGTAATATCCTGGATCTGGATAATCAGTATCATCAGTCATCTCCTTCACATGATAGTCCATAGGAGTAGACACATGCTTGGACTCACTCATACTAGTTTCCTGTAGTAAATCCAACACATATTTTCTCTGAGACAAATTGGTACCTGCATGAGATCTAAGTACTTCAATGCCCAGAAAATATCTCACTTTTCCCAGATCCTTTGTGTGAAAGTGCCCCTCCAAGCCCGCTTTCACACGGGATATACCTGTAGAATCACTACCAGTGATAACAATATCATCAACATACACAACAATCATAATAGATCCATCAGAAGAAGTAGAATAAAATAAAGAGTGATCAGTAACAGAACGAGAAAAACCCATCTTTAGCACATCACTGAACTTGTCAAACCAAGCTCTAGGAGATTGTTTCAATCCATAGATGGCTTTCTTCAGTCTACACACCTTCTGACACTCCCCCTGAGCAACAAAACCAGGTGGTTGCTCCATGTACACCTCTTGTAGATCACCATGAAGAAAGGCATTCTTGACATCGAGCTGAAATAGAGGCCAGCCAAATGTAGTAGCCAGAGAAATAAGAATACACACAGAATTCAGACGAGCCACTGGTGAAAAGGTCTCAAAGAAATCAACCCCATATGTCTGAGTGTACCCCTTTGCCACCAGTCTAGCTTTCAATCTCTCCATAGAAGCATCTGGATTATGTTTTACTGTAAATACCCATCTGCATCCCACAACATTTTTATCTGGAGGTAAGTCAAAAAGTCCCCAGGTGTTGTTCTGTAACAGAGCAGACATTTCAACATGCATAGCCTGTTTCTAGCCAATATCCTTCATAGCATCAAGTTGATTTCTTGAAATGACCACAGAATCAATCCCAAGAGCAAATGAGCGAGCCTGCTGAGATAACTTGGACAAACAACACACATTTGTAATAGGATGTCGAATAGTACAGGAACGGGTACCTTTGCGAACAACAATGGGAACATCAAGGTCAGATGGTTCTTCAGGAATCCCTTGAGTAGAGGAGGATGGGGAGGGCTCAGAGACTGGAGTCACCACCTCCTCTGGATCTTGTCTGCCTCGTCTGCTATAAACATGTGAATATTGCTGAATTGGTGGACCATCTGCTGGCTGCTCTTCCTGAATTATAGTGTAGTCAGGAATGATAGGTGGCACTCTCTCACTCTGATGTGGTGGTGGCACTCTCTCACATAATTGCTCCCCCTTACTGGGAACACTAGAGAAATATGGAGTGAATTCATGAAAAGTCACATCTCTAGACACAAACATGCGACGAAGACTTGGACAATAACACTTGTACCCTTTGCTAGTGTTGCAGTACCCAAGAAAGAGAGTCCTAATTGACCTAGGAGATAATTATCAGCCTTAGGATCAAAATTGTAGACAAAAGAAGTACAACCAAACACTCTAAGAGGAACAAGGAAAGGTTGATCTTTGGGACGTAGGACAGAGAAAGGAGTACGTCCTTGAAGCACAGAAGAAGGTTGCTTATTGATAAGAAAACAAGTAGCAAGAAGGGCGTCAGACCAAAAACACTTAGGAACATTAGATTGAAACATGATTGTCCTGGTAATATCAAGGAGATGACAATTTTTCCTCTCTGCTACCCCATTCTGCTGAGGGGTGTGAGGACAGGATGTATGATGTATCATCCCAACTGAACTACAAAAATCAGCCATAGCATTTTAAACATACTCCAAGGCATTATCAGATTGAAGAACTTTAATATTGCAATCAAATTGAACTTTTATTTCTTGATGAAAATGTTTGACAATAGATAACACAGACTCTCGACTTTTTAACAAATAAATCCAAGTCATACGCGAGAAGTCATCCACAAAAGAGATAAAATAATGAAAACCATTATAACTATGGTCTTTTACAGGACCCCAAACATCACTATGGACCAACTCAAAAGGACATGACGCCCGTTTATTGACACGACCAGGATAAGACATTCTATGATGTTTCCCCAGTTGACAAGACTGACACCCTAAAGACGATACTTGAGATAATTCTGGTTCTAACTTTCTCAGGCTCTCTAATGAAGGATGTCCATATCTGTAGTGCCACAATAAGGAAGAGCCACTCAACAGGACAGCTGGAGCAGGAGCAGACACTTGGCGAGGCAGACTGTCACCATGGAAGAGGTAGAGATCACATTTCCTAGGCCCGCCACCAATCGTCCTCATACTCTTGAGATCCTGTAATACAAAACAAGAAGGTCCAAAAGTTACCGTACATTTCACAGTATCAATCAACTTAGCAACAGACAGAAGATTAAAAGGAAAAGCAGGCACATAATGTACAGATTTAAGATCAATTCCAGGAGTCAGAGAAATAGATCCACTGGCTAACACTCTCCTCACTGAACCATCTGCTATTGTTACAGATTTGTGAGGAATATGTGAGTCAATGGAATGAAGAAGTCTCCTCATACAAATCATATGCTGTGATGCTCCAGAGTCAAACGACCCATGATGAAGTAGAACTAGAAGCCAATAAAGAGGTAGCCTGATTACCAATGGTGGACGCCAAGTTGGCTGAAGATGATGATCCCAAGCTCAGATGCTGAGTAGCCTGAATAAATCTATCAGTGTTTCAAAAAGCGGTATGCGTTATGCGTTCGGAGAGGTCACCTTGTAGAGTATATGCGGTATGTGGGAGTATATGCGGAAGTATATGCGGTTTTGGATTTTTTTAATTAATTATTATATATATATGTATTAATCATGATTTACATATTTAATTTGTGCAATTGTGTATCTAAATAGTACAATTACAAGAATAATGGATGCAATTATGCAAATATGCAATCATCACAACTTAAATAAATACAAACATGCACTATAATCTAAATTTAAACAATGTAAATGTATAAAACAAGAAATCAGAATATCTCTAACTAAAAATCGGGGTATAATCGGCCTTGTATGCGGCCGTACAACCGATTATGCGGCTTGGACCGCTTTTTGGACCGATTTTTATTATGCGGATTTTTGGAGGACCGCACCTTGTATGCGGCCGCTTATGCGGGCGCATACACCGATTTTTAAAACACTGAAATCTATCATATTCCTCCTTGGTGAGTGTAATGCCAGAATGACCAAAACTCAAAGAAAGAGGCTCAGTAGACTCAGTAGTGGTAGCATAGTTTGCTGCCCCCACAGGTGCTGCAGCAGGTTGACCATGCTTCTTCCAACATTTCTCAACTGTGTGTCCAGGTTTGTCACAGAAAGTGCACTTAGGGCGAGTTCCACGTCCTCGGGCCATACCTGTCCGTCGTCCTCTCACTGCAGCAGCTACAGAAGCATGAGAATCTCCCTGAGATGAGACTACAGTAGGATCAACGGGTTCAAAATTTGCCTGTAAAATCCTTGAAAAGGCCTCTTCCAAGATGGGAAGTTTATCAGAAACTAAGATAACACTGCGGGCTGAACTGCACGAACAACTCAGACCAGACAAGAATTTTGTTGTAATCAAGTCATCTCTGTCTTTGACTTGCTCCTGGACAGTTACTGGATGGTAGAAACTCAACTCTTGTGCAATACCTTGAATCACTCCAAAGTATTCTTCTAAAGGTCTGTCTCCCTGTCGTTCTGCAAACAGGCGATCATATATCATAAACTGACGAAGCGCATTCTTCTCTTGAGAATAATGTTTCTTCACTGCATCCCAGATCTCTTTGGCGGTAGTGTAGAACATGAACCTCGAGGCAATCCCAGGTTCCATGCTCCCCCACAACCAGGTCTTCACCAGACTGTTATGACGCTTCCATTCAGCATAGCCTTTGTCCAGTAAGTGTAGGAGCATGGTAATAAAAAACCCGCCTTGAGGCTGTCGAGGCTTACGCCTCTTGGTGAGGCTATCCCAAATGCCCCTCGAGGCTTACGCCTCGGTGTGCTAGACTGAGGCTTATACCTCGCATTGTCTGAGGCCCGCCTCAAAGCACTGAGGCTCTGAGGCTTAGTTGAGGCGTACGCCTCAATTCTAGATGATAAAGTCTGATGTTAACCATCAAATTGTGTACTTTTAAGATTATTACAAACACTTTCTTAAAAAAGTTCTTTTAGATCTTATAGTTAATTGTTATTTCTTATTAATGAACATTTAATCATCAATCTCTAAGTTACAGTTTTCAATCTTCTTTGTCAAATTTACCATTGTTTGTTTCCTTCTTATTCAGTATCTTGTTGAATTTCGTATCATTGTTAATTAACTTTGGTTTCTTGTTCCTACTAATTCAAAATTCTATCTCCTTTAGTTTTTCTGCCATTGACATCTTTTATTCTAATAGTATAAAAAATTGATATCTCGTTATTTTTACATATTTATTTTGGTATTGTGGTGGGTCCTTAGTCTATATTATCACTATTAAGTTTCACAATTAATTTCTATTTCATTTGGTTATGTTTGTATATACCTATTTCTGTTATACACATGCATATACATAACACACACATATATATGTAATTACATGTATAAATTTATTTTTGTTACCACCTCATACATATTTTGAGGCTTACGCCTCGCCTCACTGAGACAAAAATGCCTCATTACGCCTCACACATTTTTCAACCTTGTGCAGGAGGATCAGAATCAACGTGTCTCGCCTTGTCGCGTGACTCCAATACAATATGGACAACATTCATCCATAAGAGATAATTCTTCCCGTTCAGCTTGATGGAGGGGATAGGAGACATCTCACTATAGATGGTAGATGCCTTGGTGTCCTCCATGATTTGACGAGAAGAAGAGTGACAGATTGATACATGTCACACGAAGATATGGGTGACAGGGAGATACACGTCACAAGAAGATATGGGTGATGGGGAGATACACGTCACGCCACAAGATCAGATGCGTATCTTACGTACCGACGGACCCTCCGGTTTGGGATTTAGAAATCCGTTGGATCAACCGAAGGACCCGACGATCCAGAGATAGAAGAGAAGGGGGGACAACGGTTATGGCACCTGGCCCGGGAGACGACTGCTCCGCCCGCTTTGGGCCGGCAGCGCGGTGGCCGGGGAAGGCTGGCGACATGCTCTATTCACGCCGGAGAACTGTTCACCCCCGGAGTTACTGTTCACGCTGGCGGCTGGGGAAGGTTGGCGGCCGGCCGACCGACGACGGCGTTGGGTTGTGATGGCTGGGTAGGGTCAAGGAACGAGGTATCCGATTTCGATACCGTTTCGACAACATGGAAATCGAAATTTATGGAAATTTCGACAAAAAATTTGATTAATGCAATTGTGCCCGTTTCGACGCCAAAATGAATGAATTAATTTATAAAATTTTACAGGTGTGATCTCTACACCTAAATGCATCGTTTTATGCAATAAAATTTTATGTGGGGGTAGGTTAGGGAGGGGGTCCTTCATGTGGGAGGTAAGGGAACTGTCCTGTTTCTTGAGGATTTCGATGACAAAATGTAGGAATTAAGTTATGCAATTTTGTAAGTATGAGCTATATACATGCATGTACTTGTTCGTGTTATAATATCAAATATTGGATATGTAGGGCATCCCACACATTTACTTGGGTTTATAGTTTGTTGCTGATATTGACTCAATAGTCAACCATTTCATTGGTCCCAAGAATACTAGTGCAATGTTTCCAAGCTAAATCATCATTTGTTGGTGTGGTTGGCTTCCCAGCACCCTCATTGTCTAATAAATCACCACTAGGATACATGTCATCCACATTGCAGAAACTAAAATAGCATGCATCACATAAGTATTTAATAATTTGAATAGCAAATATTAGGGAAATGCAATGCAATTATGATATACTATAAGTATATACTATGTATGAGTACTTAATGGTGAAATGACCCCAATCCCCCTTTGCTCCTCTTCAAAAATCAACAATAACAACAAGGATTGCAATTATCGAAATTTTCATCGAAATTTGGCGAAATTCATCGAAATCGTCGAAATTTGGCAAAACTCATCGAAATCATCGAAATCAAAACAGTCGCAGGTTTCGGTACCAGATAGCATCGAAATCGAAATTTCGAGCGAAATTTCGATGATTTCGACGAAACCTCATTCCATGGGTAGGGTTAGGTTAGGAACCTTGCTCTGGTACGATGTGAAATGTGGTGCCACAATGCAACGTGCAATGTAGCGTTAGAGATGCCATAGGCCTTCTCCCTTTTTATTAATAAGAGAAACTAGATAATTTACATAGAGGTCCAACCGGATATGGAAATTACAAAATAGAATATATATGGAATATATTAACAATCCTCATTTCTTGCACATTTATCTTATTTTTAATTTTCTGCATGTCCATAGTCTTCATGTAAAATTATAACCATGTGAGATTGATGCCATCACATCAAACACTAGGTATAAAACAGTTAGTGGTGTGTGGATAGTGTTAAATGCGTGTTTTCTTCTCAATATCATTCTTGTTCTTATCATAAAACCGCTATAGTGAAATTTCTTGACTTTGTTGTGTTGTATATTTACTCAACATGCTGCTTGTTTCTTCCGTGCTTTATATTTGTATGTACTGCAATATTTGTTGTCATCATCATTATTTGGTATTATTAGGAGGTGCTTCAATGACCAACTACTTCAGAATATAAAAGAAAAAGGGGTTTTAAGTATCATGCATCTACTCCTGAATTATCTTCAGAGCGCTCTTCATGACCAAACCCCAATTGTTGCTGGCCTTCTACTTCAGCTTGATCTTCTGGTTTGATCTCTTTAACTTTTTCCTTTATTGTTTCATTTGGTTGCATTTCCATCTAATTTAGATAGATGACATGTTTGCTAAGATTCAAATGGATATTCCTTGTATTCGTCTGTATTTAACAATTGTGTTTTACACATCTTTCACCGAATTTTCACACACACACACACACAGACACACACACATATGGGATTAAGAGAGGCATTCTCTCCCCCTCTCCCATGCCCTTGATGGAGGCCGAACGTCCGGAAGGGTGGTAGACCAAGGCGGCAGTTGAGATTCGAACCCGAGTTCCTTTGTTAGGGGACACCATGCTTGACTACTTGAGCCACTCCTTGTCGGCACACACACACATATATAATTATATATGTATGTATACCTATACATGTGCGTGTATAAAATTATATATATATATATATATATATATATATATATTATGTATGGGATTAAGAGAGGCATTCTCTCCCCCTCCCATGCCCGTGACGGAACGTCCGGGAGAGTCTATATATGTATGGGATTAAGACAGACATTCTCTCCCCCTCTCCCATGCCCGTGACGGAGGCCGAACATCTGGGAGGGTGCTAAACCAAGGCGGCAGCTGGGATTCGAACCTGAGTCCCTTTGTTAGGGGACACCGTGCTTGACCACTTGAGCCACTCCTTGTCGGCATCTATATATGTATGTATGTATTTAGTATGTATGTATATATATGTATATATATACATACATATATATGTATATATTTATATATATGTGTGTATGTATCTATGGGATTAAGAGAGAGATTTCTCCCCCCTCTCCCCCACCCGTAGAGGAGGACGAATGCCCGGGAGGGTGGTAAATCAATGTGGCAACTAGGATTCGAACCCGGGTCCCTTTGTTAGGGGACACCGTGCTTGACCACTTGAGCCACTCCTTGTCTGTTGTGTGTATGTATGTATATATACATGTATGTATGGAATTAAGAGAGACATTCTCTCCCCCTCTCCCACGCCTGTGGTGGAGGCTGAACGCCCGGGAGGATGGTAAATCAAGGCGGCAACTGGGATTCGAACCCAAGTCTCTTTATTAGGAGACATCGTGCTTGACCACTTGAGCTACTCCTTGTCGACTACATGTATGTATGTATGTATATATATATGTAGAGTCAGGCTAGAATACACTCGAGTGTACGGATCGCACGAATACACTCAAGTGTGTTTGCATATCAAGACTATTTTTTGCAAAATGTAAACCATTGATCTTCACCGTCAAACTATAACTAGGCTACATACAAATTTTGAACCCATTTGGATGAGTGTAAGTCACTCATCCAAGGGCAACAAAATCAACGCGCGAAACTAATTTGAAATGCATAATTTTTGCGGTCTTCATAACATGAGATATACATATCCAAATGTGCTCAAATTTTGCGTATGAGTTGTTTACTAGATGTTTAAGAAGATCAACGGATTAGATTTTCAAAAAAAATATTGCATCATGGAAAACTACTTGAGTGTATTCCGCTCCGGATACACTCGAGTGTATTCTAGCCTGACTCTATATATGTATATATATATTCCCATATATATATATATATATATAGAGAGAGAGAGAGAGAGAGAGAGTTAAGCTAGAATACACTCGAGTGTATTCAGAGCAGAATACACTCAAGTAATTTTTCATGATGCAATATTTTTTTGAAAAATCTAATCCGTTGTTCTTCTTAAACATCTTGTGAAAGTTCGTACGCAAAATTTGGGCACATATGGACATTTATAGGACATGTTATAAAGACCGCAAAAATTATGCATTTCAAATTAGTTTCGCGCGTCGATTTTGTTGCCCTTGGATGAATGACTTACACTCATTCAAATGGGCTCAAAATTTGTATGTAGCCTAGTTATAGTATGACAGTGAAGATAAATGGTTTACATTTTGTAAAAAATGGTCTTGATATGCAAACACACTTGAGTGTATTCGTGCGATATGTACACTCGAGTGTATTCTAGCCTGACTCTCTCTCTCTCTCTCTCTCTATATATATATATATATATATATATATATAACCGTCATACTATAACTAGGCTACATACAAATTTTGAGCTCATTTGGATGAGTGTAAGTCACTCATTCAAGGGCAACAAAATTGACGCGCGAAACTAATTTGAAATGCATAATTTTTATGATCTTTATAATATGACGTATAAATGTCCAAATGTGCTCAAATTTTGTATATGAGCTATTCACAAGATGTTTAAGAAGATCAACGGATTAGATTTTTGAAAAAAATATTGCATCATGAAAAACTACTTGAGTGTATTCTGCTCCGAATACACTCGAGTGTATTCTAGCCTGACTCTCTCTCTCTCTTTCTATATATATATATATATATATATATATATATATATATATATATATATATATATATATATATATATATATATATATATATATATATATATATATATGGTAGCGATCCAGTGAGAAACATCCTACGGTGAGAGCATATGAGGCATTTGAATAACTACAAATTAGTAATTATTTTTTAAAATCCAACCGTATAGATGGAAAAAGCATCATTTCATTTACCTTCTCACAAAAAATCATTGCAATCAGACATTGTTTACATGTCCATATGTACAATATATACTTTTTACATCCAACAGTCAACCTGAAATTCAATATAGAGCGTCGAAAAATATTTGGTTGTTTTGAATGATCTACAAATTGGATGGTGATAAAATTTTATAGGAAGGTAGATATTAAGGTATACTTGTAATCTGTACGGTTGGATTATGAAAAATTGATCTATGTGGAGAGTTATTCAAATGCTTCTCATGCTCTCACCAGATATGTTTCTCACTGGATCGTTGCCCTATATATATATATATATATATATATATATATATATATATATATATATATATATATATATATATAAGAGGTTAGGAGGCGTGTACCCGCCGGTACATGCAACTTATGTGTACCGGCCATGAATATGGCATATATGGAATACATTTATCCGATCCAACCTTATGGATTGAATAAAAATTTAATAGATTAGATGTGCTCAAAATATCACAACCATACCTCATGTATGTCATGAGATATAATAATATATCATTCAACGATTTCTACAATTTCTGCAACTTACCGTTGATTAGAAAATATGTATATTCTTTTAATTGATGATCTAGAAACCTTAGTTTGAAGTGATTTTTGACACATGTTATCTAAGGGGTATGCATCACATCCATAAGGTTGGATTGCTTTTTATACTTTTGTAATAATCACAAATGGAGATGGGTACACAGGTACACAATTCTTTTAGCCACACACACACACACACACACACATAGACACACACACATATATGGGATTAAGAGAGAAAAATTTCTCCCCTCTCTCCCACGCCCGTATATATACATCCATATATGCATATATATACACACATATATATATATGCATATCTTTATATATATGTATGTATGCATGTATATATGTATACATACATGTATACACACACACACACACACACATATATATATATGTACACACACACATATATGTGTGTGTGTGTATGTATGTAAATATATGTATACATACCTGCACACACACACAACAAGGAGTGGCTCAAGTGGTCAAGCATGGTGACCCTTAACAAAGAGATTCAGGTTCGAATCCCAGTTGCCACCTTGATTTACCACCCTCCCGGGCGTTTGGCCTCCGCCACGGGCGTGGGAGTGGGGGGAGAAATCTTTCTCTCTTAATCCCACACATATATAATGTATATATATGTATTTACATATATGTACGCACACACACACACATATATATTTGTATGTGTGTGTATATGTATACACACACACACACACATATATATATTTGTGTGTATGTGGGATAAAGAGAGGCATTCTCTCCCCCTCTCCCACGCCCGTGACGGAAGCCGAACGTCCGGGAGGGTGATAAACCAAGGCGACAGCTGGGATTCGAACCCCGGTCCCTTCGTGAGGAGACACCGTGCTTGACCACTTGAGCCACTCCTTGTCAGCATATTTGTGTGTATGTGTATGTATGTATGTATATATTTATATATATGTATGTATATATATGTATGTATCGGAATCTGGTAAGTATATTCCGACGCCCCCCCTAACAAAAATTAGGGGGGTTAAAGAGTACATGTAGGCCAACGCCATACACCCGAAAAAGCCATACAACTCACACATCTATTCAGTGTTTAGTCTACGTCCAATGCATTTACATATTTTTACAGCTATAACAGTAGCACTAGTGGACTTCCCGTGGTGTTTCCTCGCGTTTCTTTCTTCCCAGACGTGGTATTATATATATATGTATGTATATATGGGATAAAGAGAGGCATTCTCTCCCCCTCTCCCACGCCCGTGACGGAGGCCGAACGTCCGGGAGGGTGATAAACCAAGGCGGCAGCTGTATATGTATGTATATATGCATGTATGTATGTATATATATGTGTACACACACATATATATGTATATATGCATGTATGCATGAAAAAAAAGTGCGCCCTGAGGCGCTAGAGGCGTACGCCTCGAGGCGAGGCGCACTTAGGGACGCCCCGAGGCTTAAGCCTCAGTCACTTTTGCAGAGGCGTAAAAAGGCACTGAGGCGTTGAGGCTTAACTGAGGCGTAAGCCTCTGTCTGCCACCTAATACTGATGGTTTGTTGTACTATTTAGATTGCTATTGGGCTCAGCCCAAGTGGTATTTATTCAAATAGAAGATCTCCACCTCCAGGCAACCAGGAAACATCAGTCTTTAGGCTGCTCTAGCCCTTGCTGGTGGCCGTGGTGGCTAATCCAACTGCTGCTAGCCAAGTTGCTGCTGCTACACGTCAGTGCTATACTGTTTTGTGATTTGATTATTTAGTTATATACTTATATATATGTAACTTATATATATATACATATTAGATATACATATATGATACATATATATACATACATATGCATATATAATTATATATATATATGTATGTATATATGTCACAATATATATAGATATGTATATACATTGTATATTCATGTGCATATATATAATATATATGTGTGTTTGTATATATATATATAGTATGTATATATATAATAATATATACCTATATTTATAAGGTATATATATATATACTTATTTATTTATTCATACGCCTCGGTACATTCTGAGGCTTACACCTCGCCTCGCCGAGGCAAAAACGTCTCGTTACGCCTCACGCTTTTTTCAACCTTGCATGTATGTATGTATGTATATATATGTGTACACACACATATATATGTATATATGCATGTATGTATGTATGTATATATATGTGTACACACACACACACACATATATGTATATATTTATATATATGTATGTATGTATGTATATATATATGTATCTGTGTTGTGTATGTGTATGTATACATACAAATATATACAAAAACACAGTAACAAAAGTCTTCGAATTTTCTGAAAAATTAGTGATTTTTCGCGATTTTATAGGCTCCCAAATATTCACCACGTTCAATAGGTCGGTTGCTGATTTTTCGCGACTTTTCACGATTTTTCTTGTTTCTTGAGATTTATATGATTTTTCACTTTTTTTCACAATTTTTATTTTTTAAATTGTTTGCTCTTTTTTTTTTACCAAACCATGTACACAACTCCTAGTATACACTAAACCTCCAACCCCCCACTGTCCCGACAGTCCGTTGTTATTATTTCAACTATTCTTTAATTTTTTTCTACTTTATTCACTCAATAAGATTGTGTCTAGTGACCTTATTAGTTACATTTGTATCTGATATGTATGTATATATATATATTTTTTTGAAGTTATATGTATGTATATATATACATATATATATATATATATATATATATATATGTATATATACACATATGTATATATATGTGTATATATAAGTATATATAAGTGTATAAAATAAATATATATAGCTGATTTATTCTCGATTATCTCCGAATAGTTGACCGAACTTTGACCGAAATATATCGACTTTTTTTATGATGTTTTCCAATTTTTTCCGAAGGCCAGTCGAAAAGTTGACGAATCCCAAATTTGTCACTATGCAAAAACACACACACATATATATATATATACATATATATATGTGTGTGTATATATATATACACACATATTTATATAAAATTAAATGTAAGCCCAATGTTAGGATCATAATATTCATCTTATAATAGTGTAGAAACTAATTTTCACATCATTGGATGCTTTTAGGTCTTACAGCTAACATATATGCAAAACTGAAACTTAAAATTAAGTTCGCTATCAATTTTGGAGTTGTGATGCAAGATCCATACTTGTTCAAATGAGCTGAATCTTTTTACTATGATTCTGCCAATATAGATGAACACCATGCATTTGTTCTTCTAAGAAAATAATATCTATAAAAAAATCAAGCATTTTGGAAATTGATTGTAGCTAGAGTTGACTCTAGCTTTCTCTCTCTCTCTCTCTGTCTCTCTCTGCACACAGACACACACAGGGCTCGTGCACCCATGTAATACACACCACTGTTTTCTATACCGCATGATTTTATGGTGTTTATTCTTGACAAAACAAATCTGATATGATGTTACTTCTCTGTTTTTCCCATGGACTGCTGATATATCATCATAAGACAGGATTCCGGAAGACTGATTTGCTTTTAAACAGCTATTCTTCTTTCTTAATAATTATTGATGGATTTACTTTCTATCTGATTGTTGTTTAATCTTCATCAGTAATTGAAACACTATTCTCCTACAGTCAGAGCCGCAAAAGATGAGCATATACCGTGAGGAAGCTATTGATGCTCTAATTGCATGTCTCAAGAATGCTGATTTTCCAAGCAGTCAAGTAGGTGCTGCTGATGTGATCTTAGCTCTTCAGGGCAGATTCTCATTATCTGGAAAACCACTTGGTCGTGCAATTCTCTTAAAACGTGCTGGAATGAACAAAAGTTATAGAGCTATAATGAGGGCTGAGAAGACTGGACATCCGATGGGAAATTTTGAAATAAACGGGGTTAGTATTACTGTCTTATGTACATCTACAAGATCATCAACTGTCATATATAATTTGGTGTCACTGAGATTCTTACTGAGTAATAACAAAATAATTTTAAATCTGGTAGTTCAGTAAGCCTGTCACAATACAAATATAGCTGCTAGAAGAAACAAGGTGCAAAAATAAGCAACCATACGGTCACACCAGATAAATTACGATTGTTATTTAATAAGATACCTAGGTGATTGATATATTCCATAAAAATACTTGATGAAATTCTTTTTAAGTATAACGTGGAATTTATGAGAAGGAAAAGACTTCATTCTCAAGATAACTACGAATGGTTTGCACTCCACTTACCTATGGGGTTAGATATACATGTCGTAATGCATCCATATCAAAAAAGTGATATGTGGTGTATGAATAGAGAGGGTACCACATAATATAAGGTATACATGAGAATATAAGGTTTTGGTTTTTTTTTTTTTTGAAAAAATATTTTTTATGAAGATCAGTTGATATATTGAACTTATATATGCAATTATATGTATTTAATTACAAACATTTTAATATACATGTATACTATGTTTATATATGCTATATATGTATTGTATGTATATTTGGAATGTATGTAAAATATATGAATAAATATTGAAATCTACACATATAAATGTAATTTATATGTGTAGTGTATATATCCGGAGAAATCAAAATGATACATATAGATATATGCATGTGTGGAATATGTGTGCATATGTAGGTATGTATGTATATATGGGCGTAAGTAGTGGGCTTTTTAAAAAGTGGAGTTTGATCGTCCGCTTAATCGTCCTAGCGGCAGCCGCATATGCGGCCTGAGACTAATTAGCAGATCTATTAGCAATCTGTGGTGCGACAAGGTGACCGCATAAGCATAAGACGGAGCATATGAGGCCTCGGAAACCAACTTCCCGTATAGTGTTTGTAACCTTTTTTCTTTCAGAAAACATTTTTGATAGGATGTAAGAAAATTTTAATTAGGAAATAAACAAAAAAGTGGAAAATTCTACATCATGCTCCAACACTCCCCTCTTTCTAGAATGCACATGTATCCTCCTCTGACATGGTGGTCCTCGTAAAATGGTTAGACTAAACCTGACTCTCATCTTCACGACATTGATGCACCCCCAGGCAAACAGTTCTCAGCGTCCGAGCGACATGTCTTCACAGCTACCTTTCACCTCTCTGGAACCATACCTTTTTTTCTGTCAAAAGTTTCTTTACATCCTCCTAAGATACGCGTGAAGATTCAAATTTGCACATGTATATGTCTGTTATTACCGCTCCTTTACCCTTAACGTCAATTTTGTTTTCCTTTTAAATTTTCACTCTACTAGCAAGTTGGTTAAGAGTCTTAAGACTATGAATTACAATGTAACCTTTTTTTTGCACACTATCTCTCTATAGGATCTCTGAACTAGGCACACGATTGGTGGGGGTATGAATGTGATTAAGAACTGTATTACCTATACAGATCATGTTAGCCGCATAATTCTGTTCTTGCATCCATGCCCTTTGGCGCCAGTTCTTGAGCCATCCTTTTTTTGCCAAGTTAAAGTTTCTATTTCCTAGGACTATCTAGAACAATTTTTAGATGTCCGACTAGTCATTTTGAATCACCATCATTTGGAGTTTCTTAGTGTAATAAAAAATGGAATTTAAGTGCTTTCCATCATCTTCATTCTGACCTATTAGGGACTATATCAAATAGCTAATCGTACTGGCATACTTTATATATGAGATTTATTTATTACTGGCTTAACTCTTGTGAATCATGGGCCTGTTTGCTAACAGACCTTTCCGAAGTACTTTGTATGTTTATCCTATTTTGAATGAAGTATTACTCAATTTTGTAAATCTATCAAACACAATTGCATTGACAATGTCTATAAAACACTGTAAAAAGGTTTCCAATGACTTTGTGTTTCTGATGGGGTTAAAACACTAAACCTCTTGCTCATAGGTCTCATCAATATGGAGTTACTGAGGAAGAACTGTCACCTTCTTAATATTGCCTGGAACATTATGAATGAAAACTTGAAATGCAGGTCCCCAAATTTTATTCCGTTGATCCTTGTCTATTACTGTATTAATCACATGCTATCCTTCGTTCTCAAAAGTGCAATTCCATTTATCTTATTATACGCTCATTGACCCACATTCCCCACAGCTGTGGACTGGGGGGGGGGGGGGGAGCTGCCTGGGCTGTAGCTCCCGTCCCAAATCCAAAAATGCATATATATAAATTTATGTCAAAGCTTAAGACACAATATAACTGATGTTTTTAAAAACCAGAACAAAAGAAATGCTTTGCGGCCTGGTTCGGAATTTGAAACTGGAAGCCCCGATTCAAGTCTAGGTGAGCACATATTATTTATTGAACAATTATGAGTCCATCCAACTCATCTCCCATCCAACTCATCCCCCCCCCCCCCCCCCAAAAAAAAAAAAAAAAACCCTAAACCCAAAAGAGGTGTAATTGCTTTGTTCTTGTTACTCACTATACATTTAGTAGTGCTAATAAGACATTTTTTAATATACTTCTTTCTTTCTTGAGTCAAATTGCATTTTGGTTCCTCTGGCTTCAGACATTCATTTCCTGTTCCTGTCGTCCATTCTGCACTGCAGATATATGATATTGCATCTAAACCTCCTGTCGAACATGTATGGGGGCAAGAAGCATACTTGTCAAGGCGTTCGCCTAGGCGGCAAGGCACCCAAGGGTTGCGCCTAGGCTCTACCGCCTTGCCTATAATGCCACACTGACCTAGTTTTGTGGGTAGGATTGTATATTCATGTATTTTAATGTTTAATGTGGCTATCCTGATGTTCAAAATCAATATTGTTGCCTATGTTATGTGCCAAATATCACTTTCAGTTGGATCTAATACTCTTTTTTTGTTTGACCTGGATCTAATACTCTTAATAAGCATCTTTTAATTTTTCTTATTTTGCATCTTCAATTCAGATTGTATACAGTAGCTATGCTATTATGGATAGTGATTGCACTGCTTAATACTTGTAGTATGTATGAGAATAAATATATATATTTACTTGTTGATCAATCTCTTATATTCTTTACCATAATTCTTTTCTTGTTTTTGACATAATTGTTAATGGTAATATATTAGGAATGTAATTGGTTATCTTGTCATACAATAATATATATATATATATATATATATATATATAACTATGCATATATATATCTTTTGACTCTTCTTATTTTGCATATATATATATATATATATATATATATATATATAGAGAGAGAGAGAGAGAGAGAGAGAGAGAGAGGCTAGAATACACTCGAGTGTATCCGGAGCATAATACACTCAAATAGTTTTTCATGATGCAATATCTTTTTTTAAAATCTAATCCGTTGATCTTCTTAAACATCTTGTGAATAGCTCATATATAAAATTTGAGACCATTTGGACATTTATAGGTCATGCTATGAAGACCAAAAAAATTATGCATTTCAAATTATTTTCATGCGTCGATTTTGTTGCCCTCAGATGAGCGACTTACACTCATCCAAATGAGCTCAAAATTCTTATGTATCCTAATTATAGTATAACAATCAGTGTATCAGAAAGCGGGAAGCGGGAGGCGTGCGGACAACACCCTGTAACCGATTAAGAGGTAGGCGGGCGATTAAGCGGGCGATTTTTGAAAAAGCGGGTGTCTAAATTTTATATATTTTTATACAAAATTACATGTATGTGTATATAAAAAATATATTTCTAAGGAACTTCTATACATATCTAATCAGCAAATCAGTAATTAACTAAGTATTCATCAATACTTACTATTAATCAGTATCTCTAATCACTAAAATCAGCAAACAGATCAGTAATTGTAAATAAGAAACTATGAATTGTTGAATTAAAGTAATCACTAAAGTAATAATAACCAGTAGTACCAATCATTAATCACTGAAAGCAGCAAGGAAATCAGTAAAACTAATCATGCATTAGAAGTATAATAGAGCAATATGATATTTACTTTGATGCATGACAGCAGTACCCAATTATTACTGCTTACACACAAAGTATGCATTCTATATTAGGACTAGCTATATCATAGAACATTTAATGTATACAAGTTTCATATATTATAGTCAACACTACTTGGACTATGTAATTAATTAATGTTTCCTAAAAAAAAATGTAATTAATTAATGTTAGATGCTACATTAGGATTTTTAAAGAAAAGCGGGAAAAAAGCGGGCAAAAAGCGGGAAAAAGCGGGTGAGGCGGGCAAAAAGTGGGCAATTATGTTCAAAACGATTAAGCGGGCGCTTAGGGGCAAAATTAGGCGGATGAGGGTCATGGCCGCTTAAGCGGCCCGCCTGGCCGTTTTTTAATTCACTGATAACAATGAAGATCAATGGTTTACATTTTATAAAAAAATAGTCTTGGTATGCAAACACAACTTGAGTGTAGTGTGTGATTCGTATACTCGAGTGTATTCTAGCCTGACTCTCTCTCTCCCTCTCTCTCTCTTTCTCTCTCTCTCTCTCTCTCTCTCTATATATATATATATATATATATATATATATATAGGGGAAGTCGACCATAAATATGTATATAACTATACAATGTGTGTATATGAGTGGGGAATGTTCATAAAACCTGTGGCACACGTGTATATATACATAAATTATTTTTTTCAAAGGTCTCCTAGGCAACGCTTAGTCACGCCTAGTCCCAAGGAGTTCATCTGGAATGCCGTGTCGCCTTGACGCCTTGACAAGTATGGCAAGAAGAGACAAGTTAAAAGTGCGACACCTCCCACTCATGTCAACATTTGTTCTAAGAACAACCACTAAGGCTTTATTTCACCTGGGTTGAAGGATGGCAATCCATGAGAAAATGTGAGCTATGTGCTCCCAAGATACCTTGAATCTGGTTGACTAGCCTTTGGGTAGTAAGACAATTGGTTGTGGGTGGGTCTTCTTTTATAAATATCTACCTGATGGTCTGTAGGAATGTCTCAAGGCTCACTTAGTTGCTAGGGGATACAATATGAATCTTGGGTTGAGTACTATGAGACTTTTTCTCTAGTAGCTCGAATGAACTCTAGAAGAATTCTTATGTATGTTGTTGTCAACAAAGGCATGGATCTTCAACAGTTGAAAATGCCCTTTTCAATGGTATTTTTACGAGATTTCATACTAAGCAACCTTCTGGTGCTGTGATTTAGGGAGAGTATGCAGACAAGGTATGTAGAGTTAAGAAAGCTATTTATGGGATCAAACTAAATTCATGTTCTTTGAGAATTTATCTTAGACTCTTACCTATATTTGGTTTTTTTATTCTCTTGCTACCAGCACTCTGTCCTCATATAGAGTATCAAAGTTGGCATCATCTATCCTAATTGCATATGTAGATGAATTAGTTATGTATGGAAGTGATATAAGTAGTATTGCAGAGACTTTCACATTCATTAAGTCATTTTGTCATAAGATTTCTAGGAAAATTGAAAAACTTGGGATATAGATGACCTACAGTAAAATGTTATAACTACGTCACAAAGCAAATACACCCTAAACCTGTTAGAGGAGGCAGGCATGCTTGAGTTTTGTCCAATAACTCCTTTAGACCAGTCCCATGATTTATGGACTATTTCTTCTGTAGAACACGAGGACAAATTCCATGAAAATGCCTAGTTGGTATAATTTATATGTTACTATCATCAAACTAGAGATGTTTGTCATAGTATTTAGTTGATGCATGGATTGCCTCAAGTAGTGTCATTGTGAGGAGACATGTCATCTGTTAAGATACTATGAAGAAGTCGCCTTTAAAGGCCTATTCTACTGAAGACATGATTATCTAGACTTAGTGGGATATTTTGGGTTAACTTTATCAACAAGTGGTCTAATATGAGCTCTACTTGGATATTATGCCTTTGTTGAAGGCAATTCAATATGTTGGTGCGTCAAATAAAGTGTGAAATAGAATTTTAAAACCTGGCCATTGACTTTGGATTCTCCAATCTTCTCCCTTTAAATTGTAATTGCTCCATGAGGGAAGATGTGCTGGGTGATAAATGGGCCCGACCATTGGTTCTGGAGATTTCATGTGAAAAGACAAAGATTAGAATTGTGCACCAACACTTGATCTCCAACTTGCTGAACTTTTCTCTTCAAGTGGCCATCATGCCACATCTTGGCACGCTCCTAGTAAATGTGTGCTCATATGTCGACATGTATCTTCTTCATCATTTCCTTGAACTTCATGAATCTCGAGTTTAATCGTGTCTGGGCTAGATTAGCTCTAGTAAGGGACACATTTTGTAGACATACACCAGTGGGATAGTAGGACTGGTTGGTGTTGCTTTTGATGCCTTCTTGGGATTGGGTGTGCTGCTTATCTCTAGAGAAGATGTAATACCTTGCTTTGGATTTTCAATCACTGGTTCAGCCACAGGGGTGACTTCATCACCATCGACATCTTCAATAACTAGTATGTTGCTACTGTCTGGGGTTGACAGTTCTGGTAGAAAAAACCTAGAACGTGTGGTTACAGTCTTTAATTGCTCGTCCTGATGCTTGGAGTTGTTCTCGGGGTCGACCGACAAATGAGCCTTCTAGGGGATGAATGGAAGCAACAATTTGTGCTAGCTGACTCTCTATGGACTTACTGTGTACCTATTAGTTTGTTAGCATCTTCTCAATAACATCCAGACAACCTTGATCAATGGAGGCAAACATGGTCTGTTGCTTGCCCTATTCTAGGAGAATTTGTCCTTGGTTATTGAAGGGTTGCTGTAAGGATTGTAGTTGTTGTTTGGATTGAAATTGTTTCGTTATTGTCCATGATTGAAGTTATTCTGGTGGTAGATTTTGTTTTGTGAAACTAGGAGGACCCCGACTTAGTTTTGATTCAGTCCTAGGATGAGCTGATGTACATTTACTTCTCTGTCTAGATTCCCATACTGAAAATCTGGATGGTTTCTTGGTCGGTTGGGGTCATAATAGCCTTGTCCAGGAATAGAGTTCACATCATTAATCTCTTCGATGACTAGGCTGCTGTTGAACTAAGGCTGGTGCATGTTGGCTTGATAGAGGTGATTCATTCTAGACTTCTATGTCCTTCTGCACTCTTGGCAGACCTCTTAGGCCGTCTTGGCTTGGAAAGAAGATGAAACTCTTCTACCCATACCTATTGAAGTTTGACTCGAGGTTGTCTTATATAAGAACAAGAGCCTTACAAGATTCAACAATAGTCTTTAGATCGGACTTGTCCTCTGCCATAGCAACCTTGAGAACTCCTCTCTTAAGTGATGAACCCCAATTAGCCTGGCTCTTTACTCCCCTGCTCACAACCTTCCATGGTCGTTAAAGCTCGGTCTCATGCAATCTCCATTGGAAACGACATAAAGGATATGTTTAATGTCATCATCCACTCCAATATAGAAATGCTCGATAAGCTATCTAGAGGGAATGCCATGATGCATGCATTTACATAATAACACTTTGAATCTTTTCCAGGCTGCAAAGAGAGTTTCGATTGGAAGTTATTCAAATTGGATGATTTGCGCTCGAATATGATAAATAAGTGAGGATGGAAAGAATTTCTCGAAGAACTTGTTTAGAAGTTCCTCCCAAGTGGTGACGATGTGATCATTTAGGGAGTTGTACCACAGCTTAACTTTGTCGGTGAGAAAATAGAAAAGTCATAGCTTGATTGCTTTCTCAAACACGCCATCTTGCTTTCATAGTCCACAAAGATCTATAAATTATGTAAATGGTTATGCACGCCTTCACTAGCTCTTTCTACAAAATTGTTACTTTGCATCATCGTCACCCATTGCGTCTTGATTTTGAAGTTTTGTGCCTCGATGGCAGGTTGGATGACTGGGTGGCGAACGTCTATAGCTTTAGGGATAGAGAACTCTTGCAAATTTCTTTTCCGTTCCACTTCTTTATCTCTCGTAGTTCTTCTTGCACATCGGCTTTGGCTTCAGCCAAGAGTCTATCTCTCTGTACTGTGAGTTCTGCTTCCACTCTACGGTGTTGATCTCCTCTTCTTCCATCTCGGTTTTGCATTGATGAAGGAGCCTGCGATAGGTCTGTTCGATCTCAGAGTTGAAGTTTTAGAGGGGCCTAACTCTAGAGGAGCATCGCAACACCAACGATGTTACATGAAAAAGGTGGGTAGCTAAGAATAAGATGGCTGAAGTGGAATGGAAGTCAAGAAGTTGTAGTGTTATCAACTGTAAAAGAAAATCCTAACTAATACGAATTAGTTAAGTTGATCAAAAAATTCCGTCGTCCCTAGCAATGAAGCCAAAATTTGACGTGCAAGATTATTTTACACAATAAATTCTTTACGGATGAAATCTTTAGGTTTTACCTCAACCTAACGTATGACAATGGGACTGATCTTATTGTAGTATAGTTTAGAATCATACCCAAAAGGATAACGTATTTAAGAATGTTCTGATTCAAAGTAACCACACAAATTAATGTTTAACACAAAGCTTGAGTTTAGTTTGATTAACTAAGATCACAATAATAAAAAGACTCGATGAAGGTTGTATATATCAAATGGATGGAAACACCAAGGTCAATTGTCTCACTACCACTACATGTCGTTCATCATCTCACTGCGTTATAATAAGTTCAAACACATATATATTGAGATAGGTAAAATCTCCCTTTCGACTTTAAGATTAGAACCAGACAAATATTACTCTAAGCTCGCTGTCACGTTACCTAGAGATAATTTATCTACCGCCTCAGAAAACACTATCTGAAGTTTTCATCAAAGGTTTAACATGAATCAAATGATATCCTAGATCTTAGATTTGAAGTTCTCTACATCTAAGATCTGATAAGCATGCAAAATAGTTGGCCAAGTAAGTTTTGCATGCAATAAAACAATCTATAACAAGTGATGTTACTACAAACATAACAACAGTGGAAAAGAGCAAAATCGGGTAGTATGGCTACTCCCCGCACCCTAGTGAGAGGAGTACTCACTCATCACAATAGTAACAAGATTAGCAATGGAAGAAGGATATAAAGCCATGCGTCACAGTCGACAACAAAGGAGCAATCTTGGTGTTCAGATGCCCGTGTTTGAGGTTAGGAATGATGGCAGTTGACGAAGCAACACGATCGCTCCTTGGAGGAAGATTTTGGGGGCATCGTCTTTCTGCTCATGGTCAGGATCGGTCTTCTGTAAGGAAGGAGCAATAGGTTGACGAGGGCAAAGGCCGTCAACCGATAAAAATAAGCACTACAGGAATAGCCTCTTTCGAAATTTGAACCTTAGATGCTTGGCGGAAGCGGAGGTGGAGGTGTTGTCCAACCATGGGAAGGGTAAATGAAAAACAGAGATGGATGATCATAACTGATTTTGATAGCATGGCGGCGTTAGAGGAGGATCATTTGCGTGGAGGTCGTGGCCATGTATTTATAAATGGAGGACTAGAGTTTGAAAATATCCCATTCGCTTGCAGTTAGATATCAGCCGACATGGATGTGAAGGGACGACTGCGAGAAGAAGACGAAGGTCTAGCGATTCTCAAAATTCCCATGAAGGCAAACTCAAAGGTTTCATTAGTAGGCAAATAGGTAGAAGGTTTGTCGGTCGAGGCACACATGACTTCCATCGGAAGGTTGTCATTGACTCATCGGTAAGCAACGTCCATGCTCCATCTGTAGACAGTGCTGATGGTTCATTGGTAGGTGAGCACAATGTTTCCTTCGAATGTTGTCTGGGGGTGCTTAGCGTTGGTTGTTGAGAAGATCCATCGGTAGTCAACCGATGAAAAGACAAACTTCAAGTGAACCGCCGAGACTTCAGTACAAGGCGAACCCACCCCGAGTTATTGGTGTGTGGAGAATGGCCTACGCCAATGAAGCATCGACCGATGAAGGGAGTCCATTTATGAAAGGTTTCTTGTGCTCGCTAATCGGTTAGTAGGACCACCGTTTCAGTACAACATACTGACCCCGGGTTATTAGTGTGCGGAGAATGGCCTAAGACAATGAAGCACCAACCTATTGAGGGACAGATCAACACAAATCTGGTCCATTTATCAAAAGTTTCTTGTGCCCGCTAATCGGTTCGTGGGACCACCGTTTCCTACACTGGTGCATATGATATGAATCTCAAACCTACCATGGAAATCAAAGAATTGGATCAAAACCATACAAATTAAAATAAAATTTAAAAAACTAGATGGAAGCTAACGATTGAATCAAATGAAGGGTGTGAATGCAAAATCATGCTGAAAATATAACTAAAACTAGGATTAATATGCATTCATCAAGCTCATATAAGATTTTGTCCCCCACAAAAATACACAAGGAGCCATTATATACAAGCTCAGCTGGTGTTTTCGTTTGATGATGTTCTTGCTGCATTTTGGTTAACCAATAGTTGTTCCTCTGTTATGAGGGTTCAAGTTCCTGTTTTTTTTGCCTTGTTGCTTGACAAAAGAATTTTGCTTCTATTTCAAAAAGTCTTTCTATTGAATTTTCGATTTGGTTGTGTTTGTTATTCATCTTTTTTGATAAGTTCTCTCCTTGGCTTTCTACCTGTACTTTTCAAGAAAATCTAGTCCTGTGAAATAATATGACTACTTCATTCCCACTATAAAAATGTTACATGTTAGTTGCAATATTATCTCGTTTCAGAAATCTCCTTAGTACTTTTGTCACTATTAAATCCGTTGTTCTTGTCTTGCCTTTATCAACACCCCATTATACATAATTATCTTTCGTATCTACCACTTACTGTCCTTTAGCAAACCATTGCCAGTTTGAATTTCTACACAAAAAATGAGGCAACTATTACTTTAATAAAGTCATAAGAACAAGTACAAAACTTCGACCTCTTACTATAATGCTCAACATTTTGACATTACCAATTTTTCGTTGCTAGAGGCTTCAGACCTTCATTCTCTGTCTGCAACTCTAATCATCGATCTATATATTTTTTAGGAAAGAAATGGGACTTCTATCTATTCTGACTATATGAACTATTCATGAGTCAAAACTTGATACTTTAACATGTAGATATAATATGTTCCTAAGGAACTGCCATGAAACAACACAAAATTTCAAAACACAATAAACTTTGCTTAGACAAAACCCTCATGCTGGGTATTTATATGTAATGACTTGAATCCCGCATGAGTCTTGGAAGTAGTTATTAAAAGTTAAGTTAAAGTCCAAAGTATGAAAACTTACGAATAAGTCCTTCATCCTTGTAAGTAAACAATATATGAGAAAAAGTCGTAACTCTTCAAATTTTGAGGCATACAGTGGGTCTGGTGTGCAACTTGTCCTACACTAATTGCTGTTTTTGAGAAAGACAAGCCTTTAGTGCGTTAGGTGGCAGCATGAGTATGTTTGTCCAAGTCACGACAAGGAGCATATAGTGTACAGCATGCCAAAATGTCACATGTGGCTGAGGATGCCGTATAAAACCACTTTAAATACAAGAGTAGGAATTGCCCAAGCCATTCTTTTGTGTCATAATATTATGCACTATGGTGTAGGGTAGAACATTATAGAGAATAGTATCCACGTAGATGCCATGGTAAGAGAATGTGATAAGAAGCCATGTATCACATGCTAATGAGTGCTATTGATCCAACAAGGTTGGTACAAGAACCAACTGATAGGCTATGGTTCTTGGAAACAACCGAACAATAACTCAAAATTTTGTACAATAACCACTCTGCTTGGACAATACCGCTGCACTGGTTATTTACGACTAATGACTCAAAACCCTAATGATGCTGGGAAATTGCACAAAATTTTACCAAGTAAACTACAATTAAGTAGAATTTCAAAGAACATAATCTTAACAAGCTGTCCATGTAATAGAATAAAATACCAAAACAATAAGACTCTTTAATGCAGCTCAATCAAGCTCTCTCAAGGGTTGATGACCCTAGGATTGAGCTAAATGTGCAGCTTGTCCTACATCACATATATTGTGTTCTACAGATTGTATGGAAGAGTGGTATACAAGAGGAAATGTCTTCTCTTTTGTCTTGAGGAACTTGTGAGTGTTAAGAGCCATTGGTTGGTCGCAGCTGGATGCAGATATTGGGCCTTGAGGAAAACCCTATCCCTAGAGTTATTTTTGCTGGCTGATGGGTTTGAAGATGATAATTTCCGCTTGTTGGGAAATTGTAGGCCAACTCTTCGATTGTAAAGATGTTAGGCATTGTAGGCCATTGAGGTTGAAGATGATGGATGCCATAAAAGAGAGTCCTTGTCCATGGAGTTGGATTTCAATCTATTGATCCAGAGGCTTCAAATCACAATAGTGATATGAGAAGGCATGTAGAGTAGAGATGGCCAAACCTTGGGTAGGAATTGCTTGCCAATGCAATTTTTCTCTACAAGTAGGTCTAAAGGGCGTAGCTATATTACCTGATAGAGATATATTGGAACAGAAAAACCTTCAAATAATTCACTATGTCACTAAGAAAGGTCAAGCTATATTTGCAAGTCGGAAATGAGAATTTCTCACTGAGAGCATCCAAATTATATTTATACGTCAATTGAAGGTTACTTGGTTATACATTCATCCAAATTATATTTATACGTCAATTGAAGGTTACTTGGTTATACATTGATAACCTAGGAAGCACGGACATTTCTATACAGCCCCTTGTGCTTCCTGAACACAGCCCAAAACGTTTTGGACATGTCCAAGACGTGTAGTATCCATTTTTGTCTTCTTTTTGCAGCCCGGACCTAGCCAGACACTGCCCAGACACACTGTGGAAACATCAGCCTAACAGTTTCTGCTGCTGGAACCTATTTCAGTGTTTAAAATCTGAATATGCAGCTACTCCCTGGGCACATCAGCCCAGCCGTTGCTGCAGCTGAAACCTATTTCTTTCACTGTGTAAATTCTGGATATGCAATACTTTTTAATTATATCTTTTCATAGAGAATTTGCATTACAAAGCTGAGATATAATCACAAAACTGCAAACAAAACGTCTTTGAAAGAATCCATATGTAAAATCCAGATGAACTAGGTATCGTAAATCACATTGCATCTACCATGTTGACTCAATAAGTAACAGGTACTCATGTATTCAGTTTGAAAATCAACTATGTTTACTATAAAACTGCAACAATGTGTTGATGAGTGCTTGATATTGTTTGTACTACACAAACACACACATTTATATTCATACACAATTATGAATCCATATGTAAATATTTTTCAGATATTTTTCTAAGTAATTCCAGTACACGCGTACATGCATTATACACATATATGTATATACTTTCATAAAAAAACTCCTCCCATCCAATTTTGTGTCCGTGTCCTGTATTTTAGAAAATTGCCGTGTCCCGTGTCCAACCCGTGTCAGTGTCTGTGTCTAAAAACGTGTTCGTGCTTCCTTGTTGATAACAAAACCTCGACTGCAACCTGATCAAAAGGAGATAACTCTATCCTAGTTGACCTTCTAAGAAAGAAAATTTTTGACTACCTAAAATACAAGATTCTGAATATTCTCTAACATATTCATCACAACACTATTAATCTGAAGGTTTAGAACTGGTGTCCAATAAAATGGAAAATAGGCTCATAAATATTTGGCTATATAGCTGGTACCCCATTTGCTTGACCAATTAAACTCTCAGATAAAAGTCATTAGATATATTTCATATCTAATATCCTTAATATCATATCTTCTTCTAATTGTAACTGAAATATACATTTATTTGACAAAAAAAAGTCGTCGTAATTCCAATGCTATTCAGTATCTTCTCTAACATGCCCCTTATTAAGTTCAAATTTTGTATTTTCAACAGTTAACGGTTTTTATTGTTGTAATATTAAAGATTTACCGAACTGCACTAATCTGATGTCTTCAAAAGCTAGTACATAGAGTTTGCAGAAATTTGTCAACCTTTCTGACTGTCTTATATTACCTGTTGGATGATCACAGGATGAAGAGAAGGCCGCAGATGAATGGGAAAAGAAAATGGCTTTTGCACTTGCTACTCATGAGTTTGGGTTGCTGTTCGAAGCTTTAGCCGAAGGGCTTGATAATGGACAAACAGAGTTGTTCACATCTTGCCATGTCTCTGCAACTTGGCTTGTGTACTTGCTTTCTTTTCTCCCCGACACTGGGTTAAAAGGAGCTGCAAGAGTTTGTCTGCTAGAGAAATTTATTTCTATACTAAAATCTGCAGAAGACATTGATGATAAAGCTTTAGCTATGTTGGCAATGAAAAGTTTAATGAGTGACCCTGGTAAGGTGGCTGTATTTTCAGCTTCTATACTAATAGTTATACATGAGATTTACCAAAGAAATCTTAGAAGTGCATATAATAGCATTTACTACCAATAATTAAGCTCTATCTGTATTTTCAATCGCTACATCGCTAAGATAATGAGATTTATGATTATGAAATGCTGATTAACGGAGCAGATATGTTCGAGATAACAGCTTTTAACACAGCTTTTTATCCAACACAGAATCAATAGAAATAGAGGCATTGAACATCTTAGATGTAGAAGTACCTTCTCATATCCATATAATGGATTAAGATAATTTTTTTATGAAAGTAAAAATTTCTACATAGAAAGTATGTACAGCTTATTGATTAAGATGATATACAGATATGACATATAAGATGTAAGTTTTACTTATTTGTGTAAAGGAAAATGTTAACTGTGGCATAGATACATACAACATTATGGTTGTTGCATTAATACATAAATCTTTATAATCAGGAGCAATCAGGTTTTAATTCTGTAACCCCCTATGTTCCAATGTTGATTACATTTTGAATTAATGTTCATATAGCAATTATATATTATTAGATGTGCATATCGAATATAATATGCATGTTCATTAAAGGTATCTCCCTGAACACGTGTGTACACTTTTATATAAGGGATAGCAGTAAGGGACATACATAGATCTTTTTATTAAAAATATCATAGATGGCACTTTTATGGATATGTATGTACATTTGTTCTGCCCCTTGTTGCCGTTGTTCAGATATACATCATCTACTGAGTTCCAGTACATTAGCCCCATGTATCCTAGTCAGCATCTAATTTCTTCTCTCTTATTTAGAGGGTTTAAAATATCTGCTGTTACACATGAAGGATATATGGAAAAGTTTGAGAGAACTAAAAAAATATTCAGCTCTAGCTTATGATGTTCTCAGGCTTCTATCAGAAGGAAAAGAGACTAGTAGGGTAAGATTTTTTTCATATTCCAAGTATTCATGTATTCTTTATCATAAATGATTAATCTAATCATTGGCTGCAGGATTTCTATAAGCACAAGGAATTATCTGAATTCGATTGCAGTACTCATGGGGAAGTATCGTCAGTTATTTGCTTTGAAGATAGGATTTATTCTGGACATGGAGATGGAACACTTAAGGTACAATTTCCACATTATCTTTAGATGCTTTTTTGGTTTGTAGGACTGCACGGATTCCTTGTTGAAGTATGTGTATACATATATGATGTTGGAAAAATACGCCAAACTGCTCTTGGTTGAGGGATCGAAAGCTCAGGAGATAACTTTACTTCTCATTCACTCCTTCTCAAACCTCCCCGACTTCTGTGTTCAGTCTCATGCAACTCTTGTACATAAAAATCCGCAACTGTATATTTGAAGAACTTTGTTCTATTTTCTTTATATGATTAAAAAGACGCTTGACCCTGTATTTTGGCTGTCTTTGTTGTTTTGCCCTGTTTTCTTCAATTTTGGTTTCCTTTGAGATTTGGAAATTCCTATCCAAGGCAGTCTAACCTTAGGAGGGGAGGGAGTATATATATGAGCGTTGAAATGATAATTCCTTGCTACCAGAGTATGGAGGGGTATAGTACGAATGCAGTTTTGCTGCTAGTTTCTTGCATATCTTCCTCGCTATGGAAGCGATAGGATAGTGCGCCACAAATTGACATCTTGCTATAAATTTTTTAAGAAGCCATTATGGTAGACAACCTTAGAATATACATGGATGGAATATGCTGAGAGAACCTCGAAGAATAGTGCACGTGTGTGGTTTTGAGTTTTTGTTTTTCTTCTGTTTTGCCAGAATGAGGCCAAAATGGGCACTTTTTCATTGAAACGTCAAAATATGGTCGAACTTTCTTGAAGCGCGCTAACAAGTTTGAGGTACCTATATTTCAGTACTGCACAGTCATTGGTACTGAAACTTTGAACAAATCTTGGACGATTTTGTCGACATTTTGAACAAATGACATGACATATCCAAAGTCAACGACAAGAGACTTGATGCGTGGCCGTTCACATGTGGAGAGAGATATAGAATGATGCTCTACTTCAACATTGGATCTTGCCACCAAAGCATTCTTGCTTTTTCATGCGACAAGATTTCCATCAACAAAGCTGCAAAAACTAGAGATTGATCTTTTGTTAGAGCCAAAACAGCGCAATCAACATCATATTATACAAAAATGTTACCTATTTCATTTGTAAACCTTACCCATGAGCCTTCTTGATATATCTTAAAACATGATACCCAACATCCAAAACTGCACTATGTATGCCAATCTATGAATTGATTGAGAATAACAACAACGGCCAAAATATCTCATCCCGGTAATGGTCACATCCAAAAGTTTTTAACTAGGTTCTTATGGATAATTTTCTCTTCCAGTGCCTTAAGGATTCCAACCATAGCGAGATTGATCCATAGTGGACATAGTCAGTCTATATCCAAGCATCCCGGTTTGAGTTAGAGATCTTAGGTATAATTCCAACTGAGAATTGGAGTATCCACTTTTTTTTCTTTCTATAACTTCAATTCTGAGAAAATATTTGTGTTCCCATAGATATTTGTAGTATCACGACCAGGATGATATTATGTCATTTGCATAGAAAATAAGAATTACTACCCCAACCTAAGCAGTTTTGATAAAAACAAGTGTGATCATGGGAAACCAAATGTATTAAGAGTAGTGGATAGTTTATATCATGGTGCAGAACTTCGACTTCGTGTCGACTTCGCCAGGTGTGGAAGTGGAAGTTTGTGGAAACTTCGAGGAAGTTTCGAGGAAGTTTAGACGCTAACTTCGACAAACTTTGATGCCATTTTTTGAAGAAAATGATGTGAATTTGAAGGAAACTTTAATTGAAAACTACTATATATGTTATACATCTATCTTATATATGTTAATTTAACACAAAACACAATTCACAACTCTCTAGCCCTAGTTTCAAGGGTCAAATGTGCAATACACATATACAAATATAGTTCACCATATGTATTCTATACAATATACAGTCAAATAGTAGTTAAAACACCCTATCTAGGAAAGAGTGGCAACAAACAACATAGAAGTTGATATTAGAAGTTGTGAAGAGGGTTGGAGGCAACACTTATGCCTTATATGGCCTTTGGGACACTAGTTAGGATTAATGCTCTGGGTCGTCTCAACTTCGACCAAACTTCGCCCAACTTCGCCAACTTCGAGGAAACTTCAACAACTTCGGAGAAGTTGAGACGAAAATACACACAAAAAAGTCAACTTCGCTGACATCACTGAAACTTCGCCCCGAAGTTTGGACGAGACCGAAGTATTTGGGATTCGACTTCGCCTATGGTCGAAGTTCGAAGTTTCGGCGAAATTTCGCCAAAAATCGTCGAAGTTATGTTCCATGGTTTATATAAACACACTCTTAGACTTTGTTGAATTCCATATATTGCCTTGTTGAGTTTCTAGACTCCTCTAAATACTCTATGGGACCAACATACCGAGGAAATTGCTCCTAGAGATAATTTCCTGCAAATCACCATATAACAAAGGATATTGACATGTAAGCGATGAAGTTTCCATCCCAAATTTATTTTAAAAAAGATGAGGATAAGAACATAATTGAGGTGGGAAACATGATCAAGTGCCAAAATAATCGACCTATGAATCCTGGTGCATACCTTGGGCAACATGGCATGCTTTCAAGTATTCAAAAGATCCATCAGGAATAAGCTTGAATGTAAGTACTCAATGAGGCAACGACACCCTACAAGTCTACAACTAGATAGTAAAACCATTGGATTCTAGGTGCTCTATATATGAAAGCTTGCATTTTAACATTCATAGCTTGGCGTCACCCAAAATGGTGTAGGCAGTAACACTTTGAAGGAAAATATACAGACGATTCTGTTGCAGTAAGTTGTGCCATACGAGCATCGCTGTAGAACATGTTTGGAGACACAATGTTTAGGTGACCTAGTTTATTTTTGTAAAAGCAATATGCCAGTCATGGTTTGAGGTAGGAACCCAAACTGTAGAGTTACCTTGTTCTTCAAGAGAATCTTCATATCCAGTGGTATCCATGGTAGGGGATACCAGTGTTTCAAAAAGCGGTATGCGTTATGCGTTCGGAGAGGTCACCTTGTAGAGTATATGCGGTATGCGGGAGTATATGCGGAAGTATATGCGGTTTTGGATTTTTTTAATTAATTATTATATATATATATTTATCATGATTTACATATTTAATTTGTGCAATTGTGTATCTAAATAGTACAATTACAAGAATAATGGATGCAATTATGCAAATATACAATCATCACAACTTAAATAAATACAAACATGCACTATAATCTAAATTTAAACAAACATAAATGAATGTAAATGTATAAAAGAAAAAATCAGAATATCTCTAACTAAAAATCGGGGTATAATCGGCCTTGTATGCGGCCGTTCAACCGATTATGCGGCTTGGACCGCTTTTTGGACCGATTTTTATTATGCGGATTTTTGGAGGTCCGCACCTTGTATACGGCCGCTTATGCGGCCGCATACACTGATTTTTAAAACACTGGGGTATACTGTAGGTGTAGTCCACTGCTTCTCTGCCAATACACTTCGAGAATAGGAGTTGTGGAAGTTTGTGTGGTGGGGGACACAAAAATAGGCAAAGGAGCCTAAGGTGGAAATAGAGGAGCCGAGACACTTGTTTACTAGATTTAAAGAAAAAAGGTGTGTAAAAAGGGTAAGATCAACACTAGTGTATACATGCCGATCAATAGAATCCTGACAGTTGTACCCGTCTGGGAATAGCCAACAAAGCAACAAGAAAGAACTCTTGGGCGAGTTTATCTAGGTCAAATCGGTGATTGTGGGAAAAAACATATTCATCCAAAATCCTTTGTTTGTGGATTATAGGTTGGTTCATGTGGGTAAAGAAGGCTGTATGGAGTCTAATTGTGGATAACAAATGGCATCCAGTTTATAACGTAGTTGGCTGCAAGAATCCTATCAAGCCAATAATGATCACCTCAGT